>OW387145.1:172823-1372823 GCA_936440205.1 Lepidonotus clava | reverse complement strand
CCGTACACCCACAAGAGTCCAAGGCTTTTATTGATTGATTAAAATTTGTAAGGAATTCTTATTGGCCCTCTATAAATGGCATGGGGAACCCCTTTGATGGTTCTTGGCCTGCTGGCTGGTTTATGGTCCTACCTGCTGTAAACCAGTGGCCTCAAAGCATACTGGGATACAGGGGGGAATTCCCACTAAAAATGATTGCTGGTGTACAGACTCACTTTGGCAAACAGTGGGTGCTGAACTGCTGTCCCCTGAAGTGACCTTGAGGCCCCTACCGTGACCTTGACCTTGTGACCCCTAACAGGCCGTCTTACCACCAGGGGGCCCTCAGGGGGCGGGGTTAATGACGTCACACCCGGGGTCACATGACCCCTGACGGCCGTACGACATGTCACGTGATCTCTAAGTGAGAGGCGGTTAGACATAGCTAAAATCACGACTGTCCTTGAGTTGGTTAGGAATTGACAGATCAACTAGTAAAATGATCATCCTTCAGTTCAAAATGAGAGGTTAAAGGTAATTAGAGGACATAATGGGGAAGTCCTTTGCAGTGTATATGAGGATCATTGTAATTTCGTGGACATATTCTCCAAAGTGCACACTGTGGTGTGATCTTCAGCTGCTCCTGTTTCTAATGAAATCGTATATCCAGAAGTTTTGATGAATATAAACTGGGCATAGTATTACGAAGTAGGAACGAGGTGAAGCTGTTGAGACTTTATACTGATAACGAAAGAGTATTACGGAGCCCCTACTATCTGGTGTCAAGCTATGGGATCAACTTGATGGAAATGTCCAGAATTCGGAAAGTTTACATGAACTTGTATATTTTATTAGGAAAATGAATATGGATACTCTTGTGATTTAATATAGTTTGTGTTCATGGAGAAACTTTGAATATTTACTTCTCGGCTGAATTAAATAGAGTGGATTAACAACAAGATAAAAACAGGTAATTTGATTTGGACATTAATAGATAACATTTATTTTAATCCTTCCTGCATACATCAACTCTAAAGTTTAAGATTCTGCTGTGATGTGGTCAGTGTGGTGGTTGGAATATGTGAATAACCAACGGTTCTGTGCTGGCGATTTATATAGTGACCATACAACAAATTGTCGTAGCAATAGCAATGGGGGCGTTGTACTTTCCTAGAACTGTCGGAAGATTTTTGTATGAGAGAGATAGATGGAACAATAAAAAAATGGGTGCCATTTTTCATAAAGTTCAAGGAAAATATAGATACATAGTTCCTAAATGGAAAATATGCTAAAGCCTGTCCAATAAGCCCATCCCAGTTTATACAACTATAAAGTTTACCATGGAATATTATCAAAATTTCTTTCATGCTTATTCCCCGAAGAGAGTTGCACAATACAAAATTAACCAAAGCAATTTGGTTGGTAGATTGCTCCTAATATTTCTAAAATGTAGCCTTACATTTTGGACTTTTTCCCATAGGAACCAATGGTAAAGCCTGTCAGTCCAACCTATAATGTCCAACCCTATTTTGCCCTAAAATACAGTATTTTGATTGGCTGACAAACCTGCAAATCTCTCAATTGATTAAATTCAAGAACTGATAACGTTAAAGCAGTACTCAGGGATATAGAAAATCACAATTCTTACTTATCTAAGTAATCTCAAGTCTTGGAGACAAGGATGGCAAAATACATCTATTTTGTCCAACCCTTGTCCAACCCCAGGTAACACCCAAAGTGGGATGGGCTTATTGACTCACGTTGATCTACTCGATCTTGGCTTTCAGAAGAACTTTATGTGGCGTGTGAACCTGTCAATTATTACACTGAACTGATATTACATATATTAGTATATTTTAGCCCTACGCAGTGAAGGAAAGAGTTTCACGTATTCATAAACAGACATCAAGTTATATAACACAATACATGTATAGTTTATCCGCCTTGAACTTTGTTGTAAAACTTTCTAACACAAGTATGTGGGAGTGTCAGACATCTTGTATTGTGGACGAAGCGATTTCCAGTTACGACAATGTTTTAGTGAGCTTTAAAAAGGAAAGCTATCAAATTTCACCTGAATAATTCAAAGTGAGTAATCCTGTGCTCTGAACACATACTTCAGGGGACTTGCTGGGGATGGGGCCTTCCATTAAATACATTGGCATGGGGTGGAAGGGGGAATGGGGGGGGGGATGGTCGAATTCTTTGAAAATGTGCGTACGTAAAGCCCAATACCCACTGGACGATTTTACTGTTGATGGGCGGCGGGCGATTTGGAGAATTGGTGGTGACAACACCAGGCGACTGAACATCCCCGGGCAACTCCTTTGGGTATGGTGTATTTTTTGGGTGACAGACGACGTGATTGCTGGGAAAATGGTCTGGAAAATCGCAGGGAAATTATCCAACTTGCCTGATTTCACAGTCGCCAAGTGACAGTGACAACGATTCTTCCAGTCAATTTCCCCAAAGGTTCCACCTTTCCTCCAAAGTTTCAATGTAAAATAATACAAAAAGAAAAGAAAATGTTGAAAAGTAAGTGAACCTTGTCTACCCCCCCCCCCCCAGCAGACCCTGCGAACGGGCCTGTCAATTAATGATGAAATAAGAAAATGTAATTTTAAATAATCAAATTGGCTATAACATTCATTAAGTATTTCTTGTATGTGTGTATGTCTGAAATATCAACACTCATTGTTTTTTCTATATCTTTCAAGGCTAAAAGTGTCCAAAATGTCAGGTATGGTTGAAGTTTGTAATCTCATAGTGGTCAGTTTGGTCAATAGCTACAGGTAAAAGAGTAGTGAAACATACACAGCACTCCATCAAATACATCTAAGTACTGAGTGCTGAGCCTTATATATCAGCCAATATATATATACCTGTCTCTGCTGCCCTTGGGAAGGTTACTTTTATGACACTGGGGACTTCTGACAGGGGGAATGCCTTTCTTAGTACCTATATTGTTTTATATGTGTCTGATCCCAAAGGTCTGGCCTTAGAGACATCAGGTAGGTTATATCACTGTACCTGTTTCCATTGGGTGGGGTTTAGATGGGGGGTCCTCCTGTTGCTGTGTCAAATTTAAGAAATGCCCACCTCGTATGTCTTTGTCATGTTGTAAACGAAAGCTCCTACATCCTCTGACGGCAACCGTGAAGTGGCGTTTCGTATGTCTTTGTCACTGGTGAAGGCCCGTGTCCCATGTCGGTTTTTAAAAATTTGCCATGTCCCATGTCGCTATCTTTTGAACATCGTGTCGCATGTCGTTAAGCCCCATGTGGCCATGTCAAATTTTAGAAATAGCCATGTCGCCCTGTCAATTTTAGGGGTCTGCACCCTATATGGAGGTGACATTAGGTGTATTTGTTTTAGACCGTGTGGTTGTTTGTGTCCACCCTTCAGGTGCACCTTTTAGAGGTGACTTTGAGACTGACCGCGCTGAATAAGGTTTGCTGTCAGAGTACACGTGACATTGGAGGGTACTTTACAACAACCTAGGCTAATGTGCCCTCCACAGAGGGGTCACCTTACCTATGGCCCATTGCACAATACTGATAGTAACAACGAAAATCAGCAAAAACAACGAAACCTGTCGTTGTTACTTTGATCATAACAATTGTTTTGACACTAATAAAACCTTGTTTAGAATGCTCTTAATGAGCTGTAATTTTTACAGATTTTTTTCTTATTTTTTCCCTTTTTATATTAATTTACAGAATTCAATTGTATCGAATAGAAACAAATGTAATAGGATTATTGTAACAATGATAACTATTGCTGTTACAAAAATAATCTTAAAGTTATCTTAAAGTTATCGTAACAGTAAAATGTCATTGTGCAATGGGCCACTGAGGTAAGATTTTGCTGTGTAAGGTATCTGCTTATTTTGGCACCATTTTCAGCATTTGTGAGTAACATTAAAATTTGTTATGTTATATTGATGGCTCCCAATAACGTTGCTGTAACATATTGCTGTGATGTTGCACTGCTTACATTTATGGTTACGTTTTTTCAAACTAAACAAAATGTCATTATAATGTTCTGTTTTGGTTTTATCCCAACCTCATAAAAAAAAAGCTCTAATAGCATTCTGATTTGGTGAGGTTTCAACCTCACTATTAATAACGTAATTGTTATGTGCCATCTTAGTAAGTAACAGACTGGCCAAAAAGTATATGGTTGCAGAACGTTTCTGTTATATTGCAACTTGGATAGGTGTAGTAATACAGAATGGCCATAACAATTTTTTGTGTCAGGGGCGGCTATACATTATCTTGCAAAGGATTTAGTTCAGACACCCATGGGTCAAAGAGAACAAAATACATTACAAATAGCAGGTCTTCCAGCTAACAAACTGAAGTGCCACATGCACAAGCTGCTTCGGTATCCCGAATGCAATAAAGATAAAAAACAAAATTGTCTCTTTTTCCGAAGATTCATAGACTAATATCGCATTATTAGTATCACATTTTAGACTATGACCACATGGTTGTCGCTCAAGGTTAGAGGACCATTTCTTTTTCACACATGTTTTAGACCATCAGATACTTGCAAAACAGTCAGCACATCCAGGGACGCATTTTCGGCTATTCACATTTGCTAACGCTGATACATTACCACTTGAATCAACATCGATAAGTGAAAATCAGAATTAAAGCCTTTATCCAACAAGTTGATTTTCACTGCCAGCAATTTGGTCGATCAACAACTTTCACCAATGATATGATGAAAGACCATGCACCTTCAGGGCTCAATCCTGGGCTGGGCCAAGGTGGCTGTTACACCCCTCTGCATGTCTCCCTGTGCCAACGACAGGGATATCAAAGGCCTTGTGCCACCGGCTGTTGTGTGTATGGCCCTGTCTATGGGACCATGCACATTAAAGAACACCTGCCTCGGTAAAAGTGTAGGAGTATGGTCTCTACCTTCTCATAGATTCAATCACCATCACCACCCTTGATATGACCCTGGCAGTTAATTAGGGTGTAAAGCAACCAACAACCAACCAACCAACCATGCACCTTCATATCATTTGAAAGAGAACTAAAAAACCTTTCTAAGGATATGTCACATGACTTTATCACCCGCACATTCGACGAATGGTACGTATAAGGGGCAGTGCATATTTACAGGCTGTACATACCGCTCCTTGTATCCATGTATTTTTTCAACATTATTTTGTATTTTTCTTTGGTGATAAAATATAGAAGACCCTTCTTTTTCTTTATCCTTGGGTGTCTGTATGACCGATGGGGATTGTACGAACCTCGGGCTTTGCCCTTGGTACATGATGAACCCTTCTGGGTCGTACAGACACCCTCGGATGCCCCCCGCGAGTCTTCTTATATTAATATGTACCCGCTACTCCCTCAGGTGATTTATGAAATCGGGAGTGAAATCGGCTAGTGTAATACAGACATTATCAGCTGCACAGAACAGGTTAATCCAGGGCCATTGCCCTGATTAACGTATGACTCCCCCCTGATCCCCGGGGATGGGGGCGCTTTGGGCCCGCATCACCCGGCCGTCTCGTACATTACAAGGTATAGCCAGGCACCGAAAGGTACCGCCTATAGATCTGGTCAGCAAGAAACAGCTCATTTTGTGTTCTTTTTATTATGACATAGCAATAGTTAAGCATTCTGGCTAGATATCATAAATGTTATTTATATGAAGTGTTGTACATTAACAGGACACATATTGTCATTACACTTTGAAAGTGCCACTAGATTTGCATTTTGGTGAATTTACAAGAACATAGGAAAAGATGAACCAACAGGAGGTGACAGAAAATGTTCAGATTTTGTTTAGATGTTTCTTGTGTCCCAGATGTATAGTATGGGTGTAGACCCTTAAAATCGCCAGGGCAACATGGCCATTTCTTGAATTCGACATGCGATATGGAGGTTAGTGACATGAAGGAAAATCTTAATGACATGACATAGGACATTTCGTAAATTTCACATATGACATGAAGGGTTTCTAAAATCAGCATGAATACCAAAAACATAGGGACATGCAACATAGTCATTTCTTAAATTCAACATGCGACATGGGGACCCGGGTGGATCTGGAGGGGGGAGGGGCTGGTGGGCCCGGCCCCAACCGTCCTCCATACATTCATGTTTATGGGGGCTGTCTACACCCCTGTTAAGCGGATGATTCACGCTGCAATTTTGGGCCGATTTTGAACCGATTTTGAAAATCGGTTTGTTAGATAATCGTTTTTCTTATAGATCATACAATTTTCCAAAGAATTTTGAATGATCCACATCAGAAAAAATTGTATTTTCACAGGGAAAAATCATTCCAAATATGCAAAAAAATGCATGAGAAGAAAATCGGTTGGTGTTTTGTCGCATCCTGGATCATGGCCTTTAGTCTGACCCTTGGGAAGGGGAAAGTGGGATTGAGTAATATATTAATTTTGGTAAAGGGCTAAGGCCTATGTCCAACTGATCTGGATGTATGCAGGCTGACCGTGTCTCGTGTTGGCGGATTCTGGCCGTAATCTGAAAACATAGCGGCAGGTCATGGTTATTCCCAACCCATCTCGTCCACTTTGGTCATTTTCAAGATTGAAAGCCACTATAATAAGGACTGGGGGGCTTACGACACATAGGTTGTCATGTACCGAGGGCAAAGCCTGAGGTTTGAACAATCCTCATGGGGCATACGGCCACTTGGGGATGCGGCCAAAGGTCGTCCTATATTTGATGACCCAAGCGATATTCAATATGTTAAATTACTAAAGAAAAAATGAGTCTACAGTGAGAGTTAATACTGCTTGGCAATACACACCGCTCACAATATGCACCGCTCATCGGCTCATCTGTAGAAACAAAATATGGGATTTCATTAAGTGCTTTTCATGTAACATTTTATATTCGGCCCATCAAAGAGAGTGTTATCAAATATTATATCTTTGTGGAGTTGAGACCTGAGCAATGCAAAATGTTAAATAACGTTATAATAATAAGAGAACCTGGCCGGAATTTTACAACCATGCCAAAATGAAATGACCCAATTTTAGACATCAGAGAAGTTACTGCACTGATAATCCTAAGGGTGAAAATGTTAGTCACATAGTGACTAACTTTGATAGTCAACTTGATGGGGCCTGAGAGGACTAACTTTTTCTGGTCAATAGTGACTAGGGTGACTAACCTAGGTTAGTCTTTTTTAAATGGGTTGTGACATAAATAGCACAGGGTGGCTAATGGTCTTGGTCAACAGAGACTAGGTTACATATTTCTCTATATGGATCCACATGTATGATTTTACCACCAGTGGTGCTGACTGAAAAATACCAACGAAATTTTGTGAGGAATGTTTTAATGGCCATGATTATAAAGTACTGCCCAGAAAACATCCACGAAATTTCGTGGACATGAAAATCTATACTAAAATAATAGATAAATCATTCGCAATGTACATTGAGAGATAATGCTTTTGGGTGTATGTTGGAAGAACACTAATACCATTTAGAAGTTGAAAGATTGAAAACAAATGAAGAAAAGGAATCTCTGAATGTTCATGGTGACTACATGGTGGATCAATCTGTCCAGGCACCCATGCCCAGGACTACGCTGTGATGAGTGTCTGGGGTACACTCTTCTACATGACAAAAATAATTATGTCTATCAATCTACCTTTATAACGTGAAATAATCGCCAAATCTAATTCTGTAATCCATATAAAAATGTGTAAACAAATGTATAAACTGCCGAACATTTAATCTGAAAAATCTAACTTTCACTTAAGGTTGTTTTTTTTTATCCAAATTATCTTATTTGATATTTGGAATACAAACTTAAAAATCAAAATGCATGAGGACGCCATATAGATAGTGAGAACAATGTCTCAGATTCTCCGTGCCTGACAATTTTTAAAGATTAATTTGGATATTAAGTGAGAAATCCTGGATCAAAATATAAAAGTGAAAAATAGGTTTATATTTTGACATTCTCCGACATCAAGCTTGATATCATAATGCATGTCCGATCCACTGAACACCTGATTATGGCCAAGATATCTAATCTAACTCTTTGATTAGATTAAGACATGTGGGACACACATGTGCATGACGTCCCCCCTACACACACACACACACACACTCACACACACTCACACACACACACTCACACACTCACACACACACACACTCACTCACACACACACTCACACACACTCACACACACTCACACACACACACTCACACACACTCACACACACACACACACTCACACACTCACACACACACACTCACACACTCACACACACACACACTCACACACACACACACTCACACACACACTCACACACACTCACACTCACACACACACACTCACACACTCACACACACACACTCACACACACACACTCACACACACTCACACTCACTCACACACACACACTCACACACACTCACACACACTCACACACACACACACTCACACACACTCACACACACACACACACTCACACACACACACACTCACACACACACACACACACACACACACACACACACTCACACTCTCACACACACATCCCTCCCCCCCACACACACACATCATAACTACACCATACATCACGGCACCCATAAATCCATACACAGACTAGATTGTGACGAATTTTCAAATTAACTGTGGAAACAGGTTAGATAACGCATATAAGATCAATAATCAAATAAACGTGACCCCACTCACCTAGAATCTATAATTTTATCCCAAACTGATGGATTAAGCCTTAATCCTCATAAAAATGTTCTAAATCCCCCTTTCTGTATGTCTGGTTTGCGGACTGTTCCCTTTGAATTCAAATTTCCCACTCAAAAAGTCACTTCCAGTGACGTCATACTTAGTCGGCATTGACTATGTTTTTGTGACTATACCAAATATCTGCATAGTCACTTTGAACATGCACATAAGACTATGGCAACATAGCCACTAAGTGACTAAGGGTTTTGAGCCTTTGGATTATCAGTGTGGAAGCCCTCAAAATAATGGAGTAAGAATCAGAATAGAACTAAACAGAAAGTTAATGCAACGTTATGTTCACGTTGCATCCTTGCCTGGCTATTGCTATCATTGAACATAGACTTTGAAACACCTCACTGAAAACACAGAGTTGTCAAAAGTGGTGCCAAAAACGACAACCCAAGGTTGTCTGTGGCTTTTATACAAAACATCTTATCTATGAATATTTTCATGTTGTAGATAGCATGGTCCATAATAATGACTTCCTATTATCTTATTACTAGTTATTAGGTATGGCCATTACACATAGGAGGCCTATGAGTTGTATGGTTTTTGACACCACTCACTTACAACACTTTGTCATAGACAGAGGCCTTGACAAGTAAGAGCAGGTCACATAATGATAAATAGCCATATTATTGTAAGATCAATATGACTTTAAAACTTTCAATACATACTTCCAGTATGTTCATCAAGATAACAGCAAATGTTGTCGGCAACAACATGCAATGACAGCGTTTACATTTCATGGTATAGGTACGAAGAAGGTACAAAGGATATTATTATTAGGTAAAATGTTGGCAAAGATGAAGAACATTCAAATTTAAGGGTTAGTTTCAAAACATATCAATTAATGATGCAAGATAATATGATATCGAAACGGAAATTACATTGTAATTAATTTCATAAGTGGTTAGTCATTATACTCAAGACAGAATAAAAACATCTAGTTTTGAACCGTGAAATTAGAAGTCGAGTACACTAGATCATTCCGAATTGTTGGCTTCCTTTGAAATAATTAAAAGATCGAACTATCGTTGAGATTCCAGTATTTACAATGCGTGGGTATCTATTGAGGGATATTTATTTTTGTTTTTTTTGTAAACAAGTTATTATCCTGAGATGCTACAAGTAGGCTATCAGCCCGTTTTCATTGAAATCTTAATCTTTATTGACTACAAAATAGGCTAAAAATACCGCAGTGTGCTTTGAGGGTAAGCCTTGATTGTTGAGGAGTTTAGTTAGGAAATGATGTATTGGTAAAATTAATTAGTTTATTATCGGTTCATTGATGAACGTGGAGTAATTCTGTGTGAGGCGTGGGGTCTTGATGGAGACGATCCATCTAACGAGCCAGACTCCAACGTTGGGCTGTGGATGAGGGGGTTTCCCAGCCAAGGATGCTACTTTATTATAGCGTTGCAACAACTTTCTGGTTGGTTCTGTATTTGGTTCATGTTATGTTCTTTTGATGACTCCCAATTACGTCGCTGCAACTTACTGACGTGATGTTGCACTGTGACATTATTACCACATTCTGGTTACGTTCTTCAATCCAAACAGAATGTTCTTATGGTTTCGTCTTGACCTCACAAAAAATTAATGTCATAATACAATTCTGATTTGGAGAGGTTCAAACCACACCATCAATAACATCATCATTACGTGCCATCTTAGTAAGTAATAAACTGACTAAAAAACAGCTGGCTGGGTTTCTTAATGTTCTGGTGTTGTGTGTTTCTGTTGATTTTCATCTCTCGTCCCATGTCGATTTTAAGAAATAACCTTGTCACCTGTCAATAGTGGAAAGATACAGATGTCGCATGTCCCTAAATTGCAGTGTCCCATGTCGAATTTAAAGGTAAATGTGGGTGTTAGGGGTGATTTCTTAAAAACCTTGACAAATTTCTGAAACTCACAGGGTGGTTAGTTGGATGTATAAGGAACATAAAGAAACTTTAAAAACCATATGTCACCATATCAATTTCAGAGATATGAGCATCTGGAAAAATAGTTCTTTACTATTGGAGTCTATGGGGAAAAGTAGATTTGTCAACATTAAAAAATAAATAACCGTGATTTTTACTTTAAATGCTGACAATAGGTGTGTAGGACCCCAATGAGTATTTTGTGCCGAAGAAAACCTAAGGTCACCATAGAAAATCTCATTTTATTCTCAAAAATGAGGAAAAAGTGAAGAAAAACTACTTAATTAACTATATTTTACTAATTATCCCTAGTTTATTTTCATTCAAAAATTTACATTCATCATTCCCAAGTGTTCCTTGAAATATTTCTGAAAGTTCAATAAATTCCGGCAATGAAAATAAAATCACACCAGGTGGCGCTGCTGTGGTCACCCATATTTACCTTTAAGAAACAGCCATGTTGCCATGTCGAATTTACGTAATGGGCCCGTCACCGTATCAAATTTAGGGGTCTACCCCCATGAGAGTGAGTTGAACTAATTGCCTGACTCTAAATAAAGTGGGCAAAACGGTCTGCTGCTTATTCATCAATTTGATTCTGCCAGGAATGATTGATCAAATTGAAACACAGATTTACAAGACGGCTTAATAACTTACTTAAGAATGATATTAATTTTGGTGACTGGAATTTTATCTCTGACATTTAGAATTTTCTGATTAATCTATCTATGATTGAATCTTATATAAGTGACAAAACCCCAAAGGATACTATAGTACACGCTGCGGCCAGGAAAATGAAGAATTCTATTGATTATGAGAGAAGATGATTTAATATTTAAATTGATGAAGCAATTATGTTTCCCCCAGATCAATGACCAAAGTTTAAAGATTGTTGGAGGTCCTATGCATCCAATTATAGTGCTTTTCAAAGAAACTTGGCTGAAAGATACAATTAAGTCTCTTAACCAAACGTAATTGATATACTCTTCATCTATAACTACGAGGCAGTTAGAAGGACATTTGTGTTGCATTACCTAACTCGCCTGTTCCTCTGATCAACTTTAATAATTCTATCCATCTAAATCGATAACACTTCTTGTTACTCAGTTGAACACTGCTATACGATACACCCACGGTCGGATATTTTAATACAGAGGCATACAGTAAAAGACGTATTCCTTGCTACCATTAATGGGTATTCTGTGCTTTCCTTGCATGTGTCGGTGAAGCAAACACAGTTTGAAGCAGTCAATAAAGAGGTTTTATACCTAATGGATCTCTGGTGTATCCCAGATATGTGGTGGGTGAGGCGTCCTTGTCTCTTACTTCAAGCCATGTGAACATTAGTCCGTCCCTGACCTACTTATCTTTTACATGATAGGTCCGTACACCCACACAGAGCCGATTGGCCTCACTGGTCAGTTAGGAATTTGCATATTATGGCAGGATTATTTCTATTGGGCAAATTATAATAAGTCTGGGCAACCCCTTTCATGGTTGTTGGAGTGCTGGCTGGTTTATGGTCCTTGTTGCCATAAACCAGCAGCCCCAAAGCATGCTGGGATGTAGGGTGGAATTCCCACAAAAAATGGTTGCCGATGTACAGACTCACTTTCGGATACAGTTGGTCTGACTGCGACAGGCTATGTGAACTCGCGAAGTGGGAGACTTGGGGATGGGGAGTGTAGACTAAATCAACTAACATTTTACAGAATAAGTATCACATTTAATGATGAACATCGGTAAAGGGTATTAATACTAACATTGTATGGTATGAAATCAGGGAGAGCGAGACGGATGCTGGCGATATTACCCCAGCATGTTTATTACATAAAGTCTACACCAAGATCTACTTCCTAGGATGGATATGTATCAGGGAAGTTACATAAACTCCTGAATGCCCAAGAAATAAACGTTATAAGTGGTTCCAGAAACATTATAATATGGTGCTCTTATGGTATTCATTAGTCATAATTTCTTTGTCTTTCTTGAGAAAGATCATCTTTGGTTATGTTGCTCCTATGCTACGCTATACTACTAACTAACTAACTAACTATATATATATATATATATATATATATATATATATGCATATATGCATATATACAATCGATAATCTATTGCATGGTGATAGTTTTATCAGTTTGTAATGATTAATGTCAAATACGAGATGTAGCTACTTGTTCTGGGATTGAACTTAGAAAAAGATATATGAAAAAGACAAGTACATAAATATACATACCACACACACCCACGACTAGATACATTTAAATTGTAAAGCTCCTACATTTAAATTTAGTCACTGTCACTCTGAATTTCTGAAATTACAATACGCTGGACTTCTGAATAACTGCAAATGATCCCTGAATCACTCTGGTTCCTGATGTTTCATGGGACAAACTCAAATTGAGTGGAGGCGGACGCTCTGCCACCCTGGAGTTTTAAATATGAATTATAGAATGTGATTCACAAGCAAGCTGATTGTCTGTATGTTTGTTTAACGCTGAGTCAACAATAAACCAATACATACTTGAAAAGCTGTGTGTGACAGGGTTGGGGAATCATTACTTATTACTGACACGTTCCAGCAGCATTATAGACATTGTGGATGTAAGGTCACGCTGCAATGTTTAAAGGCTTTATTCTGCTATGCCGTATTTACTTGCGGAATCATAAAATGATGCAAGAAAAGTGTTGCAAATTTGCTTGCGGTAGGGTAGCACAATGTGGAATATAGGAAATACGTGCTACCGCAAATGATTTTATATAGGTTTTCTATAGATTGCTTGCGGTTAGGGATACCGCAAATGTTGATTACCACATAATGGGATAAGACTTTTAATTTGGTGATCATCAAGTGGTCGCAAAAAAACGAACATTATTTGGTAGGTATGATCTTTATATCATCTGAATAAGAAATAGTCATGTTTACCAATACCTTAATGTAGGGCCTACGTAATTTTTCAGCTACCCATAAATAATGATGGTATCATAAGTCTCAAACTGACCGCCCTCTTGAAAGATGAATCTTCTGCTAATCTTCACAAGGTGGATATGTCTCACAACAAGATGGGTTTTACTCACACAGAGTGGGCATTCACGGAGCTTTTTTTTTTTTTTTCTTTTTTATTGAAAATCAACTTCAGGGCTACCCCTGGTCTTCCAGAAGATATGTGACCCGTTCTGGCGAATTGAGTCGGATGTCGCACCGGGTCGATTTTTAGAGACCTATCCTATCAGAAAATTCAGATTCTTAGCTTTAAAATGAGTAGTAACAGCCGACATCCGACTTGTGCGACTTCCGACCCAATTCGCCAAAACAGGTCACATATGGTAAAAGAGCTCTGGGCAGTGGGGAATTTTCAGATGCGGCAGGGGGTGTCTAGGGGGTACGTGATGCCCCCTGGTGTTTTGGAAGCATGCCAGAAACAATGCATCGTGAGCGCTCATCTCTAAGTCGGAACTAACCAGATTAAAGTAGGATTCGATTTACCAACAGCGTCGTCAGTTTAATCAGATCGGGGGAGGTGTCTAGATGAATAGGGTGGTGGTGATGGAATTATGGTGGGATGGGAGTAGACTGTAGTTATGTCCAAGTCTGCTAGGTACTCAAGGTATTATGTAAGAGGTACCTAGGTCATGAAATGACTAGCATAGGAGGAGAAGGGGGAGATGGGGAAGGCATAGGGACGGTATGTGAAGGGGTATAAGCTGAGGGGCGTTTGATAATCTTTCCATAAGATATGGTATAATAGAACAAAACAGTATTGTAATGAAAGGGAAAGAATGGAATGGAAAACAACATGCAGGCTAGAATACAGGTTCTGCTGTTGGGTGTGTGTGTGGTGTCGGGGGTGTGGGGTGGATGGGGGTGTGGGGGGGGGGGGATGGGGGGGGATGGCGAGGTTCCTAAATTGGAGTTTTTGTACATAATATCATGTGGACTAAAATCTAAAATGGGGGTTAGCTGCCAGTGTTTTTGTTTGGGCTCAATTTGACAACTCAGAGAAGAAATAGACAAAACAATGCAGAGAAATTACAGTTATAGGAGATCAAAGACATTTTTGTGAAGGCAATTAACCATGGGCCGAGTAGGACCAAGACAAAGAGAGCCAGGAAAAGTCAGTGCCCAGGAGTGCAGAGCTGTAGACAGACAATGATGGAGGAGGGAGGGGACAGTGCCCTGATAGGTGTTGTGACGGTCGGGGCGGGGGCTGTCACTGCGCACAAACACAGCTTTTTGTACCTGCTCAGGGCCTGGTCTTTGCCTTGCTCCATTTATTGTATTTCTCTATTTCAATGTATACATTGTCTGGTGTATGCAGTGTGTGGTGTGTGCAGTGTGTGGTGTATGCAGTGTGTGGTGTGTGCAGTGTGTGGTGTATGCAGTGTGTGGTGTATGCAGTGTTTGGTGTATGCAGTGTGTGGTGTATGCAGTGTGTGGTGTATGTATTGTGTGGTGTGTGCAGTGTGTGGTGTATGCAGTGGGTGGTGTGTACAGTGTGTGGTGTGTGCAGTGTGTGGTGTATGCAGTGCATGGTGTCTGCAGTGTTTGGTGTACACAGTGTGTGGTGTATGCAGTGTGTGGTGTATGCAGTGTGTGCAGTGTGCAGTGTGTGGTGTATGCAGTGTGTGGTGTGTGCAGTGTGTGGTGTGTGCAGTGTGTGGTGTGTGCATTGTATGGTGTGTGCAGTATGTGGTGTCCGCAGTATGTGGTGTGTGCAGTGTGTGGTGTGTGCAGTGTGTGGCGTGTGCAGTGTGTGGTGTGTGCAGTGTGTGGTGTGTGCAGTGTGTGGTGTATGCAGTGTGTGGTGTATGTATTGTGTGGTGTGTGCAGTTTGTGGTGTGTGCAGTGTGTGGTGTATGCAGTGTGTGGTGTGTGCAGTGTGTGGTGTGTGCAGTTTGTGGTGTGTGCAGTGTGTGGTGTGTGCAGTGTGTGGTGTGTTCAGTGTGTGGTGTGTGCAGTGTGTGGCGTGTGCAGTGTGTGGTGTGTGCAGTGTGTGGTGTGTGCAGTGTGTGGTGTGTACAGTGTGTGGTGTATGCAGTGTGTGGTGTATGTATTGTGTGGTGTGTGCAGTTTGTGGTGTGTGCAGTGTGTGGTGTGTTCAGTGTGTGGTGTGTGCAGTGTGTGGCATGTTCAGTGTGTGGTGTGTGCAGTGTGTGGTGTGTTCAGTGTGTGGTGTGTGCAGTGTGTGGTGTGTGCAGTGTGTGGTGTATGCAGTGTGTGGTGTGTGCAGTGTGTGGTGTGTGCAGTGTGTGGTGTGTACAGTGTGTGGTGTATGCAGTGTGTGGTGTATGCAGTGTGTGCAGTGTGTGGTGTGTGCAGTGTGTGGTGTATGCAGTGTGTGCAGTGTGTGGTGTGTGCAGTGCGTGGTGTATGCAGTGTGTGGTGTATGTATTGTGTGGTGTGTGCAGTTTGTGGTGTGTGCAGTGTGTGGTGTGTTCAGTGTGTGGTGTGTGCAGTGTGTGGTGCGTGCAGTGTGTGGCGTGTTCAGTGTGTGGTGTGTGCAGTGTGTGGTGTGTGCAGTGTGTGGTGTGTGCAGTGTGTGGTGTGTGCAGTGTGTGGTGTGTGCAGTGTGTGGTGTGTGCAGTGTGTGGTGTGTGCAGTGTGTGGTGTATGTATTGTGTGGTGTGTGCAGTTTGTGGTGTGTGCAGTGTGTGGTGTGTGCAGTGTGTGGTGTATGCAGTGTGTGGTGTGTGCAGTGTGTGGTGTGTACAATGTGTGGTGTATGCAGTGTGTGCAGTGTGCAGTGTGTGGTGTGTGCAGTGTGTGGTGTATGCAGTGTGTGCAGTGTGCAGTGTGTGGTGTATGCAGTGTGTGGTGTGTGCAGTGTGTGGTGTATGCAGTGTGTGGTGTATGCATTGTGTGCAGTGTGCAGTGTGTGGTGTATGCAATGTGTTCAGTGTGTGGCGTGTGCAGTGTGTGGCGTGTTCAGTGTGTGGCGTGTTCAGTGTGTGTTGTGTGCAGTGTGTGGTGTGTGCAGTGTGTGGTGTGTGCAGTGTGTGGTGTATGCAGTGTGTGGTGTGTGCAGTGTGTGGTGTGTGCAGTGTGTGGTGTATGCAGTGTGTGGTGTGTGCAGTGTGTGGTGTGTGCAGTGTGTGGTGTATGCAGTGTGTGGTGTATGCAGTGTGTGTTGTGTGCAGTGTGTGGTGTGTGCAGTGTGTGGTGTATGCAGTGTGTGGTGTATGCAGTGTGTGGTGTTTGCAGTGTGTGGTGTATGCAGTGTGTGTTGTGTGCAGTGTGTGGTGTGTGCAGTGTGTGGTGTGTGCAGTGTGTGGTGTATGCAGTGTGTGGCGTGTGCAGTGTGCAGTGTGTGGTGTATGCAGTGTGTGGTGTATGCAGTGTGTGGTGTATGCAGTGTGTGTTGTGTGCAGTGTGTGGTGTGTGCAGTGTGTGGTGTGTGCAGATTGTGGTGTGTGCAGTGTGTGGTGTGTGTAGTGTGTGGTGTGTGCAGTGTGTGGTGTGTGCAGTGTGTGGTGTGTGTAGTGTGTGGTGTGTGCAGTGTGTGGTGTGTGCAGTGTGTGGTGTATGCAGTGTGTGGTGTGTGCAGTGTGTGGTGTGTGCAGTGTGTGGTGTGTGCAGTTTGTGGTGTGTGTAGTGTGTGGTGTATGCAGTGTGTATTGTGTGCAGTGTGGTGTGTGTAGTGTGTGGTGTATACAGTGTGTGGTGTATGCAGTGTGTGGTGTATGCAGTGTGTATTGGGTGCAGTGTGTGGTGTGTGTAGTGTGTGGTGTATGCATTGTGTGGTGTGTGCAGTGTGTGGTGTATGCAGTGTGTGGTGTGTGTGCAGTGTGTGCAGTGTGCAGTGTGTGCAGTGTGCTGTGTGTGCAGTGTGTGGTGTATGCAGTGTGTGGTGTGTGCAGTGTGTGGTGTGTGCAGTGTGTGGTGTGTGCAGTGTGTGGTGTGTGCAGTGTGTGGTGTGTGCAGTGTGTGGTGTGTGCAGTGTGTGGTGTATGTACTGTGTGATGTATGCAGTGTGTGGTGTGTGTAGTGTGTGGTGTATGCAGTGTGTGGTGTATGCAGTGTGTGGTGTGTGCAGCGTGTGGTGTGTGCAGTGTGTGGTGTATGCAGTGTGTGTTGTGTGCAGTGTGTGATGTATGCAGTGTGTGGTGTGTGCAGTGTGTGGTGTGTGCAGTGTGTGGTGTATGCAGTGTGTGTTGTGTGCAGTGTGTGGTGTGTGTAGTGTGTGGTGTATGCAGTGTGTGGTGTATGCAGTGTGTGATGTATGCAGTGTGTGGTGTGTGCAGTGTGTGGTGTGTGCAGTGTGTGCAGTGTGCAGTGTGTGGTGTGTGCAGTGTGCAGTGTGTGGTGTGTGCAGTGTGTGGTGTGTGCAGTGTGCAGTGTGTGGTGTGTGCAGTGTGTGGTGTGTCCAGTGTGCAGTGTGTGCAGTGTGCAGTGTATGGTGTGTGCAGTGTGTGGTGTGTGCAGTGTGTGGTGTATGCAGTGTGTGGTGTGTGCAGTGTGTGGTGTATGCAGTGTGTGCAGTGTGCAGTGTTTGGTGTGTGCAGTATGTGGTGTGTGCAGTGTGTGCAGTGTGCAGTGTGTGGTGTGTGCAGTGTGTGGTGTATGCAGTGGGTGGTGTATGCAGTGTGTGCAGTGTGCAGTGTGTGGTGTGTGCAGTGTGTGGTGTATACAGTGTGTGGTGTATGCAGTGTGTGGTGTATGCAGTGTGTGGTGTATGCAGTGTGTGCAGTGTGTGGTGTGTGCAGTGGGTGGTGTATGTAGTGTGTGGTGTGCGCAGTGGGTGGTGTATGTAGTTTGTGGTGTATGCAGTGTGTGGTGTGTGCAGTGTGTGGTGTATGCAGTGTGTGCAGTGTGCAGTGTTTGGTGTGTGCAGTATGTGGTGTGTGCAGTGTGTGCAGTGTGCAGTGTGTGGTGTGTGCAGTGTGTGGTGTATGCAGTGGGTGGTGTATGCAGTGTGTGGTGTATGCTTGTTTTAGAATTTTTTTTAAATTTTGCCAAGGGTATGATAGATAAGCAATTAACTGCTGTTTGGGAAATGAGGCTACTCAGTCTTGTATTATATTCAATCTACCAAACAATATGTACATATTAGATTATGCTGTGTTTCAGTTTGTCTTCTTATCTAGTCAATTTGCAGAAACATAATCACGATGATTATCAATCGACCTTGAGAATAATTGTCATTTGAATAGTTCAGAATAAAATCTATCATGTACATACACAATATGGTTATCTCCTGATCACGTGACCGCACGGGCCATTTTGGTATCCGCGCATCGTATTATGTCATCTTGAATTGTTCATTGACTCTCATCAATGAAGCGAACTGTAGCAATCACATGTTTATGTGTATTTACCCCTGTTATTACCAGAAGCAATGCCAAAGTTAAACTACCTGGTAGATCTATCTGATTCCCCAATCTCAACTGAACTACATTTAGATAACAATGCACCATCAACAGAAAATATATCATATCATTTAACTACATTCACTTTAAGTGATCTTCCAAATAGGTAATAACAGTGTATGTTAAACAATTCATAATACAATACATTTAAACTCAGTCCATACACTAGATATATAACATGAAAATACTAGATTCAAAAAAGTCATAGGGAACACATTTTCCAACTGAGATTGGTGGAAATTCTAATCAATGATGGCTGTGAACGAATAAAATAAACAACAATAGAAAATATATTCAGTAGGGTGATTAAACTGAAACTCTGCTCATTTTATTCAGATATGAAATATATGTCCATATCTTTATAATTAATTATGCTAATCAGGGAAATTTTGATTATGTTCTCAAGATTAGCAATTTTGTCTTTTTCAAAAATTAATAATGTTATTGCAAAACAGGCTCAAAATCGGATTATTAGGTGTACAACGTATTGGTGGTAGTTGAAATTCCAATCACAAGATAATTAGCGTAAGTAGTCACGAAGATATGGACCCTGGTCACATAGTTCTAGATGAAAGATGAACATTGGTTGAAAACGTTTAGAAATGACGTCTCCATCAGGGATTCAACCAAAAATCTTTCCAAAAATGGTTAATTACTTGGAAAATGTCAAACATTGGCAGATATTTGTTGCTTGACATCTCTCATTTTGACCAGAATTCCAATTGCATTGCTTTGCGGGTGCCAGGCAAACAGCCATGTAACCAGCACATTATGTGACCATACATTTTCGCCAATCTGTTACCTACACAATTCCTGCATAACAGTTACATCTCTTTAGGTTAGGTTGAGACTCTCCAAGACAGAGTGTTATGATAATGTCATATTCTGGTAAAATCGAGACCTTACCAATACAGAATGTTATAGTAACGTTATTTGTTCATGAAATAAAGTAGCCAGAATGTCATAATAATGTCACAGTGCAACATCGCAATGTTAGGTTCTAAAGACATTATTGGGTGCCATTAAAATAACATAACACAAACCAAACCAGAACCAAATAGAAAGTTACTGCAACATTATAATAACGATACATTCTTGCCTGGGATAGCCCCTCCCCTTATATTATTCCTGTATATGGTTCAATAGGTGCTCACAGTGGTACACGGTCCTACTCAGATCCCCTCTGGATATAAAAGATGCACAGCAGTGATAAGTAGTAAATTGTCAGAGATTGTGAGGTAATTGCTAGCATAATGATTTATGTAAGGCAGATAATTATTATGATTCTGCCCCATTACAGTTTCTGTTAAATCTACAGATAGAACAAAATATTGATCAAACTGTTTTAGCAATTCCAGCGATACCAAGCCATGTTTGGGACCATAGGACTCTCATCTACATCAGTAGTCTCATGTCTAACTATAGATCTGGTCAGGAAGAAACAGCTCCTTTTGTGTTCCTTTTATTGTGACATAGTGGCAGTTATGAGATCTGGCTAGATATTATTAATGTTGTATTATATGAAGTGTTGTACATAAACAGGACACTTGTTGTTTTAATCACATTTCTGCAATATTCCCAGTAAATACCATCACTCAAATGACAAGAGTTCTCAGGTTAAGGAGGGGGCCTTGCCATGCTCAGAAATCACATCACGGCAGATTAATTTCATACGCGTGCACAAATCTGAAATCAGGAGACCAGAGAGCGCGGAACTTCCAAAAGGAGGTGGGATTTTCAGAGAGAGGTGAGGTTTTTGTCAAGGGCAAAGGGGGACTAAGGGGTTCTTATACCGAGCCGAATGTCCCTGCTCTATTTTTGGAACATGAATGCGGTCATTGCACATTATGCCTCCCTCGTGTTATTTTTCTTGTTGTTCAAGTTTATATCCATTTAAAACTGTATAATCTGGTCCTCCCCTGACTCCAAGAGAGACCCAGTAAAATATTTCAGAGTCGTTTGTGATGATTTTAGTCATGTGTAAATTTGTTTAATGATTTGTTTTACAGAATTTCCAATGCCGTATCACATATTTCGATCGGTTTACGTCAATTCAAAATGTGAAGTTACTTAACAATAATGATTATAAAGAGTAGGTCATTTCAACGAAGACAATCACCATAGATTCCATCACAACATCATCGTAATATATTTCGGTTCCATAGTCATCCTATATTTGTACGATGAAACACATTTCTTTAGATAAGACGTCCTCTAAATCTGGTTTGAATTTTGTACCCTATCCAATCCCTTGTCATTTCATAAGTTATTATATCAATTGGTGGACTAAAATATTTTAGGGTCAAATCACAGGATCACATTGGGAGTGGCGATGGTTGATTAAGACCGATTGAAACGTACAAATATGTGAATAATTTCACAATCTAAGTCTAAATAAAAGAGTTAACCTTCAAATCCACATAGTTCCTGAGGTGTCCGTCAAGCCCGGGGTTGGCCCCAAATAGGGGCGATTGAGGGCTGTCAATGAGGGCTGTCAGTCCATGTGATACATTAGGGGTTAGCGGCCACAGTGAGACGAGTTGATGGCCCGGGTTCGGCCAACCCGCGGGCCGCTGTCACTCAGACCTGTTTGGTTTGGCTTCAATCTGGATCATGTTAACTAAAGAGGCCCAGTGTCAATAGTAAGTAGATCAGTGGAGTGTTTCATAAAAAGCTCCGTAGCTACGGAGCTTTTATGTGCGCTTACAGAAACTCTCCGCGATGTTGAAGCTCTTGTGTGCCGACAAAACTGGCACAAATTGACTCAAAACTTGTGTAAATCCACCCAAAACTCATGTAAATCCACCCAAAACTCCCGTAAATCCACCCAAACTCATGTAAGCAAAAACAAAACTCATGTAGCTATGGCAGTCAAAAAGGTGATTACAAGTTTATGGAACACAAAAAATATGGAAGTTTGTTATACACCATCAAGAGGGTGTTTTGTAATAAATAAGAAAATAACTATAAACTAATTTGTGGTTGATAACTTTTTACCCTCCTTGTAGATAGTGAGTTTAAGGTAGTTTTGGCGGAAATTACAGAAGTTTTCTTTGGCATTTACAGGCAATTTCGTGTATTTATGGGAGTTTTTGGGTGATTTACAGGAATTTCCTGTATGCAACAGCATTTTCTAACTCATTTACAGTTCCTGCGGCCTCTTTCATAACAAACCTCCATGTGTTTTAAGTTACGATGACCTTTCTGTTTTGTTTTTGCTTACATGAGCTTGGGTGAATATACGAGAGTTTGGGGTGCTTTTAGAAGAGTTTAGGGTATATTTACATGAGTTTGTTATGAAACGGCCACATAAAAGAGTTTCAAATTTGCGTAAACAGTTTCCGTAAGCAACCATAAAACCTCCATAGCTAGAGAGGTTATTATGAAACGGGCCCCTGTAAGCACACATAAATCCACAGTAGCTATGGGGATTCTCATACAATAGGCCACTCATCTAAAGGGGTGAGCATAACATCAACATCTCAGGATGACTTTCAGATAAATGTACTCAATTGTAATGATTAGATAAATTATTTAGTAAATACTTGAAATAAAACACAAAATTGTAAATGCCACGGAAGTATTTGATACTTGAAATGTCTCTTGGAGTTGTAAATATCATAGAAATCACGTGCAGAAATAGGTAATACTGGAAATCTGACTCAAAAGTGTGTGACTTTGAGCACCTTGAATTATCAATCACCTCAACCATCACAAACTACTGTATTCCGCAACAGTGGCCTGTTTTATAAGAAAACTCTGTACTGCTACGTGAGTTTTGCGCTTCATAAAGTTACAATGACTCTCTTGGGTTCCGTAGCTTCGTGAGTTTTGATTTTGCTTGTGTTAGTTTACATGGCCAATTTACCCAAGTTTTGGGTCGATTTTCGGGAGTTTTGGGTCAATTTATGTGAGCATTTTTTTAAACGGCTGTGTATATGAGAATTTCAATCTCACATACAGTTTCCGTAAGCTCACATAAAAGCTTCGTAGCTATGGAGCTTTTTATGAAACACTCCACCATTTTAGAGTACTTGTCACATGATTGGTCTGAACCAATCAGCTGCTATATATCATTTGGAAAGCCTATAAAAGAGTTGTCAGGAAATAAATGATTACCCTCTTTGATTCTCTACTGTTAACATCTACCTGCTGTTGAGTTAAAGCGGGTCCCCATGTTGGGACTAAACCCTTGCGATTAGTGTTAGTCGCCTGGTGATTAAAAAGTTGGTATGTCGCCAGATGACTAGTTAGTCGCTGGTGAAAGAAAAAGTTGATTGCCACATTGGAAATTTCTTCCAATCAAACTGCCGGCGATTAGAGGTTGTATTGGTCGCCCTGCCCAGCGATTAACTGCACTAATTGCTGCCGACTAGAGAAAAATATTTAACATTTCAAATATTTTGCCCAAAAACCACGGTGACTAGTAGTTTAGTCACAAGACATCACGGTGCCCTTGTGTGATAAGCCGCTGGGTGACCAAACTGCTGAAAATCACGTTGGTCACCGTCAATTTTGTTCAGACTAGTCGACCAGTGGGAACAGGCTTTATGCCTAGGAATATGGACAGGTGTGTGTTTCATTTTTCACTCAGCTTTTCCGGAAGTAGTGACATTGTCTTAGATCATAATAATAACCGACACTACCTTTGAAACATGAACAATGCATCATGCGCTTGATAAAACAACAAATAATCATGCAAGAGTTATTATTATTCAGAGTTTCTGGACTGAAACGGTACCTTCATCATGAAGCAATCTGAAAAGTCCTAAATATTCCACTTTTGTCAGGTCCAACTTTGGAAACATTTCTTTCTTTGGCCCGCGATCGGATTGAAAAGCCCATATAAAACCTTAATCAGTAATCTTTAGTCAGGTTTCTGTAACCAAGCATGCTGAATGGCTTTTGTATGGGAGGAGTTTTTGGCCTCTTCTTCCAATTAAATGACCGAATTACCAAGTGGCTGTGCGGACTGGTGTGAAAGTAAAGGTTACAGCCCGACCCTGAGCCCCCTCCGGGATGGGCTCTTCTGATCAGGGGACCCACTCCCCCAGGAACCTGAAAATTCAAATTGAATGACACTCTGCACCAGAAATGGTAGTCCATGAGATGTGACTCTGCTATGTAGGTCAATAACTACACAGGCAAGCATGTGATGTTATTATAACATTGCAGCAACATTCTATTTGGTTCTGTATTGGTTCTTGTTTTGTTATTTTGATGGCTCCCAATAAGATTGCTGCAACTACTGCTGCGATGTTGCACTGCGACGTTATTATGACGTTCTGGTTACCTTATTCAACCTAAACAGAATGTTGTCATAATGTTCTGTTTTGCTTTCGTACTAACCTCACCGAAAAATAATGTAATTATTCTGTGCCATCTTAGTAAGTAATAGACTGACTAAAAAAGTATGGTTGCAAAACATTTCTGTTACGTTGCAGCTTGGCTGGGCACTCCCCCCGGGAACAGGAACATTCAATATAATCTGCGGCGAATCACTCTCTGCGCCAGAAATGATAGTCCATGAGACATGACTCTGTTATGTAGGTCATTAACTATATACCAGCATTATAGTATCACTACGCCCTACGGGCTAAAAATCGTCCTGAAGTCTTTGCTGGTTGTCTCTGACTGGCTGGGGCCGAACTGGGTGGCAGCTTTGAATGCAGAGATGATTTGCCATACAGCGAGCATTGAAGTGGCAGAGTGCATTCAATGACCGTAAGGGGGAGGGGGTTATTCCAGGAACCTTTCTCACCCCTCTGAAAATGTGTGCAGGAGCAAAATAGACCTGTCCACTTTACCAGCTAGCCCACCCCTTATTTCTACCATATCAACATTTATAGAAAAATGTTCATCATAATATGATTCACAGTAATTTTCATAGAAGTATTACCCAAAAGTAAACTTTATAAGCTTTTACTTTCAACATGATGTTAAATATGTAGCTGTGGGACTGGAAAGCAAAAATGGCATTTTCCCATAGGGAACAGTGTAAAAGCCTTTTAGCTTTGCCCACAATGTCCAACCCTTAAATCAAAAAGATACCTTATTTTGGTTCACCTTAAATGGAGGTTATCACCTTATTGAGAGAAAATAATCATTCATCCTCATTTATCAACACCTTATTGACTTAGAAAACACAAATACTAACTCATTCATTCAGATTTGTGTCACTGACTGACTTTGCAAAAAGTGCAATTATGTCCGACCTCTGTATCATGCCATCAACTACTGAAATGCACTCTCTAAAGCAATTTTCTGGCTTACAACTACTGTTATCACAAGTATCAATTTGATAGTAATAATTCACTTTCTAGGGTTTTCATTCCATGATATTCATTAGGGTTTCCCTGGTTTTCAGAAATATTATATAATGTTATATGTATGTGGAGTAATACTAATGGAAAGGTAATGCACAGTCACGTGTAACTGAAAGCCTTTGGAAGCCTAGCTATTCATATTCAACTAAGATATATGATAACCTTCTATAAACCCTTTCAAGATGACAGATGTTCAGATTTTTCAGAAAGTTTTAATGAACCAGGGTGAGTGGGTGGTAAATTTGAGAAAAGAATAATGAAACTTGGAGTAATGATGGATTTTTGTTGAAGGAGAAGGAAGTGAAGGAAGGTGTATGGGGAATGTTCAGGGAGGGGGTGCATGTGGAAAAATTATTTCCACCAGATTTCCACCAGATGGCAGCATTCACCCCACTCAGATTGAGAACAGCTTTCATTGCTTTTTTATGTAGATATTAATTGGTGTCATCCAAGTACATAGTTTTCATTGTGTTAAATATTGAACAGTCCATGATATTTTATATGGGGCAAAAACAATGAATGAGATACCTGATTTGCCCTACCACAGATAGCTAATTTACAGTATTTTAAACACCTGCAGGTTAATTTCGGCTAATTTTGCTGACAAATACACATGGAAATCTATAGAAAATATACAAATATTTGCCATATTTCTAAATGTAATGAATGGATTTTTTAAACGAACTCAAAAGAAAAAAGATTGACAAAATTAAACATACAGCAACTGAAAAATTGTTGATATTGATATCCAGCATCTTAAACCACAAATAATGCAATGGTTAGTGAAAATGTTTATATTTAAGCCTAGTGGTTTGTCAACATATCTTCCAGCATATATCCTGACCTAATCTATCCTGCAGGTAAAACTCAAGAAATCGGCTGTCTGTGATAGGCAGAATTGTCTAAAGGAACTAATCCTCAATAATTCATCAGTTATGAGCTGAATATTGGATTAAACTGCCCCGCGCACGTGCTGCGGTTTGGATACCTTTGGCTAATATGAGTAAATATCCATAATGTTACCTTATTACCTTATTCCATAATGTTACCCCGCATCACCACTCCATCACTCTCCACCCCAGACTAGGTGGTTTGTCCATCTCCCGTCATTCTCCAAGCACACACATCGTTACTGCTGCCCCACAAACATCCATCAATTAGACCTTGTTAGCGGTTGACGGCACAAACTATCGCTTCCCCTCTGAGTCCCTTTCTTTTATTCATTTATTCACTCTTTCTGGTTCGGAGACACTAATTTATTGATGAAACAGTGGCTACAGGAAACTAAGCACAGGCAATGTCTATCAACTGTCGCTCCTACCATTCATAATATTATGTGACTAGTACAGCAAGGCAGCACCGTACAATGCCATCATGAACCGGCCATAGTCTGTCCGTCAACCCATCCTACTATGCTTTTTCTACACACACACACACACACACACACACACACACACACACACACACACACACACACACACACACGCACACACACACACACATATATATATATATATGTACCCAGCCAACTTGCGACATAACAGAAATGTTCTGCAACCATACTTTTTTAGTCAGTTTGTTACTTACTAATGTAACAATTACATTATTGATGGTGAGGTTGAAACCTCACCAATTCAGAATGTCATTATAACATCATTATTTGGTGAGGTTAGGACAAAACCAAAACAGGACATTATAAGAACATTTTGTTTGATTGAAGAACATAACCAAAATGTTATGATATTGTCCCAGTACAATGTCACAGCATTACAGGGCCGTGCCCAGGGTTGGTCATGGGGAGGTGGTCAGTTCCACAAAGTGGAACTCTTCTATGTTTTGGGGGAAGTAATATCGGAAAAATACATACTAAAGTTCAATGTACAATTTTATAGTATAAATAGGAGCAAAGAATAAAACTATGCATCAAATATTTTAATTTGCGACATTAGATCAGATTTTCTCTGGTATACATAATGTATAAATTATGGTGGGTTGTTATTGTTCTGTTTGGAAAACTTCTGCTATTTTTCTTGGTGGCTAAGGCCAGATTTCGGGAACTACCCACGGCTGGCAATGGCCAGATTTAGGTTCTTGACTGCTGAATTGATAAGTTAGTATATCATAAGGTGGCATTGCAATGGTTTTTGAAAAGGAAAAGAATGGTAGGTGAGGTGTTTCAATGGAACTTTCCTTCTTATTTCTTACTATAAAGATTTCTGAAGAATGAGGATATTCCTACCTGGGTGGAACTACTTATCACTGATGCTCTGTGGGGGATTGGGGCACCACCCCCACCTCCCCCCTGGGTACGGGCCTGGTCATTATGTTGCAGCAACGTTATTGAGAGCCATCAAAATAACAAAATAAAATAGCCATGAAAAGAACCAATACAGAATGTTGCTGCAACGTTATAATAAGATCACATTTTGGCTGGATCTATATCGCAAAGACCTATTCTCCACCCCAACCCCAACAGCCAACCCAAAACAACCTAATGCAAGTAATTATCCAGGGAGTATGTGTCATGCAGCCTTCTCCATTGGCCTGGATTAATTTTGTACTATTTAATCAAAACAATATTAATGAGATTTAAGATTGGCATTTATACGCACAAGAGGTTTTAATACATGAAAATAAACGACCACTTTCTCAAGTTTATTTGACATGATGAAACTTTAGAAAGCCTCTTTGATTTGAAATTTTTACAATTACATATTGTTAAAAGCTGTATGACTTGTATTTGACAGGAAAGTATGGGAAATCCCCCATTATCACCCAGGATCTGTAATGACACCTCAGCCCTTAATATCCCTTTGATACAGAAAACAATGTAAGCCTGTTTACTTCTTCTAAGAACCTGTTATGATTCTATTGAAATGTAACTTTCGCAATTACCCAAATCAAATCCAAGATTCGTGGGCTGTTATACAAGGTGAGACATTGTATTTCATACTCCTCTTCCTTTAGTTTGTTTCTTTCCATAAACTCCCATTGTTAATTATAACAGCTAAAAGCATCAGTAACCATTTGTTTAGCAGTATTATTTTGACATGAATAAGGACGATAAGAATCAGCTCTAAGATCTATTGTACATTGTATGCATGAGATATTTTGTGGGGTATTGCCGTTTTCTCAATGCACTATGGGGTCGTGCACTGATACAGTGTTTTTTTATAATCATTATTATCATCGATTCCTACGGTATACAAAGTCCAATCAATTGTCCAACATATTTATTCAGTAAAAAGAACTAAAATTCTAAACTCACATGGGCCTTTTTATAAAGTGCATTATGTTATAATTTTAGTGTCATTTTCTACCATTGTTAACACCCCTTCCCCTTCGTCATGTATTATCACTAGGAATGTATAAAAGACTAGACCCTCCCCCATCTGCCGCATGATGATGAATGCTAGTTGTTGTTATGGGTTTTTACTTATTAACTGGGGAACTGTTCTTACTTATCTTTCGAATCGTCTTAGTTAAACTTCCTTAGCCAAGTGGTAGATTGATCCACAAGATGGGCGTTCATATCCATGACGCAGACAAAGCTTCGTTGAGAGTCAAGTTTATTGGTGGATATATCAATCATGTACAATTGCCAGTGTAGTTATAGCCTGTCTTAATCCTAGGTTCACAAATAACACCACATGAAGGCAGGCTTCTTCCGTAGAGTCCGTCCGGCTTCGTGCGATCATGCAACAGTATAGTTCCGTCTCTAGTTACCAGATGTCCGTATATGTGGCTATCCAAACCCTCGAAATGTTAAGACTGGTACTGTTCCAAATGGTATCGAATAGTGCTCTCTGCTTTTAACCATAGGTTCCCACATATATATACCAGTCTGATTATTGATTTTATCCCAAGCAGTGGTGCTCGCTAGGGGATGCAGTCTGTCTGTCATAGCTAAACGGGTATATTACACCTACCAGAAGCCCTGCTGTATTTACATTATGTAATGTGGTAAACCATATAACTTTGAACACAACTTAACCTTTATGATATTTATTCTACAATCTGGTGACTGTTCCTTTACTTTATTCATGTACAACTAGTTATATGCACAAGGTGTTTTTGCTAACTACCTTTGTGCAATGTCACTCATGGACGGCCCCCTATATTGTTTGCGATAAACAAATCAATATGACTCATAGGATTTTACCAAAGTACCAAAGTATCAAATACACTCAGGTGAGAAAATCAGAACCAAAGCCTTCCAGTGCTGCCTATAGACCTTGTGCAGCCCAGATTTTGGTGATCACCATGTGATTTCCATAACCATGTGGTATTTAGAAAAGAAGACTTTAATAAGAAATTTATAACAAATTTTAGATATAATCAGTTACTGGTGCCTTAAGAAATACCACCATACCATTTAATCATGCAAATGACATACTTCCTTTTAAAATCCAAATAGTCAAATGATCACCAATATGGCTGACAGCCACTTTCTGGTCACTATGACTTCATCTGCACAACGTCTATACGCGGGACGTCGCCTCAATTGACCCATTATTTAGGCAACAACATCGTGTGGATTGAGTCCCTTATTCACGCGACATGCTAGTAGCATATGGAAATAGGAATTTGAAGATGGTTTGAGTGTTGTCTCACACATAGTTCATCTTAATCAGGCAACATCGTGTACATACTTTACCTATTGGTAAAATTATCGTATAATGATTCTTTTATATGAGCAACACGTCGCTTATTATTATGTGAATTATTTTGATGATATTATGTTTAAAGCGATGTTCATTTACATGACATTGTGCAGATATAAATAACTAGGAATCCTAGTAATATCAAAAATGATTTACATTAATGTCATAACATCATTTTAAAGCCAGTGTATCGTCCATGAGGTCCCCGTAATTTTGCTAAGTTGAAACTCCCATACCAATCGCGCCAATTTCGTGACATGACCAATCATGTCGCTGGATTAGGTTCTAAGGTCGCAAAACAGGTTGCCAGCTGCGACGTCGTTAGGCTTACGGGAGGAGCACCTAACGTTAGAAACCCAAGAACGATACGCTGGCTTTGATAGGTTCCAGTATCTATATCATGAAAATAGTGTGTGCATTAGAATAAATAACATGACATTATCACAGTAAATTAACACGTGGTGAAAATGGGGAGAATGGGGATGTCTTCCCTTACCACAAAGTTAAGATTTGTTTTATGGAATAGTTATTCTTATTTTCCGAACATAAAATCAATATGGAATTGTCCCCATTAAACCTGGGACTATCTCACGAAATCCGGGATGGTTGGGATCGACACTCTACATGTCGCTTTTATAAGAGTATCAATTTTTCAAGCGAAAGCAAAAACAATATCTATTATCTAAGATTAAGGAATATTAACTTTGGTACATTGTTGCATGATTTGTGTTAATGAGTTTGGATGTGATATTGTCTTCTTTTTTGTTTCTTTATTTTCTTTTTCTTTTTTTCTATGAGTTTTGTTATTATCTGTTCTTTAATTCTCTTTTTTATGTTGTACATATATTCGTACATATATGAGGTTTATGGTAAAAATCAGAGATATTGATATTGTGACTTTCTCAATTACTTAAATATTGATATTGTAGAATTGTAAATTTAAACAGCGTTTCCACCTATTTGCTGCATGAAAATAGAATATGCTTATAATGTGTTTATACACTGGCATTGCAATGAAAACTAGCACTTGTTTGCTAATTTGTAACCAGTTGATAAATAAATTGATTTAAAAAAAAAGATAAACAATACATGCGACACGATAGTAGTGTACAGAAATGGGAATTTGTAATTTGTCGTGTGGATTGTTTCTCTCATACATGCAACGTCGTGTATCAACTGTCTTTAATATAATCGATGTCCCTTACACGACGTCGCTTAAACGACGTCGCTTACATGACGTCGCATATATAGCCAATTCAAAGCCTTCAGGTATCTTCATTTTTTTTTGTATTTGAGCAAAACTATCTCGTTACACTTTTCAAATACATGTAGTAGAAAGCATTCCGGTATAAGAGGGTGCGCTGCGCCTACTGAAGATCAAATAGCCACAGAGTGAGCAAAATACTGCCGTGAGGGGAGGGGAATCTGAGGGAGGGGGTGGGGAGTGGAGATTCACTGTTCGCAGCACGGCTTGGTTGATGTGCACGTGGTTTTTTGGCGAAGTGCTAAAATGTCGCCTCCCTTCTCGATCCCTTGATCCGTCGGTCAGCTATGACCTGCCGTGTGTAAACCGCTTATTTCGATTTTTTTGTGGTTTTTATGCACATCTTTTTCCTGGGTAACTATTCCCTGGCCATCAGAGAACATAATAGGCCTATTATATTGAAACATCATATTTCAATTGTTAAGCTTGCATTCCACTAGCAAAAAATAAACAAGTATGTTTGGCACGTGCCAAATATAATGACTGACTGCCGATCTTTGGCATTTTTTTGTCAAAAGTCGGCATGATTTCCACAAACATCGTGCCAAACATCGTTTAGTGCAATACAGCCCTTATTCTATCCCACCCAGCCATAGATGCAACGCTATTATAACATTGCAGCAACGTTCTGGTTGGTTCTGCATTTGGTTCTTTTTATGTCCTTTTGATGACTCTCAATGACGTCGCTGCAAAATACTGCCATGACGTTGCATTGGGACATTATTACAACGTTCTGGTTACATCCTTCAACCCAAACAAAATGTTTTTATAACGTTCTAACCTCACAAAAAAATAATATTATAATAGCATTCTGATTCGGTGAGGTTTCAACCTCACAATCAATAACGTAATTGTTACATGCCATCTTAGCAAGTAACATACTGGCTAGAAAAGTATGGTCGCAAAACGTTTCTGTTACGTTGCAAGCTGGCTGGGTATTGAAAAAGGTCTGCAGACATCGCTTCTTCATTGATGATCCATTGCCTAATTGAAAGGTATTTCAAATGACCGTTCCTTCTTAAGACAAATTCAATCACTTGAAAACACTTATCCTTTAATAAGTTGAATTGTCAAACTAACAAAGAAGATTATTGGTTCTGGACTGTCTCACCAAATGCAGAACAATTCGATCGACTATTGGCCAACTCCACCACAAGGCCTGCTATTTATTTGCCAAGCGGGCGATAATATAAGGTCTGTGCCCAGTGGAATCCGGACCTCCTTAATGAACTAAGTGCCCAGTGGTCGACATCCGGGTACCCGGCCGTACCCGTTACCACCTGCCAGCTGCAGCGCCCACCTCTTTCTCCCACCAGCTTCACTCTCCAAGCAGATCTCTGGTTTTAACACTTCAAACGATTTTTACTTTCACTGAAATGAAAACTGACGGCATCCTTTCATAGTTTTCTTTTTAAGATCTGGCCATTCAGTTAAAATTAATTCACACTTGACCTTTCGCTCTCCTAAATTCAACGTGTGTATGACAAGGTCAAACATTGCCCTTTCCTTACTCATAGGTTGGAAATAGGTTTCAGCTGATCTTGTATGGTGAAACTCTAAATTTACTAATTTCTTTGAATAAGTACCACACAGCATGTAGTCTGTTAGTTTACCGCCCAGCCAAGCTGTGACGTAACAGAAACATTCTGCAACCATACTTTTTAGTCAGTATTTTACTTACTAAGATGGCACATAAGAATAACTTTATTGATGGTGAGGTTGAAACTCACCAAATCATGTTATTGCAACATTACTTTTTGGTGAGATTAAGACCAAACCATAACAGAATGCTATAAGAACATTCTCTTTTGGTTGAAGAGCGTAACCAGAATGTTATAATAACGTCACATTGCAACGTCACAGCAGTAGGTTGCAGCAATGTAATTTGGAGTCAGCAAAAGAATGTAACAAGAACCAATACAGAACCAACCAGAACGTTTCTGCAATGTTATGATAACATCACATACTTGGCTGGGTATTCAGTTGTGAGGGAATGCTATAACTTCAATTCAAAAGCAAGATCATTGAAGGTCAACAATAGCGCTGGTATCCAAGAAACAGAAACATGATTTCTTTTAATTGTTATTTCAGTGACATTTGCAATTTCATCATTTTCGCCCAGAACCATAACTCACTTAAGGACAATATAATTTGAACTGACATTACCATAAATTGCCATCTTCATTGTAAAGAAGCTTGAAATGCTGTCGCTAGGAGCTTATTTTATTGTTGGGAATTCCCGGACTCGGTTATCTTTCTTTGTGTGGCCATGAATCGGCATTCTTTGCCATCATGCTCTTATTGTTGTCAACAAACCCATTGCCCACTGACACCAGCCGCTTACGGGGTGATTACTTTGGACAAAATCCTCAAAGGTACTTGGGGGTGTTCCGCCTAAATTCTAATCCTCAATGCAAATTGTTTATACAATTTAGCTTCTATATAGAGGATTATATAGAAACAACATAATCAATTTTCACCATATATGTGATAAGAGTTACGGCCTGATAAAGAATATTGGACTTTACCATTGATTTCGATGGGGAATTTCCTTTCTGTGTGTAAAAAAACTGTCAATTGAATTTTCATGAAACTTTAGGGTACTTATACTGGGCCTCTGAGTAGCTTAAATCGCTTTTTAAAAAATATTCTTTTTGTAGTTTTAAGACAATTTCATATTTTATGTCGCTATCGCAAGGTTATTGTTATTGCTCTTGTTCTAGAGCTCGACGTATTTGGTTAATAAGATGTAAGATAGCATGACAGGTGAACGATGCGATACATTTTATTTTATTGAATCAGGACATTTTCTCCCTCATCATCCAGTGTACTAGGGGTCAATAGGGAACGACGGAGATATTATGTGTAAATTCATTTTCTCCTTATTACTCATTCTTTAGGGTTTTTCTATGTGAAAGCCATTAATTATGAACGTCATGTGAACTGTGCTTCACTTAAAGTGTTCTTTGTGTATGCCTTTTTAAAGAAATCTGTTTGAATAATCCAGTTATCAATATTACTAGAATTAGCTACTTCAGAAGGGGCTTGTAGATCTTATTTTATATTTTCCCGTAAAGTAATTGGCTAATTATTCTTTGTGCACACTGAGAAAATACGGCATGTGTGATAGACAGACTGCTAGTTCTAATAACCTGTTTTACTCCTAAAGGCCATATTGCATTACGCAATCTTTGGCTTAAGATATCAATTTAGTTGGCGATGTTTGGCATTTTTATCAAAGATCGGGACCCTTTACTGACCTTTGGACCTACTGCGCAACATCTGGAGATGAAATATAACCCAAAATGCTCAAGATGTTTCAATTCATAAAAATCGGGAGCCAAAGATTGGGGGTATTCCTACCGACAGTTACCAACATATTTGTAACTATCGGAAGCTCTTCTAACGATCTTTATTTTGTTTAATGAGCATGCTCCCAGTGTTTCCTCCCGAATTTTGGCATTTTTTACTGTTTCTTAGTGGAATACAGGCTTAGAATCTATATTCCACTATGTAAGGGAAATAATAACCAAAATTGTGACCAAACATCGTGAGGGTGTTGATTCGATCAACCAAAGATCGTGAGCAAAGCTCACGATAGTTACCAACATGTTAGTAAGTTTTGATAGGAATTCTCCCAATCTTCTGTTCCGAATTTTTGGAGTGTTACAGATTGTGAGCCTTTAAGGGTATCTCTAGATGCTTAATAGACATAAAAGAATTGTGAGTGACTCCCGATGATTGGCTTTTTTTGCCAAACATCGGAATATTTCCACTAACATTGTCCCAAAGATCGTACAGTGGAATATGGCCTTTAGGAGCAACTTTCAAAGGACAGACCGCGATATTAAGTTAGCGTCAAGGAAACACATGTCTTGGAAAACAAAATGATTAGAATATAAGATTAGACTGTGAATCAGGGCCCAGTTTCATAACAATCCCTGTAGCTACGGAGGTTTTGTGTGTACTTACGGAAACTGTACGCGAGTCTAAACTCACGTGCGCAGTCGTTTCATAACGAAACTCACGTAAATCCATCTAAAGCTTGTGTAAATTCACATAAGCAAAAACAAAATGCATGTACCTACGGCACCCAAAAAGGTGATCGTAACTTTATGCAACACAAAACATACGAAGGTTTGTTATCAAACAAGCCACAGTATGCATATAGTATTACTGGCTGAGACCAGCTACTGGAAATAATTAGACTGATCGACTTCCTTTTAACCTTTTACATCTATGAAATAAACAAGTAAGTATAGAAGAATGGGTTGTCACTTAGGTAATTACACCTAATGTGGAGGACAGTATATCATGTGGGCCTCCACCCTTTATCCCCTATGACACATTCCTAATGCCCGACGCTCAGCTTTCCCGACCCGCAGGCTGCATTTCACTGCCTGATGTTACCAAAAATTTGATAATCGCCAATGTGAAATTCGATTAATCGTACGCAGATCATATATTATTACACATATATAATAATTATATGACTCTAAAGGACTTATTATTTGCTTTCAACTAACATGTGGGACTTGTGGTATTTTTCCGGGTTATTTGAAAAAAACTCATAAAATGCCGAAATACCAATACACACAAAATAAGGGTATGCAGACCCCAAATCATTTATTTTCGCAAAACTACCCCAAAAAAATCGCACCATCTAGTCGCAAATCCGCACATTTCTGCATGGCATTTTCATTTTCCTATATGTATCTGGGCGAAAAATTCGCACATTCTGTGACTGTATCATTCAGACTTTGGCCGGCCCAGGAAGGTGGCGCCCCCTTCAGTGGTTGCGGCGAACTAGTCGCCTTAAGTGTGGCTGTGTGGGGGGTGGGCGGGGCAGTGGGCGACGGGCGGTGCGCGGCTAGACCCGCCTCTACCATAGTACTCCCAGCCTTACTCCAGTACTCCCAGCCTTCCTCCAGTACCTCCCAGCCTCCCAGCGTCCACACAGGAGGAGGATCCAGGCACAGTGGGCCGGCCTACCTCCACCATACAGCCCAGGAGGCGCCAGGAGGGGCTGGGTTAGCCTCAGGGAGCGGGCTCTGGGTGTGTTATAATTTTATACTTATTACCAGTGGGTACCTGTATCTATATAGGGGAGAGACTCAAGGATTCACTCAGAGGAACTCTAGGATTCACTCAGTGGAACTCTAGGATTCACTCAGATGAACTGTCGGATTCACTCAGAGGAGCTTGTGTGGGATTTGTGCACCTGTAAAGGATTACTGCAGTGGAGTCGGAGGTAAGTTTAAACAAACTTTTTGTTGTGTGTTTTTTGTTCTTTTTCCATGCATTGTGTAATCAATTTAGGACTTCTGACACGGGTGGAATGTTAATATTTTCATGTATCTCAATGGTGTTATATTATTATATCAATCAACGCCATTTTTGAATGGCTGAATCAGTTGTGAATGGGTTTGAAAAAGTAAATACAAAATGAATCGCCAAATGAGGAAATAACAAAAAAGAAGGACTAGACATCATGATCGATTGATTAGATCCCACAACATCCTATGGACATTTAGTACAATACATAAGAAGGACTAGGCATCAGTTGATTAGATACCACAAAATCCTTCGGACATTTAGGGCCATACATTAGATGGACTAGACATCAGTTCATTAAATCCCGTTACATCCTATGGACATTTGATACCATACATGAGAAGGACTAGGCATCGGTTGATTAGATCCCACAACATCCTACGGACATTTAGTATGATACATAAGAAGGACTAGGCGTCAGTTGATTAGATAGTCTGTTTCCCATATTCAACAAACTACCTCAAAACTGGTTGAGGGCTGCTGGAGATGAGGGAATACAGGATGTTATCCTACTCATCCCAGGGTAAATAAAGTTGTTTAAAAAAGTAAAAAAGAAATCCACAACGTCCTATGGACATTTTGTGCCATACATAAGAAGGACTAGGCATCGGTTGATTAAATCACACAACATCCTACGGACATTTAATTCCAGGAACAAGTACCATTCATGAGGCTGCTGAGGGTACTAGTCGTATGGCTCGGTGATGTTAGCATAATATATATATATATATATATATATATATATATATATATATATGCCGTTTTAGTACTTAGCCTATATGGGGATGCCGCCTTTCCAAAATTGTACATCCACTATATATATAAAGTGGTAAAAACTTTACCGTTCTCTCCATATGAAGTGGTACAATGAGATCTGTACATAGAGAAAGCAACAATACTGGTACACTACACGGGAAGGGTTATATGGATGCGTGGGTCTGGTCGAAGTGGGTTACAAGGAGGGGCGTTGGAGACAGGCAGTAATCTAAATTCCGTATGCAATATGGTAAAGCATAAAACACATTGACACATGTAATGCGCTGTCGGCTGGCTAGGTGAAAGTTCACCCCAATCTGATGTTACATTAGGGAACAATAATGCCCCGATGTTTTAGGTATTTAAAGGCACTAAAGTCGGGATGGTTGGACATTTTTATTCATTACTTACCAAGAACATGCTTTTTGATAAAAGCTATTCTTTTAAATGTACAACTCTGTCATAGAGAGAGTCGCAAAAAGGTGTAAATGCTTTCTGAAAAAAACGTGTAGGTGCTCTCCAACCTATTGCCGTCTTTTGGTGTAGAGGAATGGCTGTGCGTGCTTGGCGGTTTGGGGCAAGGCGGGGGATTTGACACTAATAATTTGACAATTAAAGTCAATACGAGTTACATGTTGAGGCAGGAGAAGGGCGGAGCGCACATCAGTCGGCCTGCAAATAATTGAACGGAAAGGTTTGCTTCATAGTTCTCAATTGAGGAACGCAGATACTTCAGGCACCTGGAATGAGAAACCGTATCAACGCAACTAGATGTGGGTTTATTCCGGCCTGCCTCTGAATCTTACATGCCGTTTAATTGCGTTTTGAATCAAAGAGCGCGGGTATTCAGTTATTAAGACTGGGATCTTTTGCCTACGTTTTACTTAGCTCATACGTCATATACGTTTGTTTAACTCCTCAGAAGGAAATACAGAATGAATTCACGAAACCTAGGGAGATTAATGTGGATCATAAACATCAATAAAACAATTTATGATCAAAACTCAAGTGCCCTTGAGCCGTGTCTCCACTTGAGCGACAGAGACTGAGAATTTATCTGGTGATGAAGGGAGTCCTGAAGCCAGAAGACAGGCTGGCACCTGGTAATCAAAGAAGCCACATGTTGCCCGGTGATAAACCTCGGTGACACATGAAATATCCGCAATGTCAGCAATAAACTTGATCAAACATGCTTGATCTGACGGCCAGAAACCCTGGCGATAAACGGGATTTGTCACCAGCTAGCTTCTGCGCTGGGAGATTTTGCTCAAGTAGAGACATGGCTTAAAGCTGTGAACCCCATTTCCCCAATCTGGGTGATAAAGGGGGACATGACCCCCACGCCCCCTGTAGGAGGGTGGGGCGGGGTATTTCCCCTGTCTGGGTGATAAAGGGGGACCTGACCCCCACGCCCCCTGTGGGAGGGTGGGGCGGGGTATTTCCCCTGTCTGGGTGATAAAGGGGGACCTGACCCCCACGCCCCCTGTGGGAGGGTGGGGCGGGGTATTTCCCCGGTCTGGGTGATAAAGGGGGACCTGACCCCCACGCCCCCTGTGGGAGGGTGGGGCGGGGTATTTCCCCTGTCTGGGTGATAAAGGGGGACCTGACCCCCACGCCCCCTGTGGGAGGGTGGGGCGGGGTTTTTCCCCTGTCTGGGTGATAAAGGGGGACCTGACCCCCACGCCCCCTGTGGGAGGGTGGGGCGGGGTATTTCCCCTGTCTGGGTGATAAAGGGGGACCTGACCCCCACGCCCCCTGTGGGAGGGTGGGGCGGGGTATTTCCCCTGTCTGGGTGATTAAGGGGGACCAGACCCCCACGCCCCCTGTGGGAGGGTGGGGCGGGGTATTTCCCCTGTCTGGGTGATAAAGGGGGACCTGACCCCCACGCCCCCTGTAGGAGGGTGGGGCGGGGTATTTCCCCTGTCTGGGTGATAAAGGGGGACCTGACCCCCACGCCCCCTGTAGGAGGGTGGGGCGGGGTATTTCCACCACCTGGGTGATAAAGGGGGACCTGACCCCCACGCCCCCTGTGGGAGGGTGGGGCGGGGTATTTCCCCTGTCTGGGTAATAAAGGGGGAGCTGACCCCCACGCCCCCTGTAGGAGGGTGGGGCGGGGTATTTCCCCTGTCTGGGTGATAAAGGGGGACCTGACCCCCACGCCCCCTGTGGGAGGGTGGGGCGGGGTATTTCCCCTGTCTGGGTGATAAAGGGGGACCTGACCCCCACGCCCCCTGTGGGAGGGTGGGGCGGGGTATTTCCCCTGTCTGGGTGATAAAGGGGGACCTGACCCCCACGCCCCCTGTAGGAGGGTGGGGCGGGGTATTTCCCCTGTCTGGGTGATAAAGGGGGACCTAACTCCCACGCCCCCTGTAGGAGGGTGGGGCAGGGTATTTCCCCTGTCTGGGTGATAAAGGGGGACCTGACCCCCACGCCCCCTGTGGGAGGGTGGGGCGGGGTATTTCCTGTCTGGGTGATAAAGGGGAACCTGACCCCCGCGTCCCCTGTGGGAGGGTGGGGCGGGGTATTTCCCCTGTCTGGGTGATAAAGGGGGACCTGACCCCCACGCCCCCTGTGGGAGGGTGGGGCGGGGTATTTCCCCTGTCTGGGTGATAAAGGGGGACCTGACCCCCACGCCCCCTGTGGGAGGGTGGGGCGGGGTATTTCCCCTGTCTGTGTGATAAAGGGGGACCTGACCCCCACGCCCCCTGTAGGAGGGTGGGGCGGGGTATTTCCCCTGTCTGGGTGATAAAGGGGGACCTGACCCCCGCGTCCCCTGTGGGAGGGTGGGGCGGGGTATTTCCCCTGTCTGGGTGATAAAGGGGGACCCGACCCCCATGCCCCCTATGGGAGGGCGGGGCGGGGTATTTCCCCTGTCTTGGTGATAAAGGGGGACCTGACCCCCACGCCCCCTGTGGGAGGGTGGGGCGGGGTATTTCCCCTGTCTGGGTGATAAAGGGGGACCTGACCCCCACGCCCCCTGTGGGAGGGTGGGGCGGGGTATTTCCCCTGTCTGGGTGATAAAGGGGGACCTGACCCCCACGCCCCCTGTAGGAGGGTGGGGCGGGGTATTTCCCCTGTCTGGGTGATAAAGGGGGACCTGACCCCCACACCCCCTGTGGGAGGGTGGGGCGGGGTATTTCCCCTGTCTGGGTGATAAAGGGGTACCTGACCCCCACGCCCCCTGTGGGAGGGTGGGGCGGGGTATTTCCTGTCTGGGTGATAAAGGGGAACCTGACCCCCGCGACCCCTGTGGGAGGGTGGGGCGGGGTATTTCCCCTGTCTGGGTGATAAAGGGGGACCTGACCCCCACGCCCCCTGTGGGAGGGTGGGGCGGGGTATTTCCCCTGTCTGGGTGATAAAGGGGGACCTGACCCCCACGCCCCCTGTGGGAGGGTGGGGCGGGGTATTTCCCCTGTCTGGGTGATAAAGGGGGAGCTGACCCCCACGCCCCCTGTGGGAGGGTGGGGCGGGGTATTTCCCCTGTCTGGGTGATAAAGGGGGAGCTGACCCCCACGCCCCTGTGGGAGGGTGGGGCGGGGTATTTCCCCTGTCTGGGTGATAAAGGGGGACCTGACCCCCACGCCCCCTGTGGGAGGGTGGGGCGGGGTATTTCCCCTGTCTGGGTGATAAAGGGGGACCCGACCCCCATGCCCCCTATGGGAGGGCGGGGCGGGGTATTTCCCCTGTCTGGGTGATAAAGGGGATCTGACCCCCACATCCCCTGTGGGTGGGGCGGGGTATTTCCCCAGGGGGCGGCCTTGGCGGACTATGCATTGTGTACATGTACAAACGGGCAGACCTAGGTCCTTATTGGGTCTAAAGGACTTATAGCCGGCAAATCCGGGCAGGTCCCATGTGGTGGCTCGGCGTGTCATTGGGCGAGTGGATTTACAAACTGAGTCAGTTCTACCGGCCCAAAGCAGGTTATGGCAGCCCGGGTCGGGCTAACCAAACAGGACTGAGAGGTGAGCCACTCTTTATAAGAGCCTAGCTGCTCGCCCTCAGAGCCCACCTGGGAGGGGGGTGAGGGTTCCCAGGCAAGCTTTAAACTTTGGGGCAACGTTCTGTTTTGATATTCCAGCATCCTTTTCCTTTTTTCAGGGTATAGCCTTCATCCCTTAATCAGGCAGCACCTCTCTTTCGGTATGACTTTGAGATGTATCATATTTAAGCTGACGACTTGCCTTGTCCTATGTACCCTGTGGAATCCCGTCCAGGTTGAACCCAAAATACCTATTCTTAACATAGACCTATATAATCTCTATGTCTATAACGAAATGAACCCATTGATTTTCCGAAGATGTCTGTTTTCAAACGAAGCCCTACATCTCTTTAGTTTTCCGATCGTTCGTTGAAGGAGGGGATACTAGATCTACGGCTAGAACTAAGCCTCAAAGTGAAAAAGTGTAAAAGGCAACATTTTCGTGGAGACGTTTGGGACGGAGATGGACTGGTCTTAGCGGCTCAGGGTCCGGCTCAGTGGCCCGTTGCACAATAGAATTTCGTTGTTAGGATCAAACAAAGATATCTTTGTTAAAGATATCTTTGTTACGATTTTACAAACATAGTAAATTGATGTAAAAAGGAAAAAAATTAAGGACAAATCAGTAAAAGTTACGGCTCTCTGGCTGCATTCTAAATATAGAAAAACAGTGTGTATAAACCATCCTTGTTACGAAAATATTAATATTTTTCAAAAAAAATATTTTCGTTGTTACGAACCCATTGTGCAACGGGCCACGGTGGCCCGTTGCACAATAGAATTTCGTTACTAAGATAAAACAACGAAAGCATAACGAACATTTGCTTAGTAACGAAAAGTTTCGTTATAACGAAAATACAATATCTCGGGATCTAATGAATGAAATTAAATTCTGTAAAGTGTTCTAAACTTGAAAAAAATTAGAAAAAATTCAGTAAAAGTTACAGCTCTTTGGGAACATTCTAAATATAGAAAAAAAATTGTGCAAAACCATTGTTGTTAAGATAAAAGTAACAACGAACACTTTCGTTGTTTACAATATTTTCGTTGTTACGAAACCCATTGTGCAACGGGGCACAGGGGATTCAGGGAGGTGATCGTTCCAACAGGGATCTGAAGTACTATACGGGAGTAACGTACGAGGATTGATACCACAAGGTTCTCCCAGAGCAGAAACAGAGTGGTTTTAAATAGTTTAAAATTCGTCTAACAAACGTCGTCAGTCTCTGCAAGGTGGCATTATTGTCATGACCCCTAAGTAGACAACGCATCAACTATGGTATGTCAGTCGACGGTTGGTCTTTGTTTACTAGTAGGACCCACCTTTCATTGTATAGGCTTGGTTTTTTTTTCAAAAGTGTCTACCTGTTTTTCAAAAGTGTCCACCCCCTCCTCTTCCCCTTGATGCGTACATACTTAATAGAAGGCCCCTTTGGGTCACCAACCCCAGCTAAAAGAGTAAACCTGAGTACCTAGGCGTGTGGGGTGGTGTACTGGTCAGAGTGTCCGTCTGTTGCACGGGCGGCCCGGGTTCAATCCTGGGCTGGGGTGGGCTGGCTGCTATTCCCCTCTACATGTCTCCCAGTGGCAACAACTGGGTTAACAAAGTCTCCTAGAGGGCCAGCGGCTGTTGTGTGTAGGGCCTTGCCTATGGGACCAGGCACATTAAAGAACACCTGCCTCGGGAAAAAGTGTAGGGGTATGGTCTCTACCTTCTCATAGATACGATCATTTCATAGATGCGATCATCAAACAGACAGAAATGTCAAAAACCTTGTTCTCACCGTGATATGACCATAGATGTCGATACAGTGTAAAACCCCAATAACCAACCAACCAACCAACCTGAGTACCTGCCCCCCACACACCTGCCCTTACCTACCTTATCCGTCCTTACCCACCCCTACCGGTCTCTACCCCCCCCCCCCCCCCCCCGCCCACACTCGTCTGAATCCTGAATCTTGTTCCCCACCTTTCCTGATTAATGGGGCACTTTTCGGACCGTTTAGATCAATCAGACTTCGATTTAGGGATGCTTCGGGGTTTGGGTCGGGAAGGTTTGATGGAAATGCTGAACATGTGCAGTTCTCCTCAGACTTTACAAGGAGAAATACCTGAAAAAGCACTAGTCTGCCAGCTGTATCACACTGCAGGGGCAGATACAGGATTTTCAAAAAGGGGGTTGGGAAGGGGGGGGGGTCAGCATAAATGCTAAGCACTAATCCACATGTAATTGCAAGCGGCATTTTCCCCTCTTTTTGTCGTTAAGGGGGTCCACCAAAAAGAAAAATAGCAGGGGGGGGGGGGGGAGGCAGAACCCCAGGACTCCCCCTGGATCCGCCCCTGTCTTGTGTGATTGGGAATTGTTGTAATTCTAGGCCATGTAACCATCGGTATAGGCTGTAGGATCCAGAGATGTCCACAACAGCGACATTGAGCATAGAAATCAGGACCATAATCTCTGTGTAACCCAAGAAGAAAGATTAAGTGTCTGAAACTCTTATTATTACCGCGTGTTTCCACATGCATGTATTAGTTGTCACATAATTGCCACTAAAAGTAGGAGTAATTCTGTTGAGTCATTTTATTGTCACAGAGATGTGCGTCTCAGGCAGAGTAGTGACCTTTTGTCATCAATCCTGCTGTCTGCAAACCCACTTTTCCCTCTACTACTCACACAAAGTCAGTAGTGGCGGGTATGGCCGGCCTTTGGGAGTCACTGATCAGCTAATCACAGTAACCCGAACTACATTGTTAAAGGGAGACAAAGGCAATGCAGGGTCAAAATTCATCAAAATGTAATAACTATTGAAATGCCATCTCTGACCATGACTGAGGCCCAAGTGAAAGTATAGACTGTTAGAAAAACAGGCTTTAATATCATCACAAAACAATTCAACTTGTCCACCGTCAATTTTGGTGACCCACGGAAATTTGTTTTTAAACCTCTTTGCACACAGGTAGAAAAGACAGAAGTTGTTATATGGATTGCAACTTAACCCGTAGCCAGCTTATTTCAGAGGAGGTTCGAGGCTGTCGCAAATGCTAACAACCGCAGTGTATACCTTAAGTCTTGCACCCACATATATCTTGAAAATAAATACAGTGACATATGTATTTTCTCATGGTTTTTTATTCCAATAGTATTGGTCTAACCTCACGAATCATCTCAATGCTATATGCTGGTTCATTCAGAAACCTACCAGACAGTCCTTAATCCCTTTAAGAAGACGTACACCCCCACCACCCCTACCACAGGGTGGGCACAGATACCGTCACTGCACTATACAACCCGGTATCACCTACCCCTGATTACAGGGGCGAAAGGGGTGCTCAAGTCAGTTTGATCATAAAGTGTGAAGGGGGTAATTTGAGAACAGGGAACGTACAAACGAGGACCTACACGTTGTAGAAAGTTGGCATGGCTGCAATGTTGGGGGCAGGGAATCGTGGTTTGATATATTTCCTTATGATATTGCACCCTGTGGGGATACCGATGTGGGGCTTCTCCTCCTGGGAAGAATATAGGCCCCCAGTAGCCCCTGCTGATTTTAAAAGGTGACGATAGGGGGGACCTAGCAATGACTAAGCGGTTCTTTGGGTTTAATTCCTGGCTAGTGTCTGGGTTCATTAATGGATGAGGTACACCGAAAATGATTTGCAGATTTTGATCCCCTGCTGTTTGCCTGCTCTGTCACCCTTATCTCATAGATACGATCATCAAAGACTGACCAAGTCAAAAGGCGTGTCTGAAAAGTCAGGAATTGTCCTAACTTGTTTTTGCTGTGAAAATTACCCGGGCTGTTCGTATGTGGTAAAACAGTCATCACTCACTCACTCACTCGCTCACTCCTTATGATATTGCTGGGTTTTTTTTATCATACATACCTTTAACCTGGGAAAACAATCCAAGAGGGTTCCAATGAAATCTGAGTGGGTTCCTGGGAAATCTAAGCAATTCAAAGAAGTTTCTACAGAATCTAAGAGGATTTTATGTTTATATTTCTTTTACCAAATTTGCCAAAGTTTTATTTTCAATGACCTAAAACCTTTCTAAATCTAAGGAGGTTCCTGACACCCTAACAACACCCCCTGGATACGTCACTGTCAATTGTATGTGTGGTAGTGACTGGTGACGTCACACGTCACTTTCAAGTCAACGTGAGGGGATATCTAAACCTCCGTAATAAGTGAGCCCGTGTCGGCCGTACGTGCGGGTTGGGAGGTTAGGGGACTGGTGACAGGGTGACAGCTGCTCCTCTCTGTGCCCCTCTACCTCCACATATACCCTCTCCCTCCTCCTTATCCCCCTAAAGCCTGGTCCCCACTTGGGGGACTAGATTCCCTAGGTGGTTAGTAGCCTGGCGACTAACTCCACACTGGCACCATGATGTCTGCGACTAAACCACTAGTCGCTGTGGGTTAAGGGCAAAATATTTGACTTGTTTAATATTTTTCTATACCCACCAGCGACTAGTTAATCATCTGGCGACTTACCAAAGTGTCCTCCAGTCGCCCGGCTATTAGCTACAAAAGCGTCCCAACATGGAGGTTAATCTTTTAGTCACCACTAATCGCCGTCTTTAGTCGCCCAAGTGGGGACGCAGCATTACCCACCCCTCATCAGCTACCCACCCCCATGTCCCCTCCTGCCCCTCTCCCAACAAATCTCCAAAAGCAATGTCATAGACCGGCCCCCGCAGTCTTCTCCTACCCCAAAAGAAGAAGTGTAAAGGTGGGTTTCCACCGAATGTTACGACTACAAACGACTGTAAAAAAAGAATTTTTATCTGCCGTTTTGGTCATTCAGGAACAACAAATTTCTTGTTTCCACTGAATGACAAGAATATTGATAACTGACTGACTTTGGGACGTTCTGGATCACTTTTATCCAACGACAAGAGTCAGAAAACTCAGGGAATATTGAATTAAATTGATTTTAATTGTCTTGAAAAGAAATTGTGAGTAACTGTCTTCCAAAGATATTTAACAGGTTAGATATTTGGTAGTTTGTAAATCTTTTGATTTCTGCAGACGTTTGCTGTCGTTTGCAGTCGTTTACAGAGCCTTAACCAACAATTCTATGTTTCCACTGAACAATTTTATGAGCAACCATCGAAGATTTACAAATCTTTACCAGTCTTAGGCTGTCTTTAGCAAAATGTGGTTTGGGGGAAACAGGGCTTTACGTGAGTAGATTCTAAAAGGCCGGTCTAGCCCTGTCAAATGGCCGTGTTAATTGGACTTCACTCTACCCAACAGAGTTAGGCCCCAAGCTAGACCAGCGGTCCCCACCTCCCCACATACAGCACCCAATCTAGGCTGCAGCTATTCCCACTGGTGAAAAAAATATGTATATATGTATCTTATATATATATATATATATATATATATTATAATAAGAAGCACTGCAGCGGGCGTCCGAGGTTGGCCATACGACCCATAGGGGATCGTCACATACCGAGGGTGAAGCCCAAGGTTTGTACGATCCTCATGGGTCATACAGCCACCCAAGGTCAACCTCTAAAGTGCTTCTTTATTTCATCGCCCAAACAAGATAAAAAAATATGTTAAAATTCCTTAAGATAAGGAGTTCACAGTAAGTACGTACAACCTGGCAATACAACCTGCCCCCAATACACACTGCTCATCGGCTGTGCAGGTGATAAGTTTATATATATCCCAGGCAAGCATGTGACCTTATTGTAACGTTGCAGCAATGTTCTGTTTGTTTCTGTACTGGTTATTGTTACGTTATTTTGATGGCTTCCAATAACGTTGCTGCAACATACTGTTGTGATGTGTCACTGCGACGTCATAATACCGTTCCGGTTAAGTTCTTCAACCTAATTAGGACTTTCTTATAAAATTCTGTTTTGGTTTCGTCCCAACCTCACCAAAAAAAACACGTTGTAATAACGTTCTGATTTGGTGAGGTTTCAACCTTACCATCAATAACGTAATTGTTACTTGCCATCTTAGTAAGTAACAGACTGACTAAAAAAGTATGGTTGCAGAACATTTCTGTTACGTCGCAGCTTGGCTGGGATCTCTACTCGGAGGAAACATACATTATCATATCTATTCATTCATAGACCATTAAATTTGTGTCATATATTCATGTTTTACTTTGTCCTTATAGCTATTGGAAGAGCACAACTTGATTGTGGTGTAGTTTTTAGAACTTAACAATGCGCCTCACACTGTAATGTTATCGTGACATTCTTGTAATGTTCTTTCACATTACAATAACATTATTATAACATCCTTCATTGGTAAGGTCTCAACTTCACTAAAAATAATGTTATTATAACATTATTTTAATAATTTTTAACTTTATCTAAGATGACGTAACTGTTATGTGAAAATAGGGCAGGTTACAGACTAACCAAATAAGTATGGTCGCAGAATTTGTTGGTTATGTCACTGCTAGCATGGGTAGGTAGTGGGGGATACAAGATACATTGTGAGTATGATACATTCATGTTTCCTGTCCTGAGAGATACAGAGGTTACACACCTAGACGTTGACATCTTTGATCAGTAGAACACCATAGTCCCTGAATACTGCTTGTATTTGAGCGCCATCTTCAAGGCATGGCCAATATGTGAACAGATATGGACTGTTGCTATTTTGTACTACTTCTAGGACACAGTATTGGAAATGTCACATTCTAAAAGTTGTGCAGCTGCTGAATGTAGGAACTACTAATAAAAAGGGGGTCCGCCCTCTTTTCCACATAATTTTACATTAAAAAGGTCTAACTTTGGCCAAAAAATAGCTTGGGGTGTGAGCGCTTGCCCCCTGCACCCCCACTCTAAAGCCCATACCCACTAGGCGATTTTACCTTTGGCGGCCGCCGGGCAACTGGGCGAATTGGTAGTGAAAAAATTGCTTGGTGCCTGCAGATTGCAGGACGATTCCCGTGGGTATGGTGTATTTTTTGGCCGACTGGCGACGGATGTGGGTTTGTAGGGGAAATCGGCAGGATAATATCAAACTTGCCTGATATTACCGTAGCCCGATGACGCCGATTCTCCCAGGCGGTGTCTCTTTTCTTAGTTTGTAGCTAGTCCCCTGGGAGGCTTTGAAAAGAGGACCAATGTGTCTGAAGCGACGATAGAATTGCTTAGTTGGTATGGGGCTTAAATCCACCACTGCAGGTCACTCCGTTATGCCTGTTCAAGCCCCTTAAACCCCTTAAACCCACATGTCCCAAGTCACTTCACATCCCTCACTCAAAGCCCTTAAAGGGAGGGGCGAGTGAATGTAAATCAATACATTGTCATAATCCTTATTGTTCAGGGAGTGGTAATGCCGATTTTTATATCCATATCTATAACACTTTCTACTTCGTAAGTGCTTTTCTAGCTTTAATGGAGTGGTTCCCGACGGCTGAATGCACTTGGACACCTTGCACAGTGCATCTGTCCAGCTGTGGCTTTACAAACAGATGGGATAAAATGTTAAAAATGAAAAAATAGCATACTCACGTGATCCCAATGTTCTTTCTCAATCCCATAACGAATTAAATCATAAAACAAAATTTGTATTTGTGTCAAAAAATGCATTCCACATGTGTTTTCAAGAAAACATAATTTCAAAATTTTAAAATGACGTCTTTTTTGTGTGGTGAACTATTTGTATAGAAATGTTATACGCCTCTTTGTCAGAATTAAATCTAAAATATTGGATTAGAATAAGAAATTAAACCATATAAAATTTTCTTCCAAATAAAATACGATCTTAAAATTCAGATAAGGGTCAGCATCAGCGTGTGTGACTTCCTACCAACATCATGAATCATACCCAATGTCAATTATTGCTCTGCGATTTATATCAACATGTCGGACCAACTCAATTGTTCACAGCCATTTGTTTGGATAACTAATGTAGTCTGTAGCTACAAAACGTGTGCAAAGTAATTGCACTACAAACTGAACTGTCAGGATATATTTTTATTTTCATTTTATTAATTAACCACTTTCACATACATATGTTCTTCCAAGAAGGTGTAGAAAATGTTGTTATAACTCTTTGGAAAATAACTTATATAAATGCCTTTAGTAAAAAGAAATTGTGTCAATGACATGTAATCAACTATATATGTAACTCTTCATCTAATTCTAGGATAATTGAAGTAATAAACATAATCAGGCTGGTATACAATGTACCTCTACTAAACATTATTTTGAATAATTGATATTACGTACTGGCTTTCCCGAGTTCAGTAGAGCCATAGGAACATGTTATTTCAACTCAAGAAGCGTCTTTTTCCACTCCAAAATTATTAGTTTTAAAGCTGACCTTTTCACTGCACCTTTTTAACATACTCCAGTGAAGAATACTGAGGCATCAAAACCCAAGCGTTGGGTGAAACTGGATTAATTACGAAATTATACATGTAGCTTCAGTTTCAATGTAACCCTTTATGACAAGACTATTGAGAAGAACGAACACAAATATCTCTCTGTGTCCTTTCTCATTGCGTTGACAAATCCCGCCCGTTAAACAGTTCCCCCAAGTGTTTTTATTGCGGCGCACATTTAAAGCCTTCATTGTTTTCGTTAATTTTACTCGACACTTCATCCAAGCACGGGTTGCCATTTCACCAGACTTCCCGTTTGAAAAATCTTTTTAGATGTACACTATAAGAGCTGTTGTATCACAAATACAAGCAGTGCAACAAAATAGAACACAAAAGAACCCAAGTGGATTGTCTACTGTCATAACTTCACCTGGACAATTCTGAAAGTTTCACAGGATAATTGCTTTGCAGGTTAAATGCTTGCACTTCTGCATCTCATTTGAAGAGTCTGCGTGAAATTCCATCGACAGCTCGGATCAATGAAATTCAATAACATTGGCCTACTAACTCCTGCTCTGATCTCTGGGCAGCGATTAGTAAATTAACATACAAAAACTCATTCCACCAATAACAATCTTTTTCTTTTTAGACGGTTTCCGCGTATTCAATTGGCCGAGAAAAGCCCTTGAGATAAAGCACTGTCAATGCAGGAAGGATGCTTTGTGTCATTCAATCCTCAGGACGGACTCTATTTAAGCCTTCTATAGGCTAATCTCAAAGTTAGTTTTGCCCTTGCTGGAAGTCTATATCCCCCAAGGAGGAAGGCTTAACAGACCCCTCATGTCCAATCTTCCCACGATCTGCCTTGAAGGGATCGTATATGTACTGGTGGTAGGCCCGTCCGCCCCCACTCAATAGGATAACTTTAATTTGTCTGTGCCTCCCCGCGTCTCCCATTCGGGCCCAATCTATCTCATTGCCTGCGCCTTCGCCAAATGCAATTGCCTTTCCTCTGCTGGCAGCAACTGCGGTGGCTGGCTGGCAGGCGGGGTACGGAGTGGTGGAAGGGGTAGACTTAGAGACATTGTACCCAGTAGACTTTGCAACCCGCAAGACATGCTGAAGACATTGGCAGGGGTGGGGGATGAATGAGGGACGAAGGACGAAGACCAGGAAAACTGCGAAGGTGGCGGCTGCGGGCATTATACCCTACATGTTCATCTCACTGTGAAGGGTGGCTGTGGGGGTGGACTAAGGGCATTGTAGCCTACATGTTCATTTCACTGTCTGCCTACATGTTCATTTCACTGTCTGCCTTTGTCCCGGGCAGTTTCCTGCCACCATTGATTCCTGCTGTCCCCGTGAAGCGCGTTATGAAGAAGCGGCCGTGACATGCCCGCACCAAATACACCGCGGGACACGTCAATACAATCGATGCTCTGCCAAGCAGTTATCTCTTCTGCCACCCATAGGGACATGTAACTGGCTCGAGCTGACGCCTCTACCCTCTACCCAATCCCCTGCCCCTCCCCCCATCCCCCTGCCCCTCCCAAGGGATGCCAAACCTACAGCTTCAGCCACATCCCCATTCACTTAGGTTACTGGAAACAGACATGTTCTTATGAGATAGCAACATCATCTTAGAAGTTTAATTCCAGGGGCGGATACAGGATTTTTCAAAAGGGGAGGGAGGGAGGCAGCATGAAGGTTGAGTACTAAAACTGTGTGCAATTGCTCATATATGCATGTGGCATTTCTCCCTCTTTTGTGGTTTAAGGGTCCACTAAAAGGTCTATATTTGACCTTTATTCACACTGCCGATTTTGAAATTGGCAGCAAAACCGGTATGTGGAATACAGCCTTAAACATCGCATTTCTTCCCTGTCTCAAACATTCCCTATATGCCTATATATACATCCCTCTGAATTTCACAATCTCTTTGTCGAGGTGTTTCTGTATATGGCGACAGGAACTTCTTTCTCATGTTGCTCGGGTGTGAAACGTATTCTATCTCTGACTGGAGACATCAGACATAAGGGAGGAATGTCTAAATTTTTATTTCATTTTTTTCCTTGTTAAAAAGTTTATGATTTGTCAGCTCCATAGCCTTTTAGCTTCATACATATGTTTGCTTCTTTATCTATAAAGAACGAGCAAGGCTCATTAATCATTCCCCATGGAATAAATGATAAATAGTGTCCATTCAACGTACATTTACATTGCATTGATAAAACGGTAGAACGATAGATACGACAGCTGCCAATGGTAATAATCGTCATTTTATAATCGATAAACAGATGCTACCGAGATATACGCTACAGCTGAGTCAGTGGTATAATCACATTTTAACTGACCAAAACAATTTATGAGGACATCTGTCTTATTGATTCTATTGAGCAGCCTATTCCAGGACTAATTTCTGAATGGGATCTCTGCCAACGAGTGTCGATGTGGACCCATTGCTCATATAGATAAGACGGGTACAGTGATCAGAGACCTTGTATGTATATAGGATATATCGAGACTGGAAAGCCAGGGGTAAACCTGTTGTGCACTACGGGCCTGCCACCTAGGTGCTGGTTGGATCGGATTTGGATTCACCATTATGCCTGTGGTAAAAATGACCTGTGAGGGCAACCTGCCATTCTAAAAATACTTTGGTAATGATCAGAGCCTGGTCATGGTTCACCAGGTTGGTTCCAACCCGCCACTAGGGGAATGAGCACATAGGCCCAAAGAGAAGCTTTCCAGTCTCTATACGTCCTATACATACATATAAGGTCTCTGCTGTGGTGCTGATCCCCACATTCACTGAAGGTCTAGTGTATAGGACCAGATCAGGAGTCCCCCTGGTACACACTGTACAGATGTGTATATTACTCGATGGGGCATCAAAAAGTAAGGGGGATGAATTATTAGCCTGGGAACGGACCTCTAGAGGAGCTTTCTGGGGGTTGTTTAGATATTGATATAAATAAAGAACAAGAGTAGACAAATGTGTCTAACAGTGATGTTATTTCAGGAGTTGTGTTTTATTAGCAGAATCGTGGAATTCTTACTCTTTCTTGTTTAATCGATATTTAGGCTGACTACTCAGTGTCTACTAAACTGGTAGTAAGAAAACTGATAGAAAACGTTGATTGTCTATGTCTAGCACCTACAAAGCTTAAGTTGCTAACTTATCATTTCAGTATAAATACACAGATTCAAAAAAGAAAAAAAGGCAGCTTAAAGTGTGAGTAGAAGATCTGGGATTTCCGGAAGAAATTATGTGGGGTAATTTTTAAACGGTTTGAGCACATATACATAAGACAACTTCGCAAATATTAAAGCCCATACCCTTCGACGATTTCACAGTTGGTCAACCTGTGGGTATACCATATTGAAATGTGTATGTTTGGTCTGAATTGGTCTAAAATTAGGGGTAGAATTGGCTGATTTTAGCGCAGCTTGGTTGGCCGACTTGATGAAAATCGCCTAGTGGGTGTGGGGCTTTAGTGTATGTTCTTCCAGTTGAATAAGTGGTGAATGGAGGTAAGGTAATAAGATGATTAATATTGTTTTCTTGTTACAATGGTACGGAAACAAATTTGTTCTTTGTTGTCCCCGTGTAGGTGTCCTTACAGTGACATAAGTCGAGGTTCACCTCAACATTGGGGGTCTAGATGGGGGTCCCCATGTCGGGCGTCGAATTTGAGATAGGGGCTATGTTGCATGTCGATCTTAAGAATACGCCATGTCGCCATGTCGAATCCAAGAATAGGTCATGTCGCATGTCATAAGGCCAAAGATTGGCTGCGTGGCCGTCTCGAATTAAGTGGTCAAGACCCATAACATGCCGTGCAGTGGTTCAGTTACATTGGTCCAGAACTTACAACTTCTACAAAAGAAATAAAACAAAGTGCGAGTTCTCCAGAACACAGATTGCAGTGACCATATAAGGCGGGTCAGTGCGGGCGGTAAGCCCCACCCCGACTAGACACTGAGAGACAGCAGGGGACTGGTTCACCCAACCCTCACCGGGGGTCGCCACGTGTAGAGCCGGAACCGGAAGTCAGGACAGGCGGGAACCAGCAATCAGGTGGTCTGATCAAGTCGTACTTAACGTCCGCCAGGTGGCGGATTAAAGGTGGGGCTTAATCTGCCCGGACAGGAAGACGGACTGCGCATGTCACGGCGGGGGGCAGAGGTGCACTCTGGGAGATTTATTCTCTCATTACGCAGGTAACTTTTCTGGGCGGCTCGGTTGATCGAGATGTATTGCGTTTCACCACTTTGAGATTTTTCACTTGCTCCTTAGCTTCCACCGTTTGGAGCTTCTCTTTTAACTTTATCAAACGAGTCCTACTTGCTTGTCATTCCTCACGGTTAGGGCTGGCTTCTGTTGGCCATGGAAGGCTGCACCTCCTATCGGACCGGGGTGGATCCATAGGGGGGGTCCTGGGGGTCCTGATTCCCCCTTTTGGTTGGGACTTTAACTTGCCAAAGAGAAAAAAACGTTGTGCGCGTTGTGCACCATTTTGGTACCTAACCTATATCCAGACCCCCCCCCCCCCTTTCCGAGATCTTGTATCTGCCCCTGCCTATCCTCCCATCTCTGGCACCTTGGTGGAAGGAGGCGTAGATCTATTCATTTTACAAATGTGAATTGGTACAAAAATCATAGTCTAGTGATCTTGATGATAGGCAGATATAGATATCTTAAGTGACTCGTTCTAATTGTCGTGGTGATTACACATATAGTAGAGATTGGGCAACCATTTCATTTTATATGCAGAAATGGCTTCTTATGTGTGCAACAGAAAATCATCATACGCCGAGTGCCTTGGACTTAACAACCTAGAGAACAGAGGGCCAAGAGTCTGGTCACAAAGCTGTAGTATTAGTTGGGGTGGGATAGGGGAAGTGCTGGGGGAGGTGTCTAAAGGTAACACTGGTTTGGTGTAAAGACAGCCTTATGCTTGGTGTGTGACCGCCGAGTACTTGGTGTGTGACAGCCCAGTGCTTGGCGTTAGACAGCCCGGTGCTTGGTGTGTGACAGCCCAGTGCTTGGTGTGAGACCGGTGCTTGGTGCTTGGTGTGTCACAGCCCAGTACTTGCTGTGTGACAGCCCAGTGCTTGGTGTGTGACAGCCCAGTGCATTGTGTATGAAAGTCCACTGCTTTGAGTCTAACAGCCCAGTGCTTGGGGTGAGACAGTCTGGTGTTTGGTGTGTGACAGCCCAGTGCTTTGTGTTTAACAGCCCAGTGCTTGGTGTGTGACAGCATGGTGATTGGTGTGTGACAGCCTAGTGCTTGGTGTATGACAGCCTGGTATTTGGTATGTGACAGCATGGTGCTTGGTGTATGACAGCACAGTGCTTGGTGTATGACAGCCCAGTGCTTTGTGTGTGACAGCCTGGTGCTTTGTGTGTGACAGCCCGGTGCTTGGTGTGTGACAGACCAGTGCTTAGTGTGTGACAGTCTGGTGCTTGGTACGTGACAGCCCAGTGCTTTGTGTGAGACAGCACCGTGCTTTGTGTGTGACAGCCCAGTGCTTGGTGTGTGACAGCCCAGTGCCTGGTGTGTGACACCCCAATGCCTGGTGTGTGACAGCCCAGTGCTTGGTGTATGACAGTCTGGTGCTTAGTGTGTGGTGTGACAGCCCCACACTTCTACCTCAGCCCTGAAGCCCACTCATCATCCGCCAAGGTCTCCCCACATGGTTAGGACTCCACCTGTAGTCTATAGATAATCTGATTGACATCACCTACTATATTTGTGATCAAATAATCTTTTGATTTCAAAATATATAATGTTTATAGTATATAGATAATGTCTTTTTGTCAAATGATATGTTGGCATCTGCCAGGTATCTGTGTACCAAAATTTGTGTCTAAAATGAGTATAACGTTTCCTAGTGTTATGATAAAATCATATTTTAGAGAAGCTGATTTTACCATCTCTTGTTTATTGGCAACACATGGTGATGTTTATCTAGTCACGTGACCCTGTCTGTACAAGGTCTAAAGTAGCATTTATGTAACACTCTGACAGCACTTCAATGGAACCATAATCAAGGAGGGCTTATGATTAATGATTTTTTTTGTGCGTGCTTGGAATGGCCTTTGATTATAAGGGGCCCCTGGATAGAAGTGTAGTTTTGTTAAATGTGTAATCCAAATACAAGGGACTAAATTGAAAGCCATTCATCCTAAATAATACAGACTTAGAAAACTGATAAAAACAGTCTATATTGTGGACTAGTATACCAAAATATAAGCCGCCGACAAAAGGCAAAAGTCTATACAACGCATCACTTACATAGACGCTAAAAGGGAGGAAACTAATCTAAACCAATATCTCTGTGTTTATTGCCAGTCCCTTATATGGCAATTATATATATATATATATATATATATATATATACACTTTGGCAAAAGATGGGAATGAAGGACTTGGGGCTTTAAGGGAATAACCCTGACTTCAGCTGATTTAAGTGTGTGCAAACCCTGCTTGGCTGACAACCCCACCCATCCCACTCCCACCAACACCTCAAGCCAGTCCTCAACTAGCTGATTTCAACTACCAGTAATTACCTTTTTATAGCTTTTCATGAGTAATTTGACAAAACGCCATACATATACATCCTAAAGGGCCATACCCACTAAGCAACTTTAGCAGCAATGGGTGACAGCGACCAATATAGTTGGTGCTAAAATCGCCTGTAGGTATACCATACTGAAATGTGTGTGTTTGATCTGAAAAAGCACTAAAATCTGACGATTCTACCCCTTAAATTGGCCGATTTTAGCACTGATCAGTAGGCCGATTGTGGAAAGTCGTCTAGTGGGTATGGGGCTTAAGGACCATACCCACTAGGACATATTTACCGAGACGGCCGACTGATCGGCGCTAAAATCGGCTGACTCTACTAGGAGAGTCAGCCGATTTTAAGAATGAATCATATCAAACATGCACATTTCAATATACCGTACCGACAGGCGATCATAAGAATTGGTCGATTCTCCCAGTTGCCCATTGCCTGTTGCCCGCAAAATTGCCTAGTGGGTATGGGGCTTAAGCATGTGGCATTTGAGCAGCTCTGCGACTCAGCCGCTGAGCGGACTGAGTAGCTGTCAGGCCTCGATTAGTCCCCAGCCAACAATAGCATTAGGGCCCAAACGACTGGTGTCCACGCATGGGTGGAGGTGCTGGAGGGGCCGTCACGGCTGGGTGATTGTTGGTCAGGTGTGAACGAGAGGAGCTTACCCTACTATAGACCCTTGGAGTAAGAAAGGGGGACTTTTCCAGTCATTTATAAACTATGTGAAACACACTATCTATAGGAATTCTGAATTGAGTTATGTATGTATGAGCATGTGAAAGATGTCGTGATCATGCTGATTGTTCAAAGAGGTAAATAAACATTATTAGATTTAAATTCTAAATGATTTGACGCTCAAAACACCTTTGAAATAATGAATGACCTAATCCTACAGTAAATCCCCCAGTGAACATCTGAAAACCTTTTATCTTAGAAACCTTTCACAACTTTGCATTTTCAAATATTTAGCTGTTTAATTTAAACTACATGTAATATCCCGCTGTCGATGATTGTTTATCTTCATGTAATTACAAGGACAGATGTGCAGAATATAATCATTTTCGTGATTCAAAATATTACATTCTTTCTATAGAGCCTTTGCTATGATTTTACAACTTTAATGCAAAAGCCTTTTCCCTTTTTTTTCCAGATTTTGTATCAAAATAAAAGTATTTATCCCATTATATTCTTTGCTGGGCCAGTCTGCTTTGATTTTTCCTATACATCATGGTATACATAGAAGTGTTGTGTCTCATTTATAAACAAAGTTAAGTTCTGTTTCTTTCTAAAAATACCTTTTTCAATAACTTTCAAAGCTCCCCTTCTCGGTGCACGGGTCTATAGTGGTGTCAGCCGTCAGCTGCTCAGCGGGGACTCTGACCTAGTTTTCAGAACGTTCAAACTGCTCATTAACCGTCATTTGTACGCGTTACATGTTATTGGTTGTAGTGATTCCGTCAAAGTAAACAGGCGGAGGATCTCGCATCAAAACAGTCCTACCCAGCCAAGCTGCGACGTAACAGAAACGTTCTGTAACTATACTTTTTTAGTCAGTCTGGTACTTACTAAGATGGCACGTAACAATTATGTTATTTATGGTTAGGTTAAAACCTCACCAAATCAGAATGTTATTAGAACATTATTTTCTGGTGAGGTTAGGACAAAACCAAAACAGAACATTATAAGGACATTCCTTTTAGGTTGAATAAGGTAACCAGAATGTTATAATAACATCGCAGTGCAGTGACAGCAGTATGTTGCAGCAACATTATTGGGAGCCATCAAAATAACATAACAAAAATCAATACAGAATCAAACAGAACATTGCTGCAATGTTATAATAACGTCACATGATTGGCTTGGTATGATTCTTACTACTTGCCTTCCATGTTTAGAGGCCATTTAGTTTTTTTCTGTTGCTGACTACCTCATTTTAGTTATGAACACACTGATTCAATTATAAAGTAATGACATCCAGTCACATACTTTGCCGCAGCTATTCTCTTAATGTCCCCATATATTTCTGGCATGGGATTAAGTACATTGATTCTTTTTCCCTTCAGTTCAAAAACCGCCCAACGCAATTCGCATAGCTCACAAATCTCGGGGGAATGAGGATGTTTGGCGATATAAAGAATATAGTTTTGAATGGAACAGTAGCAAGGCTAGTGCAAGAATGTGTTAATTGAGTGAGGGACATGAATCTTAAGCCTGGTCCCCACTTGGCCGTTAAAATTACGAAAATCAGTGGTGACTAGGAAGGTAAGGTATTAGTTTTGAAAAGGTGCCGTGATGTCTTGCGAAACATTGGACATGTTTGATATGTCCCCATAGCCAAGGGCAATTAGTTACGCACCGGGCAATGTACTAAGGTGCCCTCTAGTCACCAGCAGATTTATAACATGAGCATCCCAACGTGGTAAATTTGTATTCGCTAGACAACTAGTTAGTCGCTCAGCAACCAACTATTATCTCCTTGATTGCCAAGGAAATGCTCTGATTGCTGGGGGTTTAATAGTTGCCACATGGGGACCCACCTTTAAGCCGCATCCCCATGTGGCGCTAAACCATGGTGATTAACGTTGGTCGCCCAGCGATTAAGAAGTAAATATGTCATCAGACGACTAACTAATCGTCGGTAGAAAAGAATATTGGACGCTCTTCCTATCAAACTGCCAGTAATTAGAGGTAGTATTGGTCGCCCTGCCTGACAATTAACTGCACTAATCGCCAGCGACTAGAGAAAAATATTAAACATGTCCTATGTTTCGCCAAGAAACCACAGCGATTAGTAGTTTAGTCACCAGACATCACGGCGCCCTCGTGTGTTAAGTCGCCAGATGACTAGACCGCCGATTATCACGTTGGTCGCCGCCGTTTCTGTACAAACTAATCGCCCTGTGGGGACCAGTCTTTAAAGCCGCGTCCCCATGTGGTGACTAAACCCAGATGATTAGTTGTCTATGGTGGCCCAAAGTGCCAAACCCATCCTCACCCCGTCATTTAGTGCCCCATTGAACAGTTAGTTGCCGGAGAGAAAAAACAGTTAATCGCCACATTGGGATGCTCTTTCTTCAAATCTGTGGGCGATTAACAGTCACTTTGGTCGCCCTGCCCATCGATTAACTCCACTGATCGCCGACGACTAGAGAAAAATATTAAACATGTCAAATATTTTGCCAAGAAACTTGAGTTGTACTGCAACTGCTGGTAGTCCCCTTCCGTTCCCCCGGGATATCCCGAGATGTATATACACTCATGACCGCACTGCAATACGGAGTGTATTTACATGTCATAAGCCGCTGGTCACTGAAGAAGGGTTTGCACAAGGCAAATAAGCATGACCAATTGTCTAAAGCCCATACTCCACTAACTTGCGTTGGTATTCTGCTTGTGTTTATTGACAGAAACGTAAGCAATTTCTGATATGGTTGCATTTGTACTTGCCAAGTACCAACACAAGCACATTTATATGCGTTTTTCCATAGAGTGGTTTGCTTTCAGATACCAACATGTCGGTTTTTGAAACGCAAACTATTTGCTATATTTTATAATGGGGGTAAGCCATTTATAGAGGGCCAATAAAAGAACTCCTTGCAAATCTTAAGTAGCCACTAATAGCCATGGACTCTTGTGGGTGTAAGGACCTTATTTGTAAGAGGTAAGTAGGTCATGAAAAGACTAGCAGCAGTTCAGCACCTGTCAAACTATCCACTCTCCAGCTTTTATCACAGAATCTCTATGGTGAAGAAGGACAGGGTGTCTCCAGATGTTTTTTGAGAATGAGCACAACTTTCTTCAAGTAAAGTGTCTCATGTGCAGTGGCCAGTACAAGACAAATTACAAGCAACCAAACATGGAAACAAAAGCAGGTAGATGTGTATCTATTAGAGGGATTTGCGACTAACCACACCAGCGCCACCTGATGTGAAAATCGTAGGAGTGTGTTAGGAGCTTTTAGTTATGAAAGAAATATCTTTTCTTTTCAAGGAAATACCATCTTTGTCCACAAGTTTTGACATGAAATGGGTTAATCAGAGATTTAGAAAGGCAATTTGTTTATATGAGAATTTACAGGAATTCTCAAATATTTTGTTTCTGTAAATTGTCTTTTTATTTCAACGGTGACCCCCACTTTCTCATTACTGAAATGGTAACTCATTACTGATTGGTAAAGGTCCATAAATAATATTCAGCCATTTTCAATTAATGTATGCTGATTAATCTTTCACGGGGTGATGAACATTTGTTTTCCCTTCTCATAAATCTACATTGAAACCTCAGTAAATTGTATTTATTCATAATCATATCTTGAAAGCATATAATTATAGTGACATATGTTGCGTTTTTTTTAATTTCCATAGTAGGTCATTGGTCTTACTTTTAAGATTTGTCCAGACTATAATATTATGGTGGTTCATTCAGAAACCTGCCAGACAGTCCTTAATCCCTTTAAGTGCATCTCACATTCAAAATAATTGATTAAGATGAACATGAAGACTTACTCTTCGTATCCACAATAGTTGATGTAGGTGGTCATGGAAAAGCCAATAGTAAACTATGGATCTTATCTTGTCTCTGGCGCAGCATTAAAAGATAATGGCCTGTCAGCGGTGCCATTGGCTTCTGTATGAGAGAAACATCCAGATTGAGATTATGTGTATGATCAATTAGTGTCTTCCTGTACCCCCCCCCCCCCCCAGCCACCCCCTCATCAGACAAGGTAGGCCCAACGAACTGGTTGAAGTGAATATCATGTTGCAGTCAAAATTCATCTTAAGCTTCCCAACACAAATCCAAAGCAAGAATATGATGTTATTATAATGTTCTGTTTAGTTCTGCTTTGGTTCTTGTTATGTTATTTTGATGACACCCAAAAAAGTCTTTAGAACCTAACATTGCAATGTTGCACTGTGATGTTATGATGACATTCTTGTAATGCTCTTTCATGTCATAATAGCATTATTATTATAACGTTCTTTACAAGTAAGGTCTCAACTTCACTCAAATATAATGTTATCATAATATTCTTTTTTTAGTAAGTCTCAACTTTACCCAAAATACTGTAACTGTTATGTGAAATTCGGCAGGTTACAGACTAACCAAAAAAGTACGGTCACAGAATGTGCTTGTTACGTCGCTGCTTGCCTGGGATCACCTTAAATAAATATTAGAAGCTGCAATCCACTTCAGAGCATTGAGAATTGTTTCTTTTCCATTTTGACAGAAACATTTTTTTTCATATTCTTTGATATAAGGCACTTTTCCTTATTATTTCCAGTCAGCAGGAAAGAATAGCAATAGAGTGATGCCTAGTGTTCTATTCTTCAGTTAGTGTTAAATGTAACTGCAAGCTTTAGCTGCTGTCCACAACCATGGTCCCAGGCCTAGATACTGCCATCTATTTCACAAACACTATATCTAAGCTGGAGTCCCTGGGAATGGTCATTACTCTTTCATCGATCACAAATCTGGGATGTTTTATTTATCAATGGGTGGACCTTTCACAAGTATTGCTTTTGACAGGCAGAGGCCTCTCCTAAGCTGATGTTTCAAAAACTGCTATATTCTACTATGCATTTATTTACTTGGTCTCATCCTAACTTAAAATAATGTAACTGTTACGTGAAAATCTAACAAGTATCAGAATGACCAAAAATTATTGACCTTTAAAAATGTCTTATGTTGACCTTTGAGATGTGAGAAACGCATTTACGATTCTACTAGTGTGAAACGTGCCCGCCAATAGTTATTGGTGTGAAAGCTGCCCTATAAATATTTCAGATGTGAGTGGTTGTGGTGGTTGATCAGTTGCAGGTTACAGACAAGCTCAAGTCACATAGGTGTATAACTCCCTAATGAGTTACATGGGCGGAGTCAGGTCCTTTTTCATTACCCCCGGGGAGGGGGGGGGGGGAGCTGACACCACCAGTCTCATACCCGTATGTATAATGTAGGACCACTTTGATCAGGTTAGGTCACAACAACCTTATAGGGTGATACACGTTTAGTAGTCAAGAGTTTAATGCATGCCATATAAGACCTGGGTGATAACCAGCCTTGTATCACCCTGCAGGACGATACAGAAACTTTTTATTTTTCAATTATTCATAAAAAATATATGAAATCATTAAGAAATAAAAAAAATCTAGCATATGCATTATCTGCACAATGTTCCTAGCTACATTTCACTTGCTTACTGTTTGTGAATTTGATGGATATCAACAAGGTTATATGAAGAAACATAAAAACATGTACAGCATCACAGCCCCACCATCACTGATTGTTGTGTGTCCTTTCTTAAGAGTTCGGATCTAACAGAAAAGGTATGATAAATCCATAACCAACCTTGAAGGGGGTCCTCGGGGAGTCAGCACCCCTCATACCACCTTCTCAGTTGGTTATATCCCAGGCAAGAATATGACGTTATAATAACGTTATTATAACGTTCTGGTGAGCCATGTTTTGGTTCTTGTTACGTTATTTTGATGGCACCCAAAGACGTCTTTAGAACCTAACATTGCGACGTCGCAATATGACGTTATTGTGATGTTCTTGTTACGATCTTTCATGTTATAATAACGTTATTATAACATTGTTTATTAGTTCGGTCACAACTCGACCAAGATATAACATTATTATAACGTTCTTTTTTGAAAAGTTGTAACTTTACCTAAAATAACGTTATTGTTATGTGACAATGGGATAGGTTTCAGATTAACCTAAAAAGTACAGTTGCAGAACGTTCTTGTTACGTCGCTGCTTGCCTGGGATGTATGTATATCCCGTTTGCTGCACATGGTCTAACTCGCTGCAGCAAAGGTCGGAAGGTCTGTGTAAGAATCTCATTCTAGAGAAAACTAATCATTGGACGACAAAGCTATCGCAAATGGGATGCGGGGGCTCCTGACCTGACCCCCTTTTTGGTGGGGAATTGTAGCAGACAAAGAGCTAAAGAGTGTGTGTGTGTGTGTTTGAAGGCACGTTTTGAACTACATAGCAAATGTATATGCTGACCTCCCTCCTCCACCCCCTCCCACTCGCACACAGACTTTTCTTTTCTTGAAATGTCCCCTGGTCACTGTGCCTGATTACCTATAATTCAAAACAAAGGTGTCAAATGGGCTGACCAAATAGTTTTATGCAATGTCATAATATCCTCGAGCCCCATACTCACTAAGCTGAATCGGCGCACGATTCGGCTGACTACTTGTGTACTGATTCAGTTCACCTATCATTGTGTAATACTGAAATGTACTTGTTTTATATAAGTTGGTGTTAAAATCGACCAACTATTCCGCTGGACTTGGCCGATTTGGTATAAGGCTTAAGATTCCTTTTGACCACTGGAAATAAAGTTGAGCACCAATAGTTTTGTCCGTAAAGGTGTCGAACAGAGCTAGAATATAACTTTGTTAAAGTCCCAGGTAGGACCCTAGACCCTTGAATTCGACATGAAAACAAAGCCATTTCTTAAAATTGACATTCGATATGGGGCATATTATTAAAGCCCTGTTTCCACCAGCCGATTTTACTACCAATTTGTTGGTAATTTATTACTTTAAACTGGTAATATGGCAAAGGATTATATATCTTACATACCATTTGAAAGAGAACTAAAAACATTTTCTAATGGTATATAACATTTTCATGATTAACCAATATTCCCGCTGCCGATTTCTGAAATTGGTAGTAAACTCGTTTGGTGGAAACAGGGCTTTAGTGATATGAAAAAAAAGACAAAATTAATGACAGGACAGGGACCATTTCTCAAATTCGACATGAGACACTAGAAGAAATTTAACGTGCGACATTGGGACCCCCATCAAGGTCCCATAGGTCAGTGTTGAATGATTTTGAGAAGGGTGAAGCTGGTATTAAGATGATCTAGGTGCCCGGCATCCCCCTTCTCCCTCCCCATGTTCCCGCCACCCACACGCTGTTCCCGCCTGGTGTTGACATTCCCACCGTTAAGGACCCACACGGCCATTTCCATACACGGCCAACAACGTGTACTCTATTGATTAATGGGCGCTGCACACTTTGCTTGCACAACGTCGTAACGCAATTCAAGACATATGGAACCAAGTAGCGCAGCCTTAAAGGAGGGAACCCACTGAGCAATTCTCCCTACCACGGATAGCTCATTTACAGTATTTTCAACACATGCAGGCTAATTTTGACCAATTTTGTCGACAAATCACCCTGAAAAACTATGGAAAATTAGCGAAAAATTGTGATATTTCCACTTGTAATGAATGGATTTTTAAACAACTTGGAAAATATGTAATGTATATAGATACATATTTAAAAAATAATGATCTCTAGTTTTTCTTCATGTCAAACTAGAAATAGTAACATGATTATCAAAAATTCCTATGCAAAAGCCTTGTGATTTGTCGACATATTACCCAGCATGCACCCTGATAAAGGCTAACCTAGGCCTGCAGGTAACATTCAAGAAATTGGCTGTCCCTGGTAGGGAGAATTCGACTAAAATTCTGGTTGAATTAGAGATTTCTAGCGACTAATATCTTACGTTATTAGACACTTTCAGGGGACTGACCACTATTCGTTATGTTTTTGGTCATAATTATCACTCAATGGGATCACATTTTCAGGTAGTTTCAGGTTGTTTTAACCAGAACTAAGTGACCAGAACTGATCGAAACGACCCGAATTTTAGTTTAATCACTTGATGGGATCCCGCCTTTACAAATAAGACGGGAACACTAGGGATTTAATTCTCAGGTAGGCGATGTAGAAGACATATCAATTCTCTAATGGATAAGAAGTACGATCCCCCACAATATATGCAATTGCTGTGGTATTCATGATATCTATGATATTTTCGACAATACCAGAGTGAATAGTGTGTTTACTTTCTATTAATCTAGTTTGCGCATATCAATTCGAAAAAATATTTGAATCACTTATTCAATGTTTATTTTACAGCAACACAAAGCTCCTATAAATTTGGGAATTGCTGCGTATCTTCACGTTATCATTCTACCATATGAGGAACTAATTTCTGATAAGCTAGCGAATAGTATTCTGGTAGGCATACCAGTTCGACTATATTTAACATGAATCAGACACCGTACACACATCTGAAAAACACACTTTCTAAATCATCCCAACATGTTTCTGCTTTAGTATGAACGTCATTTTCTTAGAGTCAAACTATCAAATTGAAGGTATTCAACCTTTTAGGTATATAAGACTGGTGTGTGGACTATGGACTTTTTCATTAGCGTGGTGCCCTGCGATTCCACTATGCGATAGGAAGCATTTGCGGTCCCTTTAATTACCCACTGTAAGGAGTTTGCGGTTCAGATACCAATATGTTGGTATCCCCAACCGCAAGCATTCCATTATATACCCATATAAAATTGCAGGGGCCGCAAGCAGGTGCCGCAAGCAGGGGCAGGAAGTATCTATATTCCATCTTGCAGCACCCTACGGCAAGCAGGTTTGCGGCAGTTTGCTTGCGTCTTTTCATGATGCTGCAAGCAAATACCATATAGTGGCTAGCAAGGAATACCCAAGCAAGAATATGACGTCTTAATAACGTTGCAGCAACGTTCTGTTTAGACCTGGTTTGGTTCTTGTTACGTTCTTTTGAGGGCACCCAAAAACGTCTTTAGAACCTAACGTTGCGACGTCACACTAGAACGTTGTTGTGACGTTAATGTAACGTTATTTTATATTACAATAACGTTATTATAACATTCTTTGTTAGTTTAGTTTCAACTTTACCAAAATAGAATGTTATTATAACATTCTTTTTCAGCAAGTCTAAACCTTACCTAAAATAACTTTATTGTTACGTGAAAATTGGCCAGTTCTCAGACCAATTAAAAAAGTACAGTCGCAGAATGTTCTTGTTACGTTGCTGCTTGCCTGGGTATAGCCTATGTCTGACCCAATGAATAGTCCTAAGGCCTAAGCTGTTGGGTGTAAGCCGTCTATGGGAGGATCCACTGCGCAGACTCGTGAGAAGGGCGTATAGTTCCGGGCCGACTCAGTGTAGGAGGGGGACGCTGGGAGGACGCCCACCAGACGCCCGGCAGACGCCCGCCCAGGTGTACCGGGGACTGGAGGGGAAGTCAAACACGGCGGGCTGCCAGGTGTGTGGACTCCTTCAGGGGGCAGGACGCTCAGGTGGGCGTTTTACATAGTCCGGTGGACAGAGTGGGTCGGTTTCACACCACAGCACCATGAGTAAAACCCCAAACCACTACGTGATTTTTACACAGTCAGCTGACTAATTCACTGCACGAAATTTGACCTTTTCACACCTTTAATTTTGTAAATGGGGTCATTGAGGTTCATTAAAGGCTTAGGATATGTCACCTTTCCAGTACCTTTGCAAGACCTTTGATGAATCTTTAAAGGTCACCTGAAAATGTTTTGGAAAGGTCTTGTAAAGGTGACCTTTCCATTACCTTTAGCACACCTCAATGACCCCATTTACAGAAACTTAAAGGTTTTAAAGGTATTTTTTCGTGCAGTTAATTGGCAATAGAATCGGCCGATTTTAAAGGTAGAATCAGCCTACTTTAGTGCCAGTTAATATCAAACACTACCATTTCAATATGGGATACTTACAAGCCATCATAGAGATCGGCCGATTTTTCTGCTGTTTCTTCGTCTGTTTGTGTAAAAGGGTCCTAGTGGGTATGGGGCTTAAGTGTCCAAAGCAAGAATCTGACATGATTATAACGTTGGAGCAACATTCTGTTTAGTCCTGCTTATGTTTTGTTATGTTATTTTGACGGCACTCAAAAAATGACCTAACATTACATTGTGGCACTGTAACAGAATTGTGACATTCTTATTACGTTCGTTCATATAAAAATAACGTACCCCAACCAAGGATATGACTTTCTAATAACGTTCTAGCAACGTTCTGGATTGATTGTTTTTACTTTGCACTGTTAGGTTACAGCGACGTTCTTTTGATGACTCTCTGCAACTAACTGTTGTGACGTTACATTGTGAGGTTTTAATAACGTTCTTGTAACATTATTTATGAGGCTAATACTTCATAAGAATGTCACAATAACATTCTGTTGAGGTGCGGTTGAGACCTCACTTAATGAGGATGTCACAATAACATTCTGTTTAGGTAAGGTTGACACTTAACCTAATAAGATAGTCACAGTAACATTCTGTTTAGCTAAGGTTACGACCCGATGTAATCAGAACATCACAATAACATTCTGTTTAGGTGAAGTTGGGACCTCCCCTAGTCAGAAGGTCACAACAATGTTCTGTTTAAGTTAGATCTGGACCTCACCTAATCAGAATGTCACAATGACATTCTTTTCAAATCTTATCTCGACCTAACCTCACCAGAACGTTATGAGAATGTACTGTTTTGGTTAGGTCTCAACCTCCCAGCAAAACAATGTAACGGTTACGTGACAATATTTAGTAAGTAACAGACAAACTAAAACAGTATGGTCGCATGACGTGACCGTTATGTCGCAAATTAGTATGCGAGTAAAATGTTTTCATTGCCCCAGAGGGCTACAATGCCTGTCTGTGAGTGCTAATGCCAAGTTTTGTGTTGTCAGTAAAACTTTTCAGCAGTTTTGTGTGTAACTGATATTGAACAAAACATGTACAGACCACACGTGCACTCAATAATTGTTATTGTTCCTAAAGAAATCTAAAGAAATAGAGTCGACAATAACATGTTGTTCATCGGTCAATTTGATTTGATATGCTTGTAATTACAATGCCTGATGGAATGTACTGTGACTTCTACAATAGCATGACAATTATAGTTGTAATAACCATCGTTAATATCGGAATCAGACTTTAACAAACCTGACAGACAGATGTCTCCCCTCTTCAGTGCTCGTTTTCTGTTGTTGTTTTTAAACCGGTTTCAACAGAGGCCGAGTGACAAGGCTGGTTTAGACAGATTCTGATTAACGATGGCCCGATGTCATCAGGTACAATATCGGACGCCCCGGGCAAGCAGTGATGTAACAAGCACGTTCTGCAACTGTACTTTTTTGGTTAGTCTGTTACCTGCCCAATTTTTACGTAAAAGTTACATTATTTAAGGTAAAGTTGAGACTTACTTAAAAAGTATGTTGTAATGACATTATATTTTAGTGAACTTGAGACCATACTAATGATGAATGTTATAATAACGTCACTAATGATTGTGGGTCTACCTTGGAGCATGGGGTGGTAGAGAGTGGCCTCTTGTTAGAAAGAGTTTCATAGAATTATGGTGGTAGAACTATTCCGACAAAGACAAATACAAGTTATTCTTCAGGTTTGGCGCCAGATTGGCAGGCAACAAAGTATAGTTTAGGAGGATTGTCAGACACGTTTGATTTTTTGGTCGATGAGTTGTTCTGAGTGACTAAATTTAGTCGCCGGTGCCAATTTTTGACCTTAAGGTGGGAACCCACTAGGCGAGGCAACCAAGATTCTGGTTGATTAGAAGATCACCAGCTACCAATAACTAACATTTTCAGATATTTTGGCAAGTGATTTTTTGGTCTTTTGGTCGAATTGATGAGTGGGAATACTGTTTCTACCTGTTTTCGACCATATCTGGTCAAAACTATCCGAATTAGATAACCAGAATTGGTAAAAACAACCAGAATATAGTTAAATCGCGTAAGCCTGGTTTCCACAGAGCGACAAAGTATAGAAAATGAGCTTAGTCGGCCGACCAAATGTCTTAACCCTTTCCAAACATGGTGACCAAGGCCCCCAATCAACGTAGTCGTTAAGGATGGAAAGGATTAACACTTGTTTGGTTTAGTCGTCGGCACTTGGTCATTCTGTGGAAACCAGGCTTAATGGGTTTTCCCCTGTAGTCAGCCGACCCAGTCACCAGTGGGGACCAGGCGTTAGCTCCTTCAGCTGATGCTCGGACCCTGAGCTTTGACCTTTGACATTTGTGCTGGAGGGGGTGGGGGTAGGTTAAGGAGGGGGGGGGACCCACCTGGCTGTAAATAATGTTCTGTGGGCTGCACCTTGATCTCCAGCCTCTGCTAGGTTAGCAAATTGTATAACACTGGGCCTATAACAAGTCTTTCACAAGTGTCAGTGATACTGGATCTCCACGAGGTGATTAGTTTGCATCTATTTGCTGATGACCAAGGTGATCACACTGGCACTGTGCTGTCGGGTGAACAGAGGCACTAATCATTGATGAAAAGAGTGAAAAAATTGGACATTTACCATATTTTGCCGATGACTAGCTGTAATTCGTCGACGATTAGCTGTAATTCGTCCAAGACGATGATACATCAAAGAACTGCATCTAGTCATTGATGAATCATTGGTGACTAATCGTCCTGCAGGGATGTGCCTTGAGTGCTAAAGGTTGTGGTATTTTATCATCCCCATGGCCAACGAGCGGTCCATATTGGGTGCGGGTTGTATTGCCACACCGTACGTACCGCTCACTGTGGACTCCTTTTCTTTTTTTTATAGTAATTTTAACATTTTTTGAATATTTTTTTGGTGATGGAATAAAGAAAGACCTTTGGGGTCATCCTCATGTGGCCGCACGACCCATGGGGATCATACAAACCTCGGTATGTGATGCTCCCCTGTGGGTCGTACGGCCACCCTTAGAGATCTCCCACAGTCCTTCTTATTATAATATATACTGAAAGGTGTCTTAGCTCACACAATATATGTGCTAAAAGTTGAGGCATTGCATGTACTGAAACGTGTATTAGCTTACATAATATATGCTGCAAATACATAATACTCTTTTGAAGCAAGAGAGCAAATGAATACTGGGAAAACCAACCCAAGGATATGACATCACAGATCTAGAACGTTATTGTAGCGCTGTAGAACACAACAGAATGTTATTAGAACGTCTCAGAACATGACCATCCTAATTGTTGCCCCTTGACAATTAGCAATTTAAAACCACGAGAATCTGTAATGTCTAAAGTGTTCTGCAACGAAAGGCCGGAGGACGTATTTGTGTTGGGGACCTTTAGTTTGACTGTATTATTTTGCCCATCATATCAGATATTCCATACGTAATGTTGTTCATGAACTATTTAAAATCCTATGATGTTCCTTTCATATGAAGGTTAATTAAAATGAGGCCATGTATTTGGATTGCAATATAAAGCAAAGTTCTGTAGGAGCTAAGACTGTACTTATGTTACATGGGACTGCGGGTACTGAAAGGTTGTATATGGAAGTATCCTTTCTTGTTCAATATCGTATTCTCTATGCAATGGGTTCGTACTATCAGAACATGTGCTCCTTTGGTAATATCCGTACAGATATTACCAAAGGAGCAGCCTTTGCACAGAGTCTGACATTCAGAATGAAAATAGTTGTGGATAAAATATTAACGAATATGATAGCTACTTTTGGAGAAACGCATATCTAATCTAAAGCCCCATACCAACTAGGCAACTCTGACAAAGTCAACTGACTGATCGGTGCTAAAGTCGGCCGATTCTACCAGAAGAATTGGCCAACTTCAGCATAGATTCATATTAAACATGTGCATTTCAATTTTGCATACTAATTGGTGATCTGAATCCATGCAAAAATCAGCCGATTATCCTGGCAAATTCAGCCGATTTTAGGGCCAATTATTCGGTTGACTTGGTTAAATTTGCATAGTGGGTATGGGGCTTTAGACTTGAAAACCAGTAAGTATAAATCAACTTTCCCAACTTATATGAACGCTCACCGTGGAATACCTAGATCTCATTAATTCCCATGATGCATATAAAACCCATATCTTAAATGGGAAGATCCAAAACCCAATTTGTTAGAAGCAGATGCTGACTTGACTTGGCCATATTAACCCCGTAGTGGGGGTCTGTATAGTGACATGTGAGGGACGTGGTGACAGTCCCCCATGTCTTTGATGTCCCTAGAAGTCAGAGGGCAGCTTGTTTCCATGGTGATAACATTCCCTAATTTGATGTGAAGCGCTGACATACTATCACGTGTGGCCACACAGGGGTAGGGCAGGGCCCTCCGACCGCCTCTCTACGCCAACTCACTGACTTGTTTGCTAACAGTTCAAACATATTACCCCAAGCAAAAATATGACGTTATGAAAATGTTACGGCACCCAAAAACGTCTTTAGAACCTAACATTGCAATGTCACACTGCAACGTTATTGTTACATTAATATTCGTGATACATTCTTTCACATTATAATAACATTATCAAAAATTTCTTTATGAGTAAGGTCCTAAAACCTATTTAGTATTATCATAACATTTTTTTTAGTAAGTCTCAACTCAAATAATGTAACTGTTACATGAAAATCAGGCATGTGACAGATTAACCAAAATAGTATGGTTGCAGAACATGCTTGTTATGTTGCTGCTTGCCTGGGACGTTTACAGAAGCGATTTTCCTGCAATCTTATGGCCACTGCCATTAGCTTACATGCATATGTAAACGTACTTAGATTGTTAGACTGTTTGTGCAGATGTAAAGTTATACAATTCACAATCCTAGAAAATCACTACACTAATGATAAATTTCGGTTGAAACCTATTTTTTGAAATAATTAGAAAGCTAAGCTTATTTAACACGTTTTCTGAAAGATAAACCCTGAATTACTCTGAGACCATTTGATCGAGTGTTGCACTAACCCAGAGAAACAGTCATGTTTGTCATACTTTTATACAATTTATATTTTCAAAAATATCTACTTGAACATCTTTAACTGTTCTGAACTTGACTTACAACCCATGTTACTCTCTAAACATCCTTGGGAACCTATTATAACAAAGCTTTCTTCTGATGATACACATACATATTTTCCTTTTAGAATATCCCTTTAACTGACCGATAACAGTCTCATATAATCAGTGAGGACAAGGTTTTGAATCTATGTGTTTTTAAGGTAGCCAAGCCCCATACCCACTATAAAGCTGATGTACTGATGGCTGACGGCCTGGATGCAGAGTTGACCGTCTGCAGTTGGACGTTTGCGTAAAATGATTAAACATGCTTAATATGGATCGGTGGTCCCTTAATTGGTCCCTACGGTGGTCCCTTCATTGGTCCCGTTGGCCGACTCTGAAGGCCCATTCGCCCTGGCTATTATGGTGCATACAAACTGTTGTGACGATTGTCGGTTGTACACTGTTAAAACAAGTGTTTAGAACCTAAACACTTTCCTAAACACTTCGGCGCATCCAGTTTTGGAACACTTTATTTCCCTAAACATGTTTAGAATTATTGGTGTTTAGGGTTAAGTGTTTAGAAATGTGTGATGTTTAGCTGTTTACCCATTAAGTGTTAAGGTCCTCAAGGTGTTTAGAATCAAAATGCTTATGCTTTTTTGATGTTTAGCTGTTAAGTGTTTAGAAATCTATGATGTTCAGGTGTTTATCTATGAAGCATTTAGGTCTTCAAGGTCTTTAGGGTTAGGTGTTACGTTAAACAATAAAATACCATAATATGTACAGTGTTCTTTCATTCTTAAGGATAAAAACCATTTTAGATTTAACAATAATATACCGTAGTGTGTAAAAAAAAAAAGGTAGATTTTACATGTAAAACACTGCTATGGTACTAAGCCATAAAATTTACACCAGATGTAATGTTAACAGTATTTAAAGTTTTATTTTTCCTGTAAACACACTACAGGATCATTGAGCCAATAACCAAGTATGTCCTTCCTTCTTGGATTAGCCTTGCATGGGTTGTTTGATTGTTGCAGGTAAAACCTTCAGGGTATAGCTGATAAAGTTCTTGAACTAAAAAGGTGTCTACATGTTAATCCTATTGAAAAGGTGTTTTAAAACGTTTTGTAAATGTTTTAGGGATGTTCTGGTTGGTTGACCGTACCTAGAATAACAGGCCAATGAAGTGATTATCTTAATGACGCTACAAAAACTTAAAAATCTAACATTTTTAATCACAAAGTTCCAAATTCCTAAGTGTGTGAAAAAATCATTTTACTAATCATGGCCAAAAATTTAGATGGCATGTTACAAACCACTAATAGTACAACCACTTCAAAGTAGTAATTTGATAACTTCAGTAGCCGAGATTTGAACCCGGGGCCCCTCGCATATGAAGCTTATGCTCTACCACTGAGCTATGGAGGCCTGTAGGTAGACACAGCCCAGCTTTGCTACTTAACTGAATAAGTGGGGGTATGAGAGTATTGAACTATTGGCTGTCTAATGTTGAATACCTGTATAGTAGTACAGATCCTACTCATTGGTGCTGACTCTGCCAGTTTGCACTGCATGCAGTCCAAGTTAGCTCAGTTGGTTCTACCTTGAATGTAGAGAATGCGAGTTCTAATCCCAAAGTGTCCATTTTTCTTTTCCATAGTATACAATTGATATTATGTGTTTAGATTCTAAACATGTCCCATTCAAAACATGGTTAGAGGTTACACGTGTTTAGCTTTTAAACACAACTGATGTTATGCGTTTAGATTTTAAACATAGTTAACCCAACACATGTTTAGAAGTTACAAGTGTATAGGTTTTAAACAGATATGGTTTAATGTATTTAGATTATAAACATGTTTATACCCTAAACATGTTTAAATTCTAAACACCATTTCAAGAGTGTATTTCCTGGTGCAAACGATAATGTAATCTGGAAAGCTCAACCGAACGGATTCAACATGTTGGATAGATTCAAGGCCCATTTGCCCTGGCCGACCAGGGAGTGAGTAATGTATTGCAACAATTGTTGTTCAAGGTCGTTTGCACTCCCGATACTTCAGCCGACAGGTTTCAACCGATCCGATCCAACATGTTGGATCAAATCATTTGAATTCCAGCCGATTCTTGGTCAGAAGTACTTGAGAAAAATTAAACGACACAACCATCGGCCATGGTGAATGGGGCCTCAGTTGAATCCCAGCCGATTCTTGGTGAAAAGTATTCAAGAAAATGAATGGTTGCAATCACAAGGTGGCTCTCTTCTCAGTGTGAATGCTATTTGTTGAATTTTGGAGGCATGCAATAATTTTATTGGCCTTGAAACCATCTTCTTCTTCATGCGATAAATATGTCGGACCTGATAGCAATACAATCATCGGCCAAGGCGAACGACCCTTTATATACCCACACATAATTGGCGTGCTATTGGCATCACAGTCAATGCCAATACGACTACCAATACAATACAATCCCCAGGCCGATGAGCATGCCGAGTCAAGTAAAATCGGTTAGTGGGTATGACGCTTAAATTTGTGTTTTTGAGTTAAAACCATGCAGCCATAAACCATCAAACTCAAGCAGATGGCAGCCTTCCCCAAGTTATTTTCATTCATTATTTAATTATTGTTCAGACTAGGTACATTTGTCGTTGGTGTAGACACTTCTATGAGCCATCACATTGGCCCAGAGGGTATGATTCTCACATATATAGACCTGTCCATACTTAACATACATATGTAGAGGGACATAAAACAAACTTAATTACTACACTTAATTGGGACATTCAGTAGTGGCTTAAGCCCCATACCCACTAGGCGATTTTACTGCCGACTGTCAACTGGCGACTGGCAGAATTGGCTTATTCCTATGAACGTCTGTCAGTATGGTATATTGAAATGTGCATGTTTGATCTGAATCAGCCCTAAAAAATTGGTCGATTCTAAGGGGAAGAATCGGCTGATTTTTGGCCGCTTCAGGGATAATCGCCTAGTGGGTATGGCCCTTAATGCGGTGCTGGTAATCGAGTCCGCCCCACCTGCCGCATCCACATACTTCTACATCTCCCTGTCTCATATCTTACAAGTAAATAGGCTCATCAAACCAACAGTGAAACAAGAAGCTGTCCCAGTAAGCAGCTGCCTCCGAGTGATTAGGATTACAATTACTGCTCATTGCCCTGATAGACAACATCAAAAACTCATTCCTACAACTTCACAGGACGGTTTATCGCCGAGCGGTGATGTGATTAGAGGTAGAATAACAGCCGATGAGGAGCAGAACTGAATTCTTCTCCTGAAGCTCACATCTATATTATTTAGCAAATGTATAGTCAACAAGGGTAATTCAATCCTTCATGTGGTGTAGAGTATCTAATAACACAAAGAGAATGTTATTGTATGAACATTATACTATGATTGCAACAAAATGAAAATAAATGGATAAAATGTTAATGAATTTCTTGTAGTCCTCTAAAGTTTAGTTTTATGCATATAACTATGGGAATTATATTTTGGTGCACCATCTGATCATTCAAATTCAATATGGCACTATAGTTATTTCACATGATATAGAAATATGTTAGTTGTAGTCTGAAATTCAAATATATGTATAGTTTCTGAGATCTTTCACTATCAGGATCTATAAGGTATAGTTGTATTATTATCATACCAGCTCACATGGTGTTCAAACCGTGTTAATAAATTATCTTTGCAAAACTAAGATTTAAGTCTGGTTTTTAGAAGGCTATAGATTTCTGCCAGTTGCATTTGCAAATAATTATTAATCCGGAGTGAATATCAAGGACTATTGATAGATAGGTAAGGTCACTCAATGGGTACCTCCCCAGGCAAGCAGCGATATAAAAAGAACGTTCTGTGACTGTACTCTTTTTGGTTAGTTTGAAACCTGCCAAATTTTCACATAATAATAACGTTTTTTGTATGTAACCTAACTTATAAAGAATGTTATGATAACATTATTGTGATGTGAAAGAACATTACAAGAACATCACAATAACATTACAGTGCAATGTCTAAAGATAGTTTTGGGTGCCATCAAAAGAACGTAGCAAGAACCAAAGCAGAACTAAACAGAACGTTATAATAACGTTATTATAACGTCATATTCTTGCTTGGGTCCTAATTTGTGGTGATGACGAGGTAGACTTTAGGCATTACTGGTTTTGGTGGTGTCCAGGCCCACTGTGGGGACCCAGAGACAGGGAGGTTTGTTGGTGAGAAGGAGGGGGAGGGGGAGGAGGCTGGGCCCACTATGGGGGTATTGACAGGTCTGGCTGGCAGAGTAATAGCAGTATAGAACACATGCAGGCCTTACAAGCCACGTCAATCTACCAGCCCGCACGGACCATGCGCCGCCACTGACCCTCTCCAACCCCACCCCTGGCCTCCTTCGATAGCTATTTCCTCCGGTCCAGCCCAGGCCATTTCCCCAGCCTTTCTCCCTCCACTGCCTCTGTCTACTTGGCCTGCCTCCTTTGTCCTCTCTCCTACCCCTCTTTCTTTCCTCTATCCTCTATGGCTTCCCATCAGCTGCCTTTATCGCCCGTATTCCACCTTTACCTCTAATTTCCCTTCCCCGAGTCATCATTATTCAACATTGTTCATCCTCAAAAGACGTTTGTCGCTTGTCTTCTCTCCGCACAAATTGTGTTTTTCTTTAAGTTTTAGAAATTGTATTATTTCCTTTCTTATCCTAACACAGAATCGTAACAGCGGTAATTACATTTCGAGCAAACAATTTACGCTGGTTTAAAATGCGATAAAACTTGTCCAAGTGCAAAACAAAACCAGGCGTAAGAGTTCATTATGACTAGTTGTGAGGATTTAGTGAAAATGTGAGTCTTTTTGTTAAAGATACATTGGAACTGTCACCTTGTTTATCCCCTTGTTGCTTAAATAATGTTGCCCAATGATAACGTTCTAATTTCCCAATTCGGTGCAGTTGTCCCAGGGGAGGTCTGTCCTGGTTTGGGCCAGCAGGTTTTTAACACCTCCCTACAGCATGACCAGCACCTCATTGACTTACACAAAACACCTAATTATGTTCCCCACATTTCTCAACTCGTCCCCAGTCTTTCTGTCCTCTCCTGATCCATCCACCACCTATTACTGGATATCCACGAGGCGATTAGCTTGCATCTGTTCGCCTACGACAGGGGCAGATCCAGGGGGGGGGGGGTTGAAGGGGTCCTGACTCCCCCCATTTTGGTGTACCCCTGAATTACATAAAGAGGGGAAAACGTACCTCATGTATGCATGATTGCACATGGTTTTAGTGCTTAGCCTCTATGCTGACCCTCCCTTTCTAAAATCCTGTATCAGCCCCTGATTCTGAATCGGCCCCTGCACCCCCCACGTCCCTCATTGAGGTTTATCGAGGTACAAAAAGTAGGAAACAGGACGCTGGGAATGGGTTAAGGAGGCAGGTTGTGGGATGATAATCCAGTTCTAATACTGACGGAGCTATTTGTGGGCATGCCTTAGTCATGGAGATGCATCGTGGAAGCAGGTCCCCAGGGTGGTTTTCCCAAGTTTAAGCTGTCCTGTTGGTCTGTGGGAATCCTGTGAGTTTATTATTGTTGTGTTGAGCTCAGGTTGCTTGAAACTGAGACATTAATTTCCAAGTTAGCAGTTAGTGGTTAGTGTGCTGGCATTGCATGAAGCCAGTGCTTAGACCACCTTACCTTGCCGTCGTTTCCACCCTCATAAATCCGATCACCAGTGCTTTGTGCAACCCCCAAATAAGAAGTTGGCCCCGAGATAGCTGAAAAATTGACGGGTGGACCTTAAATTCCAACACATCATTATCATCGTCAATTTGAGGGTGCCATTACATCAATAGTCAGAAGACTTGCTCCTGAGGTTTTTTGATTTACTCTGAAGAGAAGCCCTCAAAAGAGGAAGTTATGATAAGACACCTTATGAAGTTGTCATTTCAAGAGTAAAGTCTGCAGTCAAAGTCTAGAGCATTATTATATCTTAAATGTGCGGCAGATCCCTGTTCAGCTGTCACAGTAACAAAGAATTGTGAGGTGGTTGATAGGTTATAGCTGTGTGCAAGTGACAGAAATGTGAGGATGTTAGACAGTTCGTGTGGTCTGGGTTTGTGATAGATTGAGAGAGTGTCAGTTAGGTCCGTGTGAGGGATGGAATTAGGGGTGTGTGAAGAGGATTGCCATGGTCCGTGTCCAGGACACAATCAGATAGATCTGTGTAAATGAAGGAACTGTGAGGGTGTCGGATAGGTCATACATCAGTGTAAATGAAGAAACTGTGAGGGTGACAGATAGGTTGTATGTCTGTGTAAATGAAAGAACTGTGAGGGTGTCCCTAGGTTGTACATCCATTATGTTGGCATAAATGAAGGAACTGTGAGGGTGTCTGATAGGTTATACGTCTATGTAAATAAAGGAAATGTGAGGGTGTCGAATAAGTTGTATGTTGGCGTAAATGAAGGAACTGCGAGGGTGTCAGATAGGTTGTACGTCTGTGTACATGACAGAACTATGAGGGTGACAGATAGGTTGTATGTGTGTGTACATGAAGGAACTGCGAGGGCGTCGGATAGGTTGTACATTTGTGTAAAAGAAAGGAACTGTGAGGGTGTCAGATAGGTTGTCTGTCTGTGTAAATGAAGGGAACTGTAAGGGTGTCGGATAGGTTGTACGTCTGTGTTAATGAAGGAACTGTGAGGGTGTCGGATAGGTTGTATGTCTGTGTAAATGAAGGAACTGTGAGGGTGTGGATAGGTTGCACGTCTATGTAAATGAAGGAACTATGAGGCGGTGGATAAGTTGTACATCTGTGTAAATGAAGGAACTGTGAGGGTGTCGGAAAGGTTGTACATCGATGTAAATGAAGGAACTGTGAGGGTGACAGATAGGTTGTCTGTCTGTGTAAGTGAAGGAACTGTGAGGGTGTCGAATAGGTTGCACCTCTGTGTAATTAAGGAACTGTGAGGGTGTAGGATAGGTTGCACCTCTGTGTAATTAAGGAACTGTGAGGGTGTAGGATAGGTTGTCCATCTGTGTAAATGAAGGAACTGTGAGGGTGACAGATAGGTTGTACGTCTGTGTAAATGAAGGAACTGTGAGGGTTTCAGATAGGTTGTCCATCCAAGTAAGTGTAATATCACCTCAGTCCCATTGAAGCAAACCATGAGCTGTTCACTAAGACAGCGGCATGTTTTATTAGTCGACCCGTCTCCAACTGCTCACTTACTGTCATATCAGTCACATTGAGTGGTTTGGTGTCTCGGAATGAAATAGTCATGACATAGTATTACTTCCTGGGACTGACTGGTGGCTATGTGAATGGACAACCATCCATTTCCTGCAACACCTTTATGTATTGAAAGCACGCAAGCTGCATGATTACAGGACAGGACGCACATGATACTTAAATAACCTATTCCTTATTGGACTGGTAAATATCATAGTTTCACATTAGTTCAAGCTGTATGACGAATGAAAATTTTAAATGCTGAAAACATTGAATCTGTTTGGTCTTGAATATCCGTTAAATTTTGAAATTGTGCATATAAATATACATGTGTTCCGATGTAACCCATTGAGTACATTGTGTACTTCTTACAAAGGGGGGGGGGGGGGGGGGTGGGGTGGGGTGGGGGCTTGGAAGATGGGGTACCTATGATTTCATTCAAAATGTGAATTCATACAAATGGAAGGCCTTTTAGCATAACATTGACATCATCATATCTAGAAATGCTAATTCAGCACTTTGAACTAGATTATTGCAATATAAACACATGATTTTAACTACAGTATTTGATTATACAACATGTAGTACTATTAAACAATGCAAGTGTAGAGAAAAAGATCAAAAGGTTACATCCATTAAAGAATTGGGTGGTGTGTATAATAATTCAGCAGAATGATTACATTAGAGCCGATGATATGAAAGCCATCCATATTAGATCATCTCTACGATTGTTATCTGAAAGGAAGAAAATAATCATGTGTAAAATGTATATATAGAATGAGGAGAAATAAGGGTAATGTATCAACTGTACGATTCATCAGATTAACTTTATCTATGTAAAGAGATGATGAAATAAAAAAATTGTCCTCGTATAGGAAGACATTGATATAGTAGAGAGTAGGAGGTTCCACAATGACACTTCAATGCCACCAGCATAGTGTTACAAAGAGCACACTCTGCACTATACACTGATGATGAACTCCTTGTCTATTTGTTTGTTTATTGGTTTGAACCACCAGACTCAGCGGATCTCGAGCACTGGGATATTTCACCCTTGGTCCTAGATGGTCAAATCTATGAGGAGGTAGAGACCATACCCCTACACATTCACTGTGACAGGTGTTCTTTTATATGCAGTGTCCCATAGGTAGGGCACCACATACTCGTAACAGCTGGTAGTCCTAGGCCTTTGATAACCCTGTCGTTGACCACAGGGAGAACGCCTGATAACACAGCAGTAGGACAGAGACTTGAACCACCCACCTTTGGATGACAAAGCTAACACTCTACCACTGTACCACCTCAACACCCTAACTCCTTGTCAACTCTCCACTTGTATTTACATCCAGACATGTTTTAGTCTATTAGTTATCAAACTGATTTATAGGAGAGAAGGGATGTGTCTCTGGTGACCGATATTCTCCAGGCGGCTGCTACATGCTTAAAACACACCCCATCTGAAGGAACGAAGCCCTTTTAATTCCTGTCTATTTATTTGTAATCTAATCAAGCTGAATTCAGGAGTTCACTCGGAGGGGTTGACATCTCACATTGCCGCCTCGTTAGACTCCGTAGACAGGGGGATTTAGTTTCGTTGTCACAACAGGCGCGTCAGACTAGAATTCAGTCAGCGCCCTTTTCTTGCCCCGCAGGACAACCTTGCATGATGCATCGCTGTAAAGTCAACTTGACTAAAGACTAAAACCAACAACTTTCTTCGACCCTGGGATTTCCACCTGAGTTCCCAGCATCCAAGTCCTCTTTGTTAGAAATAGAGCTTATTTTCTTAAGCGTCTCTCGTAAGACTTAAATTTTGATTCCGCAGGGTTTGTGTTTTACTATATTGGAGCATGCAATAGTTGAATCAAGTTTTTTTTATCGGGAGATGTTTATCGAGTAGAGGCTGCATTAAAGAATGAACATTCCCATCCAGACATCAAGGCGCTTATTTCCGTTAAAAGCATTGTTGAGCTGCTTGTCCATCAACAAATTTAACCAAACTACGTACTAATATACACTATAATATTACGGAATTCAAAGCAATTATGGTTAACGCCACGTTCTCGTCCATGAGAACGTTGTTATTTGTTACATTGTCACTCCCGTCGGGGCCTTCCATTAAGTATGTACGCATCAAGGGGGTGTGGGTCTGAAATTTTTGAAAATTTTCATAGGTTCTTGTACAAATCTAATGTGTATTTTTGTCCCAAGGGGGGTGGGGGTCTGACATTTTTCAAAATGTGCATGTACGAAATGGAAGGCCCCTATAAAGCCACACCAAATTCGCGACGTGACCAATGACGTTGCGTTATCACAATCTGAAAGAGCAAAACATACCCCCCTTAACACCACCGTTAAGCTAACGTCAGCATAATTATGTAAGCATAGCAACAGGAGGACTAGACCACTCTTTAATGTCATATATACAGATATACAACGATTCGATGCGGAATAAGATTATAATACGTCGTTGGACATCTATGTAACCCTGGCAATATTGAATAAAGAAATAGTAATTTTTCCATTTTCAGTATAAGAAAGTAGTTTCTTCTGCATTTAAATTTTGAAAACATTAATCATTTCCTCCGGCAGAACACAACGTGTTGTTTTACAACGTAGAATGATTGGTATTTTGTATATCTACATTTTAGTTCTTTATTCCCTATCAGTTTTAGGGGATGGGACCAGGAGGCGCCCCCTCCATATTTTTGGCCAAATATTGATTTTTTTTAAATGGAAACTAGAGGGTCTAGCAGAAAAATAGCAATAGGGTTCCCTTCCCCATTTTTTAAACACCTCTGGATCCGCCCCTACCAATACACCAGGCAGAAAGCGTGCATCATGGCCAGCTTTGCCCAGCCCAGCATGTGGCGTTACGTTATTATCAAATTGAAGCAATATTCCATTTGGTTCTGTATTAGTTTTTGTTACATTATTTTGATGGCTCCCAATAACTTTGCTGTAACATACCGCTGTGACATTGCACGTTCTTGTAACGTTTTTTTTAATGGCTCACAATAATGTTGCTGCAACATACTGCTGTGACGTTGCACTGCAATGTTATTATAATGTTATGGTTATGTTCTTCAACCTAAACAGAATGTTCTTATAACGTTATGTTTTGGTTTCATCCTAACCTCATCAAATATTTGGTAAGGTTCAAACATCACCATCAATAAAGTAATTGTTACATGCCATCTCAGAAAGTAACAGACTGACCAAAGAAATATGGTTGCAGAACATTCTGTTACTTGGCTGGTTGGGCACCATGTCAGAAATAGTACCCAATCTGAAGTGAAGGTGGCGCCCCACACACCCACGTCGAGTATAACTACCAATTCTCGCCGTGTGCCTTCTATAATTCCATATTTGACGAGTTCGAATCCACCCTGGCGTCAAAAATCAACTTCGCCTATATTGAGCATTGGATTGATGTGATGATGTTGTTACGGCTGCTGTGATTGGTTGCTTGCCCTTACCAATAGAGCGGGCGCCGGAAGCTGGGCCAGTAATAGCCAATCAGAGCGCCGCTTGCTGGCAGCCCTCGGGGTCGCCCTCTGGCGACGATACAGGGCATGATTAATACTCTCGAACCCAACATATTGCCAGGCGACGGCTCGTAGTTGACAAACCATGAAGAGAGGCAATGTTTACAACTGCCCAGGTCGGCGCATGCGCAGAAGGCCGTCTTTTTACGTCGCGCATGCGCTCATCCCACTCTATTCCGGGCAGGAACATCATTGTGATTCTCTCACTTGGTGAGCAGCGATTGGCCAGATACGAAAAGAATGGGTCTGGACCACTAAATTCGACACGGCGACACAGCCGTTTCTTAAAATCGACATGCGACATGAGGGCCTATAACGACGCGCTAGTGAAAAAATTAAATTTGACATGTGACATAGAGAAAAATAAGCAACAGAGACATGCGACGTTGGTTTTTTAAATTTCGACAGGCGACATGGGGACCCCCCCGTCTAGCCCCAAAAATCTGCCACTAGGGAGAGTCGGGGAACCTGTTTAGCAGGCGTCCACGACTGGCCCGGTTCCCATGGATACTTTATACTTATAGCAAATATGTTTCTCTTCATTATTCCGATCTGCCGACTGAATACTGCCAGTGTTCCCCTATAAAAGAAGATGAAATATTCGGGACATTGCTTTATTTCATCAGCAATTCAGATGAGTTGTCCATTCTTCACTTCTTTCCAGAATATGCAGTTGAGAATAAGCCACACATTTATCTTAAGCTCCATCAGTTCTTATAGTTAAATATTATTTCTATCTTTGGCAGACTTGGTGGATCCGGCACTGGACATACTTAAAAGAATGCCCCAAGCACTCACTGCGGGATGTTAAATCATGTTTGCCCCCCCCCCCCCCAACCCGTACATTCATGTTTGTGCCCCCCCCCCCCCCCTCAATTTCTGGATCCACTCCTTCCAAAGATTCATGTACCACTTATTAAGTGATGCCCATTTCCCTAAAGGTACACATATATGGGTACCCCTCCTGTTGTGGTGGTTATTAACTGATTACAGGCTGTGTGAACCTTGGCATACTTCTGATGTCGAAGTGCTCGTGTATATCACAGGGAGTGATATGGTCGAAAATTAGAGGCTCCAAATGGCTTAAAGTAAAGACAACATCAAGGGCCCTTCATCCCGCCCCGACTAATAGGATTGTCACAGGTACACATGGGGCCTCTCCCATGCCACTTACATACACTAAAGGGACATACCCACTTAGTGACTTTAGCAGCGATGGGCGACAGGAGACTGGGAGAATCGCCGTCATCGTTGTCGGCGACTGTAATATCAGGCAAGTTTGATATTTTACGGGCAATTTCACAATGATTTCACCAGCGATCCTGTTGCCCATCACCCGTCACCCATGCCAGTCACTTGGTGATTTCACCGGCAATTCTCCCAGTCGCCCGTCGCCACTTAAGTCACTTAGTGGGTATGGGGCTCAAAGGCTGGTTTCTACTGAACCACTAACAACTAAGAAAAACAGTCAATGATTCAGTAATATGTGAAAGTAGATAAAACCGTTGAATGGAAACGGCAAACCCTGACAAACCCCGATAAACCGACTAACCATTGGCTAAGACAGCTGTAAACGACAAGAAACTATAACCAAAAGGGAAATATTTATAGATGACCAAATATCTAATCTGTTATATCAAAAAACTGCAAATGCCAGCAGATGACTGCAGGAATGTAAATATTCACAAACGACACATTTCAGTCGTCCAGTTGAAACAAGAAATATTTCCTTTCTGAAAGAGTAAAATTACCAACGACTTAATTTTTCAACTTTAGTTTCCATAAGTTTACGACTTCTGAGAAACCAAACAACTTGCGATTATGGACTGAAACGAATCAAAAGTCATAAAGAAAAGACCATGGAACTCATGACACTGCCTATGAATTAGTGAGGAGATGGCCTCGCAGTATTGAGCTGTTTTAAATGGTAATTCAAAATGTCAGTTTGTTATTTCTGTGAAAACTTAAACAGGCAGATACAAACAAAATTCCAAGGAAACTAAAATAGGACGACATAACCAAACTGGCATTTTACTTCTGGGTTTTCGTACAGTTTTGTAACCTTTAGACAGAAAAAAGGAGCTTTTACACAAGTTGTGGCTTTAGGTTAATGATTGCTCATTTAAAAGGTCAAAGCCATGGATTTGATTAAAAGTAAACCACACAGATCAAACAGAATTGTACGGACATTGTATTTTTATGGGTTCAGACCGCTAAAACTGACAGGGAGACACGGCCTTCTCATAAATTCGACGTGTGACATGGGGGCTTAACTACGTGATAGGGAGGGTGAAAATCATAGCCAGAAATGAATAGATAACTGCTCACAGCGATAATGAAACACATTTGACACGAATATTATAATGTTGTTACTATATAAGAGATATTATAACGATGTGCATGGCACAAAACTTTTAAAGGCAGCCAAAAGCAATGTTTTTGCTAAAATGTGACAAAAAATGTTCAAAATTAAAGTTTTGATTAGTAATACATTCCAAGAGCACAACATTAGCTAGTGGCACAGTTTAATATAAACCATGAAGACTAACTTGAATTTAATTTGAATTCCATAAAGGTCCTGTCCACTCTGCCTGTAAACAACAATGTTTGTAAACAAACTAATTTTGGCGGGTCACCAAAATTGTCCAGGGACAAGTTTTATTGTATTTTCGTACAATCAACTCTGCTTGCACAGTCTATCTTTAGTCATGGGCCTCAGTTATTGTCATTGAATGCATTTCAAAAGCTAATATATATTTTGCCGAATTTTGACCAGATAATGCTTTTGGCTCCCTTCCCAGCCAAGGATATGACGTTCTAATAATATTCTAACAACATTCTGGATTGATTTTTGTTACGTTACACTGTTAGGTTACAGTGACGTTCTTTTGATGACCCCCAATTATGTTGCTGCAACCAACTGTTGTGACGTTACATTGTAATGTTCTAATAACGTTTTTGTAATGTTCTTGTAAGGTTATTTATGAGGCTGATACTTCAGAAGAATGTCACAATAACATTCTGTTTAGGTGTGGTTGAGACCTCACTTAATGAAGATGTCAGCATAACATTCTGTTTAGGTTAGGTTGACACCAAACCAAACCTAATAAGATAGTAATATATAGTAACATTCTGTTTAGGTAAGGTTAAGACCTGATGTAATCAGAACATCACAATAACATTCTGTTTAGGTGAAGTTGGGACCTCCCCTGGTCATGAGGTCAGAACAATGTTCTGTTTAAGTGATGTCTTGAAATGACGCAGATGGCCAGTCCATGCTCATGTAGGCTTTACAGCGTTAGCTTTAGAATAGCACACATGTTAGCCATAACTCTCTGTCAAAGTAGGGGGTAAAATGAGGAGTCATAGTGTGACGTATCATACTAAAGGAGCGCACACCGCTCAAGCTCAGTCAGAGTCAGCTGAACGTTGTGTGAGTAACCATCCTGGAAAGGTTTGGTCTTAGAAGCTGAGCCCTGGTTTGGATCTTGTCACGGAACAGAAATACACAGGAGAATATTAATAAAGAACAACCTTTCATGCGAGTGTTACGTCTTACATGATGTTGAAACTATAATTATGTATTGGACGACAGCAGTCAAATGAAGAGAAGACTGCTTTGGAGCTAGCTATTATCTACAGTTAACTTCAACTAATTACGTACACCACATATAACAGATAATTAACTCTCTATAGTTCAGTCTGGACCTCACCTAATCAGAATATCACAATGATGTTCTATTTTAATTTGATCTTGACCTAACCTCACCAGAACATTATGAGAACATACTGTTTTAGGTTAGGTCTCAACCTCCCAGAAAAATTATGTAACAGTTACATTACAATTAAGTGAGTAACAGACAAACCAAAAAAGTATGGTCGCATAACGTGACCGTTACGTCACACCTTGGCTGGGTTTAACGTGAACAGAAGGTATTTCTCTAATGAAGTCGCCTTGTTTCATCCTCATCCAGGTCCTTTTCTCCCTGCCCCCAGTCGTAAACAACCCCCTCTGGTGGCCGTAGTCTGAGGCAGTGGTCCGTCACGCTCCAGTGGTTCCAGAGGGGATGGGATCCCGGGGGCGGAACAATCCACTCGTACTGCCCGCTGTGTAGGGGGGGGGGGGTGTACTCGCTATATGAAGGGCGATACCAACTGCGAAACTACAGCCCTCCTTTTGGAGGATTTTACAGCCCACAAAAAAACTACCATACTCTGACAGCCCTCCGCCCCTTTTTCATAAACAAGGCGTTTATTGGAAAATTTTGTGGTCACAATTCTGAATTCACTGATTTGGTTCAGAGGTACTCTATATGAAGGAATATAAATGCATACAATAAACTTTTAGCCTAGTATTTAATATGATGATGATATAATGATCATTGACAGCTCCTCTATTAGGTGTTTTGGTTAATTGACAGCCCCCCTTATTTGGGCCCAATTGGTGATTCACAGGTACAGCCCCAGGCAAGCTGCGACATTCGTTCTGCAGCTATACTTTTGTATCTGGTACTTACTAAGATGGCACATAACATGTTATTTATGGTTAGGTCAAAACCTCACCAAATCAGAATGTATTAAAACATTATTTTTTGGCGAGGTTACAACAAAACCAAAACAGAACATTATAAGAACATTCTGTTTATATTAAATAATGTAACCACGATGTTATAATAACGTCACAGTGCAACGTCAGGGCAGTACGTTACAGCAACGTTATTGGGAGCCACCAAAATAATGTAACAAGTACCAATGCAGAACTAAACAGAACGTTGCTGGAACGTTATGATAACGTCACATGCTTGGCTGGGGTCCCTTCGCTACATTTTTGGGACCAGTACCCCCCCTCGCCTCCTCACAGGGTGTGGAGGCGGTCAGGACACGTGAGGAGACTACAGAGTGGGCCGGGCACGGGGGGAGGTGGAGGAGGTGGGTGTGGGGGTAGTCTGTGTTCTGTTATCAGGGGCACTGGTTGGAATCTCTACTTCACTTGTGGATGGCTCTTTGTTTTATATTCCTCGTCGACTTAATTTTGGTTGGTTACACAATTATTTAATAAGTGATGCCAGATCTTCCGTTATACTTCAAAATGGGTTGTTGTTATTAATTGTTTGAATCACAAGCCGGACTCTACTTGGAAACTTGAAAGTAGGGACTCACAGAATTATACCCTGTACAGACCATGGCGGGGTGGTTGCAGAAGGAGTTTTTCATTTACAAAATTGCTATGTTTTATGTCCCATGAGCTTAAGTTTTCAAAACCTGAGGGGGTTCCAGATACCCTCGGTACACCCTTTGGTAGAACGGTGCTAGGATTCCATCAGTTACTTCTAAGACACAAGCGAGCAGGGTCATTTCCAACCGGCATTTTACTTGACATCAACAGACATTAAGAACATCTGACCTGCAGGGCCATCGCAGTAGGCGTGAGCTTACATGTTTCCATTATGTCAGGAACTATAGATCTGAGACACGAGAAACCACTCAAAACCTTAAAATTCATGTCTGACCTCCTGATGGTTTTATATTTCTGTATTCGTCTAAAGCCCCATTTGACCTGGCCTGGTGACCGTGGTTTGTCGTAGGTCTATGCAATCTGCAAACGTTGGAAACTTTGGATTATCATAGGCCTCTGCGACCTGATCCCTTGCGAAATCATTCAACATGTTGAATAATTTGGTAGGGTGATTATGGAAGAGATTGCCTGAGAAAATGATCGCAAGGGACCTTCCTTTCCAGTGTAAATGCTTTGGGATCAATTTCTCTATCTTGCCATCATTTTGTCGTACCTGAGACCATTCCCGAATGCTTGAGATGAAATTTTACGCTGGGCTCTGTGACAGGATCTTAGGCCAGGGCGAATGGGGCTTTAGTCCAACTGCAACTCTTATGGCACATGCAAAATGTCCTGACCTGATATGTGATCTGTTGATCTAGAGCACATCATATAAAATGAAATATATCATATCAAGCCAGAACTCCGACTACCCAGGTTAGTCTGTAACCTGCCCAATTTTCATGTAGCAGTTATGTTATTTTAGGTAAACAAGAATGTTATAATAAGATTATGTTTTGGAGAAGTTGAGACCTTACTACTAAAGAATGTTATAATAATGTTATCATAACGTGAAAGAATGTTACAAGAATGTCACAATAACGTCACAGTGAAACATCGCAATAATAATGTTAGATTCTAAAGAGGTTTGTGTGTGCCATCAAAATAATGTAACAAGAACCAAAGCAGAACTAAACAGAATGTTATTATACTGTTATATTAATTTCATATTCTTGCTTGGGTATTCCCATTTAAGAAGAATAGAGACACAACATGAGCTGTGTCTTGCTGCCCAGGATTGTCTGCAGTAGAAGGAGCGCTCCGGGCCGCAGAAGACACGGTTAATTGGCTTAGCGGGTAGATCCAATCTACATGGTGTGGGAGTTATAAAGGGGTTTTACACTATGCGATATGAGCTGCGATGTGACAATGTCACAGTGAAGTCGCATATATTAGAGATACAATTCTTGGTTATACGTCTGTGAAATACTCTAAATAGCCAATTTCAAACAATCATATATTGTTCTTGTGTGTGAATCTTCTGGGATATCCTCGTATGACGCCGATGTCGCAGCTCATCTCGCATAGGTGTAAAACTCCCCATAGAGCTTTATAAGGGTCTCCGGTAAAGGGAAACCCAGGAGGAGGTGCTGCAGCTGATACCAGCCATTCATGTGTCCAGCCCAGCCATCAGTGTGACGCTATGATAACGCTGCAGCAACATTCTGTATTGGTTCTTGTTACATGATTTTGGAGGCTCACAATAATGTTCCTGCAACGTACTGCTGTGATGTTGCACTGCGACGTTGTTATAACATTCTGGTTATGTTCTTCCGAATGTTATCACATTCTGTTTTGGTTTCATGCTAACCTCCCTAGAAATAATGTCATAATAACGTTCTGATTTGGTGAGGTTTCAACCTCACCATCAATAGCATAATTGTATTGTGCCATCTTAGCAAGTAGCAAACTTAATAATAAAGCATGGTTGCAGAACATGTTTATTACGTGGCAGTGGGCTGGGAGGCATCTGAACAGCAGAGTGAGGCATCCCAAGGCTCGGTGTGAGGTCTTGACAGAAAAAGATGATACCTGGACTGGAACACTGTGACATTAGAGAAGGAGTAGGTCAAGGGACTTATATATTAAATTCTTTACAATAACCCCATCGCAGTGGCAATAACAATACATAAGAACCCCTTTAAATGCACTTGCATTCCCCTCAAATATGCTTGGAATCCATTCAGGTTTGCCTGGGACACGGCCTAATTTTTAGGCTGAATTTAAAGGGCCCTGTATAGTGTTTTTGTTTTTGTTTGTTTCTGTGTGTGTTCAAAATACATAACTTTATGTTTACAAATTCAGCAGTTCAATTGTTATTGCATTCGACATAGCATTCCTTATCTTAACTGTTAGAAAATAATGAAACATTTGCTAAAAATGGTGAAATATCAGGTATACCAACCAAGAGGGTTTTACCATGGTGTTTTTAATTACTTTTTGATTCAAGGCTCATAACAAGGTATTGTTTTGCCCTCACAACCTATCAGAGATACCTAAAAGCATGAATTTGAACATTTTAGGCGTAGTTTACCCTGTGATTTGTAGAAGAAATAATGACTTCACAAACCAGTTCCGGTCAAAGACATTGTAGTTCCGGTTCTCTCCGATTGGTTGAATTTGGACCCTCAAGGGCCGTATAAGGCTTTAAGGCCGTGATTGGTCTAAAAGCTGCCTACACTCTCCAGCCCGAGAAGTGGCAGTGGAGTAGAGCTGGCTGTGGTGGAGAGTGACCAGGACGTGAGGTGTCCCCTGGTTACTGGAGCCCCTCTGTGACCACTCCACTTTTTTAAAATTTTTAAATGACATGAGGGTCACCCCAAACACAGACAACAGTCGGCTCGTCCCCTGCTCACCCCCACAATCTCAAAAACACACACCGATGGCGGAGGGCCATCATCTGAAAGTTACACTTCCTCCAGCTCACATCTAACACGCATCAGAATGCCTCTCCGGTCTCAAACAGTTCAAGGATTCTAGTTTAATTGATAGACGTGAAATAATCAGTCGAATATAGACTTGGTTACTTGAATATGATGCACACATATAACCAGAAGCAGTATGCCTATATATATATATATATATATATATAAATATATATATATATATATATGCACTATTTTGCTATATAGCGGAATTTGAGGGGAATTCAGGGACAATTAGGAATAGCTTTCACTTCCCTTATGTCCCCACCTGAAACATAACGTCAGAGGCTCCCTCCTTCCTCCAGGCATGGTATGACGGAACCCAAAAACACACACACACAAACATACACATACACATGCACATACATACACATGTCAACACACACATATGCACACACAAACACAAACTCACACACAAACGCACACACAAACACACACACCACACACACACACCACACATACACTCACATACACACACACACACACACCACACACACACACACCACACACACACACACACACACACACACACACCACACACACACACACACACACACACACCACACACACGCCTCTCCCTGAATCTGTCTCCCCTAATCAGGACGCCATGCTGCATCTGACGTCACCACTAACAGTCACGTGACCTCCCCTTTGAGTCGCTCCGCGGAGCTAATGGCTTAACGACCAGTCGGGGATTTACATGTGTTTTTTATTGAAGTCCTACTTTCATCCCCTCGGTTTAATTGAAGCTATTCAGCAGGCAGAGCGGGCAAATTCCAGGGAGACATTGTATCGAGATGAGACTCATTTACCTGATCTAAAGCCTGGGTTAATATTACTTCTGCCTCCTAGGACGAATTCAATTTGTTTCACTTTATTTTCTGGAGGGCTGACCAAAAAAACATCCACGATTTCGAGTGACGGTTATTTTATGCCCACGAGAAGAAATATCCACCCAGAAAACATCCAGGAGAATTCGTGGATATGAAACATTCTTGAAAGATCATGTTAAAACCATTACCAATATATATCTATTCACATATACTACTTTTAGAATTGTTTTAGAAGGACATTAAGGGTCAGCAACATTGGAACTCTTGAATGGTTAAAAAAATTCAAAATAACGAAAACAAAATTTCACGAGATCTCGTGCCCATTGAAATTTCCAAGAGAGCAAATTTTGCAATCATGGATATTTTAACTTCTCGGATATTTTAACTTCTCGTGGCACAGAATTCCCGTGGATGTTTTTTGGTCAGCCCCCCCTTGAGTGATAATTATAATGATGACGGACAGAGAACCATGTTTTTACCCACCATCTAAGGTACTGTTTCATGATTACTTACTATCGTGGTGAACGTTTAGATTGAAGGTTATAGATGGTCAATATAGACATGACATTAAGCGACACAATTTATGTGAAGTCGTTCGATTATTTATAGTGCGCAGAATGTAAATCAGCCATTATAATAATAGGTAGAAGCAATCTCCAATCCAGCCAATCTGGCATCTATATATTACTTTAGATGCCAGAGGCAATTGACCTCAAACATTCATGCTAGCCTTTGAGACGACCACATCGTAAACCACTTACTGAACGCAGGCACACCCATGTTGTAACCGTTGTTATGGTCTAAGTAGGTAATTGTTGAGAGTAGTTTTAGGCACTGTTAGGCCTATCTATGAGCCCTGTTGTATTCGTTGGGTCTATCTGAAGGCATTACTGTATCTGTTTAGCCTGACTGTCAGCAATAATTTAACAGCCAGGACTATTTAGGTGAATTGGAGCAATCGCTGCCAACCAGGGACACTTCACTATGGAGCCAATAAAACAATCTTTGAAAGAGGACAACTCTACAGAAGTGGTGACCTATTCGCTGAGATAGTATAATTTCCCACATAATGACCAATAACACGATCCCTAAAAATATGTTGTGCAGATGACGTCACATCTCCAGATTGGGCTGACCGCCATATTGGTGATCAATTTATAGGCTTCTTTACTCACCAGCGTGAAACATAAAAGCATATATTTGTTGCATTGACTTTAGATGATATCCATGGAGGATTATCAACAATCACTATTACTTAGAATTGATAAAAGGCTGAATTTATGTAATAGCCATGCCATCATAACCCCAAGTGATGATCACCAAAGAGTGATCACGTGACAATGTCTGCACAAGGTCTATATGGCACACAGCTCCACAACGGGAAGTGTGACTTCATACATAATATGGCAGTACTATACATCTTTTTCATTAAAGTGGCGCTGCCCTGGTGGATTAAATTCGAAAAAACTTTTTAGAGTTTAGTTAACCTATATGAATTGAGGTGACCCAGCTACCAAAAGCACCATAAAGGTAGGATCTGCCCCTGGATATAAGCACCTTTGCTAGCACTTCACTATACGCATTTCATGCATCTACCATTATGATCAATTTTCAATGTTAAAATGTCTGTTGAAACTTGCGCGTCATAAGTATGTTGGTAATGGCCGTCTCCTTGTCGTTATTGATGTCCATGTTAAAATGTCCATTGACACCTGGCGCATCATAAGTACGTTGGTAATGGCCATTTAATGTTAAAATGTCCATTGAGACCTGGGGTGTCATAAGAACGTCGGTAATGTCCGTTTAATGTTAAAATGTCCATTGACACCTGGCGCATCATAAATACGTCGTTAATGGCCATTTAATGTTAAAATGTCCGTTGACACCTGGGGTGTCATAAGAACGTCGGTAATGTCCGTTTATTGTTAAAATGTCCATTGACACCTGGCACATCATAAGTATGTTGGTAATGGCCGTTTAATGTTAAAATGTCCGTTGACACCTAGCACATCATAAGTACGTCGGTAATGGCCGCTTGTATTGACGGCCCCCATTAGGGACACTTCTGCCCCGCCTAAGGGGTCAATACACAGAATCCCGCGCCCACCGCTGATCTATGGCAGTGGGGGTTAATTCTTTATAAGTCCGACTGACAGCCGAGTAAAAGCCATATATCAGCCTTCAGATAAGGCTGCCAGGGGTGATATGTCACAATTTGTGACAGTATAGGTATGAATAGTTGATGAGGACGCAATGGTAGACTTTACAAACTAGCAGGTCATTGAATGGCTGGGCACAAGATTGGCACTGGGAGATTGTACAGTGGGTGAAGTGGCCATTATGTTTTGTATAAAGGAGGTAGTGGTCAAATTATATGTATATATATAGTGAGTTATACTATAAGGTTCACTGGGAGATTGTACACTGGGTGTAGTGGGCATTGCGTATAGTATCAAGCAGTGTGTGACCAGATAACATGGTATATAGACCTTGCACAGACGTGGTCACATGAGCAATTTTTGGTGATCACCACATGGTGATCGGGACCACATGGTCATGTGATGATAAAACATTTATAGATTCTTAAGGATCATGATTGTTTATTATGGTTGATTGTGTGACGTTCTCTGGTAAGTCGGGGTTGCCGATTCTTACAACAGAGGAACGTGGGGGTTGTTCGGGTCTCGGGGCGGACGGGGAATCCGGGCCAAGAACCGAGATGTGTTTCTAGAGTCGTGCCTCGCGCACGAGGGGGGGCTGAGCGAATCGATCGGGAATCGGCACTCGATGTCGACGGAGGACTGCGGGGGAGGGAAATTATGGTAGGGGTACGGGTCGGCCGGGGGGCGGTCCACCCCTGAGTTCCGGTCCGCGGGGGCGACGGGCCGACGGTCGCCTATTGTTTGGTAGCGTGGGGCCGAGCATGCCGCGCCCTCGTCCCCGCGGACTTCGCTCCCTCGTTCCGCTCCCCATGTCTTCGTACCATACTACGCCTCGGTTTCCGGTACTACTTCGGGCCTTCGTGCCCTACTCCGTTCCCTCGTTCCTCGTTCTTCGGGCCATCGGGCCACTTACCCTATGTTTCTACTACCTATCTCGAACTTCGACTGTTTTGTCCTAACTTCGGCTTAATTACTCTGATCGGCTCATCTTTAGCGGTTGTTTCAGGAAAGAGGACACGTCTGGACACCAGGAGAACTGTTAAAGAACTCTGTTTATTCGGGCCTCACCGCCCCTTTATATACTAGAGAGGTCAGCCCTGATTGGCTGCCTTCGGTCACGTGACCTACAACTGACGTCACTTCCGGTTTATATATTCCGTTTCCGGTTTACATTTCACTTCCGGTTTACATATTTCCGGGTTTCGTTCCATTACGTTTTCGTTATTCGTTCTTTACATATTCGTTATTCGTTCTTTACATATTCGTTCTTTACATCTATTTCGTTCTTCGTTCTTTACATATTCGTTCTTTACATCTATTTCGTTCTTCGTTCTTTACATATTCGTTCTTTACATCTATTTCGTTCTCTTACATATATTTCTATTATTACCTTATTTCTATTATTTTAACCTCTATGTATTTTGGCTGAATAGCCATTCATCACACCCTCCCGCACCTTCTTGAAAGGTGGGAAAACACGTTATACAAAATTTCAACACAGTTCATACAGCAACGACAACAGAACATACTCTAGAACCAGAAACATTTCAATCCTACGCTCCTTATCGGCAGAGGAGGAGGTGTCACCCTCTGTCCTCCCCGGTCTACTTCGGAGGGCCCCCGGGGCCTATCCGGCTAATTATTATTTCTCTTCTTTCTTCGTTTTTCTCTCTTCGTTTTTCTCTCTTCGTTTTTCTCTCTTCTTAATAAAAGTTCATATAATTCGTTTTATATATCTTAGTCTCTTTTTATCTTCGTCAGAGTTCTCTTATCCTTGATCTATTTAGGACCCGTTTTTTTTACACCTCCTCTTTTTCTCGTCTTTAGGATGAGCGAGCCGGTCGTGGCTCTCCCACCCGGGACTGGGGATCGGTCGTGACCCCGTCGCCCCCGCTCCTCTCCTCTGGGCTCTATTTACTTAGCCCCTCGGCGCGTTTTTCCTCGCCTTTTTACCCTCATTAGGACAGAGGGACCGGTCGTGGTCCTCCTGCCTGGGGCCATGGGTCGGTCGTGACCCGCAGTGCCCCCGTTCCCTTCGTTTTCCGTCGTCCAGACGTTCTCCCCTAGTTCGGGTGGAGAATCGGTCGCGACTCTCCCACCCAGAGGCCAGGGCCGGTCGTGACCCTTAGTCCTCTCGACCCTCGATCCGTTCTACCGTCGTTCAGACGTTCTCCGTTGTTTTTGGGTAGAGAATCGGTCGTGATTCTCCTACCCGGTCGGTCGTGACCCCTCGTTCTTCCGTAACTATTACTCTTCTCTGCGTTTTCTTAGGTGATGATGATGATTTTAAGGATGAGTTGAAGAAGAAAGACTGGAGTTTTTGTAGATAGAATGTTCTTTTTGGACTTCGCACCCTCGGTCGCCTCGGCATTCAGAGCCCCCCAGTGACTTTTTCACGTTTGGCAAGGACAACATGTTCGAGCCGAAGGCCAAGGTACCCAAAGAAGAAGATGGCGTTGTATGTGGAAAGGAACCTAACTTCATGCATTAAAGCTTAGAGTGGAAGCTTCAGCAGACGACGTCGCGGGTTTCGTGCTATTTGTCACAGTGAAGCTTTGAGATGGAGTCCGGGTGAAGGTGAGACTGAGAAGATTAGAATCATTAATTATCGATGAAGTGTCCGTTTTCCGTACAGGAACTGAAGTTTGACTTTTACGACACATGTCCTCGTGGTTAACCCAGCATCAAGATGTTCCGTCCTCGACCACGTCGACACATTTGAAGATTTCAGGATTTCAGAAAGAGATGTCGGAGAGAGTCCACCATAGTAAAGTATTTCCGTCACCGTTCCGGGCCCAAGTGGCATGACAACAACCGGAACGGAGACCTGATTAAGAAGATAATTTTGATGAAGTTTCTTTTTGATGACAGGAGCCGGTGCCTCTCATCCCTCCCCCCCTCCGTAAGCAACGGCAGGAAGACAGTCCTCTTTGGGGCGAGAGGGAGGCTCCTTCGTTCTACTGATGAGATGATTTTCCTAAGAAGAGGATTCCTGTTTCGGGCACTCGGGCCCTCGTTCGTTTCCTAGGCTCTCGGGCCTCGCTCTGTTTACTAAGTTTTTCTCTTCGTCCTCCCGGAGGACCGTGCTTTTAGACGATTTTCGTGAGACTGTAATACCAACAAATAGTTCGTTAAATAGAAGTAAGTTTAAGATCCGGTCTGGTTTTGATTTTGGAGTAAGGCCACAGTCGTCCACGGTGCCATGTCACATTGCATGAAGCCACTATGCCTATGACGAACGCCGAGACAACAGCTCCGAGCCGTTCCGGGCTGCTCCTAGGTACGACGGTTCGAAGTTGGTAAGTTGAAGATATTAGTGAGAAGGAGAAGAAGAAGCCGTAGAAAGTGAAGATGGAAGACATCAACCGGGATCTGCACCCAACGTCAACCTCTGAGATCCGGAACGGGCCTATTCTCAATAAAATAGCATATATAGAGAACTCATCCGATGTCGAACTCCAAGAAGGGTCGCTCCTCGTCGCTCTTTGCAGACCTCTTGATGTGTCTATCGAGGCATCCGCGGCCGACGTTCCAAGCACCACCTCCCTGTATATTTCAAAGATTACTTCCCTATATGTTTCAAAGACTATTTTGTTTCGTTCCTCGAGAAGAAGACATCAGGAAATACGACATGGAAGGAGTCTCTGTCGTTACTGCAGGTAAGATATTAATATAAGTTTTTAGTAAGTCTATTAATTTTTGTTTCTTGTTCATATATTACTATTACTATATATTACGGTCGGTCACGAGCCAGGGCCCCTAAGTTATCGTCCCTGCTCGTGCCTTGGTCCTCCGGGAGACATCTACGACTCGCCGCAATCCTTTCACGACTCGCTGCATCAACTCTGGCACGATAAAACCAGCATTCAGGTCGAAAAATTCCATTTTGCCGCTCTTCGTATGCGGTAAGAGGCTGAAGACAAGGAAACTCAGAAGATGATGGTACATGAATCCGGGCTCATCCTCATTCTGATCGATCCATCCAAAATCAAGAAGACAAAGTTGCAGGAAGTAGAAGTGCCGCTAGAGGACAGAGGTCGTCTCTTCCTCGCCTCCAGATCGCTCAAGGCAGCGCGGGAGAAGGGTTTTCAGTCTTGGCCCGCGCCAGCCTTTCCTCCAGCGGCGAGTCGCCGGCCCACCGGTACCTTATTTACCCCGGCACGACCGTCGACTCAAAGACTACAATGACAACACTATCCGTCCATTCTGATTTCCTTTCTTCGATTCCGCCTCCCAACTTTCACTCTCGCTCCCGGGCCGCCCGGTCCGCCATCCATTTCCGCGACCGGACGATCCCGTTCCACCTGCTCGGTCCCAACCAACGCAGCGGGCTCCAGGGAAGAAGAGGAACAGTTACAAACTTGTTTTTCCTCCTAGCGCCTCCTTCCGTCCCGTATTCGCCCCGCAGGCTTGGTAAGTTCATTCCAGTCATGGACCCTCCAGCTCGCTGATTACACTCAACACCTCCTAACACATGTGGTTTCGTTCACTTCCGCAAGAAGATTCCCATAAAGAAACTAATAAGAATAAATTAAGATAAGAATGTTCGAGCCCGCCAGTCCGTTCCCGATGAGTTTAAGTAAAGTTTTCGGGCCCGTCCAGCGGTCTCCAGGAGAGTCTTTTATCCAGGCTTCGGCCTCCTGTGCGGCTCAGGTACCTCCGCCTCGGCCCGGTTCTCTCCCTGGGGGTTTGACACTATGGGTGAGGAGCCAACGCCCCGTAATCCCTCCCCACCCGACTCGCGACGCGCCATCTTCCGCCCCTGGTTCCGTCGCGCTGTTTTTCTTCCGTGCAAGACCTCGAGCAGCATCTACTTCACCCTTCTTCTTGGCGCCGGATCGGCAGCAACAGTCTCTCCTCCCTAGCGGGGAGCTCGAGAAGCTGATCCACCATTCCGCTCTGTTTTTCCGCCTCTCTTGTCGCCTTCAACAAGTCATCCAGTTGATCCTCGTTTTTGTACATCACTAGGGTCTGAGCCAATTGGACGGTCCGGTTGTGTTCGTTAACTAGCCGGTCGACCCCCGGGAACTCCCTGGTCAACGGCCCCAGTGCCGCCGTCGGGAACTGCGCCATCGCTTCTTCAAATGTCTCTGGCTTGCGGCCCGTTTCTAGTGCCATCAGGAACGCCATAGACGCCGAAGCCATTGCTCTTGTCTTGGCCGTCATTCCTCGCACCTCCCTCGGGGGCCACATCAGTTGCACCCGAATGGCCTTTTCCGCGTCCCAGTCTCGTACCGCTCGCGCCGTCACCGGAAAGTGTCCCTGTAAGACCTGGTGAATGGCCTGTGTCCGTAATAACTTGAGTCTCGGTGTTTCCCTAGATGGTCCTGCCGTCGGTATCTCCGTTCCTATAGACCCGAACACTGAATCCGCTCCCGACTCGTCCAATTCTTGTTTCTCCGGCTCGTATCCTCTGGTCTCGGCCTGCCCCAACTCCATGTCCTCTGAGTCTTCCACCTCCGCGTCCATGGACTGGGCAGCCGGTATTTGTAATCTGTGTATCACAACCCGCGGTTGTAGCGCCCGCCCGTGTTTATCCTCGTCCTTGAGTGGGGTATCCGGTCCTGGCGGCGATCCCATACGTTCGGGCGACGGTGGTCCCGGGGTCTCTTCCGATCCTTGCGACCCGAAAAACGAGCTCCCCAAACTGGCTCGAGTCAGGTTGTCAACCGCCGCCCGTGTCTCTGGCGTGTCTGGTGCTACCGTAATGTCTCTCATTCGTTTCAATCCTGGGGGCGGCACTATCGGCTGCTTACATACCATCTTCTCCAGGGGTGAATCCGCTTTCGTCGGGGTAGGGGTAGAGAACAGCGGCTGTGTCGAGGCCGTCGACGCCGTGTCCTCCGGCCTGGCCGCATGCCGAACATACTTTACTTTCTCCACTCGCCCCGACGGTTTGAGTCCCTGCCTTTCTGCCATCTCGCGTAGAAACCTCCCTAGGTACAATGCTTCTCTTTCCACCAGCCGGCCTCCCTGTGCTTCCCGAATGCTGTCCTCCAGATCCCTCCCGGTTCATTGTTCCTTTTAAATACCCGGGGTACCTCGGGTGTCGTGATTCGTATATCACTGATTTCTTATGAACTGTCATCATAGTAAATTGTGCGTCGCTACAAGGTGGTTCTAGTCCCGTGGTCCGTCTGACTCCTGTCGAGGTCTCAGGCTGCGATGGTCCCAGCTCTCCCGTGCTACTAGACTCAGCGATAATCAAAGACCGATCGCTTCGGGCCGACATACTCCTGCCTGACTCCGACTGGTCCGAACTCGTTCCCTCCTCCAATTCTCTCGGGACTTTCTTGACCTTTTTCCACTTCTTCTTTCGCGACGGCTCCTCCGCCGGGCATCCCTGTGTCGGGGGCCTCTTGAAAGCGAGCGGCTCCTCTTCCTCTTTGACTTTCGGTCGTTGGTCGTCGGACGAGCTCACCAATTCCACCACCTCAGCCCCCGGTGGTATTCCTGAGCAACCCGGCTTCGGGGTGGGTGTGGATGTCCGTCCTTTTCCTCTGCCTGGGAGTCCTCGTCCTCTCGGTTCCCGTGGTTCTCCCTGGGCGTTTAACTTCTTAATTCGGCTCTGTACTAACCCTGATATTTGGTCTGGTGTCAGGAGTGGCTTCGGGTTGACCACGGCTCGGCTCGCGCTTCGCGGCGACTCGGTGTCTTCCTTCCGTACTCCTTTCGCGGCCCTCCGAGGGGAACGACGCGTGGGTGTCGATCGTTCCGCCACCTCGGCCAGGGGTCCCTTCCCTGCTGCTTTGGCTGCTTGGGCTCCCTCGCCGGCCTCGTCGGCCTCTGATCCTTCTTCGGTTGCTACCTGCTCCAGCTGCTCGGCGTCGCTGTCCTCGGATCCTCTCGACGCCCTCGGGTAGTAAGGTATGCGGATATGCCGTCGCGGCCTCTCCGGTGCCTCCTTATCCACCGCCCTCTCAGGGGGTTGAAACCCCTCCGGATGGCGCACCGCGTAGTCCCGTTCCATGTTGGCTACCCGGGCCGCCGTTTCATCCCCAGCAGCGAAACTGGTGTACGGCGGTCGTCCTTTCGGGTCCAAGGCGAACGCCACAGCATACTCCAGCCTCAGAAGGGGGTCTTGCTTCGGCATCCCCCTCTGCAGGTTCCCTTCGTGTGAGTCCGTCATGTGCTTCTTCCAGTCCTGGTGTGTCGAATAGGCTCGATTCGAACACACCGGGCACATGTAGTACTGCTTCCGTAATCCATCGTGCTGACCTTTAATATGCTTGGCCAAGTGCTTAAACTCCTTTCCGTGACAATGTCCTTCCCAGCACTGTCCGCTCATCGTGTCCGTTTTCCGGGCTTTCGGGGCTCGTTCCAATCCTGAAGCTCGTCCCGTCAGCCGTTTCCGTTTTTGTCTCGTGGTGATGCTGCTCGTCTCGCTTCTCTGCTTTTCCTCTTGTTTTCTTCTCCTTAGCTCAGTCTGCTCGTCTGCGATTCGATGAATCCTGATCGGCTGACCAGAATGACCTGCTCCGGCGAGCGCTCTGCCTTTTATAGCCGCCGCAGGCGGAAGTGGGCGTGGCCTGCACTAGCGGCCCCTAGCGTCAGACTCACCATCCACTTCTACGGTGGCGCCCCCTACTATTTTCCGGTCTCCGGGGCCCGCCACTGGTCACCGCCTCGCCTGTTTTTTTACCTCGCGGCCCTTCGCCCGTCCATGCGTTTTTCCTAGGCCTTTTATTGCCCCACCGGACGGCCTCGGTCTTTTCATCCCTCGTCGCCTTCTCTTGCCTTTTTCATCTCGGCCCTCACAGTGCTTCCGCACACTTCCCGGAGAACACAGGGGCTCGGCGCTATTATCTCCTTGCCGCCGCCCCGTTCTCTTTGTCCTCTTTTACTCCTTTTACGACCTACTTTAAAGCCCGTCCTCGTTTCAGGCCTCGCCTTTTACAGCCGTCCGTTCGTTCCTCCGGCGTTCCCGAGAGTGCCGCATCACTCTCCTCCGGTCTCCTGGACGCTGTAAAGCGGTATTACCAAGTCGGCATTACTTCAGAAGTCTTCACCAGCTTGCCACCGGGTCTGTCTTCTGTTGTAATCCAACCATCTTTTCCACGCTGTGGTTCCTCCGAACTGACCGGAAAGCGGCTCCGTGGGACTACTTTAGACATTCGGGCCGTCGTGGCTCCCGAACGCCGTTTTTCGTTCCAACCCCGCATTTCCCACCTATATTACATCCGCAAGAGAACCAATCTTCAGCTAGGTAGCAAATCTCTACAGCCTAACGACCTGCACTCCTACTGTAGTGGTCAACGCACCGCCCCGACTCAATGGCCCCAGGTTGATCAGTCCTTTTTGGCCAAAGCCTTTTTGTGTAGCGCCGATTTGGTCGTTCCCTTGGTCCTCTTCCACCTGCGGAATCGAGACACGAAAACGACTTCATCACAAAAAGGGGTGCCCCGTTTCCTTACGTGCCCTAGCGCGCCCCACCCCAAGCATTTACTGTGCAGCCTCGTATCCTTGCTGGTCAGCTACCATCCAGGCTGGCGCAGCGTGTCCTCGGTAGGGTTCCAGGCGGTCCACATGGACCACCCCCCCCGGTTTCCCTCGTTTCTTCCGTACTACCACCCGTCCTCGGTCAAGCACCTTGACGATCAGTGCAGGGCCCATCCATGGAAATCGCAACTTCGTTCCCTTGTCCCTATCCACTACCGTATCGTGCACCCAGACCAGTTCTCCGGCGTGGTATTCCCGCCGAGTCACCTTCCCATCGTACTCGTGTTTCTGATGGATGGCGGCTCGTTTCAGCCCCGTCCGGGCCTCCCGATAGGCCGCGACTAGCGCTTCCTCCAGGCTTTCCACATAGTCGCCTACCCGTCGGGGTTCCTCCTCTGGTCCTAGAGGTCTCCCATAAATCGCCTGTCGCGGCATCATGGTCTGTCGGCCCAGCATCATCATATTCGGTGTCACTCCCGTGCTGGCTTGCGGCGTTGCTCTATAACTCATCATCACGAGCGGGACCATCTCGTCCCATTCCCGGCCCGTCGCTCGGCAGCTGGCTTTCAAACAACACCCCAAAGTACGGAAACTTCGTTCTATGTACCCGTCACTCCTGGGGTGGTACGGCGTCGTTCTTGTTTTGTGTATCCCGAATAGTGCACAGACCTGAGCCACCACCTCGGATTCGAAATTCGTGCCTTGATCCGAGTGTAGTTCCCGAAACGCGCCGTACCGTGCTACTACTTCTTCAACCAGTTTGTTCGCCACTGTCGTTGCCTTTTGATCCGGGATCGGGAAACACTCCAACCATTTGGTGAAATAGCATCCCACCATCAGGCAATACTTATTTCCTCGTTTGGTGACTGGGTACGGGCCCGAAACATCCATGGCCAGCCGTTCCATCGGCTCCCCCACTATGTACTGATGTAGCGGCTCCCGTCTTCCTCTTCCCTTTTTCAGCAACGCGCAATCACATTCTCGACATTCCTTCCGCACGTCTTCCCGGAGTCCCGGCCAGTAAAACCCTTGTTCCAACAGGGCCGTCGTCCTGGCGACTCCTAAATGCGCTCCTGCCGCGCCTCCATGGTATTCCCTTACCAACTTGGCCCGTTCCCCTCGGGGAACGACCAACTGGTTCCTCCAACCATGCCCTTCTAGTTCCCAGTACTTCCGATGCAGCACGCCATCCCTGAGGCTTAATCGTTCCCATTGCCTCCATAGGATCTTTGTTTCCCGGGATTCCGGAGATATGGCCTCCCAACCTGGCCGGTCCGCATCTTTTTCCATCCGTGCGACAATCGGCCCTATATCTCGATCCCTCCTCTGCGCTGCTCTCATCTCCTGCGGGGACCATCCGGGCTCGTACCCCCGGGCCCGCGTCACTACTCTCACTTTTTCGGTATTCTCGTGCTCCTCTCCACATTGTTTGCACGGATACCGGGACAACGCGTCAGCGTTCCCATGCTTCCTGCCCGGTCGGTGTTGGAACGACACATCATGCGAGTCGATAATCTCAATCCACCGAGCAGCCTGCCCCATCGGTTCCTTACTTCTCTGCAGCCAACTGACCGCGCTATTATCCGTCCGGACTATCACGCGTTGACCATAGATGTAGCACCGAAAATGCTTCAAAGCTCGCACCACCGCCAACAGTTCTTTCCGCGTGGTGCAATACTTTCGTTCGTTTGACTCCAGGGTTTTGCTCGTGTAAGCTATCACCCGTTCCTCCCCTCTCTGCTCCTGTGATAGCACGGCTCCCGTTCCCACGTCACTGGCGTCTGTGTCAAGCCACCATTGTCCATCTTCCTCCGGGAATCCCAACACCGGGGCCTCCGTTAGCGCCTTCTTCATCGCATCAAATGCCTCTTGTCGTCTCGCGCTCCACACGAATGGTTCCTCCTTCGTTGCCAATTCATACAAGGGGGCAGCCAACTCCGTGAAGCCGTTTATATGCCTTCTGTAGTACGAACATAATCCCACGAAGGCTCGTACCTCGTGGAGATCCCGCGGGACCGGCCACTCGGTTACTTGCCGACACTTTTCGGGGTCGGGTTCGATCCCGTTGAATGAGACAACGTGCCCCAAGAACGGAATCTTCTTCTGGAACAGCTTACATTTTCGCGCCTTTAACTTCAGTCCTGCAGCGTTCAATCGGTCCAGAACCCGTACCAATCTTTCCAGAGTCACTTTAAACGTTGGTCCAAAGACCAGTATGTCATCCAAGTATACCAGACACTCCTCCCACACGATTCCTCTGAGGATTCTTTCCATCAGTCTCTCGAAGGTGGCTGGGGCGTTCACTAGCCCGAATGGCATCACTTTAAACTCATACAATCCTCCTTGAGTCACGAAGGCCGTCTTTTCTTGGTCCTCCGGTGCCATCTCCACCTGCCAATATCCGCTTGCGAGATCCAGACTGCAGAAGAATAGGCTTCCTCCCAAAGTGTTGAGGCTGTCCTCTATCCGCGGGAGCGGATAGGCGTCCACTTTCGTAGCCTGGTTCAGTTTTCGGTAGTCAATACAGAACCTCGTTCCTCCGTCCTTCTTTTTGACTAGAACGGTCGGGCTACTCCACGCACTCCCGCTCTCCTGGATAATCCCTAGATTTAACATATCCTCCACCAGTGCTCGTTCTTCCTCTCTCCTGGTGGCCGGATACCGTCTGACCCTCTGCTTGATCGGCATCTGATCCCCCGTTTTAATTCGATGTTGTACTAAATCTGTACGTCCTAACTCATGTTTCGAGGTCGCAAACATTTGTTCCCGGGCCATGATGGCTTTCTCCAGCTCTTCGCCCTCCTTCGTGGTCAGGTCTTTCTTAGCCTCCCCTATCATTTCAACGAGCGCTCCAGGGGGTTCTTTTGCTTCACTTCCTATTCCTCGTACCTCTTGTACGAAGGTGGCTTCTCCGAGTACCCCGCCGGTTTCCAATTTCGCGCTCTCGGTCCCTCGGTTGGCCACCCAAACTTCATTTTCTTCTCCCAATGTCACCGTTCCTGGGATCACCTCCAGTCCCATAGGTAATCCAGCGCCGGTGATGACAGCCAGCTGTCCACTCTGTCCTATGTCTATTCTCGCTACTACTGTTACTCGGGTCACTTGGAGTGGGGGTATTTCCGTCGTTTTCTCGATTCGCACGACCTGTCCTCCGACGGTAACTGCCCGAATCCCATCCGTTCTTTGTTCTACTCCCGGGATTCGTTCCCCCTCTCCCTCCCCCTCGGCGGGCAGGAAGATGGCACTCGCGTGGGGCTTAACTGTCAGCCGGTATTTCACCGCGAAGTCGTTTCCCAGGATCCCCTCATCTCTACCGATGTCTGCCACCATGAACGTCCACTTCAACACGCGTGTTCCCAATTTTACTGGCAAGTTCGTGCATCCGTAGCACCGCAACGGACTACCATCCACCGAGCAGAGACGTCCTTCATATCCATCCAGTTCTTCCCATTTTCGTCCCCACTCTCTCCAGAGGCGTTCCGACAGCAGACTGATCATAGATCCGGTATCAACCAAAAAACGGACGACACTCTCTCCCACCATCCCGGCCACATAAAGTCCACATTCTCCCATGCCTACTACTTCTCTCGCCGCGCCCGAAGGGGGCCCCGCGCTTACTGCGACGGCGACTGTCCGTTTCCCTGACGCTGAGAACACTCTCTTGCGAAATGGCCCTTCTGGTGACATTGATGACACTCTAAATCTTCTTTTCGCTTCTTAAACGCCTCCCTCCGGGCCGTTGCTTGTCTTCTAGCTTCCCGTTCTTCTGCCAATTCTTTCATCATCTCCTCCAACTTACCGTTCAAGGCCATGATCTGTGTATTGGCGTCCTCCTCGGGCTTCACTGCCCGCAGGAGGCGGCGTGAGTATCGTTCCTGTATTTCTACCACCTCTACCGCCTCCTCTAGTGTCTTGCATCCTTTCTCTGCACACTTCAGCTGAAGGTCCTCCCCAACTGCAGCCTGGAACGCATGTAATGCTGCTTTTTCCTGGCTAGCGTAGTCGTTGGAGAAGTAGGCTCTCGATGCCAGTCGCCGGGCATTATCAGCCAACTCCTTCGCTGTCTGGTTCTTTACACGTTTCAAGCCCGCCAACTCTTGCAGAGCATTACACGTGTCCTTCTCCTGACCGAACCTCCGGCGCAACGCATCCACCCTCGCTGAGTAACGGAGTCGTTCCCTGTCCGGGAGTCCGACAAAGTACATTCGTGCCGTTCCCGTCAGCGAGAGAAAAAGCATCGCCGCTTTTTCCTCGGCCGTCCAGCGTCCCAATGTTGCGTACTCCTCAAACTGGTTGATCCATCCCTCGAAATCCGGTTTACCGTCATACTTCTCTGGTCGTAAACTGAACTTCTTCAAACTCGCTCCTTCCTGACCGGTCTGTTGTTGTTGAGCCCGCACATTCTGCTCATCCGTCGGGGTGGACGTTCCCATAAAATTAAACTGCCTACCCATGATGGTCGTGTCCTCCCCTTTGGTCTCGGTTTTCGCACCTCCTTTCTCCTCCCCACCTTCCTTGAAGGCGACGTCAGAATCCATCTGCTCGAAGACTGCCGCAGTCGCCATGAGTATCCAATACCGATGAAACACCCAAGATCCACAAGTCCGTATGTGCCTATTTCAGCACCACCGCTGCCACCAGTGTGACGTTCTCTGGTAAGTCGGGGTTGCCGATTCTTACAACAGAGGAACGTGGGGGTTGTTCGGGTCTCGGGGCGGACGGGGAATCCGGGCCAAGAACCGAGATGTGTTTCTAGAGTCGTGCCTCGCGCACGAGGGGGGGCTGAGCGAATCGATCGGGAATCGGCACTCGATGTCGACGGAGGACTGCGGGGGAGGGAAATTATGGTAGGGGTACGGGTCGGCCGGGGGGCGGTCCACCCCTGAGTTCCGGTCCGCGGGGGCGACGGGCCGACGGTCGCCTATTGTTTGGTAGCGTGGGGCCGAGCATGCCGCGCCCTCGTCCCCGCGGACTTCGCTCCCTCGTTCCGCTCCCCATGTCTTCGTACCATACTACGCCTCGGTTTCCGGTACTACTTCGGGCCTTCGTGCCCTACTCCGTTCCCTCGTTCCTCGTTCTTCGGGCCATCGGGCCACTTACCCTATGTTTCTACTACCTATCTCGAACTTCGACTGTTTTGTCCTAACTTCGGCTTAATTACTCTGATCGGCTCATCTTTAGCGGTTGTTTCAGGAAAGAGGACACGTCTGGACACCAGGAGAACTGTTAAAGAACTCTGTTTATTCGGGCCTCACCGCCCCTTTATATACTAGAGAGGTCAGCCCTGATTGGCTGCCTTCGGTCACGTGACCTACAACTGACGTCACTTCCGGTTTATATATTCCGTTTCCGGTTTACATTTCACTTCCGGTTTACATATTTCCGGGTTTCGTTCCATTACGTTTTCGTTATTCGTTCTTTACATATTCGTTATTCGTTCTTTACATATTCGTTCTTTACATCTATTTCGTTCTTCGTTCTTTACATATTCGTTCTTTACATCTATTTCGTTCTTCGTTCTTTACATATTCGTTCTTTACATCTATTTCGTTCTCTTACATATATTTCTATTATTACCTTATTTCTATTATTTTAACCTCTATGTATTTTGGCTGAATAGCCGTTCATCACAATTGGGTTTGTTTGAATTAAATGTAGCAAAATATTTGTCTGAAATGGTTCAGATTTGAGAATATTGTTGATAATGAATTGATCACCAATATGGCAGCCAGCCCATTTTCAACAATGTAATGTCATCTGCACAACAGGGTTCAGGGCTGTGCCTTGGATTCACCCTCCATCCTCATGTGGAGGCTATGTATAAGCAGTTTTTGAAATATCAGCTTAGGAAGGGCCTCTGCCTGTCAAAAGCAATAAATGTGAAAGGTCCCACCTGATGATAAATAAAACATCCCAGATTTGTGATCGATGAAAGAGTAATGACCATTCCCAGGGACTCCAGCTTAGATATGGTGTTTGTGAAATAGATGGCAGTATCTAGGCCTGGGACCATGCTTGTGGACAGCAGCTAAAGCTTGCAGTTACATTTAACACTAATTGAAGAATAGAACACTAGGCATCACTCTATTGCTATTCTTTCCTGCTGACTGGAAATAATAAGGAAAAGTGCCTTATATCAAATAATATGAAAAAAAATTCTCTGTCAAAATGGAAAAGAAACAATTCTCAATGCTCTGAAGTGGATTGCAGCTTCTATTATTTATTTAAGCTGATCCTAGACAAGCAGCGACGTAACAAGCACATTCTGTGACCGTACTTTTTTGGTTAGTCTGTAACCTGCCGATTTTCACATAACAGTTACAGTATTTTGGGGAAAGTTGAGACTTACTAAAAAAGAATATTATGATCACATTATATTAGAGTGAAGTTGAGACCTTACTTGTAAAGAACGTTATAATAATAATGCTATTATGACATGGAAGAGCATTACAAGAACGTCATAATAACATCACAGTGCAACATTGCAATGTTAGGTTCTAAAGACTTTTTTGGGTGTCATCAAAATAACATAACAAGAACCAAAGCAGAACTAAACAGAACATTATAATAACATCATATTCTTGCTTTGGATTTGTGTTGGGAAGCTTAAGATGAATTTTGACTGCAACATGATATTCACTTCAACCAGTTCTTTTGATATGAGCAAACTGAGGTTTCAAAATGCATAAGATACAACCAGCAGTAACAAGCAAAGGGTCATGGTATGGATATCCAGGGTTAACACCCTTTCTGTGCCGCCCACGCGCCCCGCGAGTCCGCTTACCAGGGTCAATCCCTGGTGAACCGACTCGGGCCCATCTGTGGGCCCATCGCCCCACGGGGGGCCCACAGACTGCTGCCAATAACATTCGACCACCTTTTTTTAGGTTTTACTTTTCCCAGCGGAACACTTCTCGGAGGCCCAGAGAGGCCTGCAGTTAAAAGGTGGCCCTGCTGGGTGGGCCTTTCACTGGGGTAGGCAGGGACCTAAGGGGGGCAGGGGCAGGGGAGGGGACTTAAGCCCCATACTACTAGGCAATTTTTCCGGCAGTGGGCGACGGGCAACTAGGCGAATCAGGTGACTCTTAGGGTGGCCTGTAAGTATGGTATATTGGAATGTGCAGGTTTGATAAGAGTCGGCACTAAAATCGGCAGACTCTTCTGGTAGAGTTGGCTGATTCTGCACCAGTGAATCGGCCAGCTCTGGTCAAAATCGCCTAGTGGGTATGGGGCCTAAGGGTGAGGGGTGAGGAGGGAGGTGGTGAGGAGGAACAGAGGCTAGTGGAAAGGAAAAGGAGATGGGCATATGGCAAAACATTTGCTATGTCAGATTGGCCAATTATTCGTTCAAATGCAGAAGTCATACTAAAGCCGCATCCCCACTTGGGCGACTAAGGCTTTAGTCGCCAGCTGACGAGTATTAACTCTTTCCAACAACGTTAACGGTAACCAAGAGCTAAAAAATGACAGAAAGGGTCAAAACTAACCGGCGAGCAACTAAAATTTTAGTCGCCCAATGGGGACCAAGTTTTAGAGATGGTAATCATGTCTAAGCTTTGGTATCTAATCAATTTGTTCTTTGATCTGATATATATAATTGCTTATGGGGTATGCAATACTACAGCAACATTATCATCCCAAGCATCTTACGTATCAACTGCATTATCAAGGGATTTAAGTAGGTAAACACTTTAGAATACAGCACCTGCTGCATGATGACATGTTAGTGGGCTGCCCCACTACATATTGTACAGTAGAAATTCCATCATCTTAGAATAATAATTCAGAATTTACAAAAGGAGACTAAAATCTACAAACGGTGCCAAAGTCTTTCAAACCATGTCCAATGTACAACATGGTTATATAGTCTAGACTCTGATAAGACATGTCCAGCAGTCTACCTGTACAAGCTAGACTTATAGGTGACCACACTGAATTTAAAGGTACTTGGGGGTGTTTGGCTTAAATTCTTATTACCAATGCAATCTACTGCAAATTTGTAGGAACTTTAGCTTCTATATAAAGGAATATATATATAAGCAATATAAACAATTTTCACCGTTTCTGATAATAGGTACAGCCTGGTAAAGAATTTGATCTCTACCATTGATTTCAATGGGAAATATCAGTTTTTCTCTCTGTTAGAAAAAAGCTACCAATAGAACTTTCATGAAACTCCTGAAATATTAAGCATTTACCTAGGAGTAAATATTCAAACCAAAAAGTTAAATATTTGCCTTTAGCAAGAAAAAATATATGGAAAAAATATTGAAATATTGAGGTATTTCGGGTATTTATACTATGTTAATTCAATACCCTGTTATTCTTATTGAACAAAAACACCATATCTTTATTTCTCCTAGCATTATTGAACATGTAAGAATTTTAAAACATTGTATTTCTTAATCTATGACCCAGGTGGCACCCTGAACAGATACAGTATCTTTGAGTATACTGCGCGTATACTGCTGATGGATGAGTACATCAATACTTAATCAGCAAGGATACACACAGGCCAAATAATCCCGTAACTCTTTATTCTAACCCCTCCAACATTTGATTATGATCACTAGTGCATAAACCGTCTTGACATGTCACATCTCATTATGGTTAACTTCATCATTCCTTATGTGATTTCATCCATTTACCAGATGTAAAACTGTCAGATTACATCAAACAAATAATCTGTTAACCGGAACGGTTTTATTGATGAATACACGAACAGAGCTTGATGTAATAGAATAAGTTATGTCTGGGTGGGGGGGGGGGGGAACTGGAGAAATCCAATCCACACCCAGGGTAAATAAAATGTTTCAAAACAAAAGAAAAAAGCAAGGTTCAATGCATAGGCTTTAAAGGTGTAAACAGGATACAGATGTTGAAATAAACAGAAGTACATTATCAGGGGAGTTTCATGTTGTCTCTTACAATTATAAAAGTCCACAGACAAGGAAGCTAACAGTGAGTGACTCAGAAGTGCAGAGCAAAGGCTGTGAGCAAGGAACAGCAGATGTATGTACACAGGAAGCACAGAGAGCTGGGGGTCACGGTAGGGGTCAGGACCCATGCATGGACTATAGATCTGGGACATAAGAAACAACTAAAAAACCTGAACATTTTCTGTCAGAAGAAACAACTAAAAAAACCTGAACATTTTCTGTCACTTCCTGTTAGTTTGTCTTTTCCTATGTTCTTGCAAATTCGCCAAAATGCAATTCTAATGACACATTCAAAGTGTAATGACAATATGTGTCCTTTTAGTGTACAACCTTCATGTAAAATGACATTTATAGTATCTAAACTCTTAACTATCGCTACATCACAATAAAAGGTACACAAAATGAGCTATTTCTTGCTGACCAGATCTAGAGGCATGACCTCCAGTGTAAGATCTCAGAGGTGTTTATTCCTCAATAACTATGGAACTTGTTTTCTTAATTGTGGTTTATGTATAGAGAAATCCAATCCAGTTTCCCAGTTAGTTTTCCTTTTACCCTACCCGGACGATCATACATACACCGATATTATTTCGTGTTGGACGTAGCAGTATTGGCATACTTATCATTCGCCAACAGCTCACTGTCCTCATTTCTCTTTGCTCTGTGGGGCCATATAAAAGAAGTCTTTGCCAAGCCCTCCCCAGGTGACCCCAAGGTAAACTATATCCCCCTGTAGGCCCTGCCAATGCACAGTGTTGGGCCCGAATCAGGCCTATTAGCGGGGTACGCGGGCCCCTCGCTGACTCCATACCTGTAGAAGAGGGGTGGGGGATTATCTAGGTTACACGAGAGCAGTTTTTCTTTTCCAGGAGGACTCTATACTATGGCAACATGCACCCAAAGCCAACCCAGGGGTGGATGCAGAATTCTTGAAAGAGGGGGTGTCAGCATAAAGGCTACATACTAAAAACGCATGCAATTGGATGTATGTGCATGACATTTTCCCCTCTTTCTGTAGTTTGGGGGTCCACCAAAAGGTGGGGATTCAGAATCCCCAGGAACCCCCCCCCCCCGAATCCACCCCTGCCAACCGCAGAGGGGATTTTGTCAGGGAATCTCACTTGAATTATTATAAAAGACAACAATAAGGGTTCCTTTTTAACTGAAGAAAAGCAAGTTAGTCTCTAAAGCAAATGTTCTACAACCTTTTACATTCCATTAAAATGGACTGGATCAGACATAAGGTACATTAGTCTTGGATACATTTGAAGCTGACCTCCTGTTGTCTATAGCTAGTATTCACTTGTTAATGATAAAGATAATGATACTATATTGATTTCAAAACTTGTGATAGTTTTCTTCAAGAAGTGGTATCTGAAGAGGCTAGGTTTGGCCGGCAACTGGTTGCGGGCAGTTCAGTAGGCTGCTGGCAGCGATCCCTTGGCAGTCTCCCACATTGAAAGTGATATGTTTCAGTATATCTCCACATGTTCCTTGCCAACTTTCATGCTAAGGTATTCGGCAGTATCAAGTACAGGGGCGGATGCAAGGGGGTGCAGAGGGTCCTGACTCCCTCCCACCCCTTTTGGTTGGGACTCTAATATACCAAAGAGAAAAAAAGACGTTGCAAATGTGCACGTGAATGCAAGCCATTCTTGTACTTGACCCATCAGTGGAACCTCCTTTTCGAAACCCTACATCAGCCCTTGAAGTAGATATCCTTTTTTTCTCTCTTGTTTCCCCTGTCAAATATTAATGTTTTTGTTGATTGATTTTAGTAAGTACTGTTTTGGTAAGTAATGAAAATTAACGTTAACATTGGTTACAGTGTGCAAAGGTAGTTTATTTAGGCAATAGAAGAAGTAATGCATCCCTATGGTACGGCACTTCAATTATCTAACATATTAACATCTCCCTTAAACAGTCCAGATCTGTGGTGAACAATTCTATCCAATGCTTTGGATGTATTTTATCTTTTCCAGACAAACTCTTTGACCAACAACATCGTTTCTTATAATAGCGAACTTACTTTTGAGTGAAGCTTACATCTATAATCTTCTAAAGCTTGTGATAAAATTGCCTTTTTGCAACTGATTCTCATGTAAATGGGATAACAACAAAAACAACATAGCAGCATAAGTACCATACAGCAAGAAGATCTTCAGATTCACCAAATCATCATTCATCAAAGCAAGTTATAAGGCTCCATAGTAAGGGGCTGGACCTGCACATCAACAATCTATCCATCTTCCTGGCTGAATATGATAAAAGGGAATCCAATGACCCTGGTGTTATACCCAAAAGACTTGCATACATTTGAAATTCAACATAAACCTCTACGGTATTCTGACTAGAAGTGAAATGGTCTGGCTTCTATACTGTTGTAGTACCGAGCCAAGTTGGGACGTAACAGAAACGTTGTGCAACCATACTATTTTTCATTCAGTCTGTTAGTTACTAAGATGGCACATAACAAATATATGTTACTGATGGTGGGGTTGAAACCTTGCATCAGAATTTTATAATAACATTAATTTTTAGTGAGAATAGGATGAAACCAAAACAGAATGTTTTTACAACTTTCTTTTTAGGTTGAACCTCACACGTTTTCAGCTTTACCTCAGCTTTGCCCTGAGGACCAACCGTCCAACCCTTTATGGTCTCCTTTCTGGAAAACCTCCATATCTACTTATAAGGGTCTACTAGGAGCAGCCAAACTGGTTTTAGGGGTTCAATCCCATGCTGTGTGACCCTCTCAGTCATTTTATAGTTTGAATTCAATGCTTTCATGTTTTAACTGTTCTCATTGTCAAAATGACCATAGCTGTCAGGAACAATGTAAAATAACCACTCCGTTTCCTACTCACTCTCACTCTGCAACAGCGGATAGACATGTCTACTTGACGTTACATTGCTACTATTAAATTGGCCTCTTAGGCTTGGATTGTACCCCGGGCAAGAATGTAATGTTACTATGATGTCGCAGTACCATTCTATTTCGTTCTGGTTTGGTTCTTGTTACATTTTACTGATGGCACCTAATAATGTCTGCTTAACACTGCGATGTTGCACTGTGACATTATTATAACATTCTAGTTACATTATTTCACATACGAATTATGTCATTATAACATTCTGTATTGATAAAGTCTCAACTTCACCAAAATAAAACACTATTCTAAAACTCTGTCCTGGACGGTCCAAACCTAACTTGAAATAATGTAACTGCAATGTGAAAATCGGGCAGGTAACAGACTGACCAAAAAGTATGGCTGAAAATGTGCTTATTACATCGCTGCTTGCCTGGGACCTCTATCCCATTACTATCCCATTTTGTTTAGGTTTGGTCTTAATCTCACCTTATCAGACACTCACAATGATATTGATTTGGGTTTCGTCTTGACTTGATCAGATAAGAACACTCTAATAATATTCAGTGTTGGTTAGGTCTTTTTCTTACCCTAAATAACATTACTGTAAAGTGGTATTTTAGTAAGTAATGGACCGACTAAAAGAGTATGGTTGCAGAACATGACCATTATGCCTGAGCTTGACTGGGCTGGGACTAGGCACCCCGCTCCTGAGCTGAACCCGGATTCAAAAGTGGTATTACACTGCAAGACTCAAGCTGCGATACGATAATATTACAGACAATTCACATACAAGAGTGAGATGATTGTTGGAAAATGGCAATTTGGAATATTTCACATAGGCGTAAAAAAAGATTTTGTCTCTAAAATGTACCATTCTCTATGACATCATCATATCGCAGCTCATGTTGCGTAGTGTAATCCCGCCTAGGGTGATCAGGGTGTCGGTGGGGGTTACCTTCCCAAGGCAACGGGCCAACATACACCTCTCTCTATGTCCACTGCCAGCCCGCTGTATCTGTGTCAGTGACCTAAACCAACAAACTACCACCTTCCACCTGACACACATCACTGAGCCAGGGCCAACACCCATTAGGCAACTTGAGGCTGGTCCCTGAGGCCCGTTTCATAACAAACCTCGGTAAGATCTGCGTTTCATAAGGTTAAGATCATCTTTTTGGTCATCGTAGCTACGTGAGTTTTGTTTTTGCTTATGTGACTTTGGGTGGATTTATGGGAGTTTTGGGTCAAGTTACGGAAGCTTTGGGTCAATTTACAGGAGTTTTTTGTCAGTTTACGCGAGTTTTGGCCCAATTTACATGAATTCTGTTATGAAACAGTGGTTTACGGGAGTCTCAAACTTGCGCACAGTTTCTGTAAGCTCACATAAAAGCTCCATAGCTATGGAGTTTTTTTTACTCCATAGCTATGGAGTTTTTTTTACTAAACACCTCACTGGTTTGTTTTATTATCCAACAAGTCCCTCCAGGATTTGAACTCACAACATTATAGGTGTTTGGAGCGGGTTGCTAACCCTTACACTATGAAGCCACATAGAGGATTAGAGGGGAACTAAATAATAGTGTCATGACCTAATTCTTTAAAAAGCAGTTTAACAAATCAGCAACTATATCGACTGGCTTGTAACAGCCTTTTATGCTGGTTCCTAGTATGGCCTGAAGTTAGTTTGGTGTGTAGACTGCAACATGCGAAAATTACATCATTTTAGAAGTAGTACTTAGGGTAATAATCTGTCTTATGCACAAAGACTTCCAATAGTATGGAGGATATGTGTGGTATCTAACACAGTCACATTCTAATACAACAATATAACGATCTAACAATATGCTTAATAGGTAGAGGTTTGTATGTAGATCATAAACACAATACAGCTGCCTTTGGTTCAAGTTTTATTGTCCTTGTGATTAAATATTCAACATTGTCATGTCAATACCGCTTACATCTTGAAGACACCTAGGAAAAGTAGGCATATTTTGGATACTCTGATGTTACTCTGTTTTAACAGGTCTCACATATATAGCTAACAACCAATAGATGAACAGCTCCTGAGAACTCTATTTCTTTCTTGAAATCCTCTTGGGCTCTATATTCGGGGTTGTGCATTGCAATACATTAAGCTAATGTCTATCAACAGTCCCTTCCTTTTTACTATGTCTATGTACATTCTCTCCAACATAATATGTGACCCGTTTTGGCGAATCAGGTCGGAAGTCGCAACGAGTCGGATGTCGGCTGTTACTACTCATTTTAAAGCTAAGAATCTGAATTTTCTGATGAGATAGGTCTCTAAAAATGGACCCCATGCGACATCCGACTCAATTCGCCAAAACGGGTCACATATCTCCCCTCAGTTTGATAAAAATGCTTAATGTATCCTGTTGATGTGATAACATCATCTCTTCTTTGGTTACATCTGTAGGAAGTGTCTTCTTTAAGTTATGAAATTATCCTGTTTCAAACTCATCTGATAATCTTCAGCCAATGAGGGTATATGCCATAATCAAATGCACGGGCGTTGACAGGGCGACAGGGCTTTTCCTTAGCAATAATAACAGGGGGCATGGGGCTAAAGGGTGGATCTCTTACAGCAAAAGTACAGCAACAGTTGGTAACAGTTGGCAACAACCTTTCTGAATTGTTGATGTTGGGTTGGCCATAAAGTTTACATTGCCAGCTATTGCTGAGGGCAACAAAATCAATCAAATGTGGTAAATCTGATGGAAGCACTACAACACAGCAATGATTTTTCTCAATATTTAATGGGCAATTGTGTAATTCAACTTTGTTTCCCGGTGTTTCCGATAACTTTCTAAATTTTTTGCCATGTGGAATCCCCACTTTACATACATTTAACAGGGCAACATGGGCATTTCTTAAATTTCTCACGGCATTATATCTTACTAGCATCAGGGGAGATAGGTAATTCTTAACTCTACAGACACAAGTACCAAACTTGTAGCGTTCACTTGTAACCGATGTGCCCAGAAAGGTGCTTCTACTTCTACAAGTAAAAATGTGTTATTGGTAATTCGTTATTGATAACTCTTGTTTATATGAATTGAACATTATTTATAGTTTCTTTCCTAATAGAATTGCAAGGTTTTTTGCTTCATTTCAGGTATAGATGGTTATGCCTGTTTTCAATGCCCCTTTTCACTTTAACACAAACATCCATCCATATATTGTTTCAGTGGTTCTCAGTGCTGAGTTTGACCTAGGTCTCACTCGGTATCTCCCGCCTATGATAACCTCCTTTCCTAATAAATTTAAAGTATACTAAAGGCCATATTCCACTATGTGGTAGGTGACCACTTGGGGTGATCTTTTTGGACACCGTTTGCGATTTGCCTTTCAGAAACAAACATGTTTGTTTCTGCCACCGCAAGGAATCCATAGAAAACCTATATAAAATCATTTGCAATGTTACTTGTGGTGACCAAATGCAAGTAACACCGCAAGCAATTTCTATATTCCACCTTGCGCTTCCCTGATTTACTTGTGGTGGGACCAAACACCACTAGTTAAACGCCCACTGCAAGCAAAACGCCGCAAGTGGAATATGGCCTTGATTCAGACCAATGTGTTTGATGTAAAAGGTAGCTGGGCTGATCTACACTATTAAAGTAGGTGGCCTCGTGGGCATACCAACCTATGGACCACAGCTTTTTTTATGACAAGGTTCCCAGCCAGCTTGTGACATAACAGAAACATTGTGCAACCATACTTTTTTAGTCAGTTTGTTACTTACTAAGATGGCATGTAACAATAATGTTATTGATGGTAAGGTTGAAACCTCACCAAATTAGAACATTATTATAACATTATTTTTGGTGAGGTTAGGACAAAACCAAAACAAAACGTTATAAGAACATTTTGTTTAGGTCAAAGAACAAGAATGTTATAATAACGTCACAGTGGAATGGTTGCAGTGATGTACTTGGGAGTCATCAAAAGAATGTAACAAGAACCAAACCAGAATAAAAAAGAATATTACTGCAACGTCATTATAACGTCACACTGCTGGGTTAGGAGCCTGTCTGACCCTAATCTCTATAAACAGATGATGAATATGAGTGAACTGCTGGTATTGACCGTTTAACCTGAAGTTGGCAGCGACTCATTAGACTTTACATCTGTACTCTGATCTTGATGTATGTGCCCACAGTTCGAGTCGTACGAGCGATGGAAATAAGCAGAGTCAGAGCGATGGCTATCGGTTCTGGCAATTAGCGTTATCTGTGTCACCAACCAAAACAAACAGAGCTGGGTGTACCTGGTGACCTGCCTGTTTGTTGGTGTGAGGCCTGCCAGCCAACAGCCAAGCACCACCAGTAGTCCCTTCTGACCCAGATTTACCCTAAAGGCCAATAGGCCCATCTCATATTGTATGCTAGGGTTGGACAAGGGTTGGACAAACTTACTGTGTACAACATGATTGTTTCCAAGAGGTAGGGCTACTGAAATAAGCAAGAATAATGTTTTTCTATACATTCAAGGACTGCTTTAACATTATGATTTCTTAAGTTTCATCAGGTGACAGATTTGTAGGTTTGCTAGCTGATCAAAGTGCTGTCTTTCAGGGCAAAATAGGGATGGACATTATAGCCTAGGCTGACAGGCTTTAACATTGGTTCCTATGGGAAAAATGCCAATATGTGAAGCCACATTTTACCAAATTTAGTAGCAACTTGCCACCCAAATTAATGGCCTGTATGTCCTGTCCTTTTCCATTATATTTGTATTACCTGTTTCATCTTTTCTCATCTCGTTGTACACCATCTCATTTACTAAACTCGACTGGAAGAACATAAACAGATTGTATATGAAGTTGGGATATAAATAAAAAAAATGTTTTGATTAGTTTTGTATTATACGACTTCAGGGAATAAGCATGGAGGCAGTTTTGAAAATATTTCATAGTAAATCTAAGTGTTGGTGTAAACTGGGATATGCTTATTTGCCATGGCTAATTGTTCTGTCAGACAAGGCTTTGATAAAATGATCGCAAGGAGAAGACAGTATTCATAGGCGCCGATAAAATGATTGCATTCCCCAGATATTCAGCACATAGTACACTGACAAAGCAGGGTCCTTAATATTGCAAACGATATATTTTTCAATAGTTTGCAGCGTGTCAATTATCTGATCGTTTGCACTCATGATCATGTGCAACAACTGTCACAACAGATCACTTGCATCCTGATCAGCAGAGCAAAGTAGTAACAGATCCTTCCTCTATAGCTCTCCTAACTAATCTCTCTGAATCTGAGAATGGGCCTTTTAACACTGGACAGTGGTACCTGTCCAAGCACACCCCGCCCATTCAGTGGTTCATTTATAGGATCATTAATAGGCTCAGGTAAAAAAAAACCTATTGTCTTAACCAAAAAGCTAAACTATAAAACTTCTGAAATATTTATATATGAATTTTTGATACATTATTCAAACACAATGGTGGCTCCCCATATGAGAGTCAATGCAAACAGGTACAGAAAATACAGCAGTCTGCCTCTTTCAATCTTTTTCAAAACATAAATAAATGATCCATGGTGTCACGAAAACAGCCAAACAGACCACACAATGTAGTGGCTTCCACAGACTGTCATAGTGGCGCCAAAATCAACGATGTCACGAAGATTGTGTAGGCAACATTCTGACTTACATATCCTGGTGCACCTATCTGCAAAGAAATAATGGAGATCGTTATGGATGTTGTCTCTGCCAAGGGAAAAAAAAGTACCCAAGCTAGAATATGACGTTATTATAATGTTCTGTTTAGTCCTGCTTTGGTTCTTTTTACGTTATTTTGATGGCAGCCAAAAACGTCTTTAGAATCTAACATTGCGATGTCACACTGTGATGTTAGTGTGACATTCTTTTAACATTCTTTTAGTTTATAATAACATTATTATAATGTTCTTTAATAGTAAGGTCTCAACTTTACTAAAATATAATGTTATTATAACATTCTATTTTAGTAAGTCTCAACTATACCTAAATGTAATTGTCACATGAAAATTGGGCAGGTTATAGATTAACCAAAAAAGGACGGTCGCAGAATCTGCTTGTTATGCCACTGCTTGCCTGGGTAAGAAGACGTACCATTGTGTCTCAGCTGGTGTCGTGGGATTTGGGAACACGAAAAAAAACTCTGTTTCTTTTTCGCTTCTGTTGAAGTTGTAAAAGGGACTTTTTTCATTATTGTTAGGCCTACTGGTTCCAGCTAGTACAACAAAGTATGTTTTTCTCCTACCATGCATACATATATATAGATATAGATATATATGCTCCCGCATGTATTATAATTCTATTCCATAGGAGACACATGTACCATCTTGATGGACATTCCTCGACTGTTCACATGCAGGTCAAACCAATGAGATCTTAAAGAAATGGACATATATAATTTACATTGGTATGAATGCAAATATACAATGTTTCTGAAAAGATGGGAAAGAGCAATCAGTGATTTTTGCTAACTAAACCGTTTCACTTTCTCTAAGTAATACTTTTGGGAAAAAATTTTCAAACATCCAGAAGACCTATGTTCTCATTTTGCCTCAACTCAGATGTGTGTATTGTTTTTCAGGATATACAACAAGTGACAAGAGATGGGTCTAGGTTCAAGGAGAAAGACACCAAGCTGTGGACCATTTAAAGGTATGCTATACAAATACTTTTGCACACTTTCCTAAGCATGTTAAGCTCCATACACACTAGGACATTTTTACACAGTCGGCCGATGGATCGGTGCTAAAATCAGGTGATTCTAAGGGTAGTAATTCAAACTTGCACATTATTGTACTGACCTGTCGCCCGTCATTGGTAAAATCGCCTAGTATTGTCATATTATATTATACATATTGCATTCCTTTTTTATGAACTATACTTTTCACAATTTGTGATACATTTGATATTCTTTTTTCACCCGGAATTTCCAAACATGATCGATTGTTTGCTATACAAGTAATGGACAACAATCCAGAGAAAACAGGAAAATAGTATTGGAGTTAATAACTGTCTTGCCTAATTGATACAACGTTATGTTCAAATTAATATATCTCATAGTATGTCATTTCTTTGTGCGATGTATTCTGAAATCATAATCATTTCCAATTTAATATACACTTATAATGTCCATACTAGATGGAATGAATGTACTTTTTACTTCAAGGGGCTGTTAGCTCCCTAAACCAAAATCTAATTGGAGTAATTAATGATTCGCAATGATTTGGGGACTTTCCATTAAGTATGTATGCCAAGGGGGAAGGGGTCTGATAATTTTGAAAATGTGCCTACATTTTTAAGTACAAATCCAATGCGTGCTTTTGTCCAGGGTGGTGGGTTGAGATTACTAAAGCCCCATACCCGATATTTGATTTTAACCAAGTTGGCCGACGTATCTGCGCTAAAATCAGCAGATTCTAGCCCCAAAGTAGGCCAATTTTAGTGCTGATTCAGATCATACATATACATTTCAATATAGTATACCAACAGGCAATCATAGGAATCGGCCAATTTTGGCGCAGATCCATCGGCCGACTTTGCAAAAGTGTCCTAGTGGGTATGGGGCTTAAATGGTAGGGCCCTTGCGTAATAGTAAGGAGCTCAAGCTGAAGGTTAATCTCAAATTTCCTGGTCCTTGTTATCTGTCATTGCAAGATAAGCAGCAGAATCTGATCGCTCACCTAGCAACCAACAGCTATAAAGGGTAAACGCATCAGGATTCTCGGGGCTTAGCAATGAACCAGAAGCCGATATCCACTATGACAGCCCCATTATATTAATGTTGGATGGAGTGTATGTTTGAGTGAGCGTATGTTTGAGTGAGCGTATGTTTGAGTGAGCGTATGTTTGAGTGAGCGTATGTTTGAGTGAGCGTATGTTTGAGTGAGCGTATGTTTGAGTGAGCGTATGTTTGAGTGAGCGTATGTTTGAGTGATTGTATGTGTGAGTGAGTGTATGTGTGAGTGAGTGTATCTTTGAGTGAGCGTAAGATTTCTGTTTTGAAGTCTCGGGGATTGAAACTTTGCAGATGTCTTTGTTGAAGAAACTCCTTTGACCGGATATGATTTAAGAAATTCCTGTTTCACTTTACTTCTTAGAATTACATTTTAAGAATTATTTGTAAAAGCCTTTCAAAATAAAATCTTTGTTAACTCTCCCAGCATATTTATGCATGCTTTAACTCTATATTCACCATGAAAATGAGATGGAGATTTCACTTGAGGAGAGGGGATTCCTTTAACTTGAGGACAGGAGATTTTGGGAAGGGGAATATGAATTAACAGATAAAAAAAGAAAACATTACAAAAGCGTCACAATGTGGTGTAGTTAATATTCTAAAACCCTTCTTGAAAATCCTGGAAGTTTTCTTGGAAATTCTTTTGAAATACCCTCCAGGATAGGGAACGGGGAAAGAAGAATAATCATGGAAATAGTATTGGGATTCACAAACCTGAGGTACATCCCTGGTCTTCCATGAGGAATGTTTACCCTAGAAAACCATGGCACCTGACCCTGTCGGTAGGACTCATGAAAAGAATATACCTCATGCCTTGGCCATTACTATAGTGCCAACTAGCCATCCAGTCAGACCTGATCAGAACAGCCATTCAGGACTGCCCCCCACCCTCCCCATCGTTCTTTGAGGTTTAAGGTGAGCGGAAGTCAGGAGCAACCTGAATTCCTGTTTTCGCTGGTTCCTCGGTAACCCAACCCACTGGTAGCGGTTGGAGAATGCGACTTCCATGTTTTCAGCCCAGACCCAGCGTTCCATGTGACCAGTCACAGGGCAGACGGACAGAGTCAGCGGCCCGCTGAAGGCCCCTTTACACTACATTGTGACCAGTCATAGGGCGGACAGACAGAGTCAGCGGCCCGCTGAAGGCCCCTTTACACATCATTGTGACCAGTCATAGGACAGACAGACAGAGTCAGTGCCCCTCTGAAGGCCCCTTTACACTACACCACATTGTGACCTGTCATAGGGCAGACGGACAGAGTCAGTGCCCCTCTGAAGCCCCTTTACACCACATTGTGACCAGTCATAGGGCAGACGAACAGAGTCAGCGCCCCTCTGAAGGCCCCTTTACACCACATTGTGATCAGTCATAGGGCAGATGGACAGAGTCAGCGCCCCTCTGAAGGCCCCTTTACACCACACCACATTGTGACCTGTCATAGGGCAAACGGACAGAGTCAGTGCCCCTCTGAAGGCCCCTTTACACCACATTGTGACCAGTCATAGGGCAGACGGACAGAGTCAGCGCCCCTCTGAAGGCCCCTTTACACCACATTGTGACCAGTCATAGGGCAGACGGACAGAGTCAGCGCCCCTCTGAAGGCCCCTTTACACTACACCACATTGTGACCAGTCATAGGGCAGACGGACAGAGTCAGTGCCCCTCTGAAGCCCCTTTACACCACATTGTGACCAGTCAGGGGGCAAACGGACAGAGTCAGCGCCCCTCTAAAGGCCCCTTTACACCACATTGTGATCAGTCATAGGAAAGACAGACAGAGTCAGCGCCCCTCTGAAGGCCCCTTTACACTACATTGTGACCAGTCATAGGGCAGACAGACAGAGTTAGCGCCCCTCTGAAGGCCCCTTTACACCACACCACATTGTGACCAGTCATAGGGCAGACGGACAGAGTCAGTGCCCCTCTGAAGGCCCCTTTACACCACATTGTGATCAGTCATAGGGCAGACGGACAGAGTCAGCGCCCCTCTAAAGGCCCCTTTACACCACATTGTGACCAGTCATAGGGCAGACGGACAGAGTCAGCGCCCCTCTGAAGGCCCCTTTACACTACACCACATTGTGACCAGTCATAGGGCAGACGGACAGAGTCAGCGCCCCTCTGAAGGCCCCTTTACACCACATTGTGATCAGTCATAGGGCAGACGGACAGAGTCAGCGCCCCTCTGAAGGCCCCTTTACACTACATTGTGATCAGTCATAGGGCAGATGGACAGAGTCAGCGCCCCTCTGAAGGCCCCTTTACACCACATTGTGACCAGTCATAGGACAGACAGACAGAGTCAGCGTCCCTCTGAAGGCCCATTTACACCACATTGTGACCAGTCATAGGACAGACAGACAGAGTCAGAGCCCCTCTGAAGGCCCCTTTACACTACACCACATTCTGACCTGTCATAGGGCAAACGGACAGAGTCAGTGCCCCTGTGAAGGCCCCTTTACACCACATTGTGACCAGTCATAGGGCGGACAGACAGAGTCAGTGCCCCTCTGAAGGCCCCTTTACACCACATTGTGACCAGTCATAGGGCAGACAGACAGAGCCAGTGTTGCTCTGAAGGCCCCTTTACACTACATTGTGATCAGTCATAAGGCAAACGGACAGAGTCAGCGCCCCTCTGAAGGCCCCTTTACACCACATTGTGATCAGTCATAGGGCAGACAGACAGAGCCAGTGTTGCTCTGAAGGCCCCTTTACACCACATTGTGACCAGTCATAGGGCAGACGGACAGAGTCAGCGCCCCTCTGAAGGCCCCTTTACACTACACCACATTGTGACCAGTCATAGGGCAGACGGACAGAGTCAGCGCCCCTCTGAAGGCCCCTTTACACCACATTGTGACCAGTCATAGGGCAGACGGACAGAGTCAGCGCCCCTCTGAAGGCCCCTTTACACTACACCACATTGTGACCAGTCATAGGGCAGACGGACAGAGTCAGCGCTCCTCTGAAGGCCCCTTTACACCACATTGTGACCAGTCATAGGGCAGACGGACAGAGTCAGTGCCCCTCTGAAGGCCCCTTTACACCACATTGTGACCAGTCATAGGGCAGATGGACAGAGTCAGCGCCCCTCTGAAGGCCCCTTTACACCACATTGTGACCAGTCATAGGGCAGACGGACAGAGTCAGCGCCCCTCTGAAGGCCCCTTTACACCACACTACATTGTGACCAGTCATAGGGCAGACGGACAGAGTCAGTGCCCCTCTGAAGGCCCCTTTACACTACACCACATTGTGACCAGTCATAGGGCGGACGGACAGAGTCAGGGCCCCTCTGAAGGCCCATTTACACCACATTGTGACCAGTCATAGGGCAGACAGACAGAGTCAGCGCCCCTCTGAAGGCCCCTTTACACTACACCACATTGTGACCAGTCAAAGGGCAGACGGACAGAGTCAGTGCCCCTCTGAAGGCCCCTTTACACCACACTACATTGTGACCAGTCATAGGGCAGACGGACAGAGTCAGTGCCCTTCTGAAGGCCCCTTTACACCACACTACATTGTGACCAGTCAAAGGGCAGACGGACAGAGTCAGTGCCCCTCTGAAGGCCCCTTTACACCACATTGTGACCAGTCATAGGGCAGACGGACAGAGTCAGTGCCCCTCTGAAGGCCCCTTTACACTACACCACATTGTGACCAGTCATAGGGCGGACAGACAGAGTCAGCGCCCCTCTGAAGGCCCCTTTACACCACATTGTGACCAGTCATAGGGCAGACGGACAGAGTCAGCGCCCCTCTGAAGGCCCCTTTACACCACATTGGGACCAGTCATAGGACAGATGGACAGAGTCAGCGCCCCTCTGAAGGCCCCTTTACACCACATTGTGACCAGTCATAGGGCAGACGGACAGAGTCAGAGCCCCTCTGAAGGCCCCTTTACACTACACCACATTGTGACCAGTCATAGGGCAGACGGACAGAGTCAGCGCCCCTCTGAAGGCCCCTTTACACCACACTACATTGTGACCAGTCATAGGGCAGACGGACAGAGTCAGCGCCCCTCTGAAGGCCCGTTTAAACCACATTGTGATCAGTCATAGGGCAGACGGACAGAGTCAGTGCCCCTCTGAAGGCCCCTTTACACCACATTGTGACCAGTCATAGGGCAGACGGACAGAGTCAGTGCCCCTCTGAAGGCCCCTTTACACCACATTGTGACCAGTCATAGGGCAGACGGACAGAGTCAGCGCCCCTCTGAAGGCCCCTTTACACTACACCACATTGTGACCAGTCATAGGGCAGACGGACAGAGTCAGCGCCCCTCTGAAGGCCCCTTTACACCACATTGTGACCAGTCATAGGGCAGACGGACAGAGTCAGCGCCCCTCTGAAGGCCCCTTTACACTACACCACATTGTGACCAGTCATAGGGCAGACGGACAGAGTCAGCGCCCCTCTGAAGGCCCCTTTACACCACATTGTGACCAGTCATAGGGCAGACGGACAGAGTCAGTGCCCCTCTGAAGGCCCCTTTACACCACATTGTGACCAGTCATAGGGCAGATGGACAGAGTCAGCGCCCCTCTGAAGGCCCCTTTACACCACATTGTGACCAGTCATAGGGCAGACGGACAGAGTCAGCGCCCCTCTGAAGGCCCTTTTACACCACACTACATTGTGACCAGTCATAGGGCAGACGGACAGAGTCAGTGCCCCTCTGAAGGCCCCTTTACACTACACCACATTGTGACCAGTCATAGGGCGGACGGACAGAGTCAGGGCCCCTCTGAAGGCCCATTTACACCACATTGTGACCAGTCATAGGGCAGACAGACAGAGTCAGCGCCCCTCTGAAGGCCCCTTTAAACCACATTGTGACCAGTCACAGGGCAGACGGACAGAGTCAGTGCCCCTCTGAAGGCCCCTTTACACCACACTACATTGTGACCAGTCATAGGGCAGACGGACAGAGTCAGTGCCCATCTGAAGGCCCCTTTACACCACACTACATTGTGACCAGTCATAGGGCAGACGGACAGAGTCAGCGCCCCTCTGAAGGCCCCTTTACACCACATTGTGACCAGTCATAGGGCAGACGGACAGAGTCAGTGCCCCTCTGAAGGCCCCTTTACACTACACCACATTGTGACCAGTCATAGGGCGGACGGACAGAGTCAGCGCCCCTCTGAAGGCCCCTTTACACCACATTGTGACCAGTCATAGGGCAGACGGACAGAGTCAGCGCCCCTCTGAAGGCCCCTTTACACCACATTGGGACCAGTCATAGGGCAGAGGGACAGAGTCAGCGCCCCTCTGAAGGCCCCATTACACCACATTGTGACCAGTCATAGGGCAGACAGACAGAGTCAGCGCCCCTCTGAAGGCCCCTTTACACCACACCACATTATGACCAGTCATAGGGCAGGGACAGAGTCAGCGCCCCTCTGAAGGCCCCTTTACACCACATTGGGACCAGTCATAGGACAGATGGACAGAGTCAGCGCCCCTCTGAAGGCCCCTTTACACCACATTGTGACCAGTCATAGGGCAGACGGACAGAGTCAGAGCCCCTCTGAAGGCCCCTTTACACTACACCACATTGTGACCAGTCATAGGGCAGACGGACAGAGTCAGCGCCCCTCTGAAGGCCCCTTTACACCACACTACATTGTGACCAGTCATAGGGCAGACGGACAGAGTCAGCGCCCCTCTGAAGGCCCCTTTAAACCACATTGTGACCAGTCACAGGGCAGAGGGACAGAGTCAGTGCCCCTCTGAAGGCCCCTTTACACCACACTACATTGTGACCAGTCATAGGGCAGACGGACAGAGTCAGTGCCCTTCTGAAGGCCCCTTTACACCACACTACATTGTGACCAGTCATAGGGCAGACGGACAGAGTCAGTGCCCCTCTGAAGGCCCCTTTACACCACATTGTGACCAGTCATAGGGCAGACGGACAGAGTCAGTGCCCCTCTGAAGGCCCCTTTACACTACACCACATTGTGACCAGTCATAGGGCGGACGGACAGAGTCAGCGCCCCTCTGAAGGCCCCTTTACACCACATTGTGACCAGTCATAGGGCAGACGGACAGAGTCAGCGCCCCTCTGAAGGCCCCTTTACACCACATTGGGACCAGTCATAGGGCAGAGGGACAGAGTCAGCGCCCCTCTGAAGGCCCCATTACACCACATTGTGACCAGTCATAGGGCAGACAGACAGAGTCAGCGCCCCTCTGAAGGCCCCTTTACACCACACCACATTATGACCAGTCATAGGGCAGGGACAGAGTCAGCGCCCCTCTGAAGGCCCCTTTACACCACATTGGGACCAGTCATAGGACAGATGGACAGAGTCAGCGCCCCTCTGAAGGCCCCTTTACACCACATTGTGACCAGTCATAGGGCAGACGGACAGAGTCAGAGCCCCTCTGAAGGCCCCTTTACACTACACCACATTGTGACCAGTCATAGGGCAGACGGACAGAGTCAGCGCCCCTCTGAAGGCCCCTTTACACCACACTACATTGTGACCAGTCATAGGGCAGACGGACAGAGTCAGCGCCCCTCTGAAGGCCCCTTTAAACCACATTGTGATCAGTCATAGGGCAGACGGACAGAGTCAGTGCCCCTCTGAAGGCCCCTTTACACCACATTGTGACCAGTCATAGGGCAGACGGACAGAGTCAGTGCCCCTCTGAAGGCCCCTTTACACCACATTGTGACCAGTCATAGGCCAGACGGACAGAGTCAGCGCCCCTCTGAAGGCCCCTTTACACTACACCACATTGTGACCAGTCATAGGGCAGACGGACAGAGTCAGCGCCCCTCTGAAGGCCCCTTTACACCACATTGTGACCAGTCATAGGGCAGACGGACAGAGTCAGCGCCCCTCTGAAGGCCCCTTTACACTACACCACATTGTGACCAGTCATAGGGCAGACGGACAGAGTCAGCGCCCCTCTGAAGGCCCCTTTACACCACATTGTGACCAGTCATAGGGCAGACGGACAGAGTCAGTGCCCCTCTGAAGGCCCCTTTACACCACATTGTGACCAGTCATAGGGCAGATGGACAGAGTCAGCGCCCCTCTGAAGGCCCCTTTACACCACATTGTGACCAGTCATAGGGCAGACGGACAGAGTCAGCGCCCCTCTGAAGGCCCCTTTACACCACACTACATTGTGACCAGTCATAGGGCAGACGGACAGAGTCAGTGCCCCTCTGAAGGCCCCTTTACACTACACCACATTGTGACCAGTCATAGGGCGGACGGACAGAGTCAGGGCCCCTCTGAAGGCCCATTTACACCACATTGTGACCAGTCATAGGGCAGACAGACAGAGTCAGCGCCCCTCTGAAGACCCCTTTACACTACACCACATTGTGACCAGTCACAGGGCAGACGGACAGAGTCAGTGCCCCTCTGAAGGCCCCTTTACTTCACACTACATTGTGACCAGTCATAGGGCAGACGGACAGAGTCAGTGCCCTTCTGAAGGCCCCTTTACACCACACTACATTGTGACCAGTCATAGGGCAGACGGACAGAGTCAGTGCCCCTCTGAAGGCCCCTTTACACCACATTGTGACCAGTCATAGGGCAGACGGACAGAGTCAGTGCCCCTCTGAAGGCCCCTTTACACTACACCACATTGTGACCAGTCATAGGGCGGACAGACAGAGTCAGCGCCCCTCTGAAGGCCCCTTTACACCACATTGTGACCAGTCATAGGGCAGACGGACAGAGTCAGCGCCCCTCTGAAGGCCCCTTTACACCACATTGGGACCAGTCATAGGGCAGAGGGACAGAGTCAGCGCCCCTCTGAAGGCCCCATTACACCACATTGTGACCAGTCATAGGGCAGACAGACAGAGTCCGCGCCCCTCTGAAGGCCCCTTTACACCACACCACATTATGACCAGTCATAGGGCAGGGACAGAGTCAGCGCCCCTCTGAAGGCCCCTTTACACCACATTGTGACCAGTCATAGGGCAGAGGGACAGAGTCAGCGCCCCTCTGAAGGCCCCTTTACACCACAATGTGACCAGTCATAGGGCAGACGGACAGAGTCAGCGCCCATCTAAAGGCCCCTTTACACCACATTGTGACCAGTCATAGGGCAGAGCCACAGAGTCAGCACCCTCTGAAGGCCCCTTTACACCACATTGTGACCAGTCATAGGGCAGACGGACAGAGTCAGCGCCCCTCTGAAGGCCCCTTTACACCACACCACATTGTGACCAGTCATAGGCCAGACGGACAGAGTCAGCGCCCCTCTGAAGGCCCCTTTACACCACACCACATTGTGACCAGTCATAGGGCAGACGGACAGAGTCAGCGCCCCTCTAAAGGCCCCTTTACACCACATTGTGACCAGTCACAGGGCAGACGGACAGAGTCAGCGCCCCTCTGAAGGCCCCTTTACACCACACCACATTGTGACCAGTCATAGGGCAGACGGACAGAGTCAGCGCCCCTCTAAAGGCCCCTTTACACTACATTGTGACCAGTCATAGGGCAGACAGACAGAGTCAGCGCCCCTCTGAAGGCCCCTTTACACCACACCACATTGTGACCAGTTATAGGGCAGACAGACAGAGTCAGCGCCCCTCTGAAGGCCCCTTTACACCACACCACATTGTGACCATTCATAGGGCAGACGGACAGAGTCAGCGCCCCTCTGAAAGCCCCTTTACACCACACTACATTGTGACCAGTCATAGGGCAGACGGACAGAGTCAGCGCCCCTCTGAAGGCCCCTTTACACCACACCACATTGTGACCAGTCATAGGGCAGACGGACAGAGTCAGCGCCCCTCTAAAGGCCCCTTTACACCACATTGTGACCAGTCATAGGGCAGATGGACAGAGTCAGCGCCCCTCTGAAGGCCCCTTTACACTACATTGTGACCAGTCAGGGGGCAAACGGACAGAGTCAGCGCCCATCTAAAGGCCCCTTTGCACCACATTGTGACCAGTCATAGGGCAGACGGACAGAGTCAGCGCCCCTCTGAAGGCCTATTATAAAAAGATTGCTTATAGAAGGGTCTGATACCACATGGTCGGGCAAGGTATTTCAAAGCCACTCATCCTTCTGTGATAGATGAATAATATTCTTCACAGGCTAAGACCGGAAAAAATATTGACAGTTTTAAAGTTTCTAAAGTAAATGTGCATGTAAATGCCTACAATATGGTCAATGCAGAGCATTCACAGGCAAACAGCGAAGTAACAAGCACATTCTACAACCATACTTTTTGCTTTGTATGTAACCTGCCCAATTTCGACGTAGCAGTTACATAATTTTAGGTAAAGTTGAAACTAAAAAATAATGTTCTAATAACATTATTTTCTAGAGAAGTTGAGATCTTACTAACAAAGAAAGTTGTAATAACGTTATTATAAAGTGAAAGAATTTTAGAAGAATGTCACAATCATGTTACAGTGTGACTTTGCAATGGTAGGTTCTAAAGACGTTTTTGGGTGCCATAATAATAACATAACAAAAACCAAAGCAGAACTAAACTGAACGTTGCTGCAATGTTATAATAACGTCATATCCTTGCTTGGGTTTACTGCTCCAGGCCTACAGGGCCATACCGATGGCCACATGGAGGTCCTTATTTCAATGTAGAACCTACAGGGAAATACATTACAAAAGACATGACAGTTTTGTTCAATAGAATCCTTCATTACTAATAGCTTGAATAAACAAAATAACGACAGATCAATATGAAATCAATTTGAAATTAATTTTAATTGCAGTAACAGCTTTAGAAGAATTATTGACGTGGATACAAAGCGTTTCGTTCATACAGACTCAGATGTTTGCTAGCCCTATTCAAAGCAGCGATTATTCAGTAGAATCAATCGAGCTTGTTTATGAAGGCCAGGGGAGGTGTAGTGATTAATGGCCGCCATTCCACCCCCGCCGCCTCCATCAAAGACAACACGGTATCACTTGAGACACTAGACCGTAGTTATGTCCAGGTCCACTAGTCGCTCAAACTAGAACTATTAACCAGCAACCATTTTAGGTGTGAATTCCCACCCAAATCCCAGCATGCTTTGCAGCCGCTGGTTTATGGCAGGTAAGACCATAAACCAGCCAGCAGCTCAACAACCATCAAAGGAGTTCTCCATGCTATTTATAGAGGGCCAATTAAAAGAATTTCTTACACATGTTAAGTGACCAATAAAAGCCATGGACTCTCGTGGGTGTACAGACGCATTACATAAGTTATCCGGGTCAGAACGGACTATTGAGACACCTCTGTCCTGCCTCCATTGTGCCTGGCTCTAACTCCCCTAACAATCCCTTTACAAAAACAAACCTCCCCCCCCCCCCAAACATTGATCCGTCTCCACAAACTGGGCCAGTCGCGCGACAGGCTAGTGCTTGAGTTGCCTTTTTTTGGCAGTTTGTTTTTCTTTCTTTACGCCATCCAATACGACATTGTCAAAGCCAAGCATCGACGGATGCATTTTCGCAGGCGTAACGGTTTAAAAACACTTGCTTGCTCAATTGATAGCAATTATTTTAATGGAAAATCTATCGACTTGTTAGGCCAGTTAGACTGCTGGTAGTTGGATAGAGAACATCAAAGTGACGCCAGGGCCTCGTAGGGCGGATAGTCCAGCCAAGTAGCAACGTAACAGAACCGTTCTGCAACCATACTTTTAAGGTCAGTCTGTTGCTTAATAAGATGGCACGTAACAGTTATTTTATTTATGGTGAGGTTGAAACCTCACCAAATCAGAAGGTTATTATAACACTTTTTTTGTGAGGTTAGGATGAAACCAAAACAGAACATGATAAGAACATTTTGTTTAATTTTCTAGTAATTCGGTTCTGTAATGTCTTAACATCATGTTAGGTCATCATATTACCACCCAATTTGTATTTGTCTTCTGAGAATACATAAGTAATAATAAGTAGCTTTTTCATATCTAGAATATTGAACAGTTCCATTGTGTCTTCCATAGATCGAGCCGGATGATTGTTATAATTAATCATATGAACAGCCCTTTTCTTTAGCTTATCAAGTTTGGAAGTATGCTGTTTAAGACCACTGTCTATAAGAAAGTCGCAGTAATCTATATGGGGAACAACTAGCTGTTTATACAGCTAAAGCTGCTGTTTGTGTTGTAATGTGACTGCTGACCTTTTTTATCATAGAGGGTTTCATAAATTATCTGCTTTCTTTATACAATTGTTGATATGTCTTTACCCAGATAGTGTTTTCTCAAGATTTTTCTGTGAAGCAAATTTATGTTTGTGTATAGTTCTAATGCGATCAATTAATATTATTATGTTATACACCTATTTTATTTGTATGTCATCCAGCAACTTCTCATAAGTATATGCCCTTCCAACTGGAATTCTAGATAGTTATTCAAGAAATTCAAGAGAATTTCTAAGAAAGAAAGCGAGTTCATAAAAAAGACAGTTAATATTGCCAGCTTTGTAAAAGAGACTCTTTGTCTAAAATATATATGATAATCTGTTTAGGAAGGTATATTCAGCTCAAATTTTTAACTATTCCTGGTCACTTGGGCCTTCTCTCATGCATTGTGTTTTATAAAATTGAATACCATTAAATAATTACAGGATAAATTCATTCTCAGTATATGCTGGTCCTTACAAAGTGTTGGTGACAACTATGTATATCAAAACTTCTATAAACTATGTATATCAACTATGTATATCAACTATGTATATCAAAACTTTGTTAAACAAAGTATGTGGGATTAATCATTCATACCTAAAACCTAGTACATCAGATATAAATAATTCATAGTTACATTGATAATAAAAACACCCAATATATCATGGTTCTATAGCAGTCATTCTGTATGTTGATGCTGGTATTGACTATATGTGAATTCAAGGTCATTCAGATATTCATAATAATGTGATACCATATCAAACATTATCAGATTTTAAGTCCTGTCCGTAGCCTATTGTTTGAGTCGATGAACAAAAAATGTTTGATTGATTGTGCTTTTTAACGAATGACGTCTCTGAAGTTTGTTTGAATAAACTTCAAAGCTCGTGGATCAGGCGGATGCTGGATGCCATTGAATGCCATTCAACCATTCCAGCATCAATATTCATATGTGTTTGTAAAGTAATGAGCACAGACCATTCACTGACTATCATAATCCCAAGTCCTTCCTATTGACACAGGCCAGTGCTTTATTGAAACAGATTTTGATGCAATTAGTTATAATTCAGCTCGTCCCCAGAGAGTTTATTGATTTCTTCACTAATGAGAAACCGAATAGAGATTTCAAATAAAAGTTATAAAATACCTCTTGGCATCTCGGTGAATTGACTCAGGATTATACTTGGTCACTTTTAATCCTGGTTATGATAGGCTCTGGGAAATCACAATTCCAAGCCATACAAATTCATTATGAAATCTAATTGGCCACATTCTTAGCTGGTCGACTTTCGGATCTAAGGCCTGGCGTCACTGACCAATTGAACTAAAGTCAACCATAAAGCCTCAGAACCACTGTCGAGTTGGGTTGAGTTGAGTTGGGCCAAGTCTTAAGGCCCAGCTCGACTAGACTGTTGTAGACCTTTCATATGACGCCAGGACACAACAACAGTCCAGTCGTTGTTAAGAACCCATGCCTGATCACACTTCACGACTCAACAGTCATAGATTCTAGGCTATCGTACTGTATAATCATGTGTGGAAATATTCAATTGTATAATGTCACAAGGAAATATTTCTATTATGCAATAGTGCCTGATGGTATTAGGCACTGTATCAATTATCATTTTGTTACTGAAATAATAGTCTTCTTAAGTAGAAGTAATTAATATTCTATCAATACGAACCTATATGCAGTGGTACGACTCATATATGATATGGCCTAGCAGATCCATACATATGATATGGCCTAGCAGACCGATCAGTCTTGAGAAAACCTAAAGCTTTTAACCTTATGTCACATATCAAGACTGCCAGAGACCCAACTCTACTGAACTGTTGAGTTGAGTTGAGTCCCTTTGTGTGACCAGGCCTCTAGTCTTTAGATAATCTTAACATGAAATAATCTGTTGCCACAATATACAACTAAAGTATAATACCTGTAAAATAATATCATAATTGGAAATAATATCGACTGGGCATTGCTGTTTGTGTAAGGAGATCTAGATATCAAATATAAACATTGCTAACTACAGGGTATCCCAGGAATCATTATTGGATTATCAGATTAGCCGGGCTCTAACCCAGGTCTTTCCCAGATCACCCCCTACCCAACAACCGTTAACCACACCTGTATCTAGTGTCTATAGGCACACCTGTAAACCCCCCCCCCCCCACCACCACCAGACACCCACCCACCCCCAGGAGGCTGGATCAGGCCCAGACTGTAGTTACATCCAAGTTCGCTAGTCGCTCAAACTTGGACTGTTCACCAGCAACCATTTTAGGTGGGAATTCCTACCGATATCCCAGCATGCTTTGCAGCCGCTGGTTTATGGCAGGTAGGACCATAAACCATCCAGCACCCAAACAATGATAAAAGGGGTTCCCCATAGACCTCCTGCCAGACGCGCAGCAACCCCAATCATTTGCGCGGAATAGATAGCAAATTGTTGACTCCTGGCCCGTAGGTGCAATGCTTAAGAATAAATCTCCCTGTAGATCTTATGATTAATTCCTTGATAAAAAGTTGATACTTTTGGATAGGTTATGACCTAATCTATGAAATACCAGAAAATACCAGAAAATCAAGATTAATTCATGAGAAATAGCCAATGTTTTCTGTGGCCTCAAGTGCTAAAGCATACAGCGGAAATCATCAACTTTACAGCCATGCGCGACAACTGGCATTCGCTCTATGCCATTTACAGAGGGCGAGTAAAATAATTCCTTAATTTTAAGTGACCAGTAAGAGCCATGGACTGTTGCGGGAGTGCGGACCCATTATGCAATAGCTAATATGGGTCAGAACGGACTAGACCGGTCCAGCAGCCCTAACCCATCAGGGTGGGCCCATTTAATCCCCACTAATCCTCTTACGCAGCCCGTGCCCGGGTTACAGGCACCCAGATTAACCGGAGGTTAACCCGTGTACAGGCGGGGATCAACTCGTGTACAAACCGTGCTAAACTCGTGCACACAGCAGGGCCCGGGCCGTTCCCAGCCTGGTTATTGGAGGGAAGGCCGGGAGCATGTGATTGGGGGATAAACGGCAGCAGGCAAACTCTGCTGGTGTTGCAACCAGTGGCTTGTTGTACAATACTGAACGTAACAATGAAAATCAGCAAAACAACGAAACCTTTCATTGTTACTTTGCGTGTAACAGCGTTCGTTTTGTCATTAAAGAATCCTATTTAAATTGCTCTTAATGAGCTGTAATTTTTGCAAAAAATAATCCCAATTTGCCCCTTTATATATCAATTTACTGAATTTAATTTCAGTTATCTTAAAGTTATCAGAACAACAAAAATGTGGCCTTGTTTCATTCACAATGTTTGGATATTGAGTTAATTCTAAACCACTAATTACTCTGTTCTCCTCAAATCACGCCGTCCCTCCAAAGAACCAAACCAAACACTACTAAGGGACACGCCCTGTAAGAAGCTCGGCTATTACAAGATACCTTTCTCTGCTTTGACGCTCTTCTACTCAGTCTTAGCCTAATACCATAATTGCATTTAGTGTTAGGCCTACAGCTATCCATCTCCGACCATAAAGATGGCATCACACTACACGACATGGGCTGCAATATCTGTGCAGTATTATGCTATTATATTACAGACAATTTGTATACAAGATTTATATAATTGTTAAAATTTGCAATTTGTAGTACTTCCTATAGGTATAGCAAAGAATTTTAAACCTAATATTATGTGCGACTTATCATTATTATCATTCACTGAACCCTTGGGTGAATAGCATAAGGTTGTATCTGACATAGGTTAACCCATGTCAGATACAACCGTATGCTATTCATCCAATTTGCAGCTCAAGTCATGTTATGTAGTGTAATACCACCTGCTGTTGTGTGTAGGGCCCTGTCTATGGGACCCTGCACATTAAAGAACACCTGCCTCGGTAAAGGTGTAGGGGTATGGTCTCTACCTTCTCATAGATTCGATGACCATCACCGCCCTTGATATGACCCTGGCTGTTAATTAGGGCGTAAAGCAACCAATAACCAACCAACCAACCTTTAGCGACAATCATGTATAGCCTAACCAGCTGCAGTGTGTACAAACAGCCTACCCCACCTGCCCCCCCCCCCAACCCCACCCCTTACCCTGACAACACCCGCTTATGAATGATTGGATCAATTAGACAGAACATTAATTAACCGCTTACGGCCTGGCCCCCTGCCGGACGTCCGGCGCACTACACGTGTATGCTGATCAGATCCCCAGTCAACGTTGCCCGGACCCCCCCCCCCCCCCTCCCTGTGTGAGTCCAGCCTCTCCATTGGTGCGCTAATCTGTGATTGAGATCCAATCAAAACGTCAATAACCCAGACTTTGTTTCCCAGTCCTTTAGGGATGTGGAGGGGGCTGGGTTTCGGGGAGGGGGGGGGGGGGCTACTCGGTCTTTGGGTGTAGGTAACCTCCCCAGCCAAGGATATGTTCTAATAACGTTGCAGCAACGTTCTGGATTGGTTCTTGTTATGTCTCTCCTTTAGGTTGCAGCAATGTTCTTTTGATGACTCCCAATTATGTCACTGCAACCAACTGTTGTGACATTACATTGTGACGTTCTGATAATGTTCTTGTAACATTATTCCTGGGGGGGGGGGGGGGCTACTCAGTCTTTGGGTGTAGGTAACCTCTGTGGGACTTCTCGCTCCATATTTTGGGGTTTCTAGAAAGCTGACCGCTCCCCAAACAAGGTAATTGGAATCCACCGCCCATTGTTTATGCTCTCTCAGAGCTTATGCTCCGGAGAAAACCTGTGCAAACTGGCAAATTAGCACCTATGTTATTCATTTTGATTGGTGAATGCATCAATTATTGCATCAACAGAGAGAAAGTCTTAAACAGGATGTTTGACCGCCCCTTCTGTTAGGCTTTCGGGGGGAACCCCCCCCCCCAATTTTGTCAGTGCATGGCCACTGCTTCATAGGGTCGTGTCTACTGTGTTACACAGTGTGTGTTTATTTGTGTATATTACATTACTTTTACAAGCTCGATATGACTGGTGTGTGGGGATCCATGCATGAATATTAATTAGGGATCCCCACGTGACTTAGCGTCCCTTTACGTGCCGGGTACCGTCTCTGGACAGTCAGAGGTGCGGCGGCAGGGAGAGGGAACGGACGGGTCACTCACCAGCAGAGCCAAGTGTGGGGCAACTATACAACTATAACATCAGAAGTAGTACAGAGCCTCGAAAATAAAAGAACTGATTTCAACATCAACCGGTCTTTGTTCACCACTATACGATCCAGCCAACAACTGTGGATACCAAAACTATATCTGAGTACCCCCACCCCCCTCTCCTTGGTTGGGTGGGGCTTGAAGGGGGAGTCTGGTGTGCCCCCCACCCCCAATCCCCCAACAGGCTTTTGTCAACGCCGTTTGCCTCATCCCTCTCCGTAATCTGGTTACTTGGACCCAGACTTGGTCTACTTGGGCGGAGCTCTTAATGATTCTGATGCTGAGCCAAAGTCAAGCTCGAGATTCCTATTGTTATTATAGTGTTTGGCCTATGGAGTACCTAAGGCCCGAAAAAGGGTCTTGAAATTCAGGTCACATGCCTCCCAACATTCCCAGGCAAGCAGCGACATAACAAGAACATTCTGTGACTGTACTTTTTAGCTTAGTCTGAAACCTATCCAATTGTCACGTAACAATAACTTTATTTTAGGTAAAGTTACAACTTATCAAAAAAGAACATTATAATAACATTATATTTTGGTCATGTTGTGACCTAACTTATAAAAAATGTTATAATAACATTATTGTAATGTGAAAGAACATTACAAGAACATCACAATAACGTTACAGCACAATGTCACAACATTAGGTTCTAAAAACGTTTTTGGGTGCCATCAAAATAACATAGCAAGAACCAACGCAGAACTAAACAGAACATTGCTGCAACGTTATTATAACGTTATATTTTTGCCTGGGTTGAGATATAGATAGGTGGGGATTTATATTTTCAAATTTGAAGTTGTTATGAGAGATTCAGATAGTGTTGAAAATTAGGAACTTCATTGATACACCATCTGTAACGATTTTTCACATCGGTGATTCATATATATATATATATATGCACGGAGCAATATAATTCACAGTTATTCAATGAAAAAGAATCATGTCTAGATCAAACCCTGCTACCCTGAACATTATCTAACGTACATACAATAAGTATACAGCATTCGATGCTTTCAGGCAGTAATGTAAATCAGGTCTATTAGACGCGCTTCAGACCTTGGGGGGGATCTCCCCCTGTCCGCCATGTTGGATGTCATGTCGTCGCCTCTATTTGAACATCCCTTTCCAGCTGGTCTCATTCCACTTACATATTCCCTCCTTTTCAGCAGGCGCCGTGCACTATCTACAAAGTGCAGCTGTAGGGGGGTTCAGAATGGTGCTGCATGCTATCCCGCGACACGTTTCTTTGTCGCCTTCGAGGAGGAAATGAGCCCGAACTTCAAATGGAAAAGTGGTTTGCAAAAAATACAGGCACATGTGGGTCTCGCCATCATTGCTTTTCCTAAAATAGACATATAGTTAGGACATGCGACGAAAGGCGATAATTTATAAAAGGTTTTTAGCTCTTCTGAAAGACAAGGCACATGCCATATATTTGAACTGTTTAGTGGTGTTTGTTGAAAAAAGCAAAATACATGAAGCCTGATCAGGTGCACATTATGTATATGCGTGAGAAACTGAGAAACTGATGATTCACAGTTAAAGATAGTGCCCCTGTACAGGTTTGTGATGCTATTAACCTTTAACAGTCTTTCGTGAAATGATATATGGTTCTATTTCCTGGTATAGAGCAAGAAACATTTCGTTAGTAAGACTAGACCTTGAGATGCTCACGTAACCAGGTAACAGTTACCTCTCTTTATATCAGGTTGAGACTCTCCAAGACAGAGTGTTACACCATTGTAACGTCTTAATTTTAGGTTCTATAGACATTATTTTGGGGCCATTAAAATAACACAACATATATACCAGATTCAAAAAGAATATTACTGCACCGTTATAATATTGTTAAATTCTTGCCTGGGTATACCGTGCCCAGCTGGTTTCTGACGTTGTAATAACGTTGTAGCAACACTTTGGTTTGGTTCTTGTTATGTTATTTTGATGGCTCCCAATTAAGTCACTGCAATGTACTGCTGTGACTTTGCACTGTGACATTATTACAACGTTCTGGTTCTTCAACCTAAACAGAATGTTCTTATAACATACTGTTTCATCCCAACCTCACCAAAAAATAATGTTATAATAACACGCTGATTTGGTGAACCTTGGTCAGCCTCACCATCAATAATGTAACTATTACGTGCTACCTTAGTAAGTAACAAACTGACTAAAAATGTATGGTTGCAGAGCGTTTCTGTTACGTCACAGGCTGGCTGGGTGTGGCACCCTGCTGCCCCGGTCCCTCTCTATAGCCTCCTCCCATGACTAGACGTGACCAATTGCCTCCTGCCCAGACACAATGCGCCACATGTACAGCTATACATGTCACCAGCCTGCCCCCTTTTTGTGTGTGCTCCCACCTCCCCACCTCCCACTACACATTGCTAAGCGCCTCATCAATCCAACTAAAGTCCTGTTTCCGCCAACCGATTTAACCACCTATTATTTGGTAATTTATCACCTTTAACTAGTATTATAACAAAGGAGTATATATCTTACATACCATTTGAAAGAGAATTAAAAATGCTTTCTAATGGTATATAACATGTTCATGATTAACTAATTTTCCCACCGCCGATTTTTTTAATTAGTAGTAAAATCGGCTGGTGGAAACAGGGCTTTAAATGGTGCCTACTATATGCCTTTTTCAATAACTGTCCATATAACAGGTAGATCTGTACCAAATGATTGGGGTATGAACGATGTGTGCCTGTACACTCTCAAGCAGCAAATGTGAATCAAACGATGGGCATATGGGTCGTTTGCGCCCGGGCTGAAACAATTGGGAACAAGGAGTCTATGGGAGGGTTCACTGCGCAGACGCGTGAAAATGGTGTATAGAAACGCTTGTGGCTGTGAGGACGCACGCCCCCATAACCCCCCAGTGAAAGGGTGCTATCCTATTGATTTAATGCTTATATAAATGATGCACCAGCCATCCCCCACACCCCACTTAAGTGAATGATGGCTATAGATACCCAATAAACCTTTCCCCACGGGGGGTAGGAGAGGCCGAGTGTAAACCTACTCAGGCAAGCAGCGACGTAACAAGCATGTTCTGCAACCGTACTTTTTTGGTTAGTCTGTAACCTGCCCAATTTTTATATAACAGATATGTCAGGTTTGAACCTCTCGGGAAAATAATGTTACAGTTACATAATATTTTAGTAAGTAACAAACAAACCAAAAAAAAGATGGTTGCATTATGTGGCCATTACGTCACACCTTGGCTTGGCAATAATGTCACCAGCTGCAGATTACATTCTAACATTGCAAGACACATTGCCGGCTGTGTCGCAGCTATGCAAACATCGACGTACATAAACTAACGACCGACGGACGATACCATAACTTTTAATTCTGAAAATGAGATCAAAATAGCAGAATCCACACTAGGTTCCCCCCATTCGTCCCGGGTTTATGACAGGTATACCTGTCTACATCACGTCCCTGGGGCCGGCCCAGAGAGCCCCTCTCCTCTGACCCTCTCCTGGGAGGGGGTACTTGATCGGGAAATGGGTACCAACTGTGGTTGGACCATCGAGGGGCTGTAGCTGTTGATCGCCAAATTCAATAAAAAGAAAGAGGGATGTCAAACGATCTAACCACCTTTTAGAATAGCTGTCAATAATAGATTATATCTGATACTAGAATTGTAGGTTATCAAATTCCTTCATAATAGCTCTCAAACATTGTGTCACCTTCTGGAACTGGAATGTGCCCAAGAAATGTTTAGGTTAATGCTTATTTGCAGGGGCTGTCCATGAGGGATGCTGAAAATGGGGGGGGGGGGGGGGCGGTCAGAGTATCATAGGTTTTCTGGGGGCTGTAAAATCCACAAAAAGGAGGGCTGTAGTTTCGCAGTTGGTATCTACCTTCATATGGTGAGTGCCCCCCGGGGACCTCATCCACCCTTCGCCTCCCCCTCCCACTTCCCCTGTCTCTGACCCCTCCACCTCCCCCCTCCCCCCTCCCCGCCCCCCATAAACCACCGCAAGTGGTCCGCACCCACCCACCCGTTGTGCGTTATTCCTACGTTACACGGACACTTTTGTACCAGGGAAATATATGGGATCAGGAGCGGATCCCAGCGGGGGGGAGGGTCTTGGGGGTCCTGACCCTCCCCCTTTTGCTGGAACTTCAAAAAGAGGGTAAAATGTTGCATGCGTATGAGCAAATGCACGCCGTTTTAATACTTGATCTTTATGCTGACCCCTCACTTTTGCAAATCCTGTATACGCCCGGGGTATAGGTAAATAATAGGAGAGGAGGTACTGATAGATAAGAGAGATGTGATATAGGGGTGGATCCAGGACGGATCCATGGGGGGTCCATGGGGTTAGGACCCCCTAAACCACAATAAGAGGGCGAATGCTGCATGTGTGTGTGTGAATGAATGACGTTTAAGTACTTAATCCACATGATGACCCCCCATTTTGAAATTCTGTATCCGCCCCTGTGATATAAAATTACTAGGAAAATATAATTTTAAAAGGCTATAGTATATAAACTGTGTAAGTGAGTATATAGGATATTGGATTTCCTTCCTTTCATGAATCACCAAAATGCCAAAGAATATCTTCTGTATTAAAGATTGGTGAAAATCATAAACAAGAAAAGAAATGTAAAATAATGTCTTTAGTTCCAGAATTGCCAACTACTGATTGAAGAAATGATAAACCATTATTCTAGGAATTACCTAATCGGAACGTCAATGTATTTCCCATGGAAATCTATGGTTAGAAATAATATCATATCCAATTCTCAAGGTAAATCACTTAAAGGTAATTATGGTTTCCTTCTATGTATTCTAAGTAAAATAAAAAGTGTTAAGGTAATAATTTTGTAATTTAACATCTATATTAATGGGAACGAGTACCTTTAAAAGAATTAACTTAGAATTATTTTTGCCAACTGTCTGTTGTATGCAGTAGAGCTACACTTAGCTGACATTCACTTGTTTATCCTTTGGATAAATACTTTGGATAAATTTTAAGTGTTTCTGACATAAAATAATTCACAATCCAAGAAAGAAATCCCAAAAAGATGAAATAAAATGGCAGCATCACATCCCCACCACCTCCCACCCAACGTGTAAAACCCATCGCTCCAGCTGGAAGGTCTGGGCAAATAAGTAGTCAAACTTTTATACTGAGAAAAAACGTTAAATGGTTGTCTGATTATTTGGACATTCCGCCCAACTTTTAGGGACAATTCCTTGTCATTTAACATTGTGCCAGTTGAAGAAGGCAATATTCTTTCTTTCCATTTAGACCTTTTCGAGTCATATAGCTTTGCTCTAGCAGAAATTGTTATGGTAGATCCTGATAGATATGACGATATCAGTACAGAACTCTGATTTAACCCTGTATAGAAATTCACAAAATCAGAGATGTTGTCTCAAGTATGAGAACACCGTAGCCATGAGAATTATATTGTGATTGACCTTCTCCTTTGATTCATTGAGAAACAGTCCATCCAAAGGGTGTGACCTTATCAAAAACATTACAGAAACGTTCTGGATTATATCATTTACGGTAGTTGGCATTTGTGGCTGCTATTGTTGGTGCTGCAAGCAATTTGTATCGAAAACAAGTATCGCAAGTACTTACCCAGCCAAGGTGTGACGTAACGGTCACGTTCTACGACGTTCTAATAACGTTCTGCGACGTTCTGCGACGTTATTAGAACGTTCTTCGACGACACATCCTTGGATGGGTACATTTCACCTTGCACTACCCTACCACAAGCATGTTTGTGCCAGTTTGCTTGCATCTTTTCATGGTGCCACAACCAAATACCGTATAGTGGAATCTGGCCTTAACACTGTGAGACAGCAGAGTGATTGCCCAGACCCGGCTGTTGTTACTCTGTCACTTTGTCAATAGCCCAGAGAAGTGTTTCCGCTGTTTTCCTTATCAGGAGGCTAGCTGTGGGGACTTTCAACTAGATATACACCATTGACGTAGCTGCCATGATACATAAAACCAAGCCAAGCCGCTGAGCCGTTCTTGCAACTGCCCTGTGTATATACATAGTATCTTTAATTGCTTATGCTGTATAGTATACATACTATTTACGTACTTATGTTGTTTATTTGTGCTTAAAGGAAGCCAAAAGCAATCTAGGATCAACATTTTGAGAATTCTGTAAAGTATCGAAATATATTCTATGGTCATAGACTAGGTCTGTGGTAAAAGATAAAAGTGAAATCAGACTTCAACTACATTCAAATACATTTAAACTCATCCCAGGTCAATTTTAGTGACCCACCAAAATTTATTTGTTTACAAACATTGCTGTTTTCAGCATAAATGGCATGGGTATCATGGAATTTAAGTGAAGTTATAGCTAGTTATCATGATTTATACTGCACCAAAGGCTAAGGTAAGACTTATGATGTATTTTCATAGTTATTTGAGTTTCCAAAACTTTGTCATAGTTTGACACAATATTGCTCTTGGCTCCCTTTAATACGTATAAACCATGTAGACAATTGCATAATACAAAATCAACCAAAGCAATTTGCTTGAGAAATTGCTCCTAGTATTTGTAAATTGCAGCTTTATAATTATATTGGTCCTTTTCCAATTTGAACCAATGTTGAAGCTGTCGGCCCAACCTCGCGAACCCTATTTTCTACTGAAATAGAGCATTTTGATTGGCTGACATACTTGCAAATCTGCCAATTGATAAGAATCGAGAAATCATAATGTTTAAGCACTACTTGACATAAAGAAAATATAATCCTTGCCTATTGCAGTAACCTCAGCTCTCAGAGACAAGAATGGCTTATAAAGTTTTGGTCCAACCCTTGTCCAACTCCGGGACATACCCAATGTGGGATGGGCTTATTAGGAGCCATCAGAATAATTAGCAGCACCACAACGAAACATAATGAGAACAAAAAAAAAATATCAATGCAATATTATTATATGTAGTCTCGTGTGTGGCTGTGGAGGATCATGTAATACATGACAAAGGTTGCAATGATATACAATATAATCCATCTTCAAACCTTTCAGTTATCATGCAATCGGCTGTACAATATCAATTTTAGCATACATATAGTGTCACACCAGTTTCAAAAGTTTCACAGTTCAATAAGTACTTATTCCTTGTACATGTTTATGAATGATTGGAAATGCTTATAACGTTGCTACTACCATAGTTTTGCCATATCAATAAGGGATTAGCAATAGTAGTAGTAGATCTTTTATTGACACAATGACAGTCAAGAAGTCATATTTGACTAATATTTCATAGCCATAACTGTTGTTTCTTGTGCAGACTCAATTGTAAAAGGTCCATCCTGTACGATGTGTATTGGGCTGATCACTGACTGCCCCCTTACAGTGGCCATTGGGCCCTCACGGTCCAGCAGACCTGGGGATTGGTTGGTTTACCCAATGCTACTAAAACTGAGTACGGCCCATGGGCGGGGGCGGGGCATTTCATGCCCTTCTTACCAACAGTGTTCTACGACTTGTTTTGCTGTTGGGTGCATTTACATAGTATTACAGCAATTTAATGCATTGGATACCTCTGATCATTGTCCAGGCAAACAGTGATGTAACAAGCACGTTATGCGACTGTACTTTTTTGGTTAGTCTGCAACCTGCCCAATGTTCACATAACAGTTATGATATTTTAGGTTAAGTTGAGACTTACTAATAAGGAATGTTATAAAAACGTTATATTTTAGTGAAGTTGAGACCTTACTTTTAAAAAAAATGTTATAATAACATTAGTATAACATGAAAGAACGTTACAAGGATGTCACAATAACACGCCAGTTTGATGTCTGTTGCAATGTTAGGTTCTGAATGTGTTTTTGGGTTACATCAAAGAAATGTAACAAGAACCAAAGCAGAATGTTATAATAACATCATATTCTTGCTTGGGTGTACAACATATTTGGAAAGCATCAGCTATTTGTCTAAAAGGGTCAGCGAGATTTATCAATTTGGTCATATTGCAAATTGGTTGCATTATATGAAAAAGGAACTTGGCTCTTAGAAATGTAAAATATTCTCTTCCATTTATATCTAAGTTGCAGGATTTTTGGTGTAAATGGTCCCGAGAAAGTGTGATAACCCATCCAATACATGTGTAATTAATTGTTTCATTACATTGTCTCTTTTTGAACCTCTCTTCCTTTTTTCTAATATTATTGGTGTTATCTGATAATAAACATCAGTTACAAGACCATATTTGCATCATTAAATGTATTTTACATCCAATAAAACTGATAATATTACGAAAACTGATGTGAATACTGCCAATTACTTGTTCAATTAACGGTACACTTCAGTAATGTTATGTCTAATCACAGACCAGCGAAACTTGTGTCGGATTTATTCTCTCATAAACTTCCCTATTTTCACCTTCAGATTGATTAAACATGACCACCCAGGCAAGCAGCGATGTAACAAACACATTCTGTGACCGTACTCTTTGGGTTAGTCTGTAATCTGCCAAATTTTCACGTAATAGTTACATTATTTTAGTTTAAAGTTGAGACTTACTTAAAAAAGGTTATAAGAGCATTATATTTTAGTGAAGTTGAAACCATACTATTAAAGTATGTTATAATAATGTTATTATGACATGAAATAACATTACAAGAACGTCACGATATTGTTATAGAGTGACATCACAATGTTAGGTTCTAAAGACATTTTTGGGCGCCATCAAATAAGTTAACAAGGACCAAAGCAGAAGTAAACAGAATGTTACTGCAACATATTTTGCAAGCTTGTGATCATTTTGTCACAACTGAGATTACTTGCAAATGCATACAATAATTTTTTCGTAGGTCTAAGCGATACACACATCAACCAGGGTGAATGGAGCTTTACCCAATTCGAGGATTGTAGTAGTATTGGCAATGGATATGAAACTACCCACTCATGCTGCAGTGTTCTGTTTCAGTGACTTAACACGTCTCATTAGTTTAAGTTAAAATCACACCTATGAATTTCTTCATCGAAATCAATATTTCAATGCAAAAAAAGAGTGAAAACTGAATACGGGTTGGTGTAAGACCATTCCACGCGTAGTTTTGCTCCAATTTCTGAAATTACTTTTTTCCCTGATGCATTCATCCCCGTTCAAATCTAATTGATTTGTTACAAGAAAACCTAACCTCCCAGCCATGACGGCTTCCTCTAGTGGAATAATAACGGCAATTCATATTACCACTCCAATACCAACATAAGTGGAAAACCCCTTTTGAAAATAAAAACCTGAAAACAAGTGAAATTTGCTCGTTGTTAATCCACATCACCTGTTTTCTCTGTTGATTACCAACTTTAATCCCATAAAATACTTGTGTGGTCCTCCAGTCTTGCACTGGTCAATTGCCCACTGGGTGCTTGAGTGGTACTTACTAAGGAGATGAGAGTTGTGGCAGGGCCAAGACAAAAAGTCCCAGCCTCCCGGAGACGTTTGGTTGATTAAGTATAGTGGGACGACTTGTCAGTGGCCCGAATTGTCGTGTCAGCCTTAACGATCGATCGGGGTGCGCTTTAAGACCCATTAGGCCCGTAATCACTTTTGTTGGCCCCCACTCGAGTAATCCGATTTAATGAGACAAATTCCTAATCCAGTTTATTTAACGCCGACCCAATCAGGCCTGGGGAGGGTTAGACATGAACCTGCATGGCCTTACATGGGGGTGTGGGAGACTCGGCTTATTTCATGGAGATAGCTGGACAATACAAATTTAACCAAAGAAATTTGGTTGATGAATTGCTCCTAAAACTTGTAAAATGTAGCTTTATATAATATATAATGCAGCTTTATATAATATAAAAATGCCAACATATTGTGTTGGCATTTTTCCCAGAGAGACCAATGTTAAAGCCCATGTTAAAGCCCGTCAGCTCAAAGTATAATGTACACCCCTATTTTGCCCTGAAATACAACATTTTGATTGGCTGGTAAACCTGCAAACTTGTCAATTGGTAAAATCTAAGAAATCATAAAGTTTTACCAGAACTTGGGTATACAGAAAAATATGATCACCTTTTACCGTCATCGTAGCTACAAGAGTTTGAATTTTCTTCAGGGAGTTCGGGCTTGATTTCCGAGAGGTTTGGGTGGAGTTACATGAGTTTTGTTTTGAAACTGCCATATATGAGAGTTTTAAACTCCCGCACAGTTTCCACACGCTCAAATAAAGGCTACGTAACTACAGAGATTATTATGAACCACCATACAGAACCAAGATGTGGATTGTTTTGCTGTGCAGCCTGCCTCTTGAGCCTAGATATCTCATATAAACGGTTGTCAAATCAAAATTTGTCAAAATTCAGATAAAGTTCATTCTCCCAGTGTTAAGTAGCTATCATGAGTATGGTTCACTGGATCGTACCAGTGAATATAAAAATGGCGTCTACTTAAGAAATGCATCTTAGTGAAGTGATTTGCTCTGTACCACTTATTTCAACTAGTTTACAATTATTCTTATGATCACAAGGGAAGGAAGTGGCATTCTTAGGAAAAGATAAGAAAAAAAGAAGATTTTGGCAAAAAGAAGTATTAATTCCAAGCCAAAAGGAGTGACGGATTTGTTGTTCTTCACTGCCCAGCACTACCACACCAAGTGACAGTTGTCACTTAGAAGTTGCCAACGGTAACCTGCGTAACAACCCAAGATTGTATAGCAACCAGGGTTGTGACATCATTGTTTTGTGATGTGATTCAGGAAAACATGTGCTGTTTAGGGTGATGTAATGTTAGGTATCCCTAGTGACTCAATTTCAGAGAGTTAGCATCATGATTAAAATTGATTGTTGGTATTTGGTGGTTTCGCCTTAAATGGCTCTTCAGGTGCGAATTTTTAAATAATTATATAGAGAAAATTCCATTGATAATTATCGAGATGTGGATAACTAAATGTTATGTCATATTTCTTGAATTTTTTGGCAGGCCCATTCCAATTTTAAAATAAAATTAGTAAAGTCCCCCACATTGATGATTTATAAATAATAAAGAGCACCGAAAAACGCTGGATGCAACGATTATCATCCATAGTCCCTCAGGGTCTAAATCTCATGGATTAATCCAGGTTACACTGTATGTCACCCAACCGTCCAAATAATTCCAAGCCAAAGAAGACGAATAAAGATCAGGATAATTTAACAGAGAGACAAACTGAGAAAATATAGTTATAAAACCCTACGGGTCAGCCTAATAGGGGCTAGGGGAATGCTATGCTTGGTGACCCTCAAAATAGCGGCTGATGTGATATCATTAGACCTTATAATCCAGTATAAATGCCGTTTACAATATTATGGTATCACTAGGTCTTATAATCAAGTATCTTTGGGTTTTGTAATCAGGTATCTTGCCCTTTACAACCCAGTATCATTACCCTTACAATCTGATATTGTTGACCCTCATTATCTGCTATCACTTGTGATACCCCATATCATTGTCACTGATATACAGTATCATTGAGTCATATAATCCTGTATCATTGGCCTTATAATCCTGTATCATTGGCCCTTATAATCCCTTACCATTGGGTCTTACAATCGAGTATCATTGTATCTAATAATCCGGTATCGTCAGTCCTTATAATACCATATCACTGGCTCTCGTTGGATACCATCTGGGGCTCAGATAAGAGGTACGACTCCATACCCCGGTGGGAGAGGGCTGCCTGTGTCGGGTACATGATTGCCCTTATCAAACTTATAATCGAGTATCATTGGCCCTTATAATCTGATACCATTGGCCCTTATAATCCCTTATCATTGGGTCCAGTATACTTCAAACTTATAATCCAGTATCATTGGTCCTAATAATGCGGTATCATTGGGTAACATTGGCCCTTACAATTAGGTATCACCGTACATAATAATCCGGTATCATTGGCCCTTGTAATCCCATATCATTGACCCTCATTGGATACCATCTCGGGCTGAGATAAGAGGTACGACTCCATACCCCGGCGGGGCAGGGGTGCGTGTGTCGGGTACGTGATCACCATACCCCGCGAATACAAGATTAAAGGGTGCGGGGAATAAGATCCCAAACTCCCAAAGATTAGTCCCAGATTTGGCCACAGTTGGGGTGGCTGCTGTAGCTATTGGTCACGGCATCCTTAAGGCTGTATTGCACCAGCCGATTTTAATCCCGATTTCAGGAACTGTATATGAGAGTAGCAGTTATTCATTGACACGTCATAGACCTTGTGCAGACGTGGTCACGTGACCACCTTTTGGTGAACACTACGTGGTTTACATGGCCACATGGCTTTTAAATAAGTGTAGAATTCAATGATTCTAGACCATATAAAGTTGTAGTAATTACTGTAAATAAATCCAACATAATTGTGTTCCTAGATTATTGTTAAATGTGAATGATAATAATTATGTTTAAATCGATCGCCAACATGGCGCCCACTCCCAGACTTGGCATTATTACGTTATCTGCACAACATTTATACATCAATAGAAAATGTTTTTAATTCTCTTTCAAGTGATATGTAGGATTTAAATGCGTATATTATTAACAAATCATGTACATTACCAGCAGTCAAAATCTCCTGGTGTAACACAAGCTTTAGGCCGGAGGAGTGGCAATAAAACCGGGAAAAGTAGTGGGCGGATGATTCCGGCTTAATCAAACGTCGCAATATCATGATACGGCCTCTTATTTATGGAGACTGAGAAGCTTGTCGGTAGCACGTGATATCAATGTCCGTAATATAGCATTCAGATTCACATAAACCGTGTCCAATCAGGTCAATCACACATGTTTCTGTGTTCATTTGATGACAGTGACTGCTTGGTGCAAAAATTACAGTTCATCATAAAATAGTATATTACATTTGTGCTATGATGAGTTCCACTCTGAAATCATTCTTAGGGCAGTCCCGCTCACCTGCTGGCCATCCCTTTGTTTGTTTACTGCGAATATAGTATATTTGGATGGTTATTAATTGCATGTTAGTACACAACACGCATGGGCAGTATACACTAAAGCTGATGCACACACTGCTATGTATGGGCCTCCCAAATGACATTATTCAAGTTTATTTTTGTAAACCGGGATGATTTTGCCGTTATAATCCTAAATTTTGCATTGCAAAACACAATTGTAATGTAATTAGGGGCCGTCCATAAATGATGTCACACACAAGGGGGTGGCCGGGTGGGTTGAACAGTGTGACAACACCTGAAAACGGGCCTTATTTTTATGTTTAGATTGGAGAATTTAGTGTGACAGGGGGGTGGGTAGGTCCTAAAAATACCCTGAAAAAGTGTTACATCATTTATGGATGACCCCTTACTGGGTATTCATTATATCAAGTGATGTGAATAACGATTTGTGTTCATATTATATATATATATATATATATATATATATATATAATTACACAACTATGCTTTCCCCTCTGCATGTCCCCCAGTGGCAATGACTGGGTTATCAAAGGCTCCTAGAGGGCCCCCGGCTGTTGTGTGTGTGGCCCTGTCTATAGGACCAGGCACATTAAAGAACACCTGGCTCAGTAAATGTGTAGGGGTACGATCTCTATCTTCTCATAGTTTCGGTCATTCCATATAGATACGATCATCAAGGACAGAATTGTCAAATCTTGTTCTCTCCGTGATATGACCTTAGATGTTGATACAGCATTAAACCCCAATAACCAACCAACCAACCACAACTATGCATAGTTTCTCGCACAAAGTGGCTAAGCACGCAGTAATTCCCCACAGTCGGTGCTAACCACCCCAGCCCGAGCCAGGCCCTGCGGGTACTTTAACACTGGGCCGGGTAAAAGGTGTTAAGGTGGAGCAACATGGTATAAGCTGACGCAGTGAGCATTGATTGGGTCAGGGTGCCCCGGGGCAGGCTGCCCTCTGCTCCACTGGGGCCCTCACTGAGTGCATCGGTATGAGGTGTGACCCGTGGTAAACCGAGTCGCTGATGCGGTCTCGCTATAGGGAGAGACTGTTCCCATACAATATAATCTGATCTGTGACTGAGTCAGACATCGGTATGAGGTGTGACCCATGGTAAACCGAGTCGCTGACAGTCTTGCTATAGGGAGAGACCGTTCCCATACAATACAATCTGATCTATGACTGAGTCAGACATCGGTATGAGGTGTGACCTCTGGTAAACCGAGTCGCTAACGTGGCAGCTCAGAGACCACGGTTATATATGGAAAGACCGTTCTCATACTTTATGATCTGATCTGTGACTGAGTCAGATATCAGTATGAGGTGTAATCTATTGTAAACCGAGTCGCTGACATGGCAGTGGCCTTGTTAAAGGGAGAGACCGTTCTCATACAATAGGGTCTGATCTGTGACTGAGGCAGACATCCGTATAAGGGGCGACCCGTGGTAAACTGAGTAGTTGACGTGGCAGTACAGAGACTATAGTTATGTGGAGAGACCGTTCTCATACAATAGGGTCTGATCTGTGACTGAGTCAGACATTGGTATGAGGTGTGACCTTTGGTAAACTGAGTCACCGATGTGGCAGTGGTCTAGTTATAAGGAGAGACTGTTGTCATACAATATGGGCTGATCTGTGACTGAGTCAGAAATTGGTATGAGGTGTGACCTGTAGAAAACTGAGTCGCTGACATGACAGTGGTCTTGTTATACAGAGAGACCGTTCTCATACAATAGGGTCTCATCTGTGACTGAGTCACACATTGGTATGAGGTGTGACCTGTGGTAAACCACATCGCTGATGGGGCAGCTCAGAGACCACAGTTGGTAATATGGAGAGACCGTTATTATACAATAAGTCTGATCTGTGACTGAGTCAGACATTGGTACGAGGTTTGACCTGTGGTAAACCACATCACTGACGGTCTCATTATACGGAGAGACTGTTCTCATACAATAGGGTCTGATCTGTGACTGAGTCAGACATTGGTACGAGGTCTGACCCATGGTAAACCGAGTCGCTGATGGGACGGTTATACGTAGAGACCGTTCTCATACAATAGGATCTGATCTGTGAGTGAGTCAGATATTGGTACAAGGTGTGACTTGTGGTAAACCTAGTCGCTGATGTGGCAGCTCAGAGACCACAGCTACAGGAGCAGATACTCGGAAAGGGGAGGGAGGTCCGCATATAGATTAAGTACTAAAGTGGTGTGCATTCGCACGCACGCACATAACGTTTTTTTTTCTCTTTGACAAGTTTATATCCACACCTAAAGGGGGGTCAGGACCCCCAGGGCCCCCAGCCCCCCCTCCCAATCCGCCCCTGGGTTATACGTAGAGACTGTTCTCTTACAATAGAATCCGATCTGTGACTGCGTTATTATGAGATGCGACCTGTAGTAAACTGAGTCGCTGACGTGTTCAATACCACGACCACAGTCACAAAGAGACCCATGGGCAATGCCTGTTGCTACTTTGAGGTACTAAGGATGGGGTGTCAGAGTCAATATAAGGCGTGACTGACGTGTGCAGCACTCAGACTATGGTCATCCAGAGAGACTGATATTGGACAAAAGGACAATGACCCAATCTGTGAGGATGGAGCTATAAAGATGGTATTCCAACTTGTTGTGTTCTGGACCAAGACAAGGAACACTTTTGTTGTTACAAATAAGTTCGATGGATTTCCTGCTTAAGTATATTGATTCTATTAGTTAAGCGACAAGGTAGTAGTATATGAAAATGGGAATTTTCCGATGGTTTGCTTGTTGACGCATATAATTGTGTTTCTTAATAGGCGACGTCGTGTATACACTGTAGTATAAATGACATCGCAGACGCAACGTCGCGTGTATAGCCAGTTCGTTCAGATAGAGTGACCAAAGTGCCAGAGCCAGATAATGAATATAGGGCATCACCTCAGTAGTCAACGTGTTCGTGGGGGATAATTCAGGTTTGTCAGTCATTCTTATTCCTAAGAAACTTTGAAACTAGAAAATAGGAAAGGAAGAGGGGCACTCGGGGGTACAGCCCCCATTTTCTAGTCAATATTTAAAACAAGTGTTGTATACACACACACACACACACACACACACACACACACACACACGCACACACACACACACACACACACACACACGTATATATATATATATAATATAGCATATGCCTCAGTGGCCCCGCTACCCATAACATAAAACGTAATACAGCATTAAATGCTTTATTACGTTTTATGTTATGGGTAGCGGGGCCACTGAGGCATATATGTGACCAGATCTGCGAATTTGGGGCCTAATAACATACACTTTGAAAGGTTTATTTTTGTTTTTTTAAATTCATTTTCTTTGTCATGATTATATTGAATTAGCAATTTGATGCTAGTTTCCATCAATATACCAGCCAATTCTAAGTCCTATAGCTTACAGTCAAGTTTGAGAAATTATAACAAGATAGATTAATTCAAATGAATATATTATATACATCAAATGTTAAAGATACTTACTTATTAAACAGTAAATTGAATACAAAAAAAAGACAAGTTACTAGCAGTGTAGATAACAATGAAGGTGTAGCCGACATATGTAAAATACATATATATATATATATATATATATGCAAGTGTCATCAGTAATAATAGAAATTAAATCATAATATAAACAGAGAATAGGTTAGCAAGAAATACAAGTAGGACAAAGGTGATATCACATAATTCAACCAGTGTACTTAGGAAGATTATAAAAATTCAGGTGCTTCGAGTCACACAAGTTCAGGTGCTCCGAGTCACACACCAGCATGAAAACTTCAGTATAAAGACGTGGTTTACAAATTTAAAGAAGTCCATACTAGTTCGTCACCTAGTCAGTCCTCACTTTAACTCCAACCGCAGGCCTAGGGGTATGGATGGGGGGGGGGAGGGGGGGTTCCATGTCGCATGTCAAATTTAAAAAAATTGCTGTGTCGCCTATCGTGTCGCCTGTCGTAATCACTCACTTTAGACCCATGCCACTTGTTGAATTTAAGAGATAACCCTGTCACATGTCACTATAATTTTGAACTCACGTAGCAGGTCGAATTTAAGAAAAGGGCAATGTCATTTATCACTTAATTGCCATATTGTGTGTCAAATGTAAAAACGGCCATGTCACCCTGTCAAATTTAAGAATTGCCCGTGTCGCCCTGTCGATCTTAGGGGTCTACACCCAAAGCTCCCGGCGGTGTGTGGCATTTACCTTACACTGCATGGCTGTTTCTCATATTGCCCCCCCCCCAAGTTGTCCCCCTCGCTGAGTTCATTACTGGACCCTGGGTGGCCGTAACACCGCCCCGCCGGGACTACTTTCTGTATTCCTCCGCCGCTGACGACCCAATCACCGCCACCCACTTAACACGGGGCGCGCAGGGTTAATTGTAGTGCCCACAGGGGGCGCTACGTGGGGGGGACCTCAACATTCCCACCGGCCGAGGGGGCACAGCTCTTAAGTCTGTGTATTTCTGTTTATTGCGGATTGTATTGTTTTTATTATATACTGAAAAACACTTCACCAAATCAGAATGTTATTATAACATTATTTTTTGGTGCGGTTAGGATAAAACCAAAACAGAACGTTGTAAGAACATTCTGTTTTGGTTGTAGACCAGAAGGTTGTAATAACGTCACAGTGCAAAGTCTTATCAATACATCACAGCGATGTTATTGGGAGTCATCAAATGAAAGTAACAATAATCAAATACAGAACCAACCAGAATGTTCCTGCAGTGCTATAATAACGTCACATCCTTGGCTGGGATGATGTAGTTTTATGAAGAGTTTTAACAATCGAACAGGCGAAGGAGGCACAGCTTAAGTACGTGGATTCTTGTTTTGCTCTAAATGTCATTGTTTTTACATTTATTAATATTAAGAGAATGTCATTCAAGGTCCATACAATTAGGTTTAAACATCGGAGGTTCTTTATATTTAGGGGTCAATATTAAGAAAATCTTTGTGAAAGGTTTCAACCATCCCACCGGCTAAAGGGGCAAAGCTGTTAAGTATGCACATTCCAGTTTTGCTCTAAATGCCATTGCTTTTATATACTAATATTGAAAGAATGTTATTCAAGGTTCATACAATGAGGTTTTATCAAATTTATTGTTTAACCATGTTGCAACGCATTCAATCCTAGATAAAGGGATGTTTTATTTGAGCATTGATAAGGTTCTTATGCGTAATTGAAGGTAACTTCTCCGTTTGGGTGGACTCTGTGGGGGTTCTTGGGAAGAATGGCCCCCAGTAGCCCCTGCTGATCGTATAAGGCAACAATAGTGGGGACCTACACTGGTTGTTTGGGTTCAATTCCCAGTTGGTGCTCGGTTCACTTAGGGATGAGGTCCGCAAAAATGATTCCAGGTTTTGATCTCCTGCCGTTTGCTCACCCTGTCACCTTCATCTCATAGATACAATCACCAAAGACAACCTATTCCTTCCAACCTATTTCTGCTGGGAATATGACCTTAGTTGTCGAAATGACGTAAAGCATCCATTACTCACTCACTCGCTCCGTTTGGGTGGTGTTTTTCTCCTTTGGATATCTGTTCAATAGGTAGTGAGAGTCACATTAAACATGTCCTTTCTACTTCCAGGTACGTGAAGCTTTCCTCCTCACCCAAAAGAGGGTAAGTAGTTCTACCGACGTTTTTTGACAGTCCATGGCTAAAGGCCATATTAATATTCCTCTGCGCGGTGGGGGACCATTTGCTGGGCGTTTAGCCAATGCAAGTGATTTGCCTTTCAGATGCCTATATATTGGTATCGGACACCGCAAGCAATCCATGGGAAACACATACAAATTCATTTGCGGTGGTACTTGTGTTGGGCCACCGCAAGTCACAGTGCAAGTACACCACTGCAAGCAAATATCTATATTCCATTTTGAGGTGCATGGTTTTACTTGCAGTGGTGGTGACCACCGCTAGTAAAGTGGCTATCGCTAGCAAAAGACCACACAGTGGAATATGGCCTTAAGTCATAATTATAGTATAAAGGGCGAAAGTATATAATCTATTTTACAAATTCATGATGTCCTTTTACTTTTAGATGATAGGCACCTTTCCAACTACTTTCAATCCAAAGTACATGCAATTCAGCACTTTCACTTTTGCTGCCGAAGTCGATCTTTTCCAAGATCTCCTTTTTCAGGTCCCCATTCGGGCTGATCGTTTAGCTATGAATGCTGATCATTCGGGAAAACCACCTGGGAAATTGTTTTAAGTCGTTAAAGTATTGCATTATTCAAAGCCTTAATAGTCATTTATCATGATAGGTATCTGTATTTCCATCCCTGCCAACCCCACAGGCCCGGCCTGCCTGCCGTCAGATCCCACTTTGTGTAGGCTCATTCCCACTTGGCCGACAAACAATGACATGGGCCACCAACATGCTCATGTCAGCAGCCAAAATGGTCAAAATTCACCAGCTGCCCCCTGAATTGTGTGGATGGCCGATTTAATTCCTGTCCCTGTTGAGCTCTAAAAGCGACTTGGTCAGCCAACTAAGGTAAAAAGTCGGTGCCAGCGACTAAAGAGGCCAACTAAACACACCAAAAATCAAACATGTCTGATATTTTTGAGGTTATTTGCCCTTCTGAAAGTTTTGTAATTTTGGAGTCCACCAAAAGTGGGGAGAGCAGGACCCCTTCTCCCTCCCCCCCCCCCCCCTCCAGACACTTTGCTCCTGGTAATTGACTTCACAGACGAAACATTTTGATTATGTCGTTACATGAAAACCAGCCCTTTGAACGGTTCCACCAAACATGATTTCAGGCTTTAGATCATTGCAGCAAATAGTGATCAAAGGACATAATAAGCTTTTTAAAGGTTTTGTACTGTGATAGGAAAAAGTATCATCAATTATTGGCATATATTATCAGAGATAAATGTAGTGAGGATCTTTCCTTAGATTTTCAGATGTTTTAAAGCATGTTCCACCCTTTAAATTGATGAATTATCCTTGGAATATGTACAAAACTTGGCCAATTATGCACATTAAATGTGAAAATTACCATATTTTAAGGGCAATCGCGCCATTTGTTGCTGCGCACCCATACTGCGCAGCCTGGCTGCATGGGTGTGCAGTGGAGCATGACCAAGGTGAAAATGCTTAACTATAGAAGCCTATGGAGGGAAAATGCGTTTTTGCTCATAGCTCTCTTAATTGTTATCCAATTGCAATGCTGTTCGTGACAAAGATGTAGTCCAGAACTTCATGAATCCATATATGTTCTCAGACTTAATTGGTTTTCAGTTTTTAATTAATTATGAATTTATTTGTAATTAAAGTGTTATTTTCAACCCCACCTTAGTATTTCAGCAATAATTAATGTCCTTTTTGGAAAGTTGTAGGAGTGGTTCTGCTTGATAGATCTTGCCAAAAATTGGTACATAAAATGATAATAGCATGTTCTATGGTCAGGGTACATACTACGTGCAATTGGGATGGTGTGTGGATACAGTGTAACTTATACTTTTTTCAAAATTTCAAAAAAATTGGGCTAAATCTTGAAACATGTAACTGAGTTTTCTGAAAAAGTTAGATCGGTGACCCCCTAATTTTTTTTCATTAAATGATAGCCAACATGTATCCCAATCAAATGTAGGTATTTCAAGTAATTTTCAACGTTGATGATGTTTTTATTACCAATTTATTAAGAATTTATTCTTTTTTATCAGCAGAGTCATCCAATTAAATTCCCCTAAAATAAATTTATTTTCGTATTTTTGGCAAATATTGCATTACATTTTAAAGATTAACATACTGACTTCATATCCAAATGAGTTAAAAAAATAATTATTGATTTTCATTAATGTGATTAAGGAATTTATTCAAGTTATTCCAATTTGTATAAATACTGAAATTTTCGTTTTTTTGCTAATTTTGTAATGTTTTTAATTCAAAAGTTAGCGCGGTGACCCCCTATTTTTTCTTCATTTCTGGAATTCATACACCCTAAACTTGTATTTCCCAAAATTTAAAGTAAATGTCAACGTTAGAACTATAATGGAGCGATTGTCTTTAAATATGATATTTTCTATTTCAAAGCCTGATTGATGGAATTATGGACTAATTTTGATAAGCTTTTTATCAAATATAGGCAAATGAAGCATCTGACCCTTATATGTAACTCAATAGTAACCTCATTTCATCAACAAGCATAAAAAACTGCAAAAATATAACTAGAGTTGACCCCTGAAAACAACCCAAATATGTCAATTATGCTGTGTTTGGTAGGATACAAGCGCTAAGTTGGACATTTTCATAATCTATGAGAACATGTTACCCTCATAAACTGTTATGATCGCAAAATTGTTCATACTTTCCCATTAGAGAACCTATTGAATAGTAATAAAAGATAATGGTATAAAAAGATAAATCAAAAATAGGCAAGAAATAAGCAAACATTCTATAATAGAATCAAATTTCTGCTCAGCACCGAAATGACTTATTTGAAAAATCTGTGCAAAATCAGGATATTTCATGATTTCACCTCAGTCTTTTCATTTTCTGAATAATGCTTGCATATAGGTGAATGACACATCATTAGATTCCAAATTAAATTCTCTAAACTCCCTAATGAAAAGAATTGAAATAGAATGTAAATTGAAGATTCTATTTAGAATTAAGTTGATGGAAGTCAGGAAAAATACAAAATTTCGGCAAAATTTGCAGGACATTCCAAACATTCCAAATCATTTGGAATGTTCAGTTGGAACACATTTCATCCAGATTCATACTTAACATGTTCCTAGCTTTAGAATGATACCAAGTTTATTGAAATCGATCAAGAATTGCAAGAATTATGAGGATTATGCTATGTTTTTGATCGCAATTTACTGCAATGATCTATAGTCATAACGTGGAAGGCAGCCCCTGAATGGATCCATCAGACATGATTTTGGACTAGTCGTTACATGGAAACCAACCCTATGAATGGTTACATTAGACATGATTCAGACTAGTCGTTACATGGAAACCAACCCTATGAATGGTTCCAAAAGACATGATTTTGGATGCGTTGAACCCCAATAACCAACCAACCAACCAACCATGATTTCGGACTTGTCGTTATATGGAAACCAGCCCTCTGAACAGTTCCACCAGACATGCTTTCTACCTTTGGGCAGAAGGATTGAAAGTCATTCCCGGTTTAAAACAAATCAGATTCCAGACATGACAGCAGGCTTTATAAAACCTGACCAGTTGAATGCTTTCTTTGGTTCCAAACTATTGCAAATACGCCAGGGCATGACTGGCATTAAGGCTTCAATCAGAGTCTAAGAAATCACAAAACATGAGTCAACGCTAGCTGAATACATGCGAGGCTTTGCCCGAGACAGCCCCAAAGAGCGGTGACCATCCCAAGCAAGATTTTGACGTTATCATAACGTCGCAGCAATGTTCTGTTTAGTTCTGCTTTGGTTCTTGTTACATTATTTCAATGGCAAAAAAAAACATCTTTAGAACCTAACATTGCAATGTTGCACTGTGATGTTATTTTGACATTTTTGTTACGTTATTTCACATAAAGATAACATTATAATAACATCTTGTATGAGTATGGTCTCAACATCACTAAAATGGTATGTTATTATGTCTCAACCTTACCTAGAATAACTTAATTGTGATGTGACAAATTAACAAGTAACAGACTAACCAAAAATGTATCGTCACAGAACATGCCCCTTACGTTGCTGCTTGCCTGGGATGTGTCTGAATAATTAACACTAAGAACACAAATCCTCATCTCTGTTTAAAGCCAATCCCAACTTATCTTTGTGATGTGTATCTGTACAATCCCTAAGGCTGTGCTATACCTGTTGAATTAGTAATACCATCTCCCATGACATCCCTACAGCACTGGCCCTAGGGACACATTTTGAGGAATTAGGTTCACTGTGGGACAACCAGTAGCCATTATCTTACGAAGTGAAGTAAAAAAAAGTAAAAGTAAAAAGGAAAAGTAAAATGTTTCCGGGGAATCCATCAGTGGCGTTCGGTGGTCGGTAAGCTGGTCAGTTTTCCGCAGGTGTTGTCTCCATACCTAATTTTGTGACTATTCTCAAGGTGCATCCCCACAGGATGATTAGTTGCCAACGATTAGCTGTAATTTGTCAACGACTAGCTGTAATTTGTTGATGCACCTTCGCTGTCAACAAATTAACAGCTAGTTGTTGACGATTATCAGAAATGTCCGACTTTTTTCAGCTAATTTGTCAACGATTACTGCATCTAGTCGCCGGCCATCGTGGCACCAGCATGGGCCACCTAGTCATCGACAACTAGATGCAAACTATACGCCTCATGGAGATCCAGTATTACGCAATTTCCAAACCTTTCCTGCCTCCCGGGAACTCTCAATATGACGGTTATATTAAAAGCTGTTCTAATTAAATACTTAAATAAGGTGATTACCATCTAAGTGATGAGGCAGACATGATTGCTAAAAGTTGAACCAATTGTAATCACGAAGAATTAAGGAGAACTTAAGTGGTAATAGAAATAGACTTTTATAGAACGGCAATTGTACTTCAGTCGACGTTCTAGTATCCCAGCCTGAGATGCTGACCCTTAATTAAGTGATATTTCGTCTCTTGGTTGACTTCTCTAGCTATGATAGTCTCTAACATTGCGACCTTTAACAGTGTGGAATTTCCCTCTCGTTATACCTTTATAACTATTTCAGCAACAGGTGTCTTTTTCGAATAACTAATAAAGTTTAACACTTTAAGCCTGAATAAAATTAAGTTTTTTCTGATGCTAGAGAATATTGCGTAGCCGGTAGGACAAAGTTGTCAAATCCCCCACATCCATGCCCTTACAAGTTAAAGACGTTTAGTCAGGTCCCCTCTCCCATAATGCGCCACTAGATCAGACCAACCGGACGCCAGGGGACATGACGAGCTATTTCCGGTTCCGGAAGCAGCGTATTGACCCCGGTCAAAGCCCCGTATCTGGCCTTGACCTTGACCTACTACTCCTCTACTTCCGGCGTTCCTCTCCCTGCTTGGTCACGTGACGTCCGCTCTCTTGACGTTTTTTAAGGGATATCCCCTAAATTTGTGACGTCACAAGGGGAATAATTGGGAATCCCCAGCTTTCCATAAAAGGGAATCACCGCAACCCTAAAAAATGTATTGAAAGGAATTTCATCTTTAGTATAAACTATTGATAATAGGCCCCATACAGGCTATTTTCAATTGCAATTTTAACTGACATAAAGTCATTCACCTAGAATTCCTAAGTTATTCTGAAAGGGAATTCTAATTACTACTGCGTTGCAAAGGGAGTACTGCAATATCCAGAATTGAGGGAATTCCCAAATTTAATTTTCTTTTCTGAATACTTGACCAATATCTTAGCGTTTCCTATTTTCATTTGAAACATGTGAATTCAAATACTTAAAAATAGGTGAGTTAAAAAGGTGCGTGTGAGGAAGCATTTAATTTTCAAAAATACCTGTTTCCGCACAATCTGGCTACCGATCCTTCCCTCTTCTCAGTATTGACCAGGGACAGAAGCAGGGAGGAGGGGGGGGGCATCTAGGGATCTGACACCCCCTTTTGGTGGTCCCCCATACTACAAAAAGAGGAGAAAATTCTGTGCATGAATGCACGCTTTTTTAGTACTTAGCCTATATGTTAACCCCCTCCCCTTTTTGAACCCATGTATCCGCCCCTGTAGGTCATCTTTCTGCAGACAGTGGCGTAGTCCTTTAGGTCCATATAAACAGTCTGAACCAATCTAAACTTGAACGTCCTAATGCCGCGTCCCCACTTGGCCGACTAACGACGGAAACTAACGTTAGTCGCCCGACGATTAAGAAATAAGTACCTTGTCGGGCGACTAACTAAGTGGGGGGTGAAAAAAAAGTTAAGCCGCGTCCCCACTTGGGCGACTAAGATTTTAGTAGCTGGGTGATTAGTGGATATTAGTGTTAACCCTTTCCAAACATGGCGACCAACACCTCAAAAAGGCACTAGACGCCCATGATTGAAAGGGTTAACACTAATCGCCCGGCAACTAAAATTTTAGTCGCCCAAGTGGGGACACGGCTTTAATCCCCACGTTGGGACGCTCTTGTAGTTGGTCGCTGGACGACGAGACAAGACTTTAGTTAGTCGCCCGACGATTAACTTTTCACTGCTGGGCATAGAACAATATTAAACATGTCAAATATTTTGCCCTAAACCCACGGCGACTAAGGGTTTGGTCGCCAGACATCAAGGCGCCAGTGTGGAGTTGGTCGCCCGGCTACTAACAAGCTTAATCGTCCGGCGACCAAGGAAATTTAGTCGGCCAAGTGGGGACCAGGTTCAGAGGTGTGGACAAGGTTGGTGAGCCAAATATCTTTGGGTTATAATGGCATGGGACCTTTACCTATCGAGCTGCAGTAGAGCAAACAAGGCCTCCCCCCCCCCCCCGCCTTCCCCGGGCCGCCACCAAGGTGTGACCACGCAGGCAGGAGTCAGGCACACAACCTATAAAGCCCCATACCCACTAGGCGACTTCTACACAGTGGGCCGACGAGTCGGCAGTAAATTAGGCTGACTCCTATGATCTCCTGTATGTATATCATACTGAAAAGTGTGTGTTTGATATGAGTCGGCACTAAAGTCGGCTGATTCTACCCTTATAATTGGCCGACTTTATAGACAATTAATTGGCCGACTGTGTAGAAATCGCTTAGTGGGTATGGGGTTTTGTATGTAATGCCCAGAGAACATTCTTCTGAAATTAGATAATTGTTTTAGGTATGAAGTGCCTGCTGAAGCTCAGCCAGAAATCTGAGGTTTCAATATTTCTTTTAACTTTTTGATGTCTTAAAATTATGTATTGTTGCACTTCTCTTTGTCTGAAACTCAGTGACCCCTTTGAAACCACCTATTGTAGCCAAAAGTATTCCCCCGGTGTACACACATATGAGCTTTCATTCGCCCCCATACCACCTATACCCCCTATAACCCCCTTCCCAGCCAAGTTGTGACATAACAGAACCGTTCTGCAACCATACTTTTTAGATCAGTCTATTCCTTGTATAAGATGGCACGTAATAGTTACGTTATTGATGGTGAGGTTGAAACCTCACTGAATCAGAACGGTAATATAATGTAATTTTTTCGTGAGGTTAAGACCAAACCATAACAGAACATTATAAGGACATTCTGTTTGGGTTGAAGAATGTAACCAGAATGTTGTTATAACGTCACAGCAGTTCAAACGAATGTAACAAAAACCAATACAGAACCAACAAGAATGTTGCTGCACCTTTTAATTGCATCTTTGGCTGGGTATAACCCCCCCCCTAGTAATGAGACGCTCTGGGCAGCTCCCATTGTTTACCCCTGGTGGCAGTAGTCCCACCCTCAACCCCCCAATTATCGCCCAGCTGGCCCCCTGGCGGCCGGCCCCAGAACCCGCCAGGTGGCGCTCTGACATTTCTTAATGTCATCCTTACACCTGGAGGGGCGGCCGGTAGGGGGGGCTACGGGCAGTTGGTGGGGGTTGGGGGTCCTCAACGAATTAATGATAGGTCTTAATAAGGCACAAGTAGGAGTAGGTAGAGGCAAAGATATTATACCTACACAAAGATATGTGACTTGGACAATCCCCTAAGGGATTTTTGTGATGTCATTGATAGGGGCGCCCCCTATGAGAGTCTGTCCCGGGGAGTCTGTGCATACCGTTATTACGCGAGGTCTGTTTTGGGTGACGTCACAAAAACGGGTAAAAAAACACGATGGGATGTAACGGGCTGCACAGACTCTCACAGGGGGTGCCAGCACCATAACCTTGACGTCGAAACGTCATAAATTGTATATCTTATCGTGTAGGCTCGTTGGGAAAGGGAACAAAAGGGGAGGGGGTGCCTCTGCATTGACCCTCGGGGTCCATGGTATTGCCTCTATAAGCCATGAATACCAATTACAAAGGTCAATAGCGGTGGTGAATTGTCCCGGATGATTGGGTACCGGAGAAATGGCACTGTTCGCAGACCAGTGGGGCAAACCCCGCTTCTCTTGGGTTTCCATTGTTTTATCACCCGCACTGCCGATGAGCGGTACACCCAGGCAAGCAGTGACGTAACAAGAACGTTCTGTGACCATGCTTTTATGGTAAGTCAGTCACCTGCCAAATATTCAAATAATAGTTATGTTATTTTATGTAAGGTTGAGCCTTTCCAAGACAGATTGTTATAATAACGTTATATTCTGGTGAAGTTGAGACCTAACCAAAACAAAACATTATAATAATGTCTTCTTTTTTTTTACGTAAAATAACGTAACGAGACTGTTATTATAATGTCACAGTGCATTGTCTCAATGTTAGGTTCTAAAGATGTTTTTGGGTGCCATCAAAATAACGTAACAAGAACCAAACTAGAACCAAAATGACGTTATACTAACATTATAATAACATTACATTCTTGCCTAGGCATACAGGTGGGAGGTATTGACAGGCCGTACATATCGCTTTTTCAGTAATTTCAACAGCTTTTGCATATATTGTGAAAGGTATAGAAGACCCTAGGATGTTAATTTTTATTTGGATTTAGAAGATTGTTTTTGGAAAACCAAAGAATAACGCAGTAGGATCAAGGAACAATATTACGTAAACAAAGTATTGGTCTCTGGATATTGCCATGGCATAGACAAACAGGATCCTGCTAAAAAAAAAAAAAAAGGGGGAGGGGGGGGTAATGCTATTTTTCGCTGCAATGGGTTTGAGACAAGCGAGTAGTAATTATTCGAAATTTTGTGGAATCTCCTGTATAGGAGGAGCTATTATAAGTCTACCGACCTTCAAACTAACTGCTCCCTTGGGGAGGAAGGAGACAGACGCCAAGTTTGAATGAGGATCGATTCACAGGCTAAATACTACTATACAAAACTGACAACGGCAATGAGTCAAAATAATTACTTAGCTATCACTTACAAATTTGTATCTGTAACCAGAACTAAACCTTAGGCTGTAGGGTCACATGTGCACGAATTTAAGACCGATTCCACTCAGCAAAATCCTAAGCTTATCTTCTAAATCGATTGTGCTTCAAGGTAGTGTCTGTCAGTGTCGGCACAATCTGATGCGGAGTCTGTGTCAGGAGGTAGAAGTATCGGGTTGGCGGTTTACGTCAGGCTCTGACAATACAATAGGAGAAGTATAGGGTTGGTAGTTTGCGTCAGACTTTGACAATACAATAGCATTTAATAGACTGGACCTGAATACTACAAAAAAGACATGGCTGAAGATGTAAGGGTGGGTCCCCACAGAGCGAAAAACATGAACAAATAGTATAAACCCTTTCCAAACACAGTGACTAATGGCGCCTATAAGCATTGACTATTGTCAATCAAAAGGATAAATAAAAACCCACATTATTTTAATTTTAGTGAGAAATCTATATAGTGACAAAATCGCATTTGATCACAAGTGTCATTGTCTTATACTTCTTGATTTTCTCATACTTGCAACAAAAGTCATACCCATGCGAACATAAATTGTATCGCATCACCCATGAGACAGAAAACATTGCAGCAAAGATCGTAAAGCATGAATGTGCCTTCAAATGATTTAATTGCAGTGAACACTATTGCCTAGTCTGAATGCCCTGTTCGCACATCTTCGATGTGAGGTAATATGATGTGGCTGTCAAAGCTCAAGTCCAATCTATGTAAAGCCCCATACCCACTAGGTTATTTTGACACAGTCGGGAAACTCATTGACGCTAAAATCGGCTGACTCTTAAGGTCCGCTGTTAGTATGGCATATTGGAATGTGCAAGTTTGATTTGAATCATTGCTAAAAATGGCCGATTCTGCCCTTAGAATCAGCCGATTTAGTGCTGATCTATCGGCCGACGCAGGCATAATCGCCTAGTGGGTATGACCCTCAAAGCACCAGTTGGTGAGATAGGGCAGTGATAACACGGTCTCAGAGAAAGTTAGCTGTCTACTCTCTGCAGTGAAATGATACAAGATTTCAAAGCATCAATTGTTAAGTGCTAAATTACCCCCTGATTCGTCTTCCTAAAAGCCAACGTCTATACTGGAGGAGAATTCGGTACTAGTGGGTAATCAAGGTGCCATCAAGTTACAGCATTGTCTCAAGCAGAATAACAGGGGTGACTCTGAGCAATTGAGTTTGTTAGGACAGACTACCGATGGATGCAGCGACAAAACGGGTATTCTCCGAGACCATACTTTTTAGGTCAGTCTGTTACTTGTAAAATTTTCACAGAAGAGTTACATTATTTTAGGTTAGATTGAGGCTCATTGAAAAAAGTGTTATGATTGCATCATATTTTAGTGAAGTTAAGACCTTACTAAGAATGAGAATGTTATAATAATGTTATCTTTGTGTGAAAGAATGTAACCAAAGTGTCATAATAATGCCACAGTGCAAAGGTACAATGTTAGGTTCTAAAGACGTTTTTGGGTGCCGTCAAAATAATTAAACTATAACCAAAGCAGACCTAAACGGAACGTTACTGCAACTTTACAATGGCATTGCATTCTTGTTTACTGACCTTCAGGCTCATGAATATACTGGGTAAATAGGTTGAGTCAGCTGGGTACATATTCACAGGCCACATTTGAAGCCCTTCTTGCTATCTATTAGTCCTCAATGAACCAATCCACCCTTTTCTTTCTCCACCCTGACTAAGCAGTAGATACTTTGTGTATCAAAAGGATCTATCAATGGTATATATCCCAACCAGAATGATGACACTTTAAAACCCTGTACCCACTAACTGACTTTGGTGTAAATTGGCGTCAGCGTCGGCCATTGATGGTTTATTGGCACCAACGGCCACACCGATGGCTGTGCACGATTGGGTGTAGGTATGGCTTGTTCTACTTGTCTGCCAACAGCCGCACCAACAGCCATGGCGACAGCCACACCAACCCATATTAAGTATGTTTGATAATTTCATGCCAATGTTGATGGCCAACGGCCATCAGTGTCAGCGTCAGCCTCGGTCTGTCGGCTAGTGGATATGTGGCTTAAAGGTTTAGATTGAAACGAGAACCCTAATTAATTTTTTATACATAAGCTTTAAAACCATGATTGAAAGGGTTTTTAAAGTCCTTTCAACTTGTTTAAGCTCAGTCTTTATATCCCTTAAAAACAGAGATTTGAGTGGTACTTCATCTCCCAGCCAGGCCTGATACCCTGCTGATACCCCACATCCCTCATACTAATGAGATGGGTGGGTGCCAGTGGGGGAAGGGACAAAAAGTCTGTTTCCCCAGCAGATGTTGTATAGACAGTCGCCTGCATCCATCCCTGTTTAAACGAACTCAGATAAGAGAACAAAGACAGTTCCCGCCTGTAAAAACTCACCTATCTACCCAACACAAATCGATCGAACTAAATCTGAGGCGCCACACTGCCATTTACAAAGGCCTGAGAAACGCTTCTTTTCCTTCTCTGCAGAGACATGTTGTTTACGTTTTGCTGAAAGGCATGTTTCTTTTATAGTTACCAATCATCAGGAAAGAATAGTGATGTGTCTGTTTGGTAATCTTCAATTATATTGCAAAAATGAAAATATATGGTTTGGAACGAAAAGTAAAAACCTGTCAAGCATGTTTGGATGTGTGAATACTAGGAGTTTAGTCTTCGTTTAGGTATGAAGGTAGCAGTCAACTTGAAAAGCTGAACAATCATCTCTTAGTGAATGCCTACAGGATTAGATAATCAATTGAAGTAATTTTCTACCATTGAAAGATTCCCTCCTATGTGCAACGAAGTATTGAATACAAAATTATTCTTGAAAGCTTCTGATATGACTTCTACAATTATATTCCTTTACACATCAAGATTGTTAGATTCTTAAAGTTTGTAATTCAGAGACAATCATGATGCAGTCATATGTTTCAGAAGTTCAGAATATAAAGTAGTATGGCTACACTAAGATATATTACTGAGTTAAATGCCTACGTTGTTTTCGTAATGACGTTGATAGTGGCACCATCTGTGGGAGTCCATGCAACCAGATACAAATGAAACATCAGTGCATCTTTTTTTATCTTTTTCAAAACATAAACAAACGGTAATGACATCATGAAAATGGTAAAACAGATGAATCATTGTAGTGGTTTGCATGGATAATCTTAAATGGTGCCACTATCGAGGACGTCATGCCAAAATGCAATAGTCAGCAATCTTTCCTTTGTACTATCATTGATATAATCTCAACTGATTCTTATGATGTATGACTTATGTGAAGGTTCAATCTATGATTGATAGGTAGCTCTTTTATACAGAAAGTTCTGCAGCACTCATTTGATTTAATTGATCATAGATTATTGATTGAAATATGATATATCTCTCTAAAGTCTGGCTTGTCAGATTTACAATTCTGACTGTAAAATGAAGACAAATTGGCCAGCCATTTGACAGATGACAGATGTTGGGCAATTAAGGATCATTTCAGAATGACATTATATCTTCATAAACAAAGGCTGAGATGGAGTAGTCACCAAAACTGCTTTGCCAACTGGGAACCTTGTCTGTGGTCATGTAGGTTGTAAATATGAGTAGCGCTACAGATGTCCCTTCAGGATATATGAGGAACATCACGTACATCAATTCAATAAAGTGCAAACCGAAGAAACTATTGTTATAATTAGGAATCAAGTTGCCCAATCCACACCATTACAACTTTCTGTAAAATGCTATATGCAAAACGAATTTTGTATATTCAATTGATGAATAAAATATGTTATTGATCATCTTCTGCTCAACCACTGACCACCCAGTGGCCACCCACTGACCACCCACTGACCACCCCCTGACCACCCCCGACCACTCACTGGCCACTCTCAGACCACTCACTGACCACCCACTCACCACCCACTCACCACCCACTCACCACCCACTGACCACTCACTGACCACCCACTGACCACCCACTCACCACCCACTCACCACCCACTCACCACCCACTCACCACCCACTCACCACCCACTCACCAACCACTCACCAACCACTCACCCACCACTCACCACCCACTCACCACCCACTCACCACCCACTCACCACCCACTCACCACCCACTGACCACTCACCACCCACTCACCACCCACTCACCACCCACTCACCAACCACTCACCACCCACTCACCACCCACTCACCACCCCCTGACCACTCACCACCCACTCACCACCCACTCACCACCCACTCACCACCCACTCACCACCCACTCACCACCCACTCACCACCCACTCACCACCCACTCACCACCCACTCACCACCCACTCACCACCCACTCACCACCCACTCACCACCCACTCACCACCCACTCACCACCCACTCACCACCCACTCACCACCCACTCACCACCCACTCACCACCCACTCACCACCCACTCACCACCCACTCACCACCCACTCACCACCCACTCACCACCCACTCACCACCCACTCACCACCCACTCACCACCCACTCACCACCCACTCACCACCCACTCACCACCCACTCACCACCCACTCACCACCCACTCACCACCCACTCACCACCCACTCACCACCCACTCACCACCTACTCACCACCAACTCAACACCCACTCACCACCCACTGATCACTCACTGACCACTCACTGACCAAACACTCACCACCTACTTACCATCCCCTGACTACCCACTGACCACCCACTGACCACCCACTGACCACTCACTGACCACCCACTGACTACCCACTGACCACTCACCACCCACTCACCAGTCACTCACCAGTCACTGCCCACTCACTCACCACCCACTCACCACCCACTCACCACCTACTCACCACCAACTCAACACCCACTCACCACCCACTGATCACTCACTGACCACTCACTGACCAAACACTCACCACCTACTTACCATCCCCTGACTACCCACTGACTACCCACTGACCACCCACTGACCACCCACTGACCACTCACTGACCACCCACTGACTACCCACTGACCACTGACCACCCACTCACTGATCAACCATCTCCTTCCCCTTCCTCCCCTTACTCCTAGTAGGCGCACCCACTCTCAACACCAAGATCTAAAATAACAGTGCCTGAAAGCTGTGCCTATTGGTACAGTCCTCCACCTATCCCTCCACAGTGGTTATTGATTGCGACAGCCATACAGTGAGGACTGCATAAATATATGCGCAAGCCAGGACTGGTTTGTTGAATAACAAGCAATATTTTTGTTCCCATTTGCTCAGCATTCTTATTGTCCTACAGTGTTATCGAGTGGCACCGAAGAACGAGCAGCAGCATCACAAGGGTTAACACTTCCAGGACAAACTATTAATTTTAACAAAGGGAACCATAAGATATAATTATAACATGTTATTATATCTTTTGTTGGTAGTAATTTGTTATCTCTGAGGTCCATTCCTTTAGCTTTGGAATTCAAGACCAACAATCATAGTCCTTCACCTAGTTATAATGAAATATTAGTTATGATTTATTTTATCATGACAAATTACTTTTTATTTGTAATTCCATGTAAATACTGTAAAGGTACTTTGTGTGAAACCTCTCTCTTGTAGTTGCAGTGGACAAGCTGGGAGGAGTGGGAGAGGTGGGATTTGATCAATGGTCAGGGGACAGTCAACGAGGACTGTGGGAAAATGAAGGAAGAATTCCAGCCGCCCAGTGGTCGAGCAAAGTGGGTAGTGCCAGGCGCAGGGCAGATTGAGGGCAGCAGAGTGGCGAAGGATTAATTGAGGTTTGGCTGGGAAATCTGTCAGCACTTTCAAACGGGGCAGCGTGGTCACGGGGCGCCTGGTTGGGGAGTGGTTGCGGGATGTTGGCGATATAGTGGAGGGTGCTGGGGAACAGCAGAGAGAGGCTGATTGGGTTTGGTCTAGGGTAAACTGTGGCTATAAATCAAGGATATGGTCACCTTTCCAATTTGTGTAGCCTATTGACATGGTTTTTATAGTTTGGTGTTGTCCGTGGTATCCTTATATCTATTGTGGAATTCAACTGAGCTTGGCCTGACAAAACAAACAATATCCGATTAGTTTCCTGTCAGCATCTTTTGACCAGGACATACCAGAAGGACTTAGATAAGGGCAGCAAGGTTCGATCAATGATCACTGAACGGTGAGTGCAGTCCTCGGAAATAGGGCAATAAACTCCAGCCGCCCAGCGGTCAAGTGAAGTGGGTAGTGGGAGGTGGAGGGTGGATGGAGGGTGGGGGCAGGAGGAAGTGCTGAAGAATTAATTGAGGGTCGGGTGGGAAATCTGTCAGTACTGGGCCAAGCAGCTAGCTAACTGTCTGGTAGGAAATTGGTAGCAGGATGTTCAACTGATGTTGGACAAATTGTCAGAGGAGGTTCAGAAGGATGTTGACTGGGATTCAATTTTAGTGCAATGGCTTTGAGAGCCATTTGTCCGAGATGAGAGTTGAAAGGGGTCACCTTAAAAGTTTATTTCTACACAATATACTGATGTACCTGTGCTTGATGTTTAATTGGGATTGGCAGTATTTGAAGATCAATATTAAATGGAAAGCTGGTGAAAGTAAAGTTTGTTTTATATTATAGTTTCTGCATCATTGAAAGGATGTTATAGTGTATTCCATAGTTAGTCAAAGAATGACAAGGGGGTGTTATTCCTGAAGGCTGACCTTTTTAGTGGTATGTTGTGTGTGCCCTGATAGTGATATATTAGGAGTGTGTGCCCAGATACAGAGGTGTACAGAGGTGGTATAGGACAGTATGTGGTGGAGGAGTTGGTAGAGGTAGGGGGTGGTGGTGGATAGTAGCAGGTGATTGAGGGTGTCAGGAGGTGATTGAGGTGGTCAGGAGGTGGTCAGGAGGTGGTCAGGAGGTGGTCAGCGGGTCGAGTGGGCGGCCGGACACAGGAGTGGGCAGGGACCAATGTCCGGGGTACGCGTCTAACACCAACACGCTCTTGACCTCTGATCTACACGGCTGTAGGGGGGCAGGGGTGGAGGGGCCTGGTCTCACAATAGAGCCTGGTAGGCAGATACCGCAGGCAACAGCCTAAAGGGGGTATTCCACTACACGACATGGGCTGCGATATCAGCGCAATATGACAATTTTAGAGACAGATTGGCACAAAAGAGTGATATAAAATGGCAATGCTGAGTACATGACATAATTATGTGTAATGTAGAATTTTATCTGTGTTAATGTGCATTTTGCTTGCGATATTGTCATATCGCAGACAGAGTTGTGTAGTGAAGGCAGATCTGATGCACGAGTTGATATATGTGTCCGGGTCTATAACTGTACCTCTTAATCTCACCTTACTCTGATTCCAGACTTGGAGGAATGGTACTATTTCTCTTTTTTCTTGTGTGTCAGATTTGTTTAAACATTCAACAAATTACTGTAAAGAAATAACTACTTCCCCCTTCACCCATTCTTGCCCCTCTTCCTCTGCCAGTCTGGGCCCCTCCCCTACCCCCCAAATCAGTCTGGCCCCGTACCACCCCCCCCCCTAACTAGTGTAGGCCCTACCTCCTGCACTAGTCAACCTCCTATCCTCACCAGTCTAGGTCGTACCTTTCCCCAGTCTAGCTCCCCCTCCCCCCACCCGAGAATAGAAGGCTACCCCCTCCCCCAAACCCCTAGTCTAACACACACACACACACACCCCAGCCAGTAGTGTGATGTTATAATAACGTTGCAGCAATATTCTGGTTTGGTTCTTGTTACGTTTTTTTGATGGGTCCCAATAACATTGCTGCAACAAACTGCTGTGACACTGCAGAGTGACGTTATTATAAGATTCTGGTTATGTTCTTCAACCTAAACAGAATATTCTTATAACATAATGTTTTGGTTTCATCCAAACCTCACCAAAAAATAACATTATAATAGCATTCTGATTTGGTGAGGTTTCAACCTCACCATCAATAATGTAATTGTTACGCGCCATCTTAGTAAGTAACAAACTGACTAAAATAAGCATGGTTGCAGAACGTTTCTGTTATGTCGCAGGTTGGCTGGGCCCCCTATCCCAGTTTCACCTCACGTACCCAACAGACTACCCTTCCACCTCTCTTCTTCCAGTGTCCACTTCACTGCTCCTAAGGCTAGTTAGAATTCAGCAGACCGGGCAGGTGGAGAGGACTCTACAGGACTGGGACTCGTCCTCACCTGACGTCAGCCATATATTTATATATATTTATATTTCTTCTATATTTACTTGGAGTTTTCAAACAAATAAGAAACAGGCCATGGTTAGCGTTAAGGTAGCCTTCTATTGCAGGATCTCTTTGAAATTCTAACTAAATGTCATGGAGCACATAGGAATGAATAATAATGAACATGTGAATGAAAAAATGATGAGCATAATAATTCAGATGTAGCTGAGTAAGCTGGTTTTTTTTCATTTTCCCCTCAATTTTAGGGATGAAATTAATTTTTTTCCACAGTAATTTTCTTTGGCCAAAAATACTCATTGATATTGGGGTCCTGCCTATACATTTCCAGCATTTAAAGTAAAACTCGCGGTTACTCACATTTGAATGTTGAAAAATGCACTTTTTCAATAGACCCCAATAGTTAACAGTCATTTTCCAGATGTTTATATATCAGAAATTAAAATGGCAACCTAGGATTTTTACAGTGTCATTATATTCTTGAACCACTCCCCTAATCATCCTGTAAATTTGATAATTTTGTCACGGTTTTTAAGAAATCACCCAAAATACCAGTATTTACCTTCAAAGAATCCAACATAGATATATCACTGCATTCTGCACCTGCTGATTTCCGTCACATTAACAGCAATAATGGAAACAGTAAGACATCAAGAGGGTTTTCTGTTCTAAATATAGTTAGCCAATAATAGTGTTCAATTCTTACCTGTTGTCCAATAAGATCCAAGGACACTGTACTCGTACACTGACTGTAAATGTCGATCAGGATGCCCTACTTATCAGGTTTCAGAGGTGGAGTCAACTTGATCACTTTACGTTGACAATGTACAAACAGTAACTGGTTTAATTTTACTAAGCTTTGAATGGACAGGTACACAAGAGTAGGAGGGGATCAGGATGGTGTACCTGCTGACAGAAACATTCTGCAACCAACATTTTTTAGCCATTTTGTTACTAACTAAGATGACACGAAACAATTGATGGTGAGGTTGAAACCTCACCGAATAAGAATGTTATTATACTGTTATTTTTTGGTGAGGTAAAGACCAAACCATAACAATGTTATAAGAACATTCTGTTTGAGTTGAAGAATATAACCAGAACTCAGGCTTCACCCTCGAGCTGTATGTTCCCTGCGGGTAGTACATGCAGCCACCCGAGGATGACTCTAAAGTATCTTCTATATTTTGTCACCCAAACAATATTGAAAAACTGTTTAAAACAGTGAAAACAAGGAGCACTATGTATGGTTTACAAATACACACTCCCCTGTATGTACACCACTCATTGGCATGGCGGGGGAAAAACAATCAAGCAATTTGAACTGCAAGTCAGTATAAAGTGAGGAAGGTAATTTGAATATTTCCTTCCAAGATAAGTATAAGCAGACAGGTAATTTCATAGAAGTAACTACATACATTCACCATGACATATAGATAACCATTGGTCCCGGGGCGGATTCAGATAGGAGGGGGATGGAAACAGGGGATCCTGACCCTCTCCCTATATCTAGTCAGCAAGAAACAGCTCATTTTGTGTTCCTCTTATCATGTCATAGCGATAGTTAAGAGTTCTGGCTACATATTATAAATGTCATGAAGCGTTGTACATTAACCGGAAACATGATTATTGTCATTGCCTTTTGGGTGTGCCATTAGAGTTTGCACTTAGGTGTATTTACGAGAACACAGGAAAAGACAAACTAACAGGAGGTGATGTAAAATGTTCCGTTTTTCGAGTTGTTTCTTGTGTCCCATATCTATGAACCGAAAAAATACAAAAAAAAGAGGAAAATGTCGTGCACATGGGAGTGAGTGCACGCCGCTTTAGTACAATTATGTTAAACCCCCCCCCCCCCCCCCAACGGCGGATACAAGGGGGGAGGGGTGGGCCTGCGGGTCCAGCCCTCCCCCCACCTTTTGGTGGAGACATTTGCCCAGGAGAAAAAAGAACATCATTTTAGTATGTGGAACCCTCCATCCCCCTTTCGAAATTCTGTATTCCCACCTGTTCCCCCCACGCACACACACACCTTTCAGAACTCCTCTATCCCCTGTAGTCACGCTCCCACGGGGTCTTCCCTCACTGCAGCAGGGGCGGGGTGATAAAACTGCTCTGAGGGTCAGGTCTGGGAGACAATGCTGAGACGGGGATCTAACAAATCACCACAATGTCAGCCCGCGGGGCTGGTACGCGGGTTGTAAGACACGCCGTCTACAAAGGGCTGCCCGTAAAGGCCGTATTACACTACACGAATTGAGCCATTGACAAGTCACCAGGAACCCAGGGAAGCAGGGAAGCAGCGATGTAACTAACGTTTTTGGTTAGTCTGTAACCTGCCCAATTTTCACATAACAATTACGTGATTTTTAGGTAAAGTTGAGACTTACTAAAAAAGATTGTTATAACAACATAATATTTTAGTGAAGTTGAGACCTTACTAATAAAGAATGTTATAATAATGTTATTATGATGAGAAAAAACATTACAAGAGTGTCACAATAACGTCACAGTGTGACATTATGATGCTAGGTCAAAAGACGTTTTTGGGTGCCATCAAGATAATGTAACAAGAACCATATCAGAACTAAACAGAGCATTATAATAACGTTATAATAACGTCATATTCTTACTTGGGAAGCCACACATCTTAGACATCAAATTCTTTGTTACACTTATGTGAGATATTGCCAAGTTTTAACAATCATATCTCTCCTGTATGCCAATTGTCTGTAATATCATCATATCCCGCCGATATCACAGCCCCAGTTGTGTAGTTACATACCGCCTTGAGACACGCAGACTACAAGGGCCGGTCGGTAGAGCCGGGCAGTGCTCTGCGGCCCTCGGCTCCACACGGACTATAGCCCTGTACCTAGGGCCTTATCAGAAGTTACCAAAGTGACTTTTAGACAATGCATTTAACAAGCTTTGTACTTTACATGGTGTGGGAGTTTTGTTAATGCTTGATTGCATATAAAGACTAGAGTTGAGTCGCAGTCAGTCTTAAAGCTGCCTTCTTGTCCTTTAGGACGTTGTCATTTGATGCGTTGTAACTCCCTTACGACCGCGCCAAATGCGCGATGTGACCAATGACGTCGCTGGATTAGGTTCTAACACTGCAAAACTATTGCCTCGTCAAACTTACATTGGCATATGTTAGCTTAACAACACATGGACGAGACAGTGGCTTTAATATGTGACTGGGGGCCAAAAGGGCAGTTTATTGATTAAAATAACGTTTTACCACCAGGCTGATGTAGACAGAATGTCTGCGACATTCGAATCTGCTAATGTGACTGGACCTTCAGCAAGAGAAGGAGTAAACTTCACGTAGCATAAGGACAAAAAGAAGGTTAACCATTTTTTATTCCTCTCATGTATTCACGAAATATGGGCACATTATAGATAATGTGAATTCATCTCTTTTATACTGTACACACACACACACGCACAGACAAAGACACACACACAGACACACACACACACACAAACTCACACACACACACACACACACACACACACACACAATACATTACTATCTGCAATAGTTTCATAATGATCTTCAACATTTACAATTCTGCCTAAGTGGAGTTGATTGGTCGCCTGGCGTGTATGCCACTTTGTATACTACTCACATGTTCCTCACTCGTTCAAGGTGCCAGTAAAGGCTGCATTCCATTAGATCTATACAGTATTTGCTTACACCATGAAGATGCAAGGAAACAGATGTAAACCTGCTTGCAGTAGGGTGCCGCAAGTTGGAATATATAGGTAATTGCGGCCCCTGCTTCTGGCCCCTGCTATTTTATATAGGTTTCCTATGGAATACTTGCAGTCTGGGATACCAACTTGTGGTTATCTGAACCGCACACTCCTTGCGATGGGTAATTAAAGGTGCCGCAAATGCTTCCTATCGCATAGTGGAATATGGCCTTAACATTATGGTGCGACGATGACACAAAAACACGTCTTCTGAGTTGTTAGTATAGGATTGTAGTAGATGCCACGTCCTCACGACCTAGATCAACTAAATATTAGCTGACAGATAAACTAAACTTATATTTGGCTCTAGCACATGGTTTTTACAAGCTAATTTAGCACAAAGAAAGTCCAGGCCATGGCCAAACAAAATAATAGTCTCTAGGATTATCAGCGATGAGAAAGTTTATCTCGATCAGGTTTCAAATGATAATTGTTAGTTAGATAAAATACGATTCGTAGGAGCAATACTTTATGTACAAGCAATTCAACTGTGTACTGATTAAGTGAATTTTACCTGCGCACAGATGTTTGATATTTGAGTCAATTGAGCCGAGTGCTAAGAAGAAATATAATTGCATATTCTACACTATTAGGGAGACTGTAATCTCCTTAGGAAATATGACACTAGTTTTTTAATTTTCTGAATGTGCTATTGGATTGAAGAGACACTTACTTTGAAGTAAAATTAATAGCACTCAGTTCATGATTACATCCTCGCATCAATCTAATATTTTCCTTCATAAAGCATAGATCATATTACTGTTTCTACTAAGATTACAGTAAAGATGTAAGTTCACAGCCAACGTGCTGTTAAAGTTGGATGTACCTTTTGATAACTGTAGAAACTTCATCGTTATCCATAATAAAGATGAAAAACTTTACATTTCGCGCTTCACCTTAGACAAGCACGGCGCTTCGTAAGAGCTGAGCTGTGTCGGAAGATGTTATTTAATCGTGATTAAATGGCAATTAGCACGCTAATTACATTTACACGATTAATGAGGCTAAATGCATGACAAATATTAGCCGGGGCCACCCCCGTGTCGGGGCGGCCGGGCTGGCGGCCGGGCTGAACGCGTTAGATTAGGCTCATTTAGAATCTTCTTTGTCCGGAAAATTATTTAGGAGACCTTAATTTCTTTGGCGTTTCCTGTCATTACCCAATTACCAGAGACATCAGGGGAAATGAAACCAGGTGGAAACTGTTGAGGTCAATTCGATGATCGGGGGACTCCGAGGCATGGCGTATGCCCAATTCGATTGGATCCGACACTCCAACGGGTAACATGCTTTCTTATGAGGAGTCCAGAAGGCTAATGTTGTATTCTCAGTATGTGACAATGATCACTTTGATTCTATGATCTAATCTAGACAGGGGTCGAGGGGACACAGGGACAAAATGCTGCTTGGAAATCTTACGTATCACTTAGGAAGTGGATCACAATAATTATTTTTTAAAAAAGGAAAGAAAAACTAGAAATATTAGGTCAGCCTACATAAAAAATGTTTTCGATCGGTGGTTGGATTCCATTTAATAAACAATCATTTTGAATCGCAGAGGAGCCTGTGTCACAGTGTGTATGTGGTATTTCTTTGAATTACACAATCCTGAAATCATTTTACCCCAATAGGGTGCTATATTCTTCTGCCACACTCTATCCATCAAAACTAAAAGAGAATTTGGATTATGTTTATCTGATCCTTTTGCTACATGGCCTCAATTTTTAAATAGTGTATTTATGCATATAGTTCTTTGCAATTGCTGATAATATATTATAGTGGGTTGTATATCAAGTCAAGTGTATTTTCAAACTTAAACGTTATTTTTATAACACCTCTTATACTGGAATCATTTACTTTAAGGGGCAATTGTGATGATATTAATTTTCATGGTAAAACCTTATCAAGGCACAACATGGGATGGACCAGGTTTCTTTGGCAGTCTTTGAACACCATTTATACTGGAAACAAATACTTTAAGGGGCAATTGTGATGATATTAATTCTCATGGTAAAACCTTATTAAGGCACAACATGGGATGGGCCTAGTCTCAATGGTGGTGGTTGAACACCTCTTATACTGGAAACATGTTCTTCAAAGGGCAATTGTGATGATATTTCATAGTGAAACCTTAAGGCCATATTTGATACCAATTTTTCTGCTGATTTGAGAAATCGACAGTGGAAATAAAAGTCAGATATAGATACATAATGCATCAATAGAAAGGACTTCCAATTCTCTTTTGAATAACATATAAGATGTAAGATCTTATGCCATATTCTGAGAGGAAATCAAACAAATACAAAATCGACTGCATCAAAATTGGTATGTGGAATACAGGCTTTATAAAGGGACGACATGGGATCAGCCGAGTTTCGGCGGAGTTGGTTGTTTTTAGGGCGGTTGCCCTGGCATGTTCAGGGTAGGCTGCCCTGCCTGTAAGCTGTCAAACCTTATGGGAAACCCTACTCTGTGAGGGGCAGGGGGGTCAAGACCCACCCACCCTATCTGCTTTCGCAGTTATTTTCTTTCTTGGGCGAAGTTGTGCTGCAACTAAACAATCATCTTGAAAATGAAAATACTGTTTTTGGAAAACACGTAAAATTAACATTACCAGTATGCGGCACATAACCATGAGATGATACTGTTATTTTCCCAATTGCAAATTCCATGGTATATTTTTATAAGATCTTTCAAGCGACTGTCTCTTACGGGTGTTGTTAGGCTAACATACGCCGACGTTAGCCTCACGATGCTGCAACCTGCGACGTGTTTTGCAACATTAGAATGTAATTTGGCAGCATAATTGTTCACGTCACGAATTTGGCATGTCAGGATGAGAGTTACAACTTAGCAAATAACGACGTCCTGACGGATGAGAAAGGGGCTTTAATTAAGATAGGACTTTCCCTTGATTTATATCATTGTAAATTGCCTGATAATTCAAAAGGTATAAACGAAAAAAGGAAGTCTTAATGTAATAAATGTTTCACAATTCAGAAAATCATCAAACCAAAGCACAGATAAGAGTGTATGGGGCACAGTGATAATGCATGCAAGCAGAGCTTGGTAGGACGAATACAAGTAATTTTTGGCTAAGTATTTTAGGAGTTATAGACCCTGTGCGGATGTGGTCACGTGACCACTTGTTGGTGATCACCGTGTTTTAAGACAACTATCTGATTAAAAGATAAATCTTAAATTAAAGTATTCGGAATAATAAAAATGATCACTTATGACTTCATTAGATCAATTAAGGTAGATGTAGGTAAATTTTCCTAGCTGTTTTTGAATAGTGAATATTAGTGATTTAAAAATGATCACCAAGATGTCCTATTCTAGGTGTGGTGACGTCATCTGCACAACGTCTATGTACAAAGTCTATCATTGAGGATGCGTTTTATGCTAGCAAAATTTGTCACTTATCATTTATCAAATCTAAAAACAATATGTATTAGTCATTAATCTAAAGCCCCATACCCACTAGGCGATTTAACCGCCGACGGACGACGGGAAACTGCTTAGAATCGGCCAACTCCTCTGATTGCCTGTAGGTATACCATATTGAAGTGTGTGTGTTAGATCTGAATCAGTGCTAAAATCGGCCGACTCTCCTTGTAGAGTCGGCCGATTTTAGGTCAGTGAATCGGCCGACTCTTGTCAAAATTGCCTAGTGGGTATGGGGCTATAGCGATCCCAGAGTTTAGACCAGTGTGAGATCGTTATTGTTTTCCCCCTTCACATAAGGGGGCCGACTCGATGCGTGGGGTACCAGCTTTCTCCTCACCAATCCTTTATGCGACGCCCACAGGGGAGGCACGTCCCTAAACAGGTGGCAGCTGAAAACACACCAGGACAATATTTTGGTGATTTAACATTTTGTCCACCCCCCACCCCCATCCTCCCTCCCCACACCCCACCCACACCTGCACCTGGTGTGTGTGAAGCAACAGTCTGGACGAGTGCCAATACTTGTTTTCAGAGAAGCCATTTTTGGAGAAGCCACTTCTCGAGTGATGCCAGTTTGTCACGGGAATCTCAAGGCCCGTTCGCCCTGGCCGTCGTGGTGCTTGCGATCTGTTGCGACACTTGACGTAATTCCAGGTATGCATTCCATAAAAATTTGACGGTAATTATCACGAGTTAAAGCACTTCCATAAAAGATTTGCGATACTCAAAATATTATCGCGAAGGCCTCAAATCAGTATTGTGGTGATAATTACAAAGTATTGCAGTTCTGAAAATATAGATTTTCACAAATATTTATATATGAAAATATGTATATGTGACCGAGGAAGAAGGCTGTATAGTTTAAGTTTGATCCCAAAAAAGAATTGAACAAAAAAGAGTTGATGTGGGGATAATGTTTGTTGGTATAGTGGTATCTCTTTAAACTAGATTATTGCATAATTTTTATGGAATGCCCCCCAGGTGCAAATGATAAAGCCCCATTCGCCGTGGTGAACGTGGTTTGTCGTAGTCCGCAGCGATCTGCGAACATTGGCAATGTTAGATTGTCATAGCCCTCTGGGACCTGATCCCTTGCAAAATTATTCAACATGTTTGATATTTTCGTAGATATCCTGTGCGATTCAATACGAAATTACTTGCAAAAATAATCGCAAGGGACTTCAATTCTCAGTTTGAATGCAATTTGTTTTGCAAGCATGTGATCATTATGTCACACCTGAGATTATTTGCGAATGTATACGATCACTTTTTTCATAGGTCTCAAGCCCCACTCGCCGTGGCGTCATAGAGCTCTGCGATCTGTGAACGTTGGCAATGTTGCATTATCGTAGCCCTTTGCGATGTAATCCCTTGCGAAATTATTCAACATGTTAAATATTTTCGTAGAGATCCTGGGCCATTCAGGAGGAGATTGCTTACGAAAATGATCGCAAGGGACCTCAATTCTTAGTGTGAATGCTATACGATAATTATCTCTAGCCTGCGATCATTTTCTCTCCCGTGAGATAATTATCGTAGGAATGAGACAGAATTTTCTCTGGGGTCTGCGATGGGAATGTTCACCACGGCGAGTGGGGCTTCAGCGATACATACATCAACCAAGGGGAATGGGGTTTCATGCAAACGTCAGGTCTGCAAGTGAACAGACCAAACATGTTGGATTGAATTGTTTGAATTCCAAGATATTTTGGGTGACAAGTACTTGAAAAACTTGCTGTTTGCAATCGCAAGGACCCCCTTTTATCAGTGTGAATGCAATTTGTTGAATTTCGATAGCATATGATAACTTTATCAGCTGTTAGAGGATTGTCTTATCCATCCGATAAATTGTTAGGCGCAAGGAGCGACAGAAGCATTGGCCAAGGTGAATGGGGCTTGAGAATGCCACTTTTTTTCAATTTTGCAGGCATACGATAATTTTAATGGTGCTGAGATTGTCCATGTTTGTCACAGCCCTGTACAAAAGAACGATTGGCAACGGCGAATGGGCCTTCAAGGCTCAATTGCGCTGGGCACTTTTTCATTGTAATCTGAGATATAATTGCAATCTTCTGGTATTTAGAATTATCATATCTAGAAAATATCTTTGTGGTTTACAAAGGACCTATCAAATGTATAAGGTTATGTGGTTGGTTAGTCAAAATTATAGTTTTTCATGCTTACGATTTTAAGATCGCAGTGAAACATCGGCCACAGCGAATGGGCCTACGGCTTCGTGATGGGACAGTACCCATCTGTCCCAGGCAGGACTGGCTCATTTTACTGGTCGTTGACTGATGAGAAAATGTTGGAGTTTGAATGGATGATTTAAGCAGGTCCGTCATGACATTGCTGTTAGGTTGCCTGGGAATTGGGTTAATAGATTTAAATGTTTGATTAAGGGCCGGAGTGTTGATGTGGAAAAAGAGGGCCAGGTTAGACCTTGACTACTTTGTCCTAAATTTGCTTAGGTTCGACTTGATTAATATTAGTAATTTAATTCTGTTTTGCTTGAAGAATGTAACCAGTATGTTGCAGAATGCCAGAGTCCAACATCACAGCAGTATTTTGCTCCAACATTAGTGGGACCCATCTAAATTACATAACAAGAACTGGAACAGACTGGAACAGAATGTCACTCCAAAATTGTAATAGCCAGGGACGGATCCAGAATTTTCAAAGAGGTGGGGGGATGCCCTTATGTAGACATTTGGAGGCTAGAATTTCACATTCAAAAAAATCAAAATGTGACAAAAAATTAAGGGTGTGGGGGACGCGCCCACCTTCTGAATCCATCCCTGATAGCATTACACCCAAGGCTTGGATGCCCGGTTGAATTTAAATAGAATGGCCGGACAAGAACCCTCAAGATGGGTAAAAAGTCTCAATAGAGTGAAAGGAGCAGTTGAACAGAATAGTCAATATCTTTGATATATCTTTCGAGAAGCAGCACAGCACCGAATCAGTACCTCAGCTTGTACACAGTTTCCTCTGTGTATTTCTAATCATTCAATCAATGGTGAAACAAGATTCATCGACTGTGTTGTCAAACTGAGAGCCTGCCCGCTAGCCCTGTGACAGCTATTTCACACCCTTGGGGGCACTGTCAGCGCCGCTGTCTCTGCAGGTGTCACACCAACCTTGTGACAGCCCGTCACGAGCCCGGGTGCCTCTGGTGAAGTGTTGCCTTTACGACTCATCGGGTGTATACTACAGTTACAGGTCTTCTCAAGCCCCATACCCACTAAGCGACTTTAGCGGCGATGGGTGATGGGAGACTGGGAGAATTGGCTAGTGGGTAGTAAAATTGCTTGGCGAATGCAAATCGCTAGGTGAATCCCATTGGTATGGTGTGTATTTTGGGTGACTGGCGATGGATGACATGATCCCTGGAAAATTTGCTTTGAAAATGCTTAAAATATCAAACTTGCTAAATATTACAGTCGCCCAGTGATGACATTAGCCATTCTCTCATTCGCCTGTTGCCCGTCGCTGCTAGAGTCGCTTAGTGGGTATGGGGCGTATACTACAGTTACAGGTCTTCTCATGGTCTATCAACAGCACCCTGCACGGTATGCCTCGGGGACTGTGCAAGAGAAGGCCTTCTTTTTTAAATTGGGATTTCTGACACATTCAAAGTTCAACATTTTCTCTTTCAGAGGCATGAGTAGTATGTTTGATAACCTGGGGAACTGCTTCCTGTGCCGTTGTTCTCCTTTTCCTGGAGGGGGGTCCAGGGGGTCCAGGGGGTCGTGGGGACTTAAACTTACATTTCCTACCCCAACCCTTATAATAGTGCGTTATATCAACAGAGGGGGCCTTGATCCGTACATCCGCGTTGACTACTGAGGTGATCCCACCCCCCATTATTCTCAGCGTACTTGATATTGAGTACACTGAAAATGCCAAAGAATGTTAGCGACAACACAAAAATTGGCATTCTGATACAGAATATAACCCTATTCCCATTCGCTTTGTCCTGCTGACTGCCGTTGGCTTCTTCGGTTCTTCTTGTCATACCACCCTGCTATCCCATCTCTCCCCACCCCATACCCCTCCATCTGTCCCCCACCCCCAAAGATCTACATCTCTCCTGAGTCCCTTACCACCCTACGGCACAAAAAGACACTGTCCTTCGCGCATGCGCACGGCATGGTAATAAATGGGTTCCTTTTTGTTCAAACTTCACTCGTTCCTGAAGTGAGTGGTAATTGTACAGTGATCATGTGACGAGATAAGGGTTGAGACAAGAGTTCTGCGCAGCCCAGCCTGTCATCACGCGCAGCCTCTTATCTACCCGCAGGAAGTGGGTTGTGCACGTCACCATGGAGACGGTGACGTCACGTACGTCACGCGGGCCACGTCTGGTGGCGGGTAGACTAACGACACTTGTTTAGGGTCTGTGAGTAGTGGAGGGGACAGGGGACAGGGGACAGGGGACAGGGACGGGGGACAGGGACAGCGGTTTCCCAGTGTTGCGGTTACTGAATAACAGAATTATATTTTTCTATATCCCCAATTATTGATAAAACATTATGATTTCTAAAATTTTACCAATCAACAAGCCAATCAACAAGCCAATCAAAATGCTGTATTTTTGGGAAATATAGGGTTGGACATTATAGGTTGGGATGACAGGCTTTAGCATTGGTTCCTATGGGGAAAAGGCCAAATTATAAAACTGCATTTTACATATTTTAGGAGCAATTTCTCAACCAAATTGCTTTGCTTAACTTTGTATCATGCAATTCTTTCCATTGGATAAGCATTTAAGCAATTTTGAAAATATTTCATGGTAAACTTTAATGTTGGTGTAAATTGTGATGGGCTTATTGTTGGAGTTTAATTTCCGCTTGGCAATCTTTCAGCTTCATCAGGACCACTCATGTTTGTGTATATATACCAGTCGGCTGACTGAATCTATGGGGGTGGAAACAACAGCAAGGCAAGGTAGTATAGCCAACACAGCCAATGCTTGAAACCCGTCCAGCCACGCGCGAGGTGAGGACTCAATATACTATCCCCACCCTTCAAACCAATCTGGGTAAAAGATATAAGATGGAAGGCTATATAAGACTATATTTCAGGCAGCCAGGTGGTTCAGTGCTGTTATACCACCAAAGTGCTGTCTGCATCTAGAATCATAGATAGTCTTGGAAATTTGCTTTACGAAACAGTATGGTCCCGAAAAATCGTATAGTATAGGATATTCAATCCCTTTATGAAGCAGTATGGAGAGACTATCGAATTTTCAAAAACAGTTTTGAAAGATACTCGGACAAGCCACTGTGCATGGTTATTGTCTTGTGTTATTTTCGATTGTTATTCATTGTGGAAATTGCACAAAAGAAGCCTGATATATGAAACTAATTCGGCATGTGATGGACCTAAAGAATGTATTGCCCAGTATTTGGAAGACATAAAGCTTCCTTGATATCGGTGGTATATTTCACACTCCATCCAATATGATTTGCAAAGCAGAGTGTAAAGACTTCATTTCAATAGTTATCAAATATTTCTTTGAATCTTAATCCATAGTTTTATTTACCTATTGTTAAGAGTATTGAATTTTATGATATGAGAAACGAATTTATAATTTTGCTAGTGTAAAAAGTGCAATAAATGTGAAACTTTAAAGATACAAAATGTTCTTAGTAAATTGGCAACACTCGGCCTCACCCACCCAGAGCCTCCCTTTGCGCCATCGCGAGCTGCCCAGCGTCCCGTGATACCCGCCTTATATTACATACGCCTCAAAAAGGGGCAGTCAGTGAGCAACATGGCAGCTGCAGCGTACGCCACCGCCTTTAAACGAACAAAAACTGGCAACTGACAGCCAAGCGCGACATACAATATCATGGTGTTCAAAGCGTGTAATTCTCTCTCACTTTTTTACACCTTCCCTTTGACAGCTTTGGTATAAATTGATGGGAGGGAGAGTCTATGGGAGGGGAGTGTATACTTGGTGTGAAGACTGTGGTACCTTTGATAATGTTGGAGAGACTACCATGAACACCAACACACTAAATACAAGCAATGACTACAATGAAATATTGACTTTTGGCTGTAATCACTATTTAATTTTATCTAACTAATCTACTTTTATGTGCTGTTTTAATGGTACTTTGTCCATTTTCTCACAATCACTGTATTCGTGAAGACAATTTTCAAGATGGGGTGCTAACACTATATATATATATATAACAGACTTAAGTTGACTTTAAAGCCACGTACCCACTCGGGCGACTAAGATTTTAGTTCCCCAGCAATTAGTGTTAACCATTTCAATCAACAGTGACTTGTGCTTATTTATCCTATTATTCAGCATGTTTCAATAGGGTTAACACTAATCGCTCGGGGACTAAAATCTTAGTCGGCCAAGAGGGGGCGCGACTTTAAGGTATCCATAGTGACCAACCCCACCCCCACACTTGCTCCTGCTGCTGTGCTTTCTGCTAACAACTGTTGTCAATATAATCAAGCATGTTAGATCGCCTTTGTTTGACGCACAGACTTCCAACATGTCGGTGCCAACTGAGGTGGTCAGCGACATCATTTTGTAATTGACCCATCAAATGACCTTGTCAGATATCTCTTATCAACGACAGCATTCCTTAATAACAAGAGATTTATAGCATTCACCGATAATGTTTTATATACCAAATAAATAATTGTAGTCGGTGACGATTGTTGGTCGCTGACAACTAGTTGTCGGCACGATATATCGGCCAAGTGGAAGCCAGCCTCCATGTTACCATTAGGCACGCTGTCCCCCTCAGAGGGGGTTTTTATGTGCACGCAGCCCCCAAAGTCCCTCATTCTGGGTCGTTAGTCCGCGGGCAGGATTTCCTTTGCTTCTATTACCGACCCATTTGTCTTGACTGGGGAAAGCGTGGATCGGAATCGTTCCTTCTTTTGTTGGCACCTTATTAGCCATTGCTTTTCTAACGAGTGGTTCAAACGAGGCGGTGTCGGTGCACGGGGCACATTAGGGGGTGTTATTTGAGGCTGGGTTAGGCCTAATTAGGGGAGGGCTGGTCTTGTAAGGGTAAAGACTGTATCATGAAAGGTTAGGGACAGGAGAACTGCCATAGTTAGCTAGGTTCAATCACATATGTGTGCATTCCAAGTTTGTTTGAAATGTGACTTTGAAGCCCCATACCCACTAGGGAATTCTGATAAAGTCGGCCGACTGATGGCCAATAAGGTCGGCCGATTCTCAAATTTAGCACTGATTTATATCAAACATTTCAATATTGCATATTAATTGGTGATTTGAATCGGTGCAAAAATTGGCGGATAATCCTCGTAGAATAGACTAATTTAAGGGCCGTTGAATCCACCAACTTGGTCAAAATCACTTAAGCCCCATACCCACTAGGCGACTTTGACCAGAGTTGGGTGATTCACTGGTGCTATAATCGACCAATTTCTACTAGAAGAGTCGGCCAATAGTAGGACCGACTGGTATCAAACATGTATATCTCAATATACCATACTAATTGGGAATCTGAATCTGTGCTAGAATTGGCCGATTCTGTGTTAATAATTGGCCGATTCTAGTTGGCCAACTCAGGCAAAATCGCCTAGTGGGTATGGGGCTTAAGTGGGTGTGGGGCTTAACTTAACTGTATTTAATAGAACTATGGTTTCATAATATTGTTCTTAAAGTCATGTTTAATCAAGTCCAGATGTATCCATGAGTGCAGTTTGAGATGTTAATGTGAGGAACCTTCCGAATACTTATATAAGAACTGAGGGTAACATTGCAGGGTGGCCGCAGTATTATTATGGACCGAGCACAAGCAATAAGCCAATCCAGGGTTACACCAAAATTCAGGTTAAGCTTGAAATATCTTTTAAACTGCCCCCATTTGTATTCCCTGAAGAGAGTTGCACAATTCAAAATTAACCAATTTGGTTGACATTGTCTCTAAAATTTGTAAAATGCAGCTTTAGATATTGTCCTTTTCCCTATAGGAACTAATGTTAAAGCCTGTCTGCCCAACCTAAATTGATAATGTCTAACCCTATTTTGCCCTGAAATACATGTTTTTGATTGGCTGGCAAACCTGTCAATCAATAACATTTGATAAATTGTAATGTGTAAGCAGTACCTGGGGATATAGAAAATTACAATTCTTGCTTATTTCAGTAGCACCAAGTGTAGGAGACAAGGATGGTTCATACGGTTATTTTGTCCTACCCTTGTCCAACCATTGTCCAACCCTAGGATATACTGAAAGGTAGATGGGTTTATTGTGTGCCCCCTAAGGCTCTTCTTTATTATTATTATTTATTTTTATCAATTAACAACCACTTCACAATGTTGTGATCTTTCAGTGGTGTGTGTAATAAGTGACAAATATACAGTACAATATAAGGTAATATGTACAGCGGAGTGATGTTACAACAGGACACACAATGAAATATTTACAATGAATACATCAATATGTATGTACATATTATGGCTTTCATTACCAAATCACTGTGAACTACACATATCACCATCAGATGATTTTTTTTAAGGATCTACATTATAGTAGATGTGTGAACTGCATTTTAGTTTCTGCTCTTTTGGTTTACTCAAGCGATACAGTAAACCAGTGTAAATGTGAGCAGTACATACCCCACTTTATAGTTTTCCCCTGCCTCTGTAAGTACTGTTCCATACATAGGGAGCGTTTCACACTGGTCCTAAATTTCAGATAGTAATTGTAATTGAGATATTTTTTACTGTTTCATCATTATGTTTCAGACTTACGGTCTTATGTTCTTGTTTTTAACTATATATCATATAGAGTTAAGGGCCGTCAAATGGGGCAATTTTGGCCAGTTTTAGAAGTTTTTGTTGTGTCTAATGCATAGTTTTCTTTTTCTCAAGATTTAATGTTGCTGTACTATTAGAACTACTAAAGATACTTTGTTCCATATAAAAATAATTTTTCACATAATTGATTTTGTACTATATTTTGAAGAAAATGTAGGTGGCCAAAATTGCCCCACAAATGGGGCAATTTTGGCCACCTGTACCATATAAAAGCCTTCTAGAGACCCTGATACTCCCGGGAACTGTCATTAATTAATCATTTATCTAGATATCTGTGTATCTATATTTACATAAGAAATAATAGAGACCAGTTTAGGAAACTTTTTATCATACTCCAACAGGGGAGGATCCAGGGGGGTCCAGGGGGTCCTGACCCCCTTTTGCTGGACCTCTAAATGGCAAAAAGAGGGGAAAATGTCACACCTTTATGTTGACCACCTCCCCCCCCCCCCCCCCACTTTTGACAATCCTGTATCTGCCCCTGTCCAATCAGACAGTACACTTCATGAAGTGGAAATATAACTTGAAACACAATTTTTGTTTCGGTGGGGGTTTCATCTGTGCGCTCTATGTAGGCAGTCTATGAAGGTCCCACCAAAACAAATGTAGGGTTCGGTGGCCGGGGAGGGGAGGGCCGGGGAGGAGGGGTGGTTGGTGGTGGGTACCGTTTTTTTTTTCCTAGTATGTGCCTGGCTGCACATACTAGGACAGGCCCTTTGCACCGATATTTGGCTGGACATGTCCAATTCAATCACAGTATACTGATGTACTTTATACAATAATAGGTCCCTAACAGGTTTTAACAGGGGGTGTCGGTGCATTTGCTACCACATTTCCATCTTTAATGAATGCATTTTCAAACAACTTAGAAAATATCACATACTTATGTATACAAATTGAAAATTGATCAATAGATTTTTCTCATGTTAATAACAAATAATTCTCCCTACCACAGATAGCTGGATCCAAGCATTTTAGGCACCTGCAGGTTAATTTTGACTAATTTTGTCGACAAAGTCTGTGGAAAAACTATAGAAAATACTTAAATAATTGTTATACATCCCTCTATTTTTTTTTTTTTTTCAGACAACTTAGAAAATATTTACTGTACATGGAAACAAATTAAAATATATTGATTGCTAGTTTTTCTTCATGATAAACTACACGTAATCATATGATTCATGAAAACTCCTATAGTAAAACCTTGTGGTTTGTCGACATATTACCCAGTATGCAACCTGATTTAGGCTAACCTGCAGGTAAAATTTAAAAAAAATGGCCATCCATGGTTAGGAGAAATTCTGGTTTCGTTCTTGTTATGTTATTTTGATGGCACCTAATCTTAGTAGTCCAGCAATAAGTAAGTTGCCCGATAATGTTTTTTGTCCAGCCAAGGTCTAACCTAATGGTCAAATTACGCAACCACAATATTGTTTAGTGTGTTAGAAACTACAAATTCACGTAATCGTTACATTATTTTTTGGTGAGATTGAGACCTAACCAAAGACTGACCAAAACAGAATGTAATCAAAGCATTCTGATGAGGTTAGGTCAAGACCAAATACAAAATGAATGCCATTGTGATGTTCTAAGGTGAGGCCCAGACTTCATATAAACAGAACATAATGGACCAAATACGTGCATGCATTATACTACTGTAAGTGTGGGGTTGTCCATAAACTGTCTCTTACAGTTCTGTCTCTTAAAGGAAATATAAAATAATGTTTTAGATGGCCAACGTCATAATGATGTCTGACTAAAGGCAAACCCATCTATAGGAAGTAGTCTATAAACACTATGGCAAACCCCTTTTAAAACTTCCACAAACATAATTGCTGATTGAAGGTGGAGGCCTGAACCTAAGCCAACAGATTCACCTGAGCCTAGCCTGGAGGGAACGCTGAAGGTGGTATTACCCGCCGGGTATTACACTACAAGACTGGGGCTGCAATCATTGTAGGATATGAGGATTACCTATCTATAGGAAGTGGTCTATGAGGAGTTAACTGTGGCAAACCCCTTTTAAAACTTCCACAAACATAATTGCTACTTGAAGGTGGAGGCCTGAACCTGAGCCTAGCCTGGAGGGAACACTGAAGGTGGTATTACACTACACGACTTGGGCTGCGATCTTGGTAGGATATGAGGATTTTACCAATAAATTCACATTATGGAGTTATATAACTGTTGGAAATTGGCAATTTGAAGCATCCCAAGCTAGAATATGACATTATTATAATGTTGCAGCAAGGTTCTGTTTAGTTGTGCTTTGGTTCTTGTTACATTCTTTTGATGGCACCCAAAAACGTCTTTAGAACCTAACATTGCAAAATTGCACTGTAATGTTATTGTTATATTCTTGTTATGTTCTTTCATGTTTTGATAACGTTACTATAACATTCTTTATTGGTAAGGTCTCAACCTCATTGAAATATAATGTTATTATAACATTCTTCTTAAGTAAGTCTTAACCTTACCTAAAATAATGTAACAGTTACGTGAAAACTGGGCAGGTTACAGACTGACCAAATAGGTATGGTCGCTGCTTGCCTGGGATGTCGCATGGGTGAAACCAATAATGTTATCTCGAATATATGTTATGTTTCTACAACATTGTCATGTCGAGGCTCAGTCGTGTGGTGTAATCGGGCCTTCGGTAATGTTGTATTTACCATGGTGCTGACTGGAGACATCCTAATAGGGAGAGACCCTGGGGCTATGGGAATAGCAAACAGGACATTCCCATTAAATTACATTAAACTGCAGAAACGAAGTAGTACTAATAATTCCATGGGCAATCTACTAGGTTCATAGGTTTAGAAACATGCACTGCATCAACTACAGTTGTTTCTTTTCACTTCCATAATCATGTTTTTAATAATCAATTTCAATTATATGTTGTTCGCGTTGGTTATAGGTATAGGACAAATTGGGGGGAATTAAAACAATACTTTGCAGGTTAAAGTAAAGAAAATACATTTGAGGTTATTTTTTCTTTATAAATTTAATGTGTGCCCCCAAGTAGTATTGATAGTTTCGATAGATTTTTGATTTGTAAAGTTTTAGTTATATAGGGCTGTTATTTAGAATATCTATTTTCTGTGCAGCCAGTCTACAAATAGCTCAGGTGGACATTTTGGAATTCAAATTGTGATTACTCCTAGATATTTGTAATGTTCCATATATTGAAGTTCTGTTAAGCCTGCTAGGGTTAAGCCTGGCCTATACCTGGGTTTTATAAATCTCTGGGAGCCAAATAGCAAAGTGTCACCTCCTGCTTATATTAGGCTTAGTTTGTTAACCTGATCCCAGAACCTCTTAGAGTCTCCTCCATTGATATTGTTTGTAATGACGACAGGTTTTCTTGTCAGCGCAAACTGCCAGAATCGCTGTTTGCATTCTTCTACCTGCGTGATGAGTTGGCTTTTAAGGCGTGCAAATACCGTAATTGATGTTATTCAATTATCGCAGATTCTGCTCAAAACCAGGAGTTTTAATGAGGCAAAATGAGTGTGGCTTTCAGCTGTCAGCGGGTATCAAGTTCTCAATGAAAGAGGGGATCAGACTGTCAATGGATGCTTCTGTTTTACTGTGCTGAACCAACGATTCTGTAGGCAAGCAAAGATATATTAGCTGATTAGGGAGTTGCAGATACTCCAAGGCATGACGTAACGTAAACGTAATGTATCTTTTTTCCCATCTTTTATAATATATATATATATATAAACATATCTTTATTAGTATACTATTATACAGTTACATTGCAAGACCTTATAGTTTGGATTACCAAATTGTACCCTTATACACCGATATGGCTAGGTAGATTAGAGATATGTTGACGTATCGAGATGCGTTGTGGGATCTTAAACTCCTTACTATTTGTGGCATTTCGGCATGAACGTCGCGATGCTAGAACCCCCTATGAGACTGCATGCAAACTGTTATAATGCGTCACCTGTTAACATCATTTGACTGAGTCACATATCTTGTGTACGTATAATACTTAGGCTGAATGCTATGGGATAAATTTTGAGAGCAATAGTGACCGAAATGCCGGGAGGCAGTGAAGAAAACTGTGTAAGCAGTGAGAACTGCTGATTAGGCAGTAAGGACTATTGCTCAGACAGTAAAGCCTGGTCCCCACAGGGCGATTAGTTTGTTAAAATTCGACGGCGACCAACGTGATATTCGCTGGTTTAGTCGTCCGACGATTTAGCATACAAGGGCGCCGTGATGTCTGGCAACCAAATCACTAGTCGCCGTGGTTTTTGGGCGAAATATTCGACATGTTTAATATTTCTCTCTAGTCGCCGGCGATTAAGGCAGTTAATCGGCGGGTAGGGCGACTTGTTGGTCCTCTAGTCGCCGTCAGTTTGATATCAAGAGCGTCCCAATGTGGAGATTAATTTTTTGGTACCCCGGCGATTAGTTAGACACCCAGCGACCAATATTTCTTCCTTGGTCGCCGCTGAAATGCAGTAATCGCCGGGGTTTAGTCGCCACGTGGGGACCAGGCTTTAGGCTTAGGGGCCGATCCAGGGGGTTGGGTCCAGAGGGTCCTGTCCCATCCCCCCTTTTTCTTTTTTTGGTGGACCCCTAGATAACAAAAAGAAGGGGAAATGCATTAGACATGTGCGTGAATGCATGCCGTTTTAGTACTTTGCCTTTATGCTGACCTCTTTCTCCTTTCAGAATCCTGTATCCATCCCTGTGAAGCTTTTTGACAGGGCAGTAAGAAACATTGAACTGGTCAGGAGGTGGGTTTTTGAGCAGTAGGTAGAAAAAAGTCTCTTAAACATGCAGCATGGTCTGCAAAGTAGACAGTGACAACTACTGAGCAGGCACTAAGGACCATTAAGTCCCATAGCCACTAAGCGACTTTTACTCAGTCGGCCAACAGATCGTCACTTAAATTGGTTGATCCTTGTGATCAACTGTTAGTATAGTATACTGAAATGTTTTAGCTGAATCTGTGCCAATGACGGCCAATTCTACCTCTAGAATCAGCCGACTTTGGCACCGATCCATCTGCCGACTGAATTGCCTAGTGGGTATCGGGCTTTAGAAATTAGTTAAGTGCCATACCCGATAGACGATAGACCAAAGGCCAACGCCGACACCGACAGCCATTGGCATCGGTGTCAAATTATTAAACATGCTAGATATGGCGGTCAGCATGGCCATTGGCCAATTCTGGCTGATTAAAGCCATACCCACACTCCATTGATGTACGAATCGGCGTGCAAATAGGGGTCATTTTGACGGCTATTGCTGGTTCGCATGCCAATTTGTATACCAATACTTTCAAAATTGTTTATTTAGTATGGCACTTTAGAAACCCCAATAAGAAGTAACCTTTAAGCCCCATACCCACTAGGTCACTTTGATCGAAGTCGGCCGACTCATCAGTGCTAAAATCAGCTAACTCTACTAGAAGAGTCAGCCGATTTTAACACAGATTCATATTGTGACGTTCCTCGGTAGTTTGAGGTTTCCGATTTCTACAACAGAGGGACGTGGGGATTGTTTTGGGTCACAGCCGGACGGGGAATCCGGGCAAGAAACCGAGATGTGATATTTAGAGTCGTGCCTCGCGCACGAGGGGGATTTGAGCGGATCGATCGGGAAATCGGTATTCGTCGACGGGGGAGGGGTGTATCAGCCGGGCTGGACCGAGGGGCCTCAGCTACCGGGCGGGGTACAGGCACTTCCGTTGACGGGCGGAGGACTGCGGGGAGGAAAAGTGGTAGGGGGGCAGGTGTAGGCCGTTTCTATCTCTCTAGTGCCGGTACTCTCTTCGGGGCCTACCGCGGACGATCCACCCTCGTTCTCGGTCCGCGGGGATGCATGTCGGGCCGACGGTTGCCGATTGTTTGGTAGCGATGGGCCGAGCCGGTCCCGCCTTCGTTCCCCCGGATCCTGGGTTTCCGTTCCCTGTTTCGGGCCCTCGTGCCAGTCCGGTCCTTCGTTTTCGGGACTCCATCCGGGCCAGTTTCGAGCCTTCGTGCCCAGTTTCGGTCCTTTGGGCCTTCGGAACCCCGTCCTAAGTTTCGCCTAATTTCTTCTAACTTCTGCTATTTTACTTAAACTTCTAGTCAATTAGCCTGTATTGGGTCATCTTATCGGTTATCATAGGAAGAAGACACATGTTGACACAAGGAGTACTGTAAAGGAACTCATTTATTCTCGGGCCTCATTGCCCCTTTAATAGTCTAGTGGTCAGCCCTGATTGGCTGTCTCTGATCACGTGGTTACAAATGACGTCACTTCCGGTTTACTTTATCACTTCCGGTTTACATATTTCTCGGGACTTTCGGGTTTCGGGCTTTTACAATTTCGGGCCTTTCAGGCCTTTCGGGTTTTTCGGGTTTTTCGGGCCCGTTACAAAACACACTTTACTCTGTCACATTATCTTACTTTTCATATTTCGGTCCTACCAATTGATGAATAGACATTCATCACAATATCAAACATGTATATTTCAATATAGCATACTGACTTGTGATCTGAATCAGGTTTTAGCACCAATCTGTTGGCTGATTGTGTTAAAATCTGCTGGTGGGTATGGGGCTTAATTGGACTTGCTGTTTATTTACTTCGGGGCCTGATGTTATCCGGTTGCTTTATCGGATGAAATATTCCATTCAGTCATATGCTCAACATTTGACATTCGTACTGAAGTTATCAGCCAAACTTGTTTTAATTCTGGTAAAGGTCTAGGCGATTAATAACACTTTACTTCTCAATCTAAAATGATGGTCATTTGAGAGCCCGCATTATTCCCCATCAGATATGGATGGGATTTTACAGCATTGCCTCCTTAAATACTCGTCATTCGATATATCTGTATGAGCTGATGTACAAGATGCTTTAATTTATCTTAATACATTTATTTATGGTGGCTGAGGATTGTATTTCTCCAGTATTCCTCCTACAACAGCCAAAGTTAATGTATAACATTGAATCTGTATGAATATTTAGTCACAAATTTCAGGAACTTTTTTATTTACTTCTATAGAAGGAAAACATTCCATTTAGGCTTATCATCTGTTGCACCCCTAAAACAGATAAATTCATAGTTTTAAATTGACATATTATTCAATATTGTGGCCACATTATATGAAACATTATCCTAGATGTAGTGAGGATGGTCCAGGGTGAGCAGGGGCAAGTAGGGACTGAGCAGTTGTTGCACAGAGAGATGCTTGGAGATTTGGAGAATTAGTTGCAATGTGCAGGGTGCAGGGAGGGTTGAGCTATTACTTAGCATCAGGTAAGAAGGGAGATGAGTAAAAGGCTAAGCTATTAAAGCGACAGTGGTTGAGCCACTCAGGAGCTTGCTGTTAGAAGGTGTGTAGGGCAGGGGGCAGGCGCTAACTCTGATGGAGAGGTTGCATGGTTGACACACTCTGTATGAGACGAATCTCATGCCATGTGTCAACTGATGTCAGTATGATGTAATGTCTACATGCAGCACTATGATACTGATAAATGGTTTAATGTAAACTATTTAATTGTAATTTGTAAATATTCTATGTTTAATATTTTTTTGCCAATGCTGATGCCGACATCGGCGCCAACTGCCAATGGTTGTTGTTGTCAGTGCCGATGTCAGTCCATCGGTTAGTGGGTATGGCGCTTAATGGTAAATGAAAAAGTAAGTCGTTTGTTGACACCAGGCTCCACACTATGGTACTTTGGAAAGGTGGCAGGTGGGGAGGGGATGGCCCGAGGTGAATGCACTGACCAAAGCAAGCATATGACGTTATCTTAGTGTTGTTATAACGTTCTGGTTAGTTCTGCTTTAGGTTTTGTTACGTTATTTTGATAGCACCCAAACACGTCTTTAGAACCTAATATTGCAACGTTGCACTATGAGGTAATTGTGATGTTATTGTGACGTTCTTTCACATTATGCTAACGTTATAATAACATTCTTTAATAGTAAGGTCTCTACTTCACTAAAATATAATGTTAAATTGGGCAGGTTACAGACTATCCAAAAATGTATGGTCGCAGAATATTTCTGTTACGTTGCTGCTTGCCTGGGTGGGAAAGGTGTCAGGTGGGGAGGGGAAGGCCAGAGGAGTAGGCACTGAGCCAAGCAAGAATATGATGCTATTTAAACATTATTATAACTTTCTGTTTAGTTCTTTTTTGGTTCATGTTACGTTATTTTGATAGCACCCAAAAACGTCTTTAGAACCTAACATTGCGATGTTGCACTGTAACATTATTGTGACATTCTTGTAACGTTCTTTCACATTATGATAAAGTTATTATGACGTTCTGTGTTAGTAAGGTCTCTACTTCACTAAAATATAATGTTTAATTGGGCAGGTTACAGACTATCCAAAAATGTATGGTCGCAGAATATTTCTGTTACGTTGCTGCTTGCCTGGGTGGGAAAGGTGTCAGGTGGGGAGGGGAAGGCCAGAGGTGTAGGCACTGAGCCAAGCAAGAATATGATGTTATCTAAACATTATTATAACTTTCTGTTTAGTTCTGTTCTGGTTCTTGTTACGTTATTTTGATAGCACCCAAAAACCTAACATTGCAACGTTGCAGTGTGAGGTTATTGTGACGTTTTTGTAACGTTCCTTCATGTTAGGGTAACGTTCTTATAACATTCTTTAATAGTAAGGTCCCTACTTCACAAGAATATAATGTTATTATAACCTTCTTTTTTAGGAAGTCTTAACCTTAATTAAAGAAACATACCTGTTACATGAAATTTGGGCAGGTTACAGACTAACCAAAAGATTATGGCCGCAGAATGTGCTGCTTGCTTGGGTGGGAAAGGTGGCAGGTGGGGAGGGGAGGACCAGAGGTGGAGGCACTGAGACACACCATGTGGTAAGGTATGTGTCTGGGTGCCAAGGAGGACACTTGACACCCATAAGGCGGGGCGAATGGGGGTCTCCCATTGAGAACCCAGACACTAAACAGATGTCGCGGAGCAGGGCGGGTCTCACTACACGCGGAACACCTCCAGGGACATGTCCAGGAACCAATCTATGGAGACATTTATGAAAATTGACCCCAGGTTGGGGGGGGGGGGGGGGGTGGGTGGGACAGAGGGCAGGGAGATGGAAACACACAAAAACTTACATTTTTCAGTGCCGACAGTACTTAGCTAAGTTGTGTTTCTGGAGTATTGTATGTCTCGCAAAGGATGATGATGCCATCTCTAATCTCATTGGGAACACGCCTACAATCTGTGCAGTGTATCCAGGAGATTTAGATGTCTCACAAAGTGGTAACTATCAAGCTTTAAACCGCTACGCTGGACCGAAGTCTAAAGTGTCCTTGATACTTATACCCAAAAGAAGTTATTTCATTCCTCAATTTAACACCTGCACTGCCAAGGAGCGGTACATACCAATCTACAAAGACATCTATGAAGGCAGGGGCAGATACAGTATTTTTGATAGGGTGTCAGTATAAGGACTAAGTACTAAAACTGCATGCAATCGGGTATATGCACGGGCCATTTTCCCCACTTTTTGTAGTTAAAGGAAAGCTTTCACATAATTCCATGAATTGCTATTTTTTGTGAAATTAACTGGACTTAAGTATTCTACAAATATTTCTAAATTACGAAAATATAAATATTTTAGGGAATTATTCAGGAAAGGAATTTAACGTAGGGAATTCCCTGAATAACATACTGAATTCAAATCAATGAAAAATGACCATCCTGCATTTTTATGTGCAAGCTTTCCTTTAAGGTGTCCACAAAAAGATTGGGGTAATGACCCCCAGGACCTCCCTGGATCCGGCCCTTCTAGGGTGTCATAAAAACTGTGGTTTTAGTTTGTAATGTCCCAGCAATAATGCCCACGAGTGAAACCAGGCACAAATATGACATTACGATAATGTTCTATTGTTGTCTTTTTTAAATTCTTGTTATGTCACATTTTGAAATTGTACAAAGACTTGATGGATGCAAATCATGACCAAATTCTTATTTTGTGTTGCAATGTTGCAAAAATAACGTACTTGTGACATGATGATAACATCACTTTTGAATATCATACTGCAAACAGATATATGGCTACTTTATTACATGCTTTTTTGTTAAGGTCAGATTGCAATCTACCTGACATTATAGTTTCGAAGAAGCATGCTGCGATCATACTGTCCCAAAAAAGTCTTGCATGTGACAGTTATACAGATTTTAGATCACTGATTTTCCAATGAAACGGTTTTGAATTAGGTTAAAACGTTATGAAATAAAGGTCAGTGAAACGTTGCAATGTTAGGTTCTAAAGACGTTTTGGATGCCATCAAAATAACCTAAAACAACCAAAGCAGAACTAAACAGAACGCTGCTGCAAAATTATAATAACGTCATATTCTTGCTCAGGTAGGAATAAAAAATGTATTCTGAAGGGCCAAAAGGGTCAAACCAGACAGGCTGAAAAACAGACGCAGAAAGCACTTTGGGAAAAGCATGAAAAGCAAAAGTAGAAATGGTGAAAGTAAATCCATCTGGATGCTGGTGCTTGTAATGGGTGGTTGTGTGTGTAGCAGACAGTCGGTCTGGGCAATCCCTATATAGCCTACCACCGCCCCCCTCGCCTGGCCCTGCATTGCCTCATCGATGACTATATGGGCAAGGCGAGCCAATTGTTACAGTCAGGGAGAATCTCATTGATAGACTCTAAGTGCATGGTTGTGACAGTCCTGCGGTAAAGTTGGTTTTCCACTAGTACTCGGTCGATATCGCGACTGACATCAGACGAACTAACTGGAATAGTGGTCGCACTGTAGGACCACTAGGAGGAGAATTTTTTGTTAACTTATCTTGTATCAATTACCAATAGGCCTATATTCCCCTTTATTTTGATACAATATTCCCTCTATACTGTAACTTATTCATGGCAATTTCATCCGTATGAGACATGATCTAGAATGAGACATTAAAATATTGCAGCATCTTACAAAAACGTACATGAATTACAGATTTGATTGTTTTTACTTAGATTAAGTTCTATACTTTAAATCAATGCTAAAACAGAGCAAGGCTTGCTACCCGAAACGTGCCCAATTCACGACAAAATAGGGGGAAATTTTTTTTTTTTTTCAGAATGAAATAATTTTTGGTCAATATATTCTTAGTGTATTGGAGTATCTATATATGTAATTGGGAACGTTAATATTAATCATTTTTTAATTTATGCACATATAAATATCAGGACCCCCACGGACGATGACAACGCCCCCACGGACGATGACAAGCCCCCACGGACGATGACAACGCCCCCACGGACTATGACAATGCCCCCACGGACTATGACAATGCCCCCACGGACTATGACAATGCCCCCACGGACTATGACAATGCCCCCACGGACTATGACAGCCCCCACGGACTATGACAGACTATTAAACACTAAGAGATGTCAATATGTAATAAGATTAGGCTAAATCTTTATGATCAAAAGCAAAATATGTAGCCTTCCATATTTAATCAGTATAATAATTCAACATTATCTACTACCAAATTTTTTTGTATATGACTATGAAATATATGCCCCCACGGACTATGACAATGCCCCCACGGACTATGACAGCCCCCACGAACTATGACAGTCTATTAAAACACTAAAATATGTCAATATGTAATAAGATTAGGCTAAATCTTTATGATCAATTGCAAAGTATGTATCCTTCCATATTTAATCAGTATAATAATTCAGCATTATCTACTACCAAACTTTTTGTATAACACTATAAAATATATGCCCCCACGAACTATGACAGTGCCCCCACGAACTATGACAGCCCCCACGAATTATGACAGGTCAATAAATATCCCAATAACATCAGGAAATATAGCCTAATATTTATTTATTTTCAACCAGAAATGTACACATTAATACGTACTAACCTATGGTAAAATATAATTAAGTGACACCTAAAAAGTTTTGAAATATAGCCCTAAGATCAAATACACAAAAAGTACACCACATCATAATTACTCAATTTTTCATATTTTTCAACATATTTCTTTAAATTTTGAGAGACTATGCGCAAAAGGGGAGTCCATAATGCAGATATTGTATGTACGGATGGATATACACCAAAAAAAAAGAAATAATATTTACATTTCTTTCTGATATAGCTCACTAACATGAAATCCGCCAATTGGGCACGTTTCGTGAGAATCGACCATATATATGTATTAAAATGTATGATTATTAGAGAAGATCAACGCTAGATTCCTCGTGAATTCATATACAAAAGAAGAATCAGCGTCTCCAAATAGTGTCAACACTGTAGATTCTCAATAAAGGCTTTTTTGAAATACTTTTACAAATTTTAGAAGCACGGTACTGGAAACGTAAAGCGTAGAAATTACCAAAAGTCTTGCAGTGCATCTTTCCCCACTGGCCAGGATAGTGGGATGGGGGTCTGCTGGGGTAGAGTAGAGGGGGGGGAGGAGGGAGGGGGAGGAGGGGGAGAGGAGGAAGGGGGTAAGGGGATGGGGGTAAGGAGAATGTGTGGAGGGGGAGGGAGAGAGGAAAAGGGGGAGAGGGAGGAGGGGAGAGAAGGAAGGGGGTAAGGGAGGGGTAAGGGGAGTTGGGGAAAGGATAGGGGAAAGGGTGAAATAAAGAGGAGAGGAAGAGGAGAGGGAAGGGGGGGAGGAGGGGGAGGAGAGGGGAGAGGGAGGGTTAAGGGGTGAGGGGGTAAGGGAGAGGGGGAGGGGGAGGCGTGAGGGAGGCCTAAGGTAGAGGGTGAGGGGTAAAGGGGAGAGGGGAGGTGTGGGGAGGGGGAGGGGGGGGAAGGGGAGGGGATGTAGGTATGGGGGTAGAGGGAGAGGGGAGGGGAGAGGGAGGGTTGAGGGGTGAGGAGGAAAGGGAGAGTTGGAGGGGGAGGGGAAAGGGAGGCCTAGGGTAGAGGGTGAGGGGTAAAGGGGAGAGGGGAGGTGTGGGGGGGGGGGGAGGTGAGAGGGGGAGGAGAGGAAGGGGAAAGGGGATGGGGTAGGTCCATCAGAGTGGCCTGTCCCTGGTCTCCTGGTCTGGTTAGTGACAGGCCCGCCCCTTTCTGGCCCTGATAGCCACTATCACGGGGACCAGTGCACCAGGCGGGCCGGGCTCTTATCCTTATTGACTGGGGCGCAGGGAGTAGCGAGACGGAAACACACAAAAACTTACATTTTTCAGTTGCGACAATACTTAGCTAAGTATTGTATGTCTGATATTGTAAGGCTGATCCCGTCTCTAATCTCATTGGGAACACGCCCCCACACTGTGCAATGTATCCATGTGATTTAGATGTCTGACTCTAAAAGTCTCTGTTGTATGAAGAACAAAGTGGTAACTGTCAAGCTTTAAACCTGCTTAAAAGTTGAAAGCGTCCTTGATATCAATAGCCAAAAGAAGTTATTCTATCCCTCGATTTATCACCCGCACTGCCGAGGATCATTATGTACAGGGGCCAGTGTGTATTGACAGGCTGTACATACTGCTCATCATTCTCAGTTGTTTTAACATAGCTTGAATAATGATTGGATGATAAAATAAAGAAGGACCTTTGCGGTCGTCCTCAGGTGTCTGTACGACCCATGGGAATTGTAGGAACCTCGAACTTTGCCCTGAGGTCGTGACGCCCCCCTCCGGGTTGTAAGACCACCCTCAGACGCCCCCGTGGCCCTTCTTATTATAGTACACATTTCAGATTCATGAAACGTTTAGAGTCATGAAATTCCAAATGCTATTGCCCTGATTAAATGGCACACAGTTTTTATCTTTTCTTCATTGTCCTTTCTTTCTTTTTTTATTTTACTTATCCTGGATCATCTCGATTGCAATTTGGTCTTCATCAAAACCCATCCATGGTTTGGTTATACAAAATGGTTATCATATAGCTACAGCAACGTTCTGTATTGTTTCTTTGATGGCTCCTAATAATGTTGCTGCAAGGTACTGCTGTGACATTGCACTGCAACATTATTATAATGTTCTGGTTACATTCTTGAACCCAAACAGAATGTTCTTATCACATTCTGTTTTGGTTTCATTCTAACATCACAAAAAAAAGTTATAATAGCATTCTGATTTGTTGTGGTTGAAACCTCACAATCAATAACGTAATAATTGTTACATGCCATCTTAGTAAGTTACAAACTGACTAGGGTAAACTGTTGGATACCAGTGAAAGTGTGTGCATAGTCAAGTGATGTGATGCCACCCACTGGTAATTTCCTTTCTACTTTCTTTATATCATAAAAAGTATGGTATATAATATAAGGAAAACTACCCGTGGTTGAGAGTACCACCCTGAATGCTCAGTGGGACGTCAGGAAATTTACAGCCCTCAGTCTAACAGCCTCGGCAATAATTTTCCAATGCCCACCTCGTATTCAGGGTCAAACTTTCGACCTCTGTATGTTTTCCTACAGTACAAGTCACTCCAGGATTTGAACCAACAACATAGGTGTTTGGAGGGGGTTGCTAACACTTACACTATGAAGTCACATGACCTAATTTACTGGTTCCCACAGGTCCTTTAAAAATCAGCAACCATATGGACTGCCTGTAACAGCCTATTTCGCTGGTTCCTGGTATAGCATGAAGTTAGTACAGTGTGTAGACTGTAACATGTGAAAATACATCGTTTTAAAAGTAGTAGGGTAATAACTAATCAAGTGGGGAAATAACAACTTGCACCGCCTGGCCCTATAAACCTAAATTAGACAGATCCTCACAATGTTGGTGTCATTCCTATTACAATGTGACATGTTCTATTTCAAACTACAGGCACTCAGTCCAAAGGTAACGCTTAATGAAGGGGTTCACCACCAGGGGGCGAGTTTAATCAGCGGACAGATTGGGTACAGGCCATTCTAAGATGGTTATCAGTATGCACGGCAGGGGCGGACATATTGGCCGTATGCCCCGCTGAACTCCAGCCCCATACGTCCCGCCTCCCACGCTCTGAGATAGGCATCACATTTAGTCTACTATAGGATAGAGATAATACACCCCCGTATATAAACTCTACTAATGTATGGAGATACGGCCACCCTGTTGGTCTGCTGTCTGATATGGGGCTGTTACATGACCAAAGTTCCCAGGAAATGAAAGTTACCTGTGCATGCGCACTGGGGTAGGTCCCAGTCTCAAAAAGTCTCTAAGTATGTTTACTCAGTGATGGAGGTTGTGATGGATAGCAAACTAAATGTATATTCCACACATCTTTAATAACCCGACTAGGATCCATACCTGAATTGAATATTTTAACAACTATTATCAACTAGTAATACATATCATTAGCTTGTCAATTAAATGACCAGGAAACACTGTGAATATGACATTCGCATGATTAATCAGAATTGCTAAAACATAAAAGATCTGGGGCGGATACAGGATTTTGGAAAGGTGGGGGTCAGCATGTAGGGTAAGTACTAAAACGTTGCACATTCACACATACACAAATCAACGTTGTTTATGAAGTTTACGTGTCCACCAAAAGTGTGTCTGTGTGTGTGTGGGGGGGGGGGGAGGAGGGAGGGGGTCAGGACCCCCTTCACCCCCTCTGGATCCGCCCCTGTGGATAATAGCTAAGTGGAAAATGGGCATTGGCTCTGTGACGAAAGAATGGCAACCATTGAGTTGGTTATACAAGTGTAGCTGTGTAGGTGTTACGTACGGAGACGGCTCTAAACGATTCCTAACGACCCCCAGTCGTCATGGTTACGTATAGGTAGGGCTCTAAATGACTCCCTGTCGTCAGGGTTACGTAGAGACACGGCTGTAAACGTTAGGGTTACGTTTGGTCATTTCATGACCTCAGGCTCTTAGCCAGTTGGGGGGGGGGGGGGGTAGTGGCGTACCCATGGGGGGTTGCGAGGGTGTCTGGAACCCTCTCAGGTTTCTCAAAGTTTATGTGATTTAACTTCAAACATAGGACATCTTTTTATCAAAATAACTGGTCAGAACTCCCTCACTTTTGCATGGAACCCCTTGGTTTGCCTGGAATACCTTCATATTTCAGGGCTGTGTATACATAAGCTCCGAACCCGAAATCGGGGGTTAACCTTGGACAAACCCCCTTCTAAAAGGGGATAAGATATTTGATATTTCTCTGCCTTTTATTTTCCAATATATTTTCATATGCAGTATGTATGCCGTAAATCTGCAAGAATATCTCAGTTATGTCTCTTAAAAAACGAACCTCACCTCCGAAAAAAACTGGCTACAGCTAGGCCTGCTGACCGTTAGTTGGACGACTAGCGGACCTGGTTGGAACTACAGTCTAGGTTACGTCCTGTAACTACTGACACTACCGTGTCATACTGAGCTGGTTACCGGTAGTTACCGGGGCTGGGAACCTTCCTCGGGACCCCGTATATAACCAGCGGTTAATAGGGCAGTGTAGCCTGTAACAGACTTGTATCTGTGATAACAAGATGTCATAGGGTGGTGTGAGGGTGGAGCGGAACATGTCAGTCTATGCCCTCCCCCCCACATATATAGCAGTTAATAGGGCATGTAGGCTGTAACAGACTTGTAACTCTGATAACAAGATGTCAGAGGGTGGTGTGAGAAGGGGGCGGAACATGTCAGTCCATCCCCCCTCCCCCTCTTCTTGGACTCACCCCCCCCCCCCTCCCTCCGCCGCTCTGGATCCGTCCATGCGGTTGCAGTTGTAGACAATGACATAGAATTACTAACCATTGTGGTTCCAAGTAGCCTGTTGCACTTACCTATCGTTACAACGTAAGGTAGCAAATTATTGACATCCTCATAGCCACGTTGCATGTTATAACGCCAGGTCCCATATGCAGGGCCAGACACACAACAGCTGGTGGTCCTAAGACCTTTGATAACCCTGTCATTGTCACGGGGGGAACGCCTGATGCCACAGCAGCAAGACAGAGACTTGAACCACCAACCTTTGGATGACAAAGCCTACCGCTGTACCACCAGAACGTCCTGACAGATGCTCGAAGTTTTAGTACTTATACAGCCCATTGGTGGATCCCCCCCCCCCCCCCCCCCCCAAAAAAAAAAAAAAAAAAAAAAGAAAAGAAAAAGAAACACAAACTTTTTCAAAGTCCTCTAAGGGCCCCAACACCGCCTGTATCCTGGACACCTGGCGGTGAAACTAAGAACTCCCTGTAGACATATCCCATTGTAGACTAGCCCCCGGCAGACTGGGAGTTTTCGCTGGTCAGTGTCGACGTCGTCACTTTACTTACTCTTATACCGGGTGCTGCCAGATACAAGCAGGTGGTGAGGATAGGGGTGATGGGCGCAGTGTCCTGAATGTTAATAAACGGAGAACTTAGCCCAAAGGACCACCCTTAGAAGAGAGGGGGTTGACGTGCATTGTGTCCTGAACATTATTAAATGGAGAACTTAGCACAGAGAACCACCCATAGAAGGAGGAGGGGTGATGGGCACTGTAAGTTGACCGTTACTTAACAGAGAACTTAGCCCAAAGGACCACCCGTAGAAAGGGGGTGGGGTGACGGGCATTGGGACCTAACCGTTAATAAACGGAGAACTTAGCCCAAAGTACCACCCATAGAAGAGGGGTGGGGTGATGGGCATTGCGACCTAACCGTTAATAAACGGAGAACTTAGCCCAAAGTACCACCCATAGAAGAGGGGTGGGGTGATGGGCATTGCGACCTGATCGTTAATAAATGGAGAACTTAGCCCAAAGGACCATCCATGGAGCGGGGGTGCTGTAACCTGACCGTAAATAAATAGAAAACTTAGCCCAAAGGACCACCCATAGAAGGGGATTTTTTTATTTGTTTTCATATGAAATGAATCCACCCTAGTGTTACATACAACAGTCAAAAATCAGATAATTGTGAAGATTTTTAATTGCTCTATAGCTACTTGCCTCATCTGGTCCAATAGCTAAGCAGTTAAAACACTAAGTGTAAAACACTAAGCATAAAACTAAGGAGATAGGGATACAGTAATAGTAGATTTATTGTAAAAGTGATAATCCGGTCAATATAAATCTCGGATAACTACAAATCAAAGTGTTAATCAGCAGATTACTAAAGGTGCTGCAGATGTAACCTTCACCAATCATACTTTCCCCGTAAAACCTCCCCCGATTCCCGGTTCTTTTCCCAACCGTACAAAAGGCGGAGGTCTTTATCAGTGCTGCCACTCGCCTTAACCACACCCCTCCCTGCTGACAACTATAGAAACAACCCCCTGGCCCCCCCTACCCCTTCTTGCCACCCACTGGAATTATGACTGATTTCAATTAGAATTTACTGCTGTTTTTATCCCAGTTTCTTTAAGGTTTTTCTCGGCTACCGCTCGGCGCTGTTCCTCCCACTTTGCTTAATGAATGTTTTCAAATGTGTGTTTACTCGTGTTTTTAGGCTAGAAAGTTTGCCTTTTGTAGCTTTCTGTGAGGGAATTCTGAAAAAGGAATGTTAATTTGTCTTTCTTTTTGTAATTCAGATTTCTGGAAGTGATGCCTCCCGAAAGAATTGGATACTATTCTAAGGAAAAAAGCTGAAGTGTGAGACCTTAGGATTCCTTCAGTATAAACTGGTTCAGGTTGGTATTCATCTTTCTTATCAATCAAATACCTTGACTCTCATTCCGAACCAGAATGTATAGTTTCGTATATATCATTCGTGTCACAGAGACAAAGATGTTAAACAAAAGTCGGAAGACAAAAGACAGTCAGTCGTTGTGTTGGATATTATATCAACTACACTTTAAACAGTACCAAAGAGATATATGATGATCTTGACACCAATAAGAAAGATAATAAAAAAAGGTATGGGTACCGGTAATAGACATTCTGTAGGTGTATTTATCCAGTCAGCGGTGTGACGTATAATGTTGCAGCAACGTTCTGGTTTGGCTCTTGTTATGTCAGTTTGTTACCAACTAAGATGGCATATAACAATGCCGTTATTGGTGGTGAAGTTGAAACCTCAACAAATTAGAATGTTATTATTACATTATTTTTTAGTGAGGTTAATACGAAACCAAAACAGAGCGTTATAACAACATTCTGTTTAGGTCAAAGAAAAACCAGAATGTTATAATAACATCGCAGTGCAACGTCGCAGCAGTAGGTTGCAGCAACGTAATTGGGAGTCATCAAAAGAATGTAACAAGAACCAAACCAGAACCAAAATTAATAGAACGCTCCTGCAACATTATTATAACGGCACACCTCTAGCTGTGGTAGCTTCTTGCTCTGACAGAGGTTTTGGTGCTGTCAGGAGCTATGTGAGCCGAGTTGAGTTCAGTTGGTCAGTGGAGCCGACCCTTAAGTGAAAGTAGGTATTAAAGAACCTTTTAACAGGGGTGTAGCCTAAGCTCCCAACCCACTGGTCTCTTCTTGGTTAGTATTCAACGGCCGGGAGTACCTACCCATTACTGGCTCTGCCAGGATCGGGGTTGGATCACCGGCTGCTATAGATCTGGTCAGCAAGAAATAGCTCATTTGGTGTTCCTTTTATTGCAACATAGCAATAGTTAAGAGTTCTGGCAATTTGTTATAAATGTTATTTCATATGAAGTGTTGGACATAAAAAGGACAGATATTGTCATTACACTTTGAATGTGCCATTACAGTTGCATTCTGTTGAATTTTTAATAACATAGGAAAACATGAACTAAGATCTATAGGTGCCAGCTGGGAGAGGGGTTGAGGTAGTGAGAGGGGAAGGGGGAGTAGTTAGGGTCTACATGCCATAGGAGAAAGAAGGGGTTTGACGGACTATGGGACAGAGAAGTGTGGTAAGGGGTTGGGGTTCAGGCAGGGGTCCAGGAGGGGATCAGGGGGGATTAGGGGCAGGTTGGAGGTGGAGGAAAGTACCTGGTCCCCTGAGCTACCCGCATTTGTACAGCATGGACTGACCACATTAAACCTGTGTAGGGGTATGGGTCGACTAGGGGAAGAGGGTACGGTAAATGGATTTACGCTGGTATGACCTAAGTGGATGGGGGTATGCTGGTACCTGCTTTCTCCACCAGGGGACACATGATCGAGAGACTGCAGGTCCATCCTATTTTCTCTGGCCATCTAATTGGTCGAGAAGTGGTCACATGACCCCAAATTTGTAAAAATCTGCTGAACTCAGTGGTAGGGTGTTGCGTTAGAGGAACATGAGTTGATGGTGTGGATTCCAGCGTAGGAGCAAGCACTAGGCATCTGGGTGTAAGGCTAGTTTGAGGAGAACATCCATAAGGATTCATGTATCATAGCATGCGGCAAGTGTTATTTAGTTATATCTTGCATCCCAGATCTGCCAGCTGGGAGGGGGTTTGAGGTAGTGAGAGAAGGAGGGGGAGTAGTTAGGGTCTACATGCCATAGGAGAAAGAAGGGGTTTGATGGACCCTTGGACAGAGGGGGGCAGGTGGTAAAGGGGGGGGGGGGGGGTTCAGGCAGGTGGACCCGGAGGGGATCAGGGGAGGATCAGGGGCAGGTTGGAGGTGGAGTATAGTACCTGGTCCCCTGAGCTACCCGCATTTGTAAAGCATGGGCTGACCACATTAAACTGGTGTAGGGGTATGGGTGGACTAGAGGAGGAGGGTACGGTAAATGGATTAACACTGGTACAACCCAACTGGATGGGGGGTATGCTGGTACTCGTTCTCTCCGCTAGGGGACTCAGCGTGAGAGACTGCAGGTTCCACCTATTTTTTGGGCCATCTAATTGGTCGAGAAGTGGTCACATGATCCGTAATTCGTCAAAACCTGACTAACTCTGTGGTAGGGTGGACCTGCAGCTTATTATTATGTACAGTGTAGCATTAACAGAGTGTGAGTTGATGCTGTGGATGCCAGTATAATCCTATGGGGGACTAGGTATCTGGGAGCAAGGCTAGTTTGAGGATTATAGAATGCAGCAAGTGTGAATGAAACAGAAGCATGTCTATAATTGTATAGGGCAGGTCTTCGGTTTTGGAAAACTCCAGAGACGTGAGTTGCTTTACATTTTAGAGTGCCCATCTTAAAACCTATGATCTTTGTAGAAAGATGAAAAGGGGGAGAGTTTACTTAGAAAGCAGGAAGATCAGGATGCAGATAGAAGTAAAAGGGTATGGGGGGAAGGGTTCCTGTGCACTCGGTATATCTTTGGAACAATAATGATAGAAAGCCTTCTACCTGAATGTACACGAAATATGTTGTGTGTTGCATGTACCTCTGCACATGTTTTGTAATTCTTGGTGCTTCCATATACACATTCATGTCAGGCAAGCAGCAGAGGCCAGACCCCCTTCAAGCCCCATACCCACTAAGCAACTTTTACAGAGTTGGACAATAGATTGGTGCTAAAATTGGCTGATTCTACCCCTAGAATCAGCCGATTTTAGTGCTGGTTCAGATCGAACATGCACATTTCAATATACTCTACTAACAGCCAATCATAAGATTTGGACGAGTTTAGCACTGATCCATTGCCTAACTCTCTAAAGTTTGCTTAGTGGGTGTGGGGCTTTACCTGTCGCCAACCACCATTTCTGTATACTACTTGGGGAGAAACTACTTGTGGGAGAAACATCTAATACTTCTGTCTATTGTACCATGATTATCAGTTACTTTCACGTGAAAGATGGCAAGTTGACTTTATGTGCATTGTATATTCTGAATGTCTTGATATTCATCTATCACTTCTTAGTCATCATTTTTAGTGCTAAGTTAGTATTAAGGTTTTTATATTTTATGCTGATAAGTGAAACCAAGTAAGTCACGATTGTAAAAAAAAAAGTGGACATTACTGTTAAAAGTTGCCATAACCCAAATAAATCGACCTCTGTCATTTGATTTCTTGATAGTTCACCTCAAATATGTTCAGAGTATAGTCACAGACAGGACACAATATTAACTGATTTTACAAAAAGGGTCCCTAAGTAGACCTATACACATAGAGGACACATGATGTTAACTGATGATACAAGTAGACCTTAAGTAGACCCATGCCCATAAACAGAACACAATGTTAACTAATCTTACAACAAGGGTCCCCAAGTACACCCATACACATAGACGACACATAATGTTAACTGTTGATACAACAAAGTATCCCAAGTAGGCCCTCATCCATATATCGAATACAACGTTAACTTATAGTACGACAATGGTCCCTAAGTAAACCCATACCCATAAACGGCACATAATGTTAACTGATGATACAACAAGGATCCTCAAGTAGACCCATACCCATAGATGACACATAATGTTAACTGATGATACGAGGTTGCCAAGTAGGCCCATACCAAAAGAATGCAAATAATGTTAATTGATGATACAACAAAGTATCCCAAGTAGACATATATCTATCTGTTGTACACAATTTGGGGCATCTGTATCTGCGAGGTAAAAAAGGAACTCTGCCGCACCGGCAACCTCCTTAATGTTGGGTTGCACAAAAATGCACTCACCAGAGAATGTTTCTCCCAACTTTCTGTCCATTTTTGCCTCCAAGATACAGACGACCCAAACCCGCATGCGGAGGATAGACAAAACATAATGTTAACTGACGATACAACAACAATCCCCAAGTAGACCCATACCCATAAATGGAACGCAATGTTAACTGATGATACAATAAGGGCCCCAAGTAAACCCATACCCAAATAAGGCACATAATGTTAACTGATGATACAACAAAGTCCACCAACTAGACCTATACCCATAGATGACACACAACATTAACTGATTATATGACAAGATCCGCCAAGTAGACCCATACCCATAAAAAGAACACAAATAACTAATCGTATAAAAAGGGCCCCAAGTAGTCCCCCAGTCTGTCCTGTCACTTCGGCTTTGGGAACCACTTCAGATAAATCGCCTTGGTTGAGAGACAAACAAACGGCTACACGCGCCCGCCTCCTGCCTTCTTTCACCGATTAGTGGATTGCATGATGTGGCGGACACATGTCACCGGCACTGGGAGTGCCTGCCCGGTGTTAGACTGTGGTTACGTCCAAGACCGCTAGGCGCTCAAAGAAGGACTGTTAACCAGCGACCATTTTAGTTGGGAATTCCAAACCCATATCCCAGCATGCTTTGCAGCCTCTGGTTTATAGCAGGGAGGATCATGAACTATATATAGCCAGCACCCAAACAACCATCAAAGGGGTTCTCCATGCAATTTATAGAGGGCCAATAAAATAACTTCTTGCAAATTTTAAGTAGCCAAAAGTAGCCATGGATTGTTGGTGTAAGAACCTATTATGCAAGAGGCATCTAGGTCATGAAAGGACTAGCCCTGTGTCTCTGTGGTGGGGAGGGGGGAGGGTTGTCAGGCCTCCGTGAGACAAGCCTCTACCATGTAAGTGGGATAAGCATTGTTCACGCCAACCTTTCTATTCTGTTGGCGTAATCCTGTAACTTAATGGCTTTAACAATGTATGGAACAATTAACTTAGTGTTTTACCTTTCAAAGTTATGCTAGTGCTATCCTTTTTGATCAGTTAAGTATCAGGCTATCTCTGACTGGCATATGTTTTATTTCGTACACGTATGTTAACAAATAGAGAAAACTAAGTATTTTGTGTTACAATTACTGATTGAATTGAATAATCAATCATTTGGAATTTGATGTGTGAGTTGGATATTTTGCATTGTCTGCATAAAAAAACTGACTTTGAAACAAGAGTGAAATGTCCCATATTGCCTTGTGAGTTCTACATGGGGTAAATAGCATGTTACTTTCCAACATGCCACTCCTCCTTTATCTACATACTTAGGTAAATAGCATGTTAAATCACAAAAAAAATGATCATAATATGCATTCACAAATAATCTAAGGTACAACAAAGCCAGCAAAATTGATCGCATAGCGTTCACACTGGAAAGGAAGGTCCCTTGCGATCATTTTCGCAGCCAATCTCATCCATAATTGCACAGGTTCTCTATGAAAATATTCAACATGTTAAATAATGTTGTTAGGGATCAGGTCACAGAGGCCTACAACAATGCAACATTTCCAACATTCGCAAATTGCAGAGAGCTACGATAACCAATGTTCACCAGGGTGAATGGGGCTTTATGCACACAGTCTGTACTTAAGTCAACCCAGCCAAGGATGCGGCCATATTATAATGTTGCTGCAACGTTTTGGTTGGTTCTGTATGGGTTCTTGTTACATTATTTTGATGATGCCCACTTTGACCTTATTCCAACATTCTCGTAAGATTCTTCAACCTAAACAGAATGTTCTTATGATTTTCTGTTGTGGCTTGGTCTTAACATCACCAAAAAATAACAATATAATAACGTTCTGATTCAGTGAGGTTTCAACCTCGCCGTCAATAACCTAATTGTTACATGTCGTCTTAGTAAGTAACAGACTGACCTAAAAAGTATAGTTGTAGAATGGTTCTGTTACATCGAACCTTGGCTGGGAATCCACTGACACCAAGACCTGTCCTACAGCACTCTGACTGTATCTACGGGGGGTTTAGGGTTGGGGGAGGGGGGAGTAAGCTGGTAGGGGGCTGGTACTTGCCGTCTTATCTACCCACCACGTGTCGACCATAGAGCCATCACACGCCACGGTTACCACTCACTAAGGTCCTGTTTACAACTGGTCTATAGATGGTTACCGCTCACTTCTGGCTGTTTAAAACTGGTCTATTGACGGTTACCGCTCCCTAAGGACCTGTTTACAACTGGTCTATTGACGGTTACCGCTCACTTAGGTCATGTTTACAACTGGTCTATAGACAGTTACTGCTCACTAAGGGCCTGTTTACAACTGGTCTATTGACGGTTATCGCTCACTTAGGTCCTGTTTACAACTGGTCTATTGACGGTTACCGCTCACTAAGGGCCTGTTTACAACTGGTCTATTGACGATTACTGCTCACTAAGGGCCTGTTTACAACTGGTCTATTGACGGTTACCGCTCACTAAGGGCCTGTTTGCAACTGGTCTATTGATGGTTACCGCTCACTAAGGGCCTGTTTACAACTGGTCTATTGACGGTTACCGCTAACTTAGGGTCTGTTTACAACTGGTCTATAGACAGTTACCACTCACTAAGGGCCTGTTTACAACTGGTCTATTGACGGTTACCACTCACTAAGGGCCTGTTTACAACTGGTCTATTGACGGTTACCGCTCGCTAAGGGCCTGTTTACAACTGGTCTATTGACGGTTACTGCTCACTAAGGTCCTGTTTACAACTGGTCTATTGATGGTTACTGCTCCCTAAGGGCCTGTTTATAACTGATCTATAGACAGTTACTGCTCACTAAGGGCCTGTTTATAACTGGTCTATTGACGGTTACCGCTCACTAAGCGCCTGTTTACAACTGGTCTCTAGACAGTTACCGCTCACTAAGGCCCTGTTTACAACTGGTCTATTGACGGTTACTGCTCACTAAGGGCCTGTTTACAACTGGTCTCTAGACAGTGTAATCCTGGTGACATGGGAGGTTAAGCCCCAGCTCCACTTCCCAACAGTCGTGTTCAGGCGAGTTAGGCAGTGGAGCAGGACCTTAGCAATCATAGCCTTTTGGTGAGGTTATGTCAAGAACAAAATGTCATTGTGACGTTCTGATTAGGTCAGGTCAGGACCTCACTGAAACAGAACATTGTTGTGACCTCTTAAACAATTAAGATCGCAACCTCCACTTAAACAGAATGTTATTGTCAGGTCTTAACCTTACCTAAACAGAATGTTACTCTATCGTATTGGATCAGGTGTAAACCTAACCTCAACAAAACATTATTATTACATTTTCTGTAAGTGAGGTCTTCTTAACAAAACGTTTTTGTGACATTCTGATTGGATAAGGTCACAATATTAACCTGACAGTACAATGTCGCTGCAATATACTGTTTACTCTTTGTTTCAAGGCCCATGTATAATACCATGCCAAGAAAATGAGTTTGTAAACATTGGAAGGGGAAAAGAACCTGTTTTTCCTGGCAACTGACAGTTCTCAGGGCCGTGTGACGGTGGCAGTTACAAACAACAACATGCATGTTTTGCTAATCATGATAACCTCCCAGCCAAGTTGCGGCGTAAAAGAAATGTTCTGCAACTATACTCTTTTAGACAGTCTGTTATTTAGTAAGATGGCATGTAGCAATTACATTATGGATGGTGAGGTTATAGTGTTGCAGTGCAACATCACAGCAGTATGTTGCAGCAACGTTATTAGGAGCCATTAAAACAACATAATAAGAACCAATACAGAACATTGCTGCAACGTTGTAATAACGTCACATGCTTGGCTATGGTCTTGATTGCTATTGACCATAACCTGGCGCAGGTTCTGAGGCACAGCGACGGCAACAGGCATCTCAGTACAAAACATCTCTGAATCCTACTTTTGAAATTGGCACAAACAAATCTGATACAAAAAAAGGTGTTTTCAATTGCAACGTGTGGGATAATAGACTGCTACTTGTTGGTAAGCTTTTTCATTTCTATTCATAGACATTAGCCTACTGGATAAATAAATCGTTAAGCTTTGGGGAGTATTACTAGTTATGAAAAGAGATGCAACGGAAGTTTTATGATTATAATGCTGCATGGCGCTTACCTAAGTTGGGGGTCTGGATGGGGCGAGGGTTCCTAATGTCGCTTGTTGAATATAGAAAAACGCCAATGTCACGTGTCTCTGTCGCTTATTCAGCGCAATGTCGCTTTTCCGATTTAAGAAATATCTATATCGCATGTCACTATGTTCTTTACTCTTCCTGTCATGTTGCTTAGCCCCCGTGTTGCATGTCGAATCTAAGAAATGGCCATGTTGCCGTGTCAATGTTAGTGGTTCACTCCCATTAAGTTATGTTACAACTACTGAAGGGATAGGAAAACAGCTCTAAAAACTAAATAACGGTCAAGAAGAGTGTGCCTTTAACTAGAACGAGGCATAAATTGGAGTATTTACATGCAGAAATTAAAACAGCAAAACCTAATTAATTATTACAGATTTCACTCTTATTTGCGTCCATGGAAATTGAGTAGGAAACAGGATCCGCGACCATTTCACAGTAGCATGATTACTTTTTATCAAAGAGCATTGCGCTACATTATAGTAATTTAGAATCAAAGCCTTCTCAGTAAAACAAGACGCGCAGAGAAGCTCTGGTTGTAAAAACCCGGACCGACTACAAACGCCGTTTAATTACCTGATGCCCACACCTCCCCTATTATCGCCATAATCAGTCTGATCAGAGAGGTCCCGTGCACTGATACGGACAGGAGGTGTGATGCGGTCTGACACAGTGCACACCCGGTATCTGAAGACACTCCGCCACCAACATGTTGTGTCATTGAAAATGGCTACATCACATATATATATATATATATGATGAATTATAGTAATCAATTCAATGGCATGACACAAGCTCGTGTAGTAATCATAAAGGTTAAAAGTCAAGTAATGTTCTCTGTTAAAGATACAAGTAAAGCTTGGGGACACGATCACCTCATACGGTACGAGTTGCACGAAAACGTATGCAAGTAAGGAATCGTAATGTATCATGTATTTTTGACTGGAAGTGACCTCAGTAAGGGTCAAAGTGACCACGTGATGTTATGTAACCAATCAGGAACCAGCTTATGGCTATAAATAGAAGTGATTACACGAGAATAAACAGTTATGTCTTGGAACTCACTGTGTTCACACCTCTCTTCTTCAATGGGCACGAAACGACTTAGAAGAGCCTGATGGGCAAGAATAGCAGCTCGAGAGTGAGAATTAGACCCAAGTTCCAGTAAATCAGGGGATCAGGACTTAGAAGAAAATAGGGCCTAAAAGGTGTATAAACGAACTCTTCCACATGAAAATGGGAGCGACTCTGTCCGGCTCGGGAAGTCAATGGGTACGACAATCAGATGACGGGACCTCTGCCTACACGCTACCACCTTTTTAATTTTTTGGGCATGGTCCGTGTAGTGAGCACTAGAACCACCATTCGAGATACCTGTTAAGTGTGTTATGCGAGAATATCACCCCGAAGCCAGCCCATCCTGAGCTTCTGCCCCCACGAGAGTCTCGTTAGCCACCCTTCCCGTGAGCCAATCCCCCTGACCATACCACATCCACCACTGACCCCCACAAGCGGGGCACGTTTCTGAGACACTCTCGACCACCCATCCCCAGATCACCCCATCAAGCAAGAATATGATGTTATTATAACAGCAAATTTAACAATGACTTTAATATATGATAAATGGGCACATTTTTGGTACATGCTCTAAGTTGCCACTTTTTAATAGTTCTATGACTTATTCATGCGAATATGTCTGTAATATCATCATATCACGCCCATATCGCAGCCCAAGTCGGTAAGTTTAATAAACTGCCTTTAGTTACAATGTAGATCACAGGAGATTCGCCAAATTTGGCATTTAACTTGCTAATATTTGACCCTTCCCTCTCTCTGTATTGGGTACTGTTGTTGTGTAGCAAAGGGACATGTATCGTTTTGTGTTGGAGTGAGAAAGCAATTCCAAGAAGGAACCTTGAGTAATATGCAGCGTAACTATAATCTCTAACGTAGCTTTCAATCTTACAGGATGGATGTTATTTCTACACTTTAACACTGTGTTTCAGTTTCGTTCTGGTTGGACTGATTGCATTGTTTGGAATTCTGTTGGTTAACCTACTTATCGAAGATGGGTTACCATGTGACCAGTAGTGCTAGTCTTTCTTGAGTCAGACCCACTGTTTCCCCAAAGTTATTATTATGTAAGCAGGGGCGGATCCTGGAATTCAAGAAAGAGCGGTGGGGGGCTATATCAAAAAAGTCCCGTTAAAAGGGTGTAAATTTTACATAAAAAAATAATATTTGACACCAAATGGGGGTTGGGGTGGCGCACGCACCATGCGCTCCTCCCCCCTCTCAATCCGTCCCTGGTAAGGGTAACCCAAGCAAGAATATGGCCATATTACAATGTTACAGCAACGTTCTGCTTTGATTCTTATTATGTTATTTTGATGGCACCCAAAAATGTCTTTAGGATCTGACATTGTGCCGTCACACTTTAACGTAATTGTGACATTCTTGTTACAATCTTGCAAGATATAATAACCTTATTATAACATTCTTCACTAGTAAAATGGGTGTAGACCCCTAAAATCGACAGGGCGACATGGCCATTTCTTAAATTCGACATGTGACATGAGCCTTAGTGACATGAAGAAAATTATAAGGGACATGACATAGGTTATTTCTTAAATTCGACATGGGACATGGACAATTCTTAAAACCGACATGAAAATTCAAAATATAGCGACAGGGGACATTGCCATTTCTTAAATTCGACATGTGACATCGGGACCCCCCCATCAACACCCCTAGTAAAGTCTCAACCTAACTAAGACATAATGTTAGCATAACATTCTTTTTTAGTAAGCTCTCAGCTTTGCCTAAAATAACATAACTGTTACCTAATAATGGGGCAAGTTACAGACTAACTAAAAACAGTATGGTCACAGAACATGCTTGCCTGGGGAATCTGCGTCAGAGCGGACTATAGTGTGGTTTACCCAGGTATGTAAGGGGCAGACCTGCTTCAGATCCCTGCACCAAGTGATGACGTCATGTTTACATGTGTAGGTTAAACAGAGAGACAGATTAGAATGATTCAAACTTCTAAAAGTTATAGGTGGACCGCTGCTGACGTTCATGATGGTTATGGTCGTCTTTGGAATGGATGTTGCTGCTTTGGAAATGCTGAAAATAGTCTGGCTGAAGCTGATGATCGTCAAGTGGGAACAAGAATCATTAGAAAGTTTGAAGAACAGTTCGTAGGCGTACGGGAAGAGTTGCAACGATGCAAAAAATAGCTGCTTCCATCAAGACTTGATTTTCCTGAATGAATTGGATTTTTGACCACGATTCCAGCTCGATTCAATTAATGTGTACAAGGAAATCGAAATATTACGTTCTCTTATGGAATTCTACCGAGATTCAGGTTTCTTTGTGTGACAACTTTACCAGTGACAAAAGTTCAGTTCGTGGAACATATTTCTATTTCAGTTTCCAAAGCTTTATCAACTGTCTTGTTCCCTTATGGGAGTGAAAGATGGACTCTATATGGTAAAGTTAAAGCGACAGTCGTATCCTCTCGTGTCTATGCTAACATCCACCAACATAAGCATAGCATTGGATACCCAGCAATGAGTTGCACTATATCATGAAGTAACCCAATAATATCACTGGGTTCTTTAGGAATATGCATAAGGGAAGTTACAATTTATCAAAATACAGTCGCCTTAGATACTATACCATTCCTCTTTTAGTAACTCATCATTTTTCCAGTTGTCTAGAATCAGTCCTAAGGCTTTCATACATGGCGGACCTTATTTTCTAACACTTGTTGTCTGTACTTTGTTATGAATCTTTGAGGAACAAAAAACACACACACACACATATGTGGTAGATATAGCACGAGTCTGTGGCTGTACGCGATATATTCACGAGGCGGTAGCCGAGTGATTATATCAAGTGCAGACACAGACGAGGACTATATCTGACATATACCACGGGTCTGAGGGGTCTTTAATTGGTGTTTGTCTGGGAACCGGTCATGTGGTCTTGTAGATTTCACCCAGGCCCTATAAAAGACCCAATGCCTCATTGGGTTTCTTCATTATCAACTGACCAGTCGGTGAGAGTGGGACATAAGGTAAAGACAATTTATTTCCTTTTAATGAGTTACAATTGAAACTATACATTCCAAAGAAAGAACATATCAATATATCATAGACCTATTAAAGTGCATGTAATTGTCTCTTAAAATATGCGTGGCATATCAGTGGTGTAAACATTATATGTTTATAATGGAAGTATAGCATATCATTTTAATTATTAGTCGAATTTCTACAGTTGTGTAGTGTAATAGGCCTTTATGGTGAATCGGTGAAACACCGCCCCTGCCCACGGCGTGGCCGGGCCAGGAGTCAAAATAACGTAATAGAATTCAGAAGACAGTCGGGCCCGCAGTCTAATGCATTAAGGGGCCCACGACAAGTTTTAGGGTCCCTTCCCTTTATAACAAATCTCAAATTTCAGAATTCTTGGGAGCCCCTGAACCTGAAATCTAGGGGGCCCACAGATTATTTAGGGGCCTCGGACCCCCGGGCCTGTGCTATTTCGACCCCTGCACCCTCCCACTGGCTCCCCACCTCGGCTCCCCACCCCTGCTCCCCACCTGGTCAGTAGACTTATTGGCACCACTCTGGCGCCGTGAGATTATGTGGAGGCGTTCCGCTTGACTGGCGGAATACGCGTTATATTCACGCCCTAGTTCTATTGTTCTCCCCGTCAACCGTGGTATATATATATATATATATGAAATATATATATATATAAGATATATAAATATATGAAGACCTGTGGGAGGGGGGGGGTTATCCGAGGGTGGCCATACAACCCATAGGTGATTGTCACGGACCGATGGCAAAGTACAGCCACCCGAGGATGACCCCAAAGGGTCTTCTATATCTTATAACCCAAACAAAGCAATGAATAATATTGAGTAACATGAAAATGAGGCATGGTAGGTATAGCTTGTCACTACACACCACCCCTTGTATGTACCGCTCTTCGGCCGTGCAGGTGATAAACATAAATATGTGTGATGTTTGGAAACTAAGGCCTATGTTGAATACTAGAAAAAAAAAACAAGTGTTGCTGTATAATATCCTGATGCATGTTTTCTCATTAGGGCTTTAGTGAGGGCTTAAGGCACTGGGGTGTAGGGGGCTTAGAACAATGCTGAGTGAGAGCTAAGTATGACGTACGGCTGGCGTACATCACTAGTCCTTTTATGACCTAGATACCTCTTGTATAATAGGTCCTTACACATGCAAGAGTCCATGGCTACTAGAGGCCACTTAAGATTTGTAAGAAATTCTTTTATTGGCCTTCTATAAATGGCAGGGGAACACCTTTGATGGTTGTTCGGGTGTTGGCTGGTTTGTGGTCCTACCTGCCATAAACCATTGGCCCCAAATCATGCTGGGATATGGGGTGGAATTCCCACATAAAAATGGTTGCTGGTTAACAGTCCCAGTTTGAGCGCCTCTCGGACTTGGACGTAACTACAGTCTAGTACGTCATCAGACCGACACCACCCAGACAAAGGGCCGATCATTAGGTATAGTGCGGGCAATATAAGGGGGCCTAATAAGATACAGGAGGCGGGTGTAGACATGATACGTCTACATGAGCATTTGTCTCCGTCAGGATGGTTAGTACTGACTGGTCTAAATAGCCTATAGGATGGGGAGGTGGGCAGTTTCTCACCCAGCCAGCTTGCAACGTAACAGAAACATTCTGCAACCATACTTTTTTGGTAAGTTTGTTACTTACTCAGATGTCATGTAACAATTATGTTATTGATGGTGAGGTTTAAACCTCACCAAATCATAACGTTACTATAACATTATTTTATGTAAAGTTAGGATGAAACCAAAACAAGACGTATTAAGAACATTCTGTTTCAGTTGAAGAACATAACCAGAGCTTTATAATAACGTCGCAGTGCAACATCACAGCAGTACATCACAGCAGCATTATTGGGAGCCATCCAAATATCCCAACAAGAACTGATACAGAACATTGCTGCAACATTATAATAACATCACACGTTTGGCTGCCTGGTCTCAACAGCCTAGAGATTGGGGAGGTGGACAGTTTCTCAGTAGCTCCGGCCGAGTAGAGAGCCTTCACAACTGAAGGTGTGATGTTGTTATAACATTACGGTAACATTAATATTTTGTTTCATTCTGTTTCACTTCTTGTTATGATAGTTTTATCGCTCCAAATACTGTTGCAGCAAATGTACTGCTGTGACATCACATTCTGACAGCATTACTAACTTACCCCCCCGATGGTTGTAAAGGAACAAGTGAGGCGCGAGTTGGCGTAAAATATTTAATATTTTAATGTGATAATATAATAGATTTAAAAGATAATAATAAAATTGATAAATATGATATGATATGTATAGATGATAGCCCGTGGGCTTTGATAAGATAAAAAGATAGGTGCGGGTGGGTGGGCTGTGTTGTGGGTAGGAGGAGGACAGGGAGAGTGGACGAGTGTGTGAGAGAGGGGGATATATATAGAGTTGAAGACTGTAGCTGGTAGCAGGTGGGTCTTGTGTGAGGGATATGGACTGACTGGGACCAGGTATGTGTAGCTTGTACCTGGGTTGAGTTATGGGTTATGTATGTATGGGAGCAGTGCTGGTGGGTGTGTATATGCCAGAAAGAACCACCAGGAGGCAGCAATGACCAGTAATACCTTAACAGGGATGACTTGACTATTATAACGTTCTGGTTACATTTTTCAGGCACAACCTAAAGTTATCAAAATATTCTGTTTTGGTTTGGTATCATCATCAACGAAAAATAACGTTATGATAAAGTCCTGATTAGGTGAGGGCTCAAAATAACCATAAATAACTTGTTATGATAATTCTAGTAAGTAACAGAGTGACCAGAAAAGTATGATCGAAGAATGAAACTGTTACAATGCAACTCATAATTTCCTAACACTGGCACAGGGCATGAACACTCATGACACATATTAGGGGGAAGGAAATGGATATTGGTCAAGCAGTTACAAGTGCCAGAGAGCTCGTCCTTGCAGTGAATATGTAATTATGCGCAAACTTTCATAAACCTATCAATGCATACAATCTAACCAAGGAAAATGAATTTTGAATACATTTTAAATTTACTGTAACATCTTTTGCTCTGATTCCAATTACAAGCAATACATTTCAATGTGCCTCTGTAGGCTCATACAGGAAGTTTTACATGCTAGGTCGGCTCACAGCATCACCGCATACAGCCAACACTTAGGTCTGCACACATAGATGTAGGCCTATAATGTATACGTGCACCTGGGAATGTCTGTATGAATAACCTCAGCCTAGTGCCTCTGTGAATCCTCAGGGTAAACTAATTTTCATTGTACAACTTAATTATTTCAGAAATAGGAATCTCGTTTTGTGGTCCCCTAGCCTCTCAAATGAATGCTTCGTTTTACTAATACATGCATACCTACATGTAGGCAGGGGGAGGGGGGAAGGCTGGCGCAACCCCACCTCCCTCCCACACACACAGAGGAAATTCCAACTTTCCTTTAAAAATTCACCGTAACCTCCTAAATAAACGGGAGAAAATATTGAAAAGGTTCCTCCTTTTTATGTTGAAATTATTGAAATTATAAGCAAAATTTCAACTTAGGGATTCTCGCCACCCTCACCGCACACTCTGTGTGCCAGCCTGCAGGAGTCCCCAATTATGAATAGTAAAAGACTCCAATAATCCAAGTCACTCAATGACAGTCAAGGTCAACGCATTCTAAATCCATTTGACCTCATTGGGGCATGAGACCACATTTCACCCCCAAGCTGCTAGCCCCCCACCCAAACCTCCACCCCACTGGACCCCCCATTCACTGGGTACATAAGCACCTACAGGCCGCCGCACCACAAATATGGACAATGTCAACGGCCCTGAAGGCGTCTGCGCATGCGCAGAGCAGCGGAAATTGTTGGCACTCGTGTCCACCAGAGGTCTCCACTGTAAACAAACCCTGGGCCGGCTACAACGTGGGACCGGGTAGCGAGGAGCTATGGGATTGCAACTGGACTGTAAATCTTGAATTTACATGGGATTTTCTCTTGCCATTCCATCATAAAGTTTTATTTCGCTCGGTAAGTTGTTCTTTATCGTTTAAATTGGAAAAGCTTGGTTCTGCTAGATGACAGGTGTTATCTAATCTGTGTGACTATAAGTCTTTTGGAAGTACATGAAGACAGGGGCAGATACATGATTTATGAAAGGGGGAGGGGGTCAGTATGAAGGCTAAGTAAGTAGAAACTATGTGCATTTGTGCATACACGCTTCATTTTCCCCTATTTTTGTAGTTTAGGGGGCCACTAAAAGGGGGAGGGGAGGGGGGACGGGGGAGGGGGTCAGGACCCCCAGGTCATTGGGAGAAATACTAGATAAACCATCTCTAGATAAATGCATTTATTAGTACATTGCAAACTGTGAATCATAGCATCATAAAAAAAAAAAAAATCTTATTCAATTGAATTATCCAGATCTACGAAAATAAGGTTTGTTTACAAAAGAAATAGAAATGTCACCATCTCTAGCTGAATTCTTTTAAGATTTACGTTACTTTCTATGGCTAGTACTTTACCACTGACTAGAGAAAGTGCCCTCAAACATATTGCTGTACGTAGCTGAGTTTCCAGTATTTTGTCAATTTTATTGGTTTGGGCTACTTTAACAGTACATCTTACAAATGGTGCTCAGGCCTATAGGCGCTAGTGATATTCAACTATCCCAGTTACCAACATTTTGCTCCATTATAAACAAAACAAAACAGAAATGTATCAGAATTCCCCCCACCCCCCCCCCCCCCCCCCAAAAAAAAAAAAAGAAAAGAAAAGAAAAAGAAAAGAAAAAGAAAAGAAAAAGAAAAAAAAGTATCAGAAAGGTATAGAATCAAATGATTTAACAACTTGTCCCTTCCTGTGCTCTGGTAAGTTGTAACTGTCACTGCCTCTTACTCTTATTGTCTTTGGTGTGTGAAATAACACCTTTACACCCATTGCGCTATAGTAAGGAGTGACCGTTTCAGATTGGGTTGTGTGAAATAACGCCTCCACAACCATTGCACCTCTACACCTGGTGCGCTATAATAAGAAGTGACTCTTATTTTTTTGTTCCGATGAAAAAACGCCTCTACACCTGGTGCCCATACTTAGGAGTGATGCTTACAGCTTGAGGTGTGTGAAATAAGGCCTCTACACCCGGTGAGCTGTAGTTTGGAGTGACACCTTCAGCTTGAGGTGTGTGAAATAACGCCTCTACACCCGGTGCGCTGTAGTTGGGAGTGACACCTTCAGCTTGAGGTGTGTGAAATAAGGTCTCTACACCCGGTGAGCTGTAGTTGGGAGTGACACCTTCAGCTTGAGGTGTGTGAAATAAGGCCTCTACACCCAGTGAGCTGTAGTTGGGAGTGACACCTTCAGCTTGAGTTGTGTGAAATAAGGCCTCTACACCTGGTGCGCTGTAGTTGGGAGTGACACCTTCAGCTTGAGGTGTGTGAAATAAGGCCTCTACACCCAGTGAGCTGTAGTTGGGAGTGACACCTTCAGCTTGAGGCGTGTATAATAACGCCTCTACACCTGGTGCGCTGTAGTTGGGAGTGACACCTTCAGCTTGAGGTGTGTGAAATAAGGCCTCTACACCTGGTGCGCTGTAGTAAGGAGTGACTCTTACAGCTTGAGGTGTGTGAAATAAGGCCTCTACACCCGGTGAGCTGTAGTTGGGAGCGACACCTTCAGCTTGAGGTGTGTGAAATAAGGCCTCTACACCCGGTGAGCTGTAGTTTGGAGTGATGCTTACAGCTTGAGGTGTGTGAAATAATGCCTCTACACCCGGTGAGCTGTAGTTGGGAGTGACACCTTCAGCTTGAGGTGTGTGAAATGACGCCTCTACACCTGGTGCACTGTAGAAAGGAGTGACTCTTACAGCTTGAGGTGTGTGAAATAAGGCCTCTACACCCGGTCAGCTGTAGTTTGGAGTGATGCTTACAGCTTGAGGTGTGTGAAATAACGCCTCTACACCTGGTGCGCTGTAGCTAGGAGTGAGTCTAAAGCCCCGTACCCACTAAACGATTTTACTGTTGCAATGGAACGGGCGTCAAATTCCCAGAACCATCGCCAGGCATTCACAATCACCAGGCCATTTTCTGTGGGTATGCTTTGCACTCTGGACTTCAATGATGGGCAGCAGTTTCGCGAGTAAAATCACCCGTAAAATTGCCAGTAAAATATCAGACTTGCTTGATATTACAGTCACCCGGCGACGACGATGGCCCCTCTTCCAGTCACCTGTCTTCCATCGCCACCAACGTTGGTGAGTTTGTATCGCGCTTCATAGCTTGAAGTGTGTGAAATAATGCCTCTACACCTGGTGTGCTGTAGTTACGAGTGACGCTTACAGCTCCAGGCGTGCTCCCTACATGGTATTCCCCGGCCGAGCTGCTCCTATGTTTACACAGGCTGACACAGTCTCACTGCCAAGCCCCTGGGTGAGGAGGTCCTCACAGTTTTAACACGAGTCCTAAGCGGTTACCGCTTAGTGATTATACAATGATAACAGCTCCGTGGGCGTGAACGTGTGGGCGGTCACATGGTGAATTTTGGTATGGGAACACTTCCCAGGCAAGAAGCGACGTAACAGAACCATTCTGTGACCGTACCATTTTGGTCGGTCTATACCACTCATGATATTATGTAACAGTTACATCATTTCTAAGGAGATGCTAAAAGATTCCATAAAAAGAACGTAATGATGTTCAGGTTAGAACCATCTTGTAATGTAACGTCACAGTGATGTGCTGATGAGGTATGGTTGAGACATAACTTAAACAGAAAGTAACTGATACTAATCATTTATGTGTGGTCATGACCTAACCTTAAAAGATCCTACCCATCAAATCTAGGTCAAAATAAACGTCAACAAGAACAAAACAATAATGTAACACATTTGAGTTTATGCATATTGCTCTTACATAGTCCTGGTCTCTCCGGCTGTAGATTTATATGTTCAAATTGCCTTTACCAAGATGCTTTTGAGCCGCCAACGGACCTTGTGAAATTTATTGATGAATTATTCACAGTGTTGAACAGCTGAGAGCAACTGTAACTACCATAGTTTGTTGCAAATTGTGAGGTATGAGATAGCAAAGTTAAGGCAAATATTGGACATATGTAAACAAACGGCGGCCATAAGGATGTAATGTGGCAGGCAAAGCTATATATAAATTTGTTCTTGTCGCCTTATATCGTAACTCCGAGGGGCTATATTTTTATGGCCTCCAATATCACTGTTGCAAGCAAACAATGTGGCCTCGCATACTTATGTTTTTTGCTAAGTGAGTATACGTCATCATTTTTATTGTGATATTCTTCTTACCTTTGTTAAGTTTGCACATAGAATCAAAATTGGTTTTCCTTAATGATAGGAGACAAGCACATCTCTTGAACTTCACGTTTAAAAAGAGAAACGTAGATAAGCTCATTGATAGAAGAAATGTGCAAACTAGAGCTCGAGATGCTCCAAAACCAAATTGTGAAAAACATATGGAGAATGTATATTACAAAGGTCCAGTTGCTTGGAATAATTTGCCAGTTATATAACATTCAAAACATTGACTCTTTCAAATCTTGTATTTCTTATCTGTAACCACATTTGTTCTGTTCTTATGCATGAATTATTACGACCAACTGGACCTACAAAGAAAACTAGTACCCACTGATGTAGTTTCAGTATAAATAAAGAAATTAGAAAAAGGTATTTCAAGTTGAAATAACGTTATTATTATGATAGTTTTTATTTACAACTGTGTAGGTCAGTCATAACCCATGGGTCATACAGATACAGGGACTCTACGGAATTGGAACATAGATAACACAAGCTGAATATTATAACATTCTGTATTAGTAAGGTCTCATCTTCACTAAAATGTGATGTTATTATAACATTTATTGTGTGAAACGGTGTGTGGATCTTCTCAGTACGAAGACTACTATGATAGTGAGCTGGTAGGCTCACAGTGATATGTAACCTAGCTGCCTAATTTATGCAGCCCTGTGCGGTGTGCAATGGCCCCACTGTTGACTTCTTACTATAACATTTATTTCGATGTTGTAAACGAAAGCTCCTTCCTCCTCTGAAGGCAACCTAGTGAGTCTCAACCTAACTTAAAATAACATAGCTGTTATAGGAATATTTAACAAGTAACAGACTGACCAAAATAAGTATGGCCGCAGAACATGCCTGTTACGTCACTGCTTGCCTGGGATATCTGTTCAGTGTTTTCCTTGAGAAGAGCTTGGTTAGCGTTCCCACAAGCCTCAGAAATAAGCCAACGTCACGGGCGATAACAAATCCACATCGCTGAACTCAACACCAAGGCTTGTGGACAGACTGGCACCAAATAATTATGGAAGCCACATGGTGCTCGGGGAAAATGTAAAGCGACAAAGAAGAAACTGAGAAAATAGTCATAAACCCTCTCAAACATGCCTGATTAGTCGCTGCAACCCTAGTTATACACAGACTTGGTGGTCAAGCACCTTGGTGCCGACCCCCTAGACCTGGTGTGGCAACCATACAAGATTCACAAATCCCAAATACAAAATAAATCAAAATTCCAAATTTTGGGTTCGATAAAATTAATGTTTTTTTATCATCTTTTTGTTCATGTTTTTCTAGATAATCATTTCAATACATTATAATGTCCGTTCAAAAGATATTAGAATGCATTATTAAATACAAAGATATGTACTTTATATAAATAATTGTTCATGTTTAAGAATGTTCATGGATGTTTACAAAGGTTTTCTCAAAGGTCAATCAGCTCCGCGTCACCTCATAGAATGAACACGCAGTAGCCCAGACCATGCCCAGACAAAAAAAAACAAAAATCATACTCGTCATTTGGTCAATCAGTTCAACGTCACCCCACAGAATGAACACGCAGTAGCACCAGGCCATCCTCAGATAAAGAAACCCAAAAATCAGAGACTCGTCATTTGGTCAATCAGCTCAGCATCACCTAGTAGAAGGAACATGAAGTAGCACCTAACTGTCCCTAGATAAACAAATCCAAAAATCAGAGACTTGTCGTTCAGTCAATAAGCTCCGCATAACCTTATAGAAGGAACATGCAGTAGTACCAGACTGTCCCTATCTAAACAAACCCAAAATATCAGAGACTCGTTATTCGGTCAATCAGAGCAGCGTCACCTCATAGAACAAACACGAAGTAGCCCAGACCATGCCCAGACAAAAAGAACAAAAATCATACTCATCATTTGGTCAATCAGCTCCGTGTCACCTCATAGAACGAACACGCAGTAGCACCAGACCATCTTCAGCATTACCTCGTAGAAGGAACATGCAGTAGTACCAGACTGTCCCTAGACCAATGAACCCAAAAACCAGAGACTTGTAATTCAGTAAATCAGCCCTTTGTCACTTCATAGAACGAACATCCAGTAGCACCAGAGCATGCCCAGACAACAAAAAACATATATACTCGTCATTTGGTAAGTCAGCCCCACGTCACCTCATAGAATGAACATGCAGTAGCAGCAGACTGTCCCCAGAAAAACAAACCCAAAAATCAGAGACTCATCATTCGGTCAATCAGCTCAGCGTCACCTCAAAGAACAAACACGCAGTAGCACCAGACTGTTTCCAAAAAACAACCCCAAAAATCAGAGACTTGTCATTTGGTCAATCAACTACACGTCACCTCATAGAACGAACACGCGGTAGCACCAGACCGTGCCCAGACAAACAAACCCATCCATTCCACCGCCAGGCACCGCCCATCATAACTCATCGCCCGGCGGGATGATCTATAGCATGGCTTATATAGAAAAAAGACAATTACAAGGCAATTATGGGCTGGGCAGGGGAGGGGCAGGATGTGGTGGGTGTCAGACCACCAGACAGGGCGGGGGGAATAGATTATTCAAAGGCCATCCCGACATCCATTCGGCTGGCCGATTGGGGGCGGTGCGCATGGTAAGGGTGGGTGGACATTGATGGGGGAGGCATACATCAGGGGAGATAGGGGCGGGGAAGCGAAGAATGGGTGGAGCTGGTGTAACGCTGTGATAGACTGTAGTTACGTCCAAGTCTGCTAGTTGATCAAACTAGGACTGTACACCAGCAACCATTTTAGATGGGAATTCCACCCTGCATCCCAGATTGCTTTGGGACTGCTGGTTTATGGCAGGTAGGACCATAAACTAACCAACAGGCTAAGAACCATCAAGGGGGTTCCCCATGCCATTTATAGAGGGCCAACAAAAGAATTCCTTACAGATTTTAGGTGGCCACTAGTAGACATGGACTCTTGTGGGTGTAAGGACCTATTATACAAGAGGTATCTAGGTCATGAAAGGACTAGGGCTGTGGGGGAGGGGAATTAGGAGACACAGAGATTAGTTAGAAGGGATATGTAGGCAGGTCGTGGAAGGCAATGTCGAGACAAAATGGGCATACGGCTGATGGATGGATAGCTCTTCAGAGCCATCGATTAAAGAGGCAGTTTGGTGGGGGAATGTGGAAGCTGATCTTTGGAAAGAATGGAAGTAGGTTACAGCAGAGGCTGTAATATATTTGAGGAGGAATACATTGTAAAATGAACATGTTCTTGTCTTCTAGTACTGGTTAAATGGTTTAGATAAGGGTCCTAATGAATGCTATTACAGTAGAAAATTTGTGTTTGAACACCAAGTATTATAATTGATGTTTATTGTTTCAGGCCAGGATTTAAGTTTTATACAAAATAGACACCCAACCTTCACCTTCAATTACCCTATATTATTCATGTGACCTTATCAAGGGCAGCAGACACGGGCAATTCATATATAAGGCTGATCACTTATCATCTAGATGGTTTTGGTGTTTAGTTGAAGTGCTGTGTATGTATTCTACTGGACATTACATGTAACTACTGAGATCACACTTTTTGCTACAGGAAAAAGACTATAATAGTACCTCTCATTTGGACATTAGTTTTGGCGACTTTTGTCCAAAGCCCCTACAACTTGAACTAGCACAATACCATAAGCTGAATTATAAATAAATCCTTGAATATGAATTATTAATAAAGCTAGATTGAAATGAGATTATTTCTGAAGATACTTTTATGAAAGTTGATGTTGATCACTGATATCTGAATAAGATTTTCTATCCAGATTGCTGTAAAGTCTTAGAAAACTCTTAAATGTGGTGGGTTTCCCTCCCAGAATAAAGTCCAGCTGCGGATCCTGAGGTTTAATCTCTGTAGCATGGGGCCCATTCACCTCCTTTCAAAGGGAAAATGATTTCTATAAGAACCAGATGTTTCACATACCAGCCACCAGAATGGTGAGACCAGAGCTCAACACTTTCCTCTCAAGCAGCCACAGCTAAACTTTCCTACTTTTAACTGACAAAGAATTGCAGAGTCATTGAAAACAGCTGTCACTGAGTCAGCTAGAAGGGTTTAACACTCTCCAAGCACAGGAAAACAGCTCCTGCCACCTGCTCTCACTCTCCCCCCACTTCCTCATACTGGATCCCCACGAGGTGATTACTTGCGACTAGTCGTCGACGACAAAGCTGAGGACCGCTGGCGCTGCATTGGCAGGCGATTAGATGCACTAATCGTTGACGAATTAGCTAAAAAAGAATGAACATTTCCGATATTTTGCAGATGACTAGCTGTAAATGCATCGACAAGTTAGAAGTAGTCGTTAATATTTTAAAGCTAATCGTCGGTACTAATCGTCCCGTGGCGACACGCCCTCAGTGCCTGCTTTATGACATCTCTGTAAGCCCTGCCAGAGTCCAGGATTTGAGCCTAGATGTGGTTTGGTGTTGGACCATTCTGAGGATCAATGCACAGATTAGAGCAGCACGAGGGTTTCAGTCCTTCAGAAAATACTATTCTCCTTTAGAATAACAAATCAAAGCACCAAATGTGCTGCTGGAATTCTGTTGAAGAAAAGCTTTATGCTGCAAAGATAAGCTTGATGTTCAAAATTGCGATGATTTTTTTAAATCATACCTTTCTGGTACTACTGAGTTGGTCCTTTAAACAGAATTGTAATGGTCATAGAGGTTTTCACCTCTGATTGCTACTTCACATACTATACATGGAGCCTCCCTAAATATTTTGCAGTTTTCGGAATAAATCCCTCACTAATGAAAGGTATCAGCAGAAATTATGTATGTATACCGTCATTCATCTACTCAACTGTTATGTAATAGCATTGTTATTCAAAATGAATGTGTTTCCAAAGTTGAAACTGAGTAAAATATAGCTAGTTAGCTGAGTTGTTCTTTCACACAATTGTATCCTTTTCTGACTGCATAATTTTTAAAATTTACCCAATTTCATTGTGTGCATCATTTTCATCTGTAAATATAGGATGTTAGACTATGGATGCATGATGTTTGGATACAAAATTAATACAACTAACTTGACAGGAGGGTGAATGACTGATGCAGATCCCAGACAGGCAGCACGGTAAAGGGTACACTCTGCAAACGTTGTCTTTTGGTTAGTTAGTAACCTGGTGAATTATCAAGCAACAGTTACATCATAGGTTAAGGCTTACTTAAAAAGAATGTTATAATGAGATTACATTCTAGTGTTGTTGACACCTGACTTGTACAGAAAGTTATCTTTACATGAAAGAACACAACGAGAATGTCACAATAAAATCACGGTACAACGTCACAATGTTAGGTGCAAAAGTCATCTTTAGGTGCCATCAAAATAATGTAACAAGCACTGAAGCAGAACGAAACAGAACGCTCCTGAAATATTATAACAATGTTACATTGTTGCTTGGGTGGCTATCGGTTCATTTCACTTTAATGCCAAGCCTGAATGTGGAATAACACCCCATTGAAGCCCCATTTGCCCTGGTCCAAAGTTCTGTCGTAGAGAACTGCAGAAATAAGATTGCAACCTAGCGAAATTGAACACATAACATTCATGCTAAGAAGTAAGCTCTCTTGCAATCATAATTTCGCAAGCAATTTCCTCCAGAATCGCACAGGTTCTCTATGAAAATATTCAACATGTTGAATAATTTTGCAGTGGACGACGATGCTGAGAGTTACGATAACCCAACGTTCCCAACATTCACAGAGACATATGACAAACCATGCATACATCCACCTGGGCGATTGGGACTTCACTGTATGAAGCCCCATTCACCCTGGTGAAAGTGGTTTGTCGCAGCTCTCTGTGATCTGCAAATCTTGGAAACATTGGATTATCGTAGCCCTCTTCGGTCTGATCTTTTGCGAAATTATTCAACCTAATTAATGATTATTTTCATTGAGATCCTGTGTGATTCAAGACAAAATTGCTTGTGAAAATGATCGCAAGGGATCTACCTTCCCAGTGTGAATGCTATACAATCAATTTCTCTAGTTTGTGATTATTTAGATGTACCTGAGATCATTTGTAATTGCATGCGATAATATTTTTGCTGGTCTCGACAACACAAACATCGACCAGGGGGAATGGGGCTTCACTGACAAGGCCCCCTGCAATCTGTGAATGTCGTAAATGTTAGGTTATAACAGCTCTGGTCACAGAGGTCCAGAATAAAATATCCAATGTGTTGGATATATTTGTGTTTGTACTTTGCAAGGATGATCATATCTAATCACAACGGATATTGTTTCTTAAGCTCCATTCACCGTTAAGACTCATTTCAATCTCTTAATTGACAGCATAGAAAATTATAATTTTTATTTGAAACTTCAGCCTGATATATATTGACGAACTCACTGTGAGTCAAAAAGTATTTCCTCAGTATTTTGATTTTAAGTGTAAAGGATTGAAAGAAATAGCCCGCATGGCAACGAATCTCAAGCACAAAATCACATAGACTTTATTGGGAATGTTAGTTACTTTTTTTTGACTATTTCCCCATTATGTTTACATTCTTATAAAACAATCTACATTTACAAATGGGGCTTAAAAGAAGGTTACAAATCTGAGCTAATCATAACTGTTTTTGGTTAACATAACCATTCACCATATGTGGTATGTCAAACTGGTTTTCGGAAATCAGTGCCCTCCCTGATTTGCTTGCAGCCTGTTATCTATTTGGTGTATGGATCCGCAGTCTAATCTACGTCCACTGAGGACAGCCCATAAGTAGTCAACACAGGGAGGAACTGCCGCGGGGAGGGCTTTATTTCCTACGGTTGGCCTCCTTCAGACCAGCCATATAAAGTGGGTGGTGGGGAGAAGGCTGACCACAGGCTGGTAGGGGGCTGACCACAGGCTGACCATTTAAGGTGGATCTCCACAAGGCAAGTCATTTTGGATCTCCACGAGGTGAATAGCTTTAGTTCGTCATCGACGATGAAGGTGAATCCCACTGGCACCACTATTATGATTATAGATGCACTATGGTCGACAACGAAGGTGAAAAAATCAGACATGTCCAATATTTTGTGGACGATTAGCCGTAAATCGCCATGAGTATGAGGGGATGGGATATCAAGCCATCCTGGACAAACATTGCGACTTCGCGACTTCCAAATACAGAGAGTGTCACATTTTGCAACTGATACCCCTTTCAGACTACATGGAAATGTGAAGTGAACCAAAGTGAACCACTTCTATAGTTATAGGTCCACCCAGGCTGGCGACGTTGTTCCTAGCTTAACATGGTGCATTCTTGCCTAACATGGCTCATTCGTAGCCTAACATAGCCCATTCTAGCCTAACATCATGTATTTGTAGCCTAAGTCAATGCGCATTGCAGAATTTGGTTCCAATCAAAAACAAACCAGACAGCGAACTGATGTGCTTCAAAGCGCTTTGATGCACATCACCAGCAGTAGTCTGAAAGGAGTATTAGCCTATATGCACTCCCCTTTTTATTGCAAATGATTACATTCTGGCTAAAGAAAGTAGCTTCACTACTACAAGTCTGCGAAAAAAATATTTAAACTGTTTGTGAAATGATCGTCCTTAACTTCAATATATATATATATATATTTATATATATATATATATATATATATATATATATATATACATGACATGAGATCACTGCATGTGCTTTTCTTTGTTTATCATTTAAGGAATAATAACCATGCATCACTTTCAGTTTGTGCCAGCTTTAGACTGCAGCTTGTTTTAGTGGCAGATTTTTGTGAAAACAAATAAATAACAGGATCTTAAAAAGTATTAAATTTCTGAACACACATATGGACTAAGGGGAATATCATAATGAAATGTCAATAATTCTAGTTTTTAAAAGGTGAATATATCTATAACACAGTATTTACTGCACCTTACTCTTTGTTTTCCTTGTTTGTCTGTGTACTTATGGCAATGCAATGTAGTATGTACAATTAAATCAAATAGCTATTTCATAAACCCTTTCAAATAATTGATCTACATCAATTTTCAACAATTTGTTGAACTTTATGTCTCCACTAAGTCAATATGAATTTAAACTGTGAAGTGCAAAGGACCATAAAGAATATTGTAGACACTATTATCTAATCAGCCTAGGGCTAGTTGCCACACTTAAACATTCATTTAGCACAATTCAGCAAGCTTTTGTACCCTAAATACCCCTTTTATCGTTCAGACACTTCATCTTTATACATGTAGTGATCTATGATTATGAACTAATGTTATGTCATGCCTATTTATAGTATACATATAGGGCAATGTATGATAAACTGTCACTTGATCGCTGTTATATATATATTTTTTAAACCTTCTTCTCCCCATTACTTGAATTAACCTACTTTTGAAAGCCTGACTCATGAGTATGTGAGAAATCTCTGATTAGATAATTCCAGGACCGTATGAGACATTACAGCACAATAAATGATATATTCTTAATCATATATTTATCAATGCATACGCGATCAAATACAATGTGCTGTACAGTTGATCTGCAAACCATGAATAAGTCCCGTAAAAAATATCTTTCCCTGAAAGTGAAAAACTACCAATGTGGCAGTGGTTACAACGTTTAAACCCTGAAAAAACAGACAAATCCGAGGCTTGAAAGGCCCCTGTATACAGATGGAATGGAGGAGAGGGGAGTCTGTAGATATGGGTAAGAGGCGGTCGTCCCTCCCCCGCGGGCCCCATATATAGACCTGATGGGTCCCCATCCCCTCCTTCGGCCACCTGATACCCCCCTGTATAGAGGCAGATAGAAACCTGCACCCCCAGTCTCAACCAATGGCCCAACACTCCTTCATCGATCAAAATATGTCCAGATTCTCCAAACGACAAGCCCCCATGGTCACCAATAATGGCATTTCGCCGGCTGAACAGACATGGCGATTGGCCAACCAGATCAAGTTGTGCGTGTGGTTACTTTGTATTCTGGTAGATACCAGGGGGAGTCTGGGAATGGAGTGGGGGGTTGGGGTGGTTAGAGGTATGGAGGAAGTGGGTGGTAGGACTGGATAGAATGGTTCAGAATACAGCGTACAAGAAGCAAAAGTTATGGTAAAGAGTTTTACCACTTTATTCCACTTTAGTTATGTATCATAGAAGCAAAAATAAGACAACGTGTTAAGATATTAGGCAATATTCCAGGAAAGAATACTTATTTTGGGAATTAACTTATTGGTTTCCAAAGCTGTCCTTGTATAATAGGAGTTCCCTTCCAGAATAACTATGGAATACCAATGAAAAATTTAGGTCGATAACAAAGTGCATTTCAGTGTGGGAGCTCATTTGAATATTTTAGTTAACTTTCCATAAATTGTTGAGAGTGGAGTATTCCCTTTGATTCCAAATGAGTGTCTTTGTGATATCACAAATTTGCGGATTTTCCTTAAAAACACATAAAATAGGCTTAGACCAAATATGAAAGTCATCCCTAGCATCAACAGTTCATGATGCAAAAGTCATGCTCAAAGAATTTCATTGAAAAATAATCGTGAATAATCAGGAACATTCCGTTTGGGTAAGGTTAAAACCTGACATAATCAGAACGTCACAATAACGTTCTGTTTAGGTGAGATTGGGACCTCCCCTGGTCAGGGAGTCCCAACAATGTTCTGTTTAAGTCGGGTCTAGACCTCACCTAATCAGAACATCACAGTTACATTCTGTTCTAATTTGATTTTGACTTTACCTTGCCAGAACATTATGATAACATTCTGTTTTGGTTAGGTCTCAACCTACCACAAATATAACGTGACCGTTGTGTCATATTTTAGTAAGTAAATGACAAACCAAAAAGGTATGGTCGCATAACTATTATGTCACACCTTGGCTGGGTACCTTTCTTATTTTGACCAAAATTGTATTTTTTAATGTAAAATAATTTCTGTGTCCAGAGGGTGAGGTCTTTTCCCCATGTTCCCCATTTTTCAAAATCTTGGATCTGCCCTTGCTTTACATAGTAACCGCATTCAGTCCAACGTAAAGAGCTGGAAAAACCAGACTTTGATGCATGTAAAATCGACCAGTGAAATATGTTCCCGAGATAGAGAGCGAGCGAAGCTAACGAGCAGGGAGGGGAAAACACATGGACTGATGTGAGACCTCTAGGAGGTTATCATGTCGCTGATTCCGAAAACGAAGAACCTGCCAGAGATCAGCGAAACTGTTACTTCCTCTCCTCACCGGTACCGGAAGTACCTTCCCACCGCTGGTTCCCGCAGAGTGAAGTAGTCTGTGTACGGGTCGGGCAGGGTGCGAGTGTAAGGCATAATTATATTCCACTAATCTTGAGATTTGGACTATTTGGATTTTGGCAATCCCTAATTTGTTATTAGAAGTATGGACAAAAATAGCATGCTTCATACCATTTGAAAGGGAACATGAAATTCTTTCTAATTGTATATAACATGTCAATATTCCGTCCTTATTGTCACTTGCAATTACTAAACTTCTGAGTAAAATTGGGTAGTGGAATACAGCTTTAACTTCAGCCTGTCGCCCAGCCTTGTTATAGTCTTGTTATATTTTTATATCAGTGTATTGACATGTGGAGTAGTGTGGAGTAGTGTGAAGTGTGTGATCAGCCCCTTAACCACATGACGGGTCTCTGTACAATGGCCTGCCTTATGTCGCAACCAAAACTTTCCTAGGCAAACAGCGACGTAATGGGGATGTTCTACAAGCATACTTTTTTGGTTGGTCTGTTACTTGTTAATTTTTTTAAGTAACAGTTACATTGTTCTACATTAGGTTGAGATTTACTAAAAGAGAGTGTTGTAATAACGTCATATTCTAGTGAAGTTTAGACCCTGGTTACTAATACAGAATGTTGTAATAATGTTATTTTTATGTGAAAGAATATAAGAAGAATGTCACAATAACATCACAGTGCAACATTGCATTGCTAGTTTCTAAAGATGTTTTTGGGTGCCATCAAAATAACGTAACAAGAACCAAAGCAGAACTAAACAGAACATTACTGCAGCATTATAATAACATTACATTCTTGCTAGGGTTCATTTGTTTCCAACATTGCGGTGTTGGTTGATCAGTACAATTGAAAGGGATTTTAAACTAGACTGTCTTCTATTATGTGAGTCTCTCTATTGAATAAACACAATGAGAGACTTTATCGGACAATTCAATGTTATTCCAAAACGGAGTAGCCTGTGGAATATAAAGTTGATTATGCTCCGAAATAGTTTCATTTTTTCAATTTAAGTACAAGTTCTCAAAACGAATTCCCAAACCAGGAAACATAAGACATACGTCTAGTTTTGATAATAATTTATAGTCTCACAAGACTTCCTATTGTGTCAGTGCCAGCTAAGGGGGTCTAGATGGGGGGCAGTCCCCATGTCAGATGTTAAATTTAAGTCCTATCGTGATGTCAAATTAAAGGAAAGCTTCTGTTGAATGTCATTAAGGTCTATGTAGCCTGTCAAATGTAAAAATAAGCCCTATCGCTATGTCGAATTTAAGAATAGCCCCTGTCGGATGTCACTTGGTAGAAAATTGGCGGTAAAGCCTTGTCAAATTTAGGGGTCTAGACCTATACCTAAAATAAGTTAGAGTGTATTTGAAAGCTATCCCCATCACTATTTGATGTATGTAGAAATGCAGCATTCATACTTGCTGTAATGCAGTGTGATTTGTATTGAATATATACTTGTTGACAAGGCAAGACAATGCACTGCCAAGTTAATATTTGGCACCACATCGAGGGATGCATATCTACATGTAAACCTATCCACTATAAACGACACAGACACAATCATAGCGGCTGTTACAGAAATGAATTAAAAGCGTGACATATGATCCTAGGAACACCTTCATGTAACTGTTTAACCAAACATGTGCCCAAAGTTGAGTGAAGGTAAAGGGCCATATACCCACTACATCACAAAGGAATCCCCAACTCTATAAAAATGCATTTTTAATATATAATAAATATATATAAAATATTTAAGGACTGTGAGCTTTAGCATGAAATAGTTATATAAGAACCCATACAGAATATTGATAATACATGTAGTATGTTTCAATCACTTTCATTAGATAATTTTCAAATTATTTTGAAAGGGATTTCCCATTATTATGACGTAGCAAGGACAACACTGAAGGTCAAAAATATATCAAGTTTTCTTTCCAGAATTATTCTCTAACATCTTATATCACATTTTTAAGACCATATAACTAAAGTGAAATGCACAAAAATGGGCAACTTGATAACTTATGTGCTGGGAACCCTTTAAGTGCTAATTATAAGGTGTTAACCTTTAACAACCTGAGTGACCTTTGACTATAGGTCGTGGCTGGTATACTGCCCCCGGGAACATGCGCCGGGTGTAATATGTCACACGTTTTAATTTGGAGGTGACCTCTCCAATTCCCGATATTGATTGGTAGGAACCTAATTTGAAGCCATTAATTTTTCAGCTCCTGCCAGGGAGTTAGTGGGTTCATTACCTGATAAGCTAGGTGCGAACTGGTAAAACCCCTCTACCTCTTATGCCGCGTCCCCACTTTGCCGACAGAGGACGGCTACTAACGTTGGTCGCCGGACGATTAAGCAAGAAGTAAGTCGTCGGGCGACTAACTAAGTTGCTGGTGGGAAAAATAGTTAGTCGCCACGTTGGGACGCTCTTGTAGTTAGTTGCTGGACGACTAGACAAGATTTTAGTTAGTTGCCCGACGATTAACTTTTCACTGGTGGGCATAGAACAATATTAAACATGTCAAATATTTTGCCCCAAACCCACGGCGACTAGTGGTTTGGTCGCCAGACATTACGGCACCAGTGTCTCCTTGGTCGCCGGGCTACTAACAACCTTAGTAGTCCGCCGACCAAGGAAGTCTAGTCGCCCAAGTGGGGACCAGGCTTTATGCCGCGTCCCCACTTGGGTGACCAACGATGGTGAATAACATTAATTGCTTGTCGCTTAAGAAATTAGTACATCATCGGGCAACTAACTTAGTCACCGGGCTACTAAAACACTAATCGCCACGTTGGGATGCTCTTGTACTTAATTTTGAGGACAATTTAGTATGTCTCCCGGTGACCAACTAAACGCTTGTGGCTATGGGGAAATATTAAACATGTCAGAAATTTTGCTAGAAAGCTACGGCGATTAGTGGTTTAGTTGCCAGACATTATGGCACCAGATTGAAGTTAATCGCCAGGCTACTAACCACCTTAGTCGTCTGGCGACCAAGGAAATCTAGTCACCCAAGTGGGGACCAGGCTTTAGCAATGGTGTACACTGGAGTGAACTTGATACAAAGTTTTATCTTATGAACACTATAAACTTGATTTTACTTAATGTAGAAGAGGCTTTAGTGAATATATGCATGTTGTGAGCCAATATGCCGACCACGTAATTAAACAAATTATTGCTTAAACATGAAACAACAAAATATTCATAATTTAACATGTGTACGTTGTAAATTGTGATATAATTTGGTATTCTGTTTGGGTAGAATGTCCTTTTACAAAATTAAATATTGGACTGACTAAAGAGAAAGATAAAAATATAGTAAGTTCCCTGTTTTGAATCAACCCTGCTAAAAAGTAAAAATCCTGTTATCGGAGTATTTGGCATAACATTGATCTTGTTATCCCAGATGGGGAGCTCTCGAGGATTTCTACCGAAGCCACCTTAGATCTAATATGGGATGAAGCAACACCGTTTTACGGGCTTAAGCCCGTGTGAGCTTGTTTCTTCCAGCTCGCGTCTTACATGAGCGGTAATGGCCGCCTTGACATGCTTCGCTGAACATCAAAGACAACCCAGCCTCCATCTGAACATGTGGCGATCACAGCGCCCCCTCTCTGGTATCGATTCCCCTATATGGTGCTCTTTACGTATTAAACGTCTTTACATCAGAAGCTGGTTTGCGCCCCGATTCGGTCGGTCTATCTCATGTTGGGTGGTCGCTCTTAACGAGGACACTTGTATTGGGATATTGGCAAAACGGTTTGGCACATTTAGGGCCTTTATTTTTTGGGAATAAGATGTATACTTTGGGTTCAGAGCTGCAGAGATTCATTTCAATGTATTCACTCAATCTTGTTGAAAGCAACTCAGATGCTCTTAACAATGCTCCTCTGATTGCTCATACGTAAGTCAATATATACACACATTATATATATATATATATATATATATATATATATATATATATATATTGGAATAACTTCCAAACAGAGATAAAGAGAGTCCTGGTGTCCTCTGCATCAATCTCATTGGAATATTGATATAATCTTATCTAGTAATGTACTCTTTGTACACAACGAAACGATTTGTAAAGATGTAAATGAAAAATCAGAAGAAATCTTAAGAATTATATTCACCCGAACTATCATCTTCATTTAGACATTATAATAATATATTAGAGATTGCCTATCGAATCACTTTTCCAGGTATATTTTTCACATTGTGCTATAGATAGGATTTTGGTATACGGCTTTAGATACTGCACTAAGGTTGTTTGGGTCCCCATTATTGACAAGTGATCAGCTTACTTTGACTCTGCCAACCTCTTTATCCACTGCTCCATAGTGCTAGATTGTATGATATACCTCTTAAAAACACTCACCCCTCACCCACATCAACCAACCCTCATCCCCTCACAGCCCCTTGCCCACCCTCACCCCTCACTCACCCCTTAAGCCTGTATTCCTCGATGCGTTTTATGTACTTACCTTCATCATTTTGCTTGCGTTGATACATGCGTTGATACTTGCGTTCATGGAATGCAAGTATCAACGCACATATAATATTATGGCTATATTCCACCATGCGTTCTGTGCAACTTTTTTTCTTTTTTTTTTTTGATTGATTTTTATTTGGGTAATACAAGGCTCGGCATAGCCGATCTTCCGCCCACTCCCACTTTAGACTAAGTTACAATACTGTGGGCATGTGGTCCTATTGGCCCAAAGTGGTCACATGACGTCCGGTGGGAGGAGTGATTTGATACAGTGTCGTTTCGAACAGCAACTGACTTTGGAGATATTGGTAAATTGTCTCAGGGTTTGTCTCAAGTTTGAGGGGGCGAGGAGGATGAAGGCCATATAGCACCGTGCGTTCAGTCCCACTTGCGTTCGTTTAATTACACAAACGCAAGTTTGCTTGCACAAATTTATCAACAGATTGGCAGATTTTAAATCCTGAAATGAGATGTAGCTGGCGTAGGGACAGGGATAAGGTGTCCCCCAAGGCTCCTGCTTTGGCTGGGGTAGGGGTTATTCCCATAACCAGATCTTTACTGGGATTCCCTTAGGTAGGGTTATTCCCATAACCAGATCTTTGCTGGGATTCCCTTAAACCTCCACCCTCTCCATGCCCTGCGGCTGAACGATCAGCCCCGAAGTCATGTGATCAATCCTCCTGCAATAAACAATTTTTGATGTGGTATTTGTGCTAAGCTATATTGTACTAAACCTGACTTGTATGATAGAATGCAAACCTTAAAACAATAAAGGCATGTTTGAGGTCTTTCATAATAATTACATTCGTATTTTGACTTGCTTTCTGGCCCCTCTACCCCTTTGTAATACATACAAGATCTCCTACAATCCCTTTCAGTGCATACTTTATTGATAGAGAGTTTCAGATTCCACAATGCACCATGATATGTTAAGGTATCTCAAAATGTGAGAGCTCTCATACATACAGGGACTCTAAGAATTTGGTGAGTTTAAATTCTTAACAAGTGCATGGTTTTGGGTATATTTATTGTTACAGGCCTACATTACATCTAGAGTGATGAGAGGGTGCCTACAGTAGGGAGTTTCAGTTTCAGATAATCTGAGCCATTCCCGGGTTTTTAAAATATGTCTAAAAACATTCCATGATGGATGTATTCCTTTACCTCTGTTTTGAAAAAGTATTTGACTATCCTTATCTAATGTTGCACGTATAGGCTAAAATTTGAGATATGTCGACCTATTGTAATGTGTTGTGGAATCTGAAACCCCCTAATAACGTACACATCGATAGGGATTGCAGGAGAACTCGTATGTATTATAGGGAGGTAAAGGGCCAGAAAGCAAGTCAAAATGTGAACATAATTATTCTAAAAGACTTAAAACATGCTTTGATAGTTTTAGGGTTTGCATTCTATCATGCAAGTCGGGTTTAGTATAATATAGCTTATACAAAATCAGTCGCGGATTTAGGGGGGTCCATGGGGGGCGCACATCCCCCCTTTTTTGGCCAAAATTTAGATTTTTTTAATATAAAATGATCCTGCCCGGAGGGCAGGGGGAAATTTTCCGAATTGCACGCCCCCCCTTTTGAAAATTCCTGGATCCGCCCCTGAAAATACCATTTTTATTGGTGCCAGACGGCAAGGTTCACTGTGATCTTGTATCGTGAAAAATCTTAGATTATAGCAGTCCTGGTTACATGGGTACATGTTGGATATTTTTTGTCTCTCCAGTCAGATTCCAGGGAGAGATTCCTTGAGAACACAATTATAATTTTTCACAGGGGACCTTGTCTCCTAACGTAAAACTTATTTTTTCTTCAGCATGGAAAAAATCATTCTATCACAGCTAGTACATATTCGCAGCCAAAACTTGCCGAATGGGCCTTCAGGGATCCTGGGCGCTACATTAGGATCATGATCGGTCTCTTATACAAGGCCCAAAGGCCATGTACTTGGCCTGTTTGACATCTGAGCCTGCGGCCCCTTGTCTATTACCTGTTTCCCCCTTAGGTCAACTGGGATGGGAATAACCTAATAATGGTGTCAGTGATGTGTGTGACGCAGGGGGAAGGGGTTACAGGGGCGGATCGAGGGGAGGATTCCTGGGGGTCCTGACCCCTCCCCCGTTTGGTTGTGACTTAAACTTTTTTATTTTTTAAATTTGTTGATTTTCAACATCGTGCAGGTTACATACATGGTCTTTCTGTTGATATGATAATAATAGGTACGATAATGAAAAGCGAGGATATGATGAATGATGGTTCTACTATGAATCTCTGACATATACAAAGTCATAGCCTGTTCTATTGATTTTATAGGTGGGTCAATAAGCATTTAATTAATACCTCTTTTAAACTTTTCTTTGGTGGTCGACCTCTACAGACTTTTGGGAAGACAGTCCCACAGTGCGATACTTTGTGATAAAGGGCTCTTCAGATACTTTTGATACTTTCTTTTGATTCTGCTCCTAAGGTGGATTCTAGGTCTTGTCTATAATCTTTAGAGAATGATCTTGGAGAGTTTGTAGCCGAGACTTGCCAAAAAGAAAAAGACTTTGCGCGTTTGCACACGAATGCACTCCGTTTTAGTACTTTACCTATATCCAGACCCCCAGATTTTAATCCCTTTAATCACTGAGCTGTGATGGCACCTAATCTGCACCAAGTGCCACCTGCAGGGCTTCCCCTGAACTAAGGCTAGGATGAACATGTCCTTTCTTATGACAAAATCAAGTTACAAAGACTGATAATAATGTAGGGACTTTCACAAGAGTTAAGTTAATTGTCTGGGATATCGGAAGGCCTCTGTGGCCTGTTGCACAATAGAATTTCGTTGTGAGGATCAAGTTAAGATATCTTTACGAAAGGTTTTGTTGTAACGAATTTACAAAAATAGTAAAATCTCTGGTTCTAATGAAAGAAATTGAATTCTGTAAATTGATGTAAAAAGGGGAAAAAAATAGAGAAAATTAAGTAAAAGTTACAGCTCTCTGAGGGCATTCTAAATATAGAAAAAAAGTTGTGTGAAAACCATCGTTGTTATGAAAATATTATTTTCGTTAATAACATTAATTTCATTGTTACGAAACTCATTGTGCGACGGGGCAATGGTGATCCTTATCTAGAGGCCCCCATACAGATTTCATCTGTTTGTGTAAACATCTACCCTTACGACAATGGTTACGATAACATCAGAAGAAGAACTGAACAGAATTTCAGAAATTACTGTGATAACATATATTATTATTATGCGAAAGGATGTAACAAGAATGTCACAATAACGTCACAGTGTGATGTTGCAATGTTAGGTTCTAAAGACGTCTTTGGGTACCTTGAAAGTACGTAACAAGAACCAAACCAGAACTAAACAGAACGTTGCTGCAACGTTATGTTTACGTCATATTCTCTCTTTGGACCAGATCATTGAAGTGGCAATCTTCGTTGTGATATTCTTCATGGGAACTTTTCAAACATGCATTAACAAGCACAGGCCCATACCCAGGTTCTGCTGGGGGGAGGGGGGTGGCGAGGTTCCACAAGTTGAACTATTGCCTCTATTTTCAACAATTTGAACTTGAACTAATAATTTTTGTCCTACTGTTTGGTTCTACTATTTTGTAGGGTTTTTACATTACGTTTTGGAAAGAAAAGATGGAACTTTTGGATACATTTCCTGGTGGGGGGAGGGGGGGGGCACACCACCACCCCTGGTTACGAGCCTGATTTACTGAAAACTCCTGGAAAGTTCCCAAAGCTTCAGGTACTAAAATATTTTGCCAAACGTTTTCTACCAATTGTATACGAGTCTTGGTGACATGAGAGTGCTAAACATGTCAAAGCTTGGTGTCCAAGGCGGCAGACAAAGTGTATGAGTCACAGCTGCCTGGGTGCACCCACATTAAAACACACAACTACTTTTATTCAAATATTTAATCTTCTGAAGAGACGGACCACCTTTTCAGAGTGTGTATTTTTTTGTTCCCAGATTCCTGAATGGTTAAATGGCACATCTGCGTGCGCATTCACTTATCACATGTTTGCATTACAAAGAACGCCCGTTTCATGTTTTATAAATATCCCTGGTCCGCAGCCGCGGTTTCGTATTTCCCATTCATCTGCATTTTTACGACAAAACACAAACCATAAACAACCGCAAAGTCCGATATAAAAATGCGATAATATTATTAAAAAATGCGCAGAGCTGAGTATGTCCCGAGAAAAAGCGGCCATGAAATGTGTCACCTTGGTGACGGACGACCGCCGCGTTTCCCGCGCAAATGGACCAGACGACAATTCGTGGCGATAAGCCCGCCAAAAAGGCGCTAACGAAGCGGGCTGAGGTGTCCCCCAAAAAGGGGCCGCCACAAAAGCCGTAGACTGTGGGGACGTCCAAGTCTGCTAGGCCCTCAAACTAGGACTGTACACCAGCAGCCATTTTAGCTGGGAATACCATCATGTATCCCAGCATGCTTTGGGGCCGCTGGTTTAAGGCAGGTAGGACCACAAACCAGCCAGCAGCCCAAAACCATCAAAGGGGTTCCTAATGCCGTATTTATGGCGGGCCACTAAAAGAATTCCTTACATATTTTAGGTGGCCACTAGTAGCCATGGACTCTTCTGGGTGTAAGGACCTATTATGCAAAAGGTATCTGGGTCATGAAAGGACTACAAAAGCCGCTGAGTGTGGCGGCACATACAGGACCCTCAATCCTTTCCACAGGCCGGTTAATGTGGCCTAAAGACAGGCATTCATCTCCCCGGCCCGCCCCCCGAGGTGCCTATAACGGATTTATTATGGCCGCATCAATGTTTGAGAAAGACGGGAGGGGGATGGTTTAGTCCTCTGCCCTTCTCGTATTACTCTCTTTTAGCTCGTAGCCACCTCTCCCCCCCCCCCCCCCCACTTGTTTATTTCGGGTTGAATGCAGAGATTTCAAAAAGTGGGGTGCCCTCACAATTTGCGTACACAATTGTGGCGCCCCTTCCATGGCCAAGAATTTTACATTTAAAAAAATCTTAATCTGGCAGAACTTAGGTGGGGCGGGTGCCTCAGGCACCCTCCTCTTGATCCTTCCCTGCACCCTAGATTGTCCTGGAGAGGATCCAGGGTTTTGGAGGGGGGAGGGGGAGGGGGAGTACCAATGACAGGCTATACTAAATACAAAAACTCGTCCTTATCATGACAATCTGAGTTTGGTAAAAATTAGGTCGGGCGGGTACCTCAGGCCCCTTCTCTTAATCCGTCCCTGGACCCTATAATACACAAGAGAGGGTCCAGGGTTTTGGGGGAGGGAGGGGGGTGTCAATGACCAGGGGGATCGGGGATTTTGAAAAAGTGGTGGTGGTGGTGGTGGTGGGGGGGGGGGGGGGGCGTGCTGTAGTAAAATTTTTCCCCAGGCCCTCCGGACACGGGAATTTTACATTATAAAAAATAAAAATTGGCCCAAAATAGGGAGGGCCCCCCCTGCCCCCCCTAAATCCGTGCCTGATTACAGGCTATACTTTATACAAAAACTCATCCTCATCATGGTGAGCAGCTCCTATTGATCATGTGGTACCCCAGCCAAGCTGCAACGTAACAGAAACGTTCTGCAACCATACTCTTTTACGTCAGTCTGTTACTTACTAAGATGGCACGTAACAATTACATTATTGATGGTTAGGTTGAAACCTCACCAAATCAGAATGTTAACTACAATGTTATTTTTTGGTGAGGTTATGACGAAACCAAAACAGAACGTTATAAGAACGTCCTGATTAGGTTGAAGAATGTAACCAGAAAGTTATAATAATGTTGCAGTGACACGTCACAACAGTACGATGCAGCAACGTTATTGGAAGCCATCAAAATAACGTAACAAGAATCAGCACAGAACCAAACAGAACGTTGCTGCGATGTTATAATAACGTCACATGCTTGCCTGGGTACTCCTCCATTGTTTTATGCTTAAACTGCTGCGTCAATTTAAAATGTATCAGTTCATACCAATGTGATGCCTACATAATTATGTCAGTTAGACATACTGATGATATGATATATAAGCCATTTTCTATCCATGAGAATTTCATAAATAATGCCTAGTATGCAAATTTCGTTCAACCCACTGGCGGATACAGGATTTTGAAAAGGGGGAGGGACGGTGCTCTATTGGAATTCTTTCTTTGACTTTTGTCAGAATTTCAATTGAAAAAACTCAAAACTTTCCGGAAAAAGCGAGGGGCGCGCACCCCCGCACCCCCCTCTGGATGCCCCCATGGATTCGATTCAACCCTAATATCAAAAGTAAAAACCCAAACATTCGGCCAAGATTCAAAGTCTAGCCTCATCTAAATATACCAGCAGTTGGCGCAGTCGACACTTCATCCATTTGTCGCTAGGTGGCAGTTCCTGTCTATTTCCGGTCTGCTCCACACTTTTAGCCTCGTTCTTGCTGACGGCAGCGCAGTGCGCAGGTCCAGAAGCACCACTTCCGGTGTGCTATAATAAGAAAGTGGTGGCGGTGCCAAACTAACGCTGCCATTGGTGGGATTAGATCTGACCTGCCCCCCGGGAGTGGGGCGGGGGGCGACTTTGTCTCAAACCTGCCCAGATGTGAGCTTCGAAAGGTTAAGGACAAGGGTCCTTTTTCAGCCTCAAGTGAGTGAAATGAGTGAGGAAATTTCACTCAAAATGGGTGTCAATTATGCCTCCTCACTCAAGAGGATTTATGCATGGTAATATAGAAAAGTGCTAAAACTGAGCACTTTCGGAGTAAATTACGGGAAATAGATGAGAACAGATAGGCAATAATTCACTTTAATAAATAATGATATATCTTCCCATTAAATCAACAAATAGAGGTATGCAATATATGTACAACATCCCTTCATTATGGGTAGGTTATACAACTTGCGGTGTCCTCCAAAATGGGTCTGTTTTCGAAACCTCAACACACATCTGGGCATTGAGTAGGGAAGTCACCCCCCAGGGGGGCCTGCTCACAGCCTAGTGGGGAGCAACTCGATCGAGTAACACCCCATCTATAAGGCACGCAGCTCAACGACTCATAACATTACCCGCTATTCAATGTGGGGAATTGGAACAAGGCACAATAAAGCCAAACCAAAACATAGCCACCAAAACATGGCCTTTTATAAATCAAGCTGATCTTCCAGGAAAACAATCATTCCAAAACCTTTCAAAACTTCCACTAACAGTACAACCTTTTATTATTGTAAGTTCTACAATTCATGTTTCATCAGAACTATAAATGAATAATCAGTGAATTCTATGCGCACATGTACAGATGCGTCAAGTTGCCAACAATGACTTCGGACGTATTACATTGATTCAATGGATTAAAGTTCATGGATGCCTAGATTTTCTGTTTCTAGGTATCAAATTATTTATTTACAGATAATAGTTTGATTATGTCTAGAGTGTCTGTTACTAAGTATATTTTAATTCACAGATATAAAAATGCATATATATATATATATATATATATATAAACATAGTGATACATATACATACACATCTTCTCGTAAAGAGGTACTCAATGCTTGAAATAAGGAATGGCAGGGAAGATTATAGCATTGTAATTAGCATTTGTCTCGCATATCATGGAGGAAGTATTCTTATTTTCAGCCTCCACACTACTCCCAGCCAACTTGCGACGCAACAGAAACATTATTCGACCATACTTTTTGTAGTCAGTTTGATACTTACTAAGATGGCACATAACAAGTACGTTATTGATGGTGAGGTTGAAACCTCACCAAATCAGAACGTTACTATTATTATGTTTAGTGAGGTTAGGATGAAACCATAACAGAAAATTATAAGACCGTTCTGTTTGGGTTGAAGAACGTAACCAGGACATTGTTATAATGTTGCAGTGCAATGTTACAGCAGTACAATGCAGTGACTAAATTGGGAGTCATCAAAAGAACCAAAACAGAACCAACCAGAACGTTGCTGCAACATTATGATAACGCAGCATCCTTGGCTGGGTCCACACTACTGGTTGATGTCATATACAGTTGTGTACCAGGCAGTGCTTTATCTAGCGGTTTCATTATTGGGAGGAGGGGGGCAGACCACTTTGATGCATAGCGTTAATACTACGCCCGGCCCATGTATGATTTATATCTTTGCTTCTGCTAATATTGCACCTTTTTTTTCGCTTATGATTGCAATAATCAGAGAGAAATCAATTTCAAAGTTGCTTACTCAGTGTATTTACATAAACCTAATCTGTAACCAATCAGTGGATGAATTCCCACATGGCCAACGTGCAATACACTACAGCATACTGATTAAGCGATATTAGGGAATATTAGTCACTTTTTAATCCCCCTTACCGAAATGGTAAACTCTTTTTATCGCTGAACGAATCGCTCTGGATATTAACGACTCTCGTGGTGTGATCCAGAACGTATCTCAGAGATAGACCTATTTACATGTTTTTGTCGTTATCAAATCGGCCTTTAGCCTTGTATTAATATACGCCAGGAAAAACGAGAAGTGTGACTCGCCTAGTATATAGATTTATGCAAATAACGTACATGACCAGAATTAATTCCTCAGATCTTGATATTCCTGTAATCATGCCGTGTGCATTGCCAGTGGGCGGTGATTTGTCGGCGTAGTAATTTGATAATTTGTAAAGTAGTTCTGCAATAACAAGTCCGTCCCCCATGACGAGGCTCGTGGGGAGGGCGATATTAGGGGAGGTGTAGCTGGTACTGAGCCGGCCGACCGACCGCCCCAGACTACGGGAAGGCAGGTAACATTTGGTGCGAACATGAGGGCATTCAGGATTTTGAAAGGAAATTTCATACAATGTTGCATCATATCCTCCATGGACAAGTGCTACCAGGTACCGTGTTCGACTTTTTAAAATCCTGAAACTGCCTCACAGAATATGATCCTCCTTTTACGAGGTGGGGTAGATCCATGGGCATCCTGACTCCCCGGCCCCTTCCTTTTTGGTGAGGACTTAAACACTTAACAAAGAGATTAAAACGCTGTACGTTTGTGAATGCTGGATTTCTCATTATCCTTTTTAATAAGCCCATCCCACATTGGGTATATCCCAGGGTTGGACAAAATTACTGTATAAGTAATCATTGTCTCCTAGAGTTGGGATTACTGGAATAACTAAGAATGATGTTTTTCTATATCCCCAAGTACTGATAGAACGTTATGATTTCTTAGATTTTACCAATTGACAGATTTATAGGTTTGCCAGCCAATCAAAATGCTGCATTTAAGGGAAAATAGGGTTGGACATTATAGGATGGGCTGACAGGCTTTAACATTGGTTCCTATGGGAAAAAGGGCAATAATTATATAAAACTGCATTTTATGAATTTTAGGAGCAATTTGTCAAAAAAAACACTATGGATCATTTTGTTTGACACTTCTATCTTTGGGGATTAAATCAGGAAGAAATTGCTATGTAATTTCAAGGTATAATTTGACGTTCATGTATATTGGGATGGGCTTATTGCATTTGAATCTCATACAACATTTCGGCTTGGTAGTATGTAGCCGTTCTTCCAGTGGTTGCCAGTCTCACAATTATGATTTTACACCTTTAAAATGTTTTCACTAATTATACACGTCATTCAGATGCATTTAACATTTAGAATTAAACCATGCAATTATAAAAGTATTGAGTAGCGATAGGAGTTGGAAAGCTTTAAAAAGTAAGTAAATATTAACTATTAGAAATTATTCTTTTAAACTGTTATCTCTATGCACATTTTGAGGTTAGGGAAGAAAAACACTAAAAATGCTATGGCGATAATGCCTTATATAGAACATAGATTTCAAAAACATTATGTTTAAGAATGCATTCGTTTATAGTGAACCTTTTAACTGTAATTATGTTGTGTTACAATTGTAGGATCTTAGATCACATTTCTAAGGTACATCCAACTGTTTCCAAGTCATTAATTAATCCGATTTCATCAACCTTGTTTCACATTTTGCATCCATCATTTGAAATGGAGTATTTAAACAGAAGTGACAGATCCAAGTACCCTGCCTCAGGGTTTGATAGAAACACCGTTTTTATAGCCGCGGCAGTAACTAGGTTTATGTAGGGATTAAAATGGTAAAAACCTGATTATGAAGGCCTCGGCGGCTCGTCTGACGCTACATCAGAGGCAGGGGGAGCGGATAATGAGACTCGGGTACTTTTTTTAGCAAATATTGTGAGACTTTAGTTTGTAGTGTGGATATTAAATGAAGACTTGAAGGCAGGAGGTTGCAGTGGATGTAATATATTTTCTACAGTCCAGGATTGTCAGCCAAAAGGCCTATTGCTGCTTAGTGGCTACATTTGGTCACTTCTGCTGCTGGACCCAGTGTGTCCCTTACAGCAAGGGTGCACTTCCCCACCTCACCTTTGGCCTCTGATCTAATTACCTTGATTGGCCAGTTGACAAATAAGGGGAAGGGGAGTGCTAACAAAGGTTTTACCATCAAATCTATGATATATTATGTATATAATTGATGTCTTTCAATCATTTAGGAAATTATGATATTAATAAATTTTATGTAATAGATTTGGTAAATACTTGTAATTGTGAGAGGGAGGATATGCCATGCCTAAACCTAGGTATGACAATGTACTCACACGGAGTCATCTTACCTTTTTAGAAATATATAGGACCTACAAAAGGATTCTTTAGTTTTCTTTAGAAAAATGTTTGTTAACGAAATTTCAGGATTTTGGTGTAAACATTAAACAAGAAAGATAGCTCTGTAATCTTAGGCATGAATGCATGAATGACATACACCTCCTATTTGATCTTTTCCATTAAAGTGGCTCTGCCCTAGTGGATTAAAAATGAAACAACTTTTTGCAGGTTTCCATTGGTTAACCTATATAATTATGGAGTAAAGTTACTAAACGCCCCACAAGGGTCAAGGGTTAGGATAAGGGTTAGAACACCTCCTCCCCTCAGATTTACCCTTATTACTGTGATTACTGCACCCTGACACTGACACATACCCCCTCTCAGAGTGGGTCTAGGGTTAGGGTTAAAACACCTCGTCCCCTCAGGTTTACCCTCATTACCGTGATTACCACACCCTGACACATACCCCCTCTCAGAGTGGGTCTAGGGTTAGGGTTAAAACACCTCTTCCCCTCAGGTTTACCCACATTACCGTGATTACCACACGCTGACACATACCCCCTCTCAGAGTGGGTCTAGGGTTAGGGTTAGAACACCTCGTCCCCTCAGGTGTACCCTCGTTACTGTGATTACCGCACCCTGACACTGACACATCCCCCCTCTCAGAGTGGGGTTAGAACATCTCGTCCCCTCAGGTGTACCCTCATTACCGTGATAACCACACTGTGATACTGACATAATACCCCCTCTCAGAGTGAATCTACCCCAGCAAGAATACGATGTTACTATTACGTTGCAGCAACTTTCTGTTTAGTTATGCTTTGGTTCTTTGGTACGTTATTTTGATGGCACGCAAAAAACATCTTTAGAGCCTAACACCGCAATGTCACACTGTAACGTTATTGTGACATTCTTGTAACGTTATTTCATGTTATAATAACGTTATTATGATATTCTTTATTAGTTAGGTTGCACTTCGACCAAAATACAAAGTAATTACATTGTTCTTTTTTGAGAAGTCTCAACTTTACAAAACTAAAGTTATTGTTACGTGACAATTAGACAGGTTTTAGACTAGCCAAAAAATTACAGTTACAGATATTTCCTGTCACATCACTGCTTGCATGGGTAGGGTTAGAAGACCTCGTTCCTGCAGGTTTACCCTTATTATTATGATTACCATGCCTTGACGCTGACACATACCCCTCTCATTGAAGGCCCAGCTGGCTCCATAACCCACAAAGGTCAAGACTTTCCCACTACATTCAGAAGGAACTCACTTTATCACATTCAGAATCACTTGAGATCTGCTCCCCAGCTTTCCTGTACATTTTTGATCACCATAAACTAGAACATAAAAGTATATGGCAGTTATAATGGGCTTACAAAGAGGACCCACATATATGATGTATTGCTAACCAGAGCAGTCATAATGTGTTGCAGGCACTTAAACCCACAATCTGAAGTATTAAAAACACACATTTTTCCAGGACCAGATGTTTTCTCGATGACTAGTCAGATGTTTCCGTTGGTGAGCGGGGCAGGTTAGGGGTAGGCGTGGCCCATATGCCCTCTACAGACCCAGCCCTTACCTGTTTTATGGTGGGATGACGACGGGTTCCCCATGTGGCATTCTGCAATGAGCTCTCCTTCCGCCCTGATAGAATTAAAGTCCATGAGAGAGCTATGTAGGTACAGAGAGAGTAAAGTTGAAACAGCTCTGGCTCTCCATGGCGGTGTATCTGAGAGTTTCACTGGGCCTTATCTCTGCTAATAATTATTGGTGTTACCCAAAATATAGAAGGATTGAGTCCGAAATATAGAGGGGTATCACTTTGGGACAGAATCCCAAAGGATATCCAACGATCGACCACTAAATTTAAGTTTAAGCATGCAATGAAGTGTATTAAACTGTAGCATATTGTAATATGGGGACCAACTTATATCTAGGTAATCTGTGGTGATTGTTATTGTTATCTGTGAGGAATATTAGTGATTATATCATTGTGAACGATCTCATATCTCATATAGACATTACTCTGATCGTTATTATAATAGGCTGGAAGAACATGTATTGATGAGAAGCCTTTGTAGTTAATAAAAGAAATGAATAAATGAAAAACAGGGCTCATATCACCGTGTCCCCCTGCTAGGCCTGCCCTGCTAATGACCTTACCCCCTGTAGGGTGGGTTAGACCAATAGTGGACATAGTTCTGGAGAAACCCGTATTAACGTGGGACAGATGTCAGAGACAAGGGTTTTCTTGAAATGATATAACAACTTTCATATATTTGATCCAGAGGATGATTTGCAAGTAATCCCTTTAAGTTATGACAAAACATCGTCCATGATTCTCGGGTTGTGACAGCGATATGGCAGAGTGGCCACGTGGAGGCAGACCCAGGGGTACGGCTTCCCAGGTTTGGTTACTTTCAAGGTGCTGATACATCCTGCCTAAACTGATGAAAGGGAATATTCTTGGAGTTTTGTAGATGTTTGGTCATTTAACAAAGTTTTTTTACTGTTACACTTACTTTACTGGTCTACCTTATTGCCCATGGGCATACACATGTGTTCCCTATTCCGCTACTCAGTCAACACTATGTTTAGATCAACTCCCTGGAATGGGTTCAAGATATACCAAAAAACCTATGAAAGTCTAATGTTTTCCACCTACCTCGTCTATTAAAGCCCAACAGGAGCATAGTGTATTAAATGGGCGTTCATACTTGGATCATCAAAAGACCAATTATTCATTTCTAAAAATAAAAAGCTATCTCACATAGCTACATGTGTTTTTTCAATAGTTGTAAATGATGGAGTATCAATGAGAATCAGTGAGATATTTCACAATGTCTTATATAGTTATTCTTATTGTAATTTCAACAGAAACAAATAAACTAACTTCATAAAATGTGGTCTACAGGTTCTAATTCTACTCTATTCTTCACCCACTGATTACATTCTTTTCTGACAGAGATAGTTCCCTCTAAAGATAACTGCATCCTCATATCGAATATAAAACTTTTTTTTTCTTACAGAAAACAAAGGATACTTCCCCCTGTGTACTTGACTGGAGCCATAGAGTGCAATAACAGATATCAGGTAAGTAGAGTAACTCTCATTGAGATCCCCTAAATTGGTATTCCACTACACGACCTGGATTGCAATTTGATGACTGTACAGACAAAGTTACATACAGGAGTCAATTTGGAGCATGTCTAAAAATAAGCAGGCCTCCATATTGGTGATCAATCTAGAATCACAATAATTTACCATTTTAAAACATTTAGAAAACATTTTTATTCAAAAAAGTCACTTCAGAATAACACACTGAATAATGGACAATTTTGATCATTTATAATTGATAGATTTCTGTTATTTTTGTAGCCATGTGGTATTGAGAACCATGTGGTGATCACCCAAAATATGGTCACGTGACCCAATCTGCACAATATGTGCGGTTTCTCTGTGACATCTTCATATCACAGCTCATGTCATGTAGCATAATAGGGCCTTGAATTATGTAGACCTAACACTGAACTGAGTTATGGTAAAACTACCAATCATATATGAGGACAAAAGGCATGGATCTTGATACTATGCTACATTGATAAATGAAAATTAATTTATCACATATATATTTTTTTATTATTTACTTATACAGGGTACAATTCAAACAGTGTGTCTGGTCTCCCATTGCGGTCCTGTGGACCATTTGGGCACAATTCCGCGCAGGGGTCATCCAAATGTCCTTTTTTCGACTCTACACTGCATGGGACTCGAACCCATGCAGTGACAATGCCAATGAGTAGCCTAAAGGCCCATTCGCCCTGGCCGTCATGGTACTTACGATTTCTTGCGACAATTATCGGGTGTTATTCTGGTACAAACGATTATGCAAACAACAAATCTGCAACCGATCAGATCCAACATGTTGGATAAATTCGGTTGAGTTTCAACCGATTCTAGGTTATAATTACAGGGGACAATGATTGTTTGCAATTGCAAGGGTCCTCTTTTGCCAGGACGAATGCTACTTTTTTGAATTTCAGGACCATACGATCATTTTATTGGCCTGGAGACCATCGTCTTGCCAATGAGATCAGTATATCGTAGCTCCCTCCCATAGAATGATCGGCCAGGGTGAATGGGCCTTCAAGGACGTTATATATAATGGGTTGAACTCATCGAATTCCGTTCTTTGTGAGTGGGTCCGGCTTTAAGTTGATATTTTGTTACGGTTCAGTAGCTTTTCTATTGAATTTTTAGTGACAAGTATTAAAATCTTATTCTATATGAAGAAAAGCTGAAGTAATCAGAAGAAGAAAATAGTGGTGGCTGATAAGTTGTGGCTATTGAAAACCAGTGTGGAAATTGGCCAGAGTAGGGTCAATAAATCAAAAAGAAAAATATCCAATAAGCCCACCCTAAAGGCACATACATTCAGAAGTTCCCTACCCAGGGTTCGGTAACAAGTGAAGGACTTCCACTATAGGTCTGCGGTAAAGAAACGACCGATGCTACGAATGTGGTCTTATCAAAGGTTCACATAGAATTCAAGGAATTTCTTTCTAAAGCCTTGCGTGCTTTAATGTATGATAAGATGAAATGCATGGTAACTAGCAAAATACATTTGTAAATTCTCATAATTATATCAATAAGATATTCAGAGAAATGTGTCATGAAATAGCAATTGCCCCTTATTTCTTCTGATAATTCATGGACAGTTTTAAGTTTTTAGGTCCTTTCTGGGCTGCCAGACCTATAGAGGTGTTGAGCCTCATACCCACTAGGCGACTTGACCATCGACGGGCAACGGGTGACTGGGAGAATCGCTAGTAAAGTCGTTGGGCAACTGGGTTATCAATGTATCACTGGGCAACTCCCTTGATGGTATGGTGCCAATAATTGAAAGCTGGTGACGCACGATCGAATCAGATCAGATATTAAATCGGCAGTAAATTGGCAATAAAATATCCAACTTGCTTAATATCATAGTGGCCTGGCGATGACAAAGATGATTCTCTGAGTTACCCATTGCCCGTTGTCAATCAATTCGCCTTATGGGTATGGCACATTATGATCAGAGCCAGTCAGTGCTCACCTGATGAGTCGACACATAGAGGGGTCCGGTTACACAGAGCGAACCCTCATTAATAAACCACTCTGACCGCAAAGTAAGAGGAGAAGTGTCATTAAGGATTCAGGCAAATACAAAAGGGATAAAAACAAGATTCTATGTTACAAGATGAGAGTTTTGCTGATTCAAGTCCCTCCAGGATTCAAACCCAAAACATAGGTGTTTGGAGGGGGTTTCTAAAGCTTACACTATGAAGCCACATAGAGGATGGCAGGGGAACTATAAATAATGGTGTCATGACCTAATTTGCTGGTTCCCACAGGTCTTTTGAAAAGCTGTTTAACAAATTAGCAACCAAATTGACTGGCTTGTAACAGCCTATTTCATTGGTTCTTGATATGGCCTGAAGAAAGAGCCGTGTTTAGACATTTTAGAAGTAGTGGGGTAATAAACAATATTGCAACATTTTGATCAGTCATAGAGGAGAAGAAAAACAAAACATTGTGGACTCTAAGTTTTGATAATAATTATAGAAAATATTACACCTACTTTTCAAGGGTATTCTATCACAAATCATACTAAGCATTTACATCTTGCTATTCCTATTTTTCTCATAACAACTTCATAATGATTAAAAACTCTTGATTAGCTGAGACTCACCGGGGAATATGTTCTCACAATAACGTAAGATACAATTTGCTACCATTTAATCAATATGTAATACTGTGTAGAAGCTCAGGGAATAACTAGATTCATATCACCCCTCGGTCCGTACTGTCTATATATCTTATCCATTTCTATCCTTACAATTTGCCAAATACATTGGTTTATGCGGACCTCACAAACTTTGCCCCCAACATTTGCTATGGAGACTTCAGTTCTGCCCCTGCTCCGATATCAGGTAACCAGTAATCGATGCATGGGGCATTGTGATGTAACCCACTGTAGAAGTAATATTGAGGGCGTAGGAGCGGGGTTAAGCCCTGTTTCCACCAGCCGATGTTACTACCGATTTCAAAAATCGGCAGTGGGAATATTAGTTAATCACAGCATGTTATATAACATTAGAAAGCGTTTTTGATTCTCTTTCAAATGGTATGTAAGATATATAATATTTTGTTATAATACTAGTTAAAAGTAATAAATTACCAAATAATCGGCAGTTAAATTGGTTGGTGGAAACAGGGCATTATGGGGAAAGTGTGTAGGGCTGACCAGGTCTCGTCCGCCTGAGCGCGCAGCCCATATCCTGGTACCACAAAGTCCCATTGAATCATGTTCACGGGTGGGTGGGCCCTGTGGGTTGTGGCCTGAGGATAGGTTCATGGATGAGAAAGTGCACAGGGTGGGAGACCTTACTTGCATTCATTAATGGCAGGAAATTCTAGGTTAGGTATATAAGCAGGGGAGATACAGGATTTTCGGAAGGAGGGGGTCAGCATAAAGGGTAAGTACTAAAATGATGTGCATTTGCCTGTACATGTGTGGCATTTCCCCCTCTTTTTGTAGTTTAGGGGTCCACCAAAAAAAAAGGGTGGGGGGGGGGGGGTTCTGGACCCCTGGACACCCCTGGATCTGCCCCTTTTAACCTTCCTTAAATGGATAATGGATTGTTAAACTAAAGTTCAAGATGCATTACAAGGTCCCAAAACCAGCAATTTGTAATAGACCTACCCAAGAACTTTGCATTGAAACAAAAACTGATATGTGTCACCATGTTTATTTTCGGAGAAAGGGTTGTGACAGATATAATATTCTTAATGGGAGTCTATGGGGAAAAACAACTTGGTAATATATAATTACAGATTTAGAAAAGAACTTTAAAAGAGTGTTGTCTCAGAGAAGGACTTAGAAAACGTAAATATAGTCCCAAGGGTGATGGATGCAAAATGCATGCATGGGTTGACAGTTTTGTCATATCACGAACATTGGCTTCAGGACACTATCCTAAAGGTGACTGACTAGAGAGTTGTGGAAATGTTTTGAGTCCCAATTCAGACCTTCTTGTGAACAATTCTGACCAGTCATTATCTTCATCCATATAAACTATCGTCTTTATCTTCTAAATGTAATCATTTACCTCTACCGGAGTTTCTGTGAAGAATATGAAAAAAAACATCTTAGCAAATAAGGGTTTGTCTGCTGCCCATAAATACGTCCTTGAAAATGAAATACATATGAGATCGGTCGATAAAGAAATGATGCAATCAATTCACTATTCGGTAAATTCTTGTCCCCAAAGCATAAAAACACCGTTGTATGGAAGTGTGTTCGAGGATGGTCTGGAGGTCCCTGTGTGAAGAGTGAAGAGGGTTGGACTGGGGGGAATGTTTTTTCTTTTTTCTCTTTTTTTCCTTTTTTTTTTTTTTTTGGGGGGGGGGGGTGCGGGGGGGGGGCGTTGACTGTTCAGTGGTTAGTGGATGTGACTAATGAAAACGTAGAAAAAATAGGAAACACATTTCCTTCATTTAGATCATAATGACATGCGGAAGGGCCATTTCTTAAATTTGACATGCAACATTTAGACCCCTCATCTAGACCCCCTCCAAGACTTCTGTGCCCTGTTATTATGGTCTAATGTGTCAGTGAAGTACTTTAAGTTATGTGTGTAGGTAGTACTTCCTAAGTTTTTTAAGTTATATCACAGACTCAGGTTCTTGTTGTAGAATAGATGTTGACAGTCCCAGCTCCAGCCTCCAAGAGAGAGGCTAGGTATGTGATTGGCCTTTTTATTATCTCTCCCCTCTGTCCCCATTGGTCAATACAAAGGAGGCTTCACATGGGGGCTACAGCCCCTATTGGTCAGAACAAAGGAGGCCCCAGGGGGGTTACAGGAGTATTGGTTTCTTAGCCTAGCTTCAAAGCAGGAGTGCTATATGGCTAATTAAAGTATAGAATGTATATTTTACATATGGAGCATAAAGGCTAGTGTTTGATAAAAATAAATAATAATGCTGAAGTGGTGTATAATTAGAAATTAGATATGTATAATTGAAGATCAATAATAAATAACTTGTATTTCTAATAATGTTTCCCATTTAGAATGTTATATTATCAATAATTATACATACATTTATTAAATAAATCTAAAATAAAACATTTTTCTGAATAATGAAATGCCATACCTGTTTAAGGTATGACAGCAGTAAGAGAGGTCATCTTAAAACAAGGTAGAGAGGTATCGGTTAGAAAATGGATACTTTTCAATTCAACATACATATCAGAAAGAACAAAATTTAGATTATTTCAAACTGTTGAATGGTTTGTAAACCTATCAATGATCTACGGGGCGCGTTTCACACTAAGAGGATCATAAATGCATTTCTCATATCTTAGATATTAAGATAAGATGCTTTTAAAAATCAATAATCTTAACTTGACATAATATATGACTAACAACAGGGACATACGGTCGTAAGTCTGGAATACAACAATAAAAATGCCAAAATATTGTACCTGTGAAACGCCCCCAAATTTTGATTATTTCACAACCTCATTTTCTTTTAACTATCCATGGAACTAGAACTAAATGCTTCACTGAAGTGCTCACATATGTGACACCTTTAATTCTCCCAGACGTGGTTCTCTGGTCAGTAGTACTTTGGCCAACCAGCAGACTAAATCAAGGTGCATCGTGGGAAATATGTTGACAAGTCTATTTCCTATTGTAAGCCTTTAACATATCATAATTAGTCATCTATGACATTTTTTTTTGTTTGAGATTATAAAAAGGTAGAATTATAGGTACATATTCTTTCTAATACTGTATGTACTTTAATTTCTAGAAATCTTGATTTTAAAATGTTATCATTACATATTTTTATATTGCCTATAGATTCATTATTTGTATTGGCTTTTCCATTGTTATTGTCTACAAAATATGCCAAAATTCGCCTGCAGGGGCATGAAATACATGAAAGCTTGGAACTGTGTCTGCCTTAATTGCATAAGTTGCATAATGAGGATAGTTAAGAGAGTGCACATGGTGTACTTTCCAGCCCACAGGGTCCACTTCAACAATATGGAAGCCATTGAATGTGGCCGAAGCCATTGGCTTTAGCCGTACCTGGCGGGCTGAAGCCACGTGGTACCACCCAACCGACAGCCCTGACACCCCGTTAGCACTGACTCCCCCTGACTTCATGGGCACAAAACAACACACATAGCAGGCTGGGGGCAGTTGCCTAAGTTTCAGTTAAAATACTTTTAAGTTTGGCTATTTGTAAATCCGTTGAAAAGCATTTCCTATAAAAAAAAATTATTCTGTATACATGATCCTATAGCAATAACAGATTACCGTAGATCTGGTCACCAAGAAACAGCTCATTTTGTGTTTGTTTTATTGTGAAATAGTGATAGTTAAGATTTCTGGCTAGATATCATAAATGTTTTTTATATGAAGTGTTATACATTGACAGGACACATATTGTCATTACTCTTCAAATGTGCCATTAGAGATGCATTCTGGTGAAGAACATAGGAAAAGATGAACTAACAGAAAGTGAGAGAAAATTTTCAGGTTTTTGAGTTGTTTCTTGTGTCCCAAATTTATTATAGTAGAAATGGTTTAACAGATTGTGCACTACCTGGGTCTCTGCTAATAGTTTTACTACACTTGGTCTCTGTTATAGATTAGTTAGGCATCCGCTGATTTTATGCAACCCCAGCCCCTCCTGGTTTGGCTAGCTGGACAGGAGGAGATGGCATAACTTTCTGGTATATTTAACAGATGTTTAATGAGTCCAAACTGGCAAAATATGTAGCCGAGGGCAATGAGTTGTAAAACCTCTTTCCATAACAGCTAGATTTTGACTGATTTTCCAGGTTCACCGGCTAATACAATAGAGAATAGATGATATATTACTTGATGGAATTGCTATTGAATGGATTGCCAAGAAACAGAATTTGCAAAACGATGATGATATGCTCGTTATGCAGCATTATCAGAGATGTATGGTGAATACCTTTAGCATCATATAACTCCCTCCAGGAACAGAATACGACTTATGGGACCAAAAATATAGTAGTTTCACTACAATATGCAACTCGGACCATCGCCTACAAGTTTTTTCCGACACAGGGTGGGAAGTAGAGACGGAGAGAGCAGGTCGGGGGGTGGGGGGGTGCAAGGACACGGGGGGAGGTAAAGGGACACAGAGCAGGCAGTACAGACAGTGGGAAGGACGGGGCAAGGGCAGAAGTAATTGAGTCAGCAGAGACAAAGGACCACTCACAGGTAGTTAACAAAGAGTAAGGGCTGTATCTCCCGCATTGCTGAGGAATGGTACATACAAGGGATATTTGGATCATTGCTTGGGTTATGACATATAGAAGAACCCTTGATGTTGCGCTGGGGTGGCTGTGAAACCCCTGGGGATCATACAAACTTTGGGCTTTGCCCTCACTTCAAGATGATCCTCGAAGGACCATGCAGCCACCCATGGCCTCCCCCTGCAGTTCTTCTCATAATAATTATAAGAAATGAGGAGGGAGAGGGTTAAGGTGGGCAGGAGGAAGAGGGTTAAGGTGGACAGGAGGGAGAGGGTTAAGGTGGGCAGGAGGGAGAGGGTTGAGGTGGGCAGGAGGGAGAGGGTTAAGGTGGGCAGGGAGAGGGTTAGGGTGGGCAGGGAGAGGGTTAAGGTGGGCAGGAGGGAGAGGGTTAAGGTGGGCAGGAGGGAGAGGGTTAAGGTGGGCAGGAGGGAGAGGGTTAAGGTGGGCAACAGGGAGAGGGTTAAGAAGGGCAGGGAGAGGGTTAAGGTGGGCAGGGGGGAGAGGGTTAAGGTATAGGCTGGAGGGAGAGGATTAAGGTGGCCAGCAGGAAGAGGGTTAAGGTGGGCAGGAGGGAGAGGGTTAAGGTGGGCAGGAGGGAGACGGTTAAAGTGGACAGGAGGGAGAGGGTTACGGTGGGAAGGAGGGAGAGGGTTAAGGTGGGCAGGAGGGAGAGGGTTAAGGTGGGCAGGGATATGGTTAAGGTGGGCAGGAGGGAGAGGGTTAAGGTGGACAGCAGGGAGAGGGTTAAGGTGGGCAGGAGGGAGAGGGTTAAGGTGGGCAGGAGGGAGAGGGTTAAGGTGGACAGGAGGGAGAGGGTTAAGGTGGGCAGGGAGAGGGTTAAGGTGGGCAGGGAGAGGGTTAAGGTGGGCAGGGAGAGGGTTAAGGTGGACAGGGAGAGGGTTAAGGTGGGCAGGAGGGAGAGGGTTAAGGTGGGCAGGAGGGAGAGGGTTAAGATGGGCAGGAGGGAGAGGGTTAAGGTGGGCAGGGAGAGGGTTAAGGTGGGCAGGAGGGAGAGGGTTAAGGTGGGCAGGAGGGAGAGGGTTAAGGTGTGCAGGAGGGAGAGGGTTAAGGTGGGCAGGAGGGAGAGGGTTAAGGTGTGCAGGAGGGAGAGGGTTAAGGTGGGCAGGAGGGAGAGGGTTAAGGTGGGCAGGGAGAGGGTTAAGGTGGGCAGGGAGAGGGTTAAGGTGGGCAGGGAGAGGGTTAAGGTGGGCAGGGAGAGGGTTAAGGTGGACAGGGAGAGGGTTAAGGTGGGCAGGAGGGAGAGGGTTAAGGTGGGCAGGAGGGAGAGGGTTAAGGTGGGCAGGGATATGGTTAAGGTGGGCAGGAGGGAGAGGGTTAAGGTGGACAGCAGGGAGAGGGTTAAGGTGGGCAGGAGGGAGAGGGTTAAGGTGGGCAGGAGGGAGAGGGTTAAGGTGGACAGGAGGGAGAGGGTTAAGGTGGGCAGGGAGAGGGTTAAGGTGGGCAGGGAGAGGGTTAAGGTGGGCAGGGAGAGGGTTAAGGTGGACAGGGAGAGGGTTAAGGTGGGCAGGAGGGAGAGGGTTAAGGTGGGCAGGAGGGAGAGGGTTAAGATGGGCAGGAGGGAGAGGGTTAAGGTGGGCAGGGAGAGGGTTAAGGTGGGCAGGAGGGAGAGGGTTAAGGTGGGCAGGAGGGAGAGGGTTAAGGTGTGCAGGAGGGAGAGGGTTAAGGTGGGCAGGAGGGAGAGGGTTAAGGTGTGCAGGAGGGAGAGGGTTAAGGTGGGCAGGAGGGAGAGGGTTAAGGTGGGCAGGGAGAGGGTTAAGGTGGGCAGGGAGAGGGTTAAGGTGGGCAGGGAGAGGGTTAAGGTGGGCAGGGAGAGGGTTAAGGTGGACAGGGAGAGGGTTAAGGTGGGCAGGAGGGAGAGGGTTAAGGTGGGCAGGAGGGAGAGGGTTAAGGTGTGCAGGAGGGAGAGGGTTAAGGTGGGCAGGAGGGAGAGGGTTAAGGTGTGCAGGAAGGAGAGGGTTAAGGTGGGCAGGAGGGAGAGGGTTAAGGTGGGCAGGAGGGAGAGGGTTAAGGTGGGCAGGGAGATGGTTAAGGTGGGCAGGAGGGAGAGGGTTAAGGTGTGCAGGAAGGAGAGGGTTAAGGTGGACAGGGAGAGGGTTAAGGTGGGCAGGAGGGAGAGGGTTAAGGTGGGCAGGAGGGAGAGGGTTAAGGTGGGCAGGAGGGAGAGGGTTAAGGTGGGCAGGGAGATGGTTAAGGTGGACAGGGAGAGGGTTAAGGTGGGCAGGGAGAGGGTTAAGGTGGGCAGGAGGGAGAGGGTTAAGGTGGGCAGGAGGGAGAGGGTCAAGGTGGGCAGGAGGGAGAGGGTTAAGGTGGGCAGTAGGTAGAGGGTTAAGGTGGACAGGGAGAGGGTTAAAGTGGGCAGGAGGGAGAGGGTTAAGATGGGCAGGGGGGAGAGGGTTAAGATGGACAGGAGGGAGAGGGTTAAAGTGGGCAGGAGGGAGAGGGTTAAGGTGGGCAGGAGGGAGAGGGTTAAAGTGGGCAGGAGGGAGAGGGTTAAGGTGGACAGGGAGAGGGTTAAAGTGGGCAGGAGGGAGAGGGTTAAGATGGGCAGGGGGGAGAGGGTTAAGATGGACAGGAGGGAGAGGGTTAAAGTGGGCAGGAGGGAGAGGGTTAAGGTGGGCAGGAGGGAGAGGGTTAAAGTGGGCAGGAGGGAGAGGGTTAAGGTGGACAGGGAGAGGGTTAAAGTGGGCAGGAGGGAGAGGGTTAAGGTGGGCAGGAGGGAAGGTTTAAGATGGTTGAGAAGCTAAAGTTGGGAACATTGAGAGGAGAGTGATGGGCTCAAATTTAGGGATCATGGCCCTGGGGGTTGGTACTACACAGGGTCCTAACCCTGTGGTCAGAACTGCCAGGCCTGTCATGTCCACCAACCCCTACCCTCACTCACAGCCCCCTTCCCCCCTCCAGACTGACAGCCCCCCTACCTTCAAGCCCCTTTCCCACTAAGCGATTTTTGCACAATTGTCAGACTCATTGGTGCTAAAATCAGCCTATTCTTAAGGTTGGCTGGTTGGTTTTTGGTGTTTAACGCCTTATCAACATGGTCATATCAGGGTGAGAACAATGTTTGACAGTTCTGTCTGAGATGAACAAATCTATTAGAAGGTAGAGACCGTACCCCTACACATTTACCGAGGCAGGTGTTCTTTAATGTTCAGGGTCCCACAGGTAGGGCCCTACACACAACAGCCGGTGGCCATCATAGGAGCCTTCGATAACCCAGTTGTTGCCACTGGGAGACATTATTCTTAAGGTTCCCTGTTAGTATGGTATATTTGAATGTGCATGTTTGATCTTAATTGCCACTAAAATCGGCCAGTTCTACCCTTAGAATCAGCTAATTTTATGGCCGATCATTCGCCCAAATCAGGCAAAATCGCCTAGTTGATGTGGCCCTTTAACCCCCATCCCCCAGCCTAGGCCTCCCTCTCACCCACCCCCCTACCAGGGCTTTGTAGGGGGTGGTGAAAGCTGTGTAAGCAGGCTGGGGGAATTTGATCAGGGACAAAGGCTTGTCGGAGGCCATCAAAGAGATCTGGGGTCTCCCCGCCCTGGCCCTGCTCCGCCCTGCAGTTTATCCCGGGAGGTAGCTGGACGAGGACTTGCTTGTCGGGTGCTGGAAGAGGAGCACTTTAGGGATTTTTGTAAAGAGTATCAAGCTTCTCTTCCACTCGGCCCCTCGCCCACTCACCCACTCGCCCACTTACGCACTCCCCAATTCCCTTGCTCCCCACTCCCCTAATCACCCACTTCCCACCCGCCTAGAACCCCTGCTTCCCCATTCTCCTTCTCACCCACTCACTCACCAACTCGCCCACTCACCCACTCACCCACTCACCCACTCACCCACTCACCTACTCACCCACTCACCCACTCACAACTATCTCTGCTCCCCCACTCCCTTACTTGCCCACTCGCCAACATGCCTACTACCTCTGCTCTCCCACTTGCCCACTCGCCCACTCGCCCACTCATTCCCCCTGCTCTACCACTCCCCTGCCCCAACTCCCTCCCCCCACTCTCTTCCCCTGCTCCCACACACAAGCATGTATGTGCTTAAACTACTGTGAATCAGCCATCCCTGGTAGTCTGAATTAGATGAAGTGTGTTAGTCAACATTATATTCTGGGTATTGACTAAACTGGCCCAACCTTAATGCAGGTTCTATTTTACAAATATCAAATCTTGTAGATGTTGTTCAGATTCTAGCACTCACTAGGACCGCTAAGGACGTTTTCCCCGTATAGCATTGTCAGACATCACATCCTATCAAATGCCTTCAGAAACTGACTACGGGAGACTGACGTCTAAATTCTGTCTGAGTGGCCATTCCAGCGGCCCCAGATCAAAATGAGATATCCCCACGTCCAATTTAGCAACTTTCTGCCAAGAGGAGGCTCCTGGGGATGAGGATACTTGGTTTTCCTCAGGGAACTATTATGTTGGGAGGTTGTCATATTGACTTCTCGACTGCTATAAGGTTTTTGACTGATCCCAGCCATCTTACCAGTTGAACCGCACTCAACGGGCAAGTTGAGTTCAGTTCTGGAGGAGGGGAAGCAGGAGGAGGGGAGAAGGGGGAGTAGGGGGGGTATTAACGGGAGGGGAGCAAGGGGGGTATGGGGAGGGGAGTAAAAGGTAAGCACTGTTGATACTTGTATAACCGTATAAAGTATTTTGTGTACTTTGTTATTTAGAAGTTTAAAAAGAGCTATGTATTAAGACTCATAGGAGAAAACCCTTTGCCAGATTCGAAGGTTCAGCCCTGCAGATTAGAAGCACTGCCCCACTGAGGCACGTCCGGGACGGGTGGGGTTGGGGGGGGCAGGGGTCTTGAACCTCCCCATCCACTTTTGGTTGGGAATATACTTGCAAAAGAGAAAAAAAAAGTGTCTCTTGCATGCACACGAATGCATGTCATTTTTAGTAATTAGCCTATATGTGGACCTCCCTTTTAGAAATCCTGTATCTACCACTCCCTGCCAAGCAGTGATGTAACAAGTAGTTGTGAGACCAAACTTTTGTGGTTAGTCAGTAACCTGGCCAATATAAATGTAACAGTTACATTATTTCAAGTAAAGTTGAGACTTACTAAAAGAGAGTGCTATAATAACGTTATATTTTAGTGAAGTCGAGACCTTACTAAAGAAGAATGTTATAATAACGTTATCATAATGTGAAATAATGTTAAAAGAATGTCACAATAATGTTACAATGTGACATTGCAATACAAGGTTCTAAAGACGTTTTTGGGTGCCCTCAAAATAATGTAACAAGAACCACAGCAGAACTAAACAGAACATTGCTGCAACATTATAATAACGTCATATTCTTGCTTGGGCTGCCACCCCACCAGGGCCCAGGCCATGCCAGGATCAGCGGGCTGATCTGGACAAGCCCGGGATCACTGCCGCCTGCACTCACTAAACAAAGTGGGTTTGGGTGTTCAGGATTGCCTGAACATAACTTGGCATTTTGCCGGAGTATCCATATCAGTTCACATCCATAGAAATGTTGCGTGGTTTCAAACACCCAAAAAGCTTAAGCCCTGTTTCCACCAGCCGATTTTACTACCAATTTCGAAAATCGGCAGTGGGACTATTAGTTAATCACGAACATGTTATATATAAATAGAAAGCGTTTTTAATTCTCTTTCAAATGGTATATTAGATATATATTCTTTTGTTATAATACCTGTTAAAATATTAAATTAACAAATACTTGCCGGTTAAATTGGTTGGTGGAAACAGGGCTTTAAGAATTCTCCCCCACCTCATGCACAGCCCAATCTTTTATATACTACTCATGCAGATTTGTGATTGGCATAGGGTAGATGCAACATTATAACGTTACATTCTTGCCTGGGAAGGAAGAATTCTCTTCCTCTCATGGTTTCTCGAAGTGTTCAACCGAGCAAACATCTTTCCCACATGACGCCATCTCTATGTATTTTTTTAGTTTTTTATTGTTCAAGATTTCCCATCTTCCCTAGTTTTTCATCTTATCTCCCTCCTCTCCGTTCTTTGCCCTTCCCTCCCCCAAATACCTACACTCAGGCGCTGTCTCCAACAACCAACGTGACAGAATTACACCCTACCTCCAAAAGACAAGGTACTACCACACCAAAAGGGGCAATTCTGGACAGATTCTGCATGGGTTTTTTTCTTGCGACCAAAAAAGCACTAGAATCGCAATTTTAGGGGGAAAGATTGGTCCAACAGTGAGATAATTATACCAACGTATTCCTTGAATATTTTTGTACAAGAAAAACAAAGCTTTAGAAACAACGAGTAATGCGCAGATTTTCATTTCTAATGTGCCAATATGGGTGCATTTTGGTACATAACATCTACATAACATAAAAACATTAAATTTGGCAAAGACCAAGAGAATACAAATGAACTGCTCTTTTCATCGGAGCATTTTAAGATCCAAAAGGGAAAGAATTATTTTTCACGTGGTAGTACCTAAAAAGACATGCCTCCTCCCCCCACCCCTCCACTCCCCCGGCCCTACCCTCACAGTGTAGAAGCATTGTGTTAGCAGCCCTTATTATCGCCCACTTTACCGTCCACTCTCCCCCCACTGGCACCCCGCCGCCGTCGGTCACTCTCCGGGCGGGTATTTTGTGGCCCGGTGATGGCTGGTAAGTGTCGGCCTGTTAGGGTGATTTTCCTGGTTTAGTATGGTACGTGCGTATACTGGAAGACTGTGGGACTTCTTCCTTCCACTTTTGAATTGTGTTGCAATAGTGACAACAAAAGCAAAAATGTGATATTATTGTAACATTGCAGCAATGTTCTGTTTAGTTCTGGTTTGGTTCTTGTTACTTTATTTTGATGGCACCCAAAAATTTCTTTAAAGCCTGAAGTTGAGATGTTGCACTGTTTCGTTATTGTGACATTGTTGTTACCTTATTTCATGCAAAAAAACCCACATTGTTTTAACGTTCTGCATAAGTAATGTCTCAGCATCACTAAACAATGAAATAAAATAATTCTTCAATGACATTTTCTTAAAGCAGAAACTCGACCGTCTGTGCGCCAGTCTATGGTTTGGTAACATACAGTGAGTCAGTACCAGAAACTACCCAAGGATATGATGTGTCAGGCCTTCTGATAACATTCTTGTGACGTTGTTTATGAGGGTAATATTGTGACTTCACCAAAAAAGCACTAGAATCGCAATTTTAGGGGGAAAGATTGATCCAACAGTGAAATAATTATACTAACGTATTCCTTGAACATTTTTGTACAAGAAATAAAAAGCTTTAGAATTACCACCAAACCTAATAAGATGGTCACAGCAACATTCTGTTTAGGTACGGTTAAGACCTGACAAAATCAGAATGCCATAATAATGTTCCGTTTAGGTGAGGTTGGGATCTTCCCTGATCAAGAGGTCACAACAATGTTCTGTTTAAGTGAGGTCTGGACCTCACCTAATCAGAATGTCATGATGACGTTCTATTTTGATTTGATCTTTACCTAACGTCACCAGAACATTATGATAACATTCTGTTTTGGTTAGATCTTCCAGAAAAATAATGTAACGTGGCCGTTACGCCGTACCTTGGCAGGGTAGCCCCATGGTTGTACAGTCTATTGTCGGGTAACATACCCCCGCATGCCAGCTCCCAGAGTGCATCACGTCTTCCGGCCGGATATTGTCCTCAAGCCTCGTTCTGGCTGTGAATTGCCGGTCATTAGCCTCGCTTTGGTGTTCAGCCGACCTGCGCACCAAGCCGTGATGTGGTGTGCGCATGCTCGGCTTCCCACCGCCCTACACCCACCCTCTGCCCATCAACGGCATTTTATAGATTTTTAAAACTGGACTTTTCTGTATTTTCCATTACCTTTTCTGTATGTTTTGTTTATCATCGTTTTTTTCCCCACGTCTTAATTTTGCACAAACTTACCTACAGCCAGAAAACAATTCTAGTTAGATATTTGATGTAATAACACCACATTTCAGTGGAGTTATGACCTTACTAATACACAATGTTTTTTATGTGAAGGAATGTAAGAAGAATATCAGAATAATGTGAAAGTACAATGTCATAATGTAAGGTTCTAAAGATGTTTTAGGTGCCACCAAAACAACATAACAAGAACCAAAGCATGACTGAACAGAACTTTGCTTCAATGTTATAATGATGTCATTCTTGCTTCGGAACCCAACATTGGCCCACGGGACCAGTCCAAAGCAATTCCATAGCAATCCTCAATACGGGCACTAGTCTTCTCATGTTCCCCTCACAGCTGTTTGGGTTTAATGTCATTCTAAGTTGTACGTTTAAGGAGTCTCCAGAGAGACCCAGAAAGGGCTTGTTAGTGGGCGGTCGATGTATAGTGGAAGCTAGGATGTCAATCCATTGGCTCCTATGGGAGAAGACAGATTTTTCACTCTTTTTAGCTACTAGAGAAACATGACGGAAACTGCACAACCCTATAGAACCCTGTAAAGTTAGAGAAGTTGCCCAGAATTCTTTGAATAGCCGGGATTCTCTTTTTCTCCAGTGGGTATGGGGCTTAAATGACAAGGATTCCTGCTCTAACCTCCGACCCACATTCTGCCCCCAGTGCTCACACCCATGGGGGCGGGGGGGGGGGGTGACTTGGTATCAAACCTGCCCAGATGTGTATGTCAAAAAGTGAAGGAGATGGGTTCTTTTCCAGCCTCAAGTGAATGAAATGAGTCAGAAAATTTCACTCGAAATGGGTGTGAAATGTGCTTCCCCATTCAATATGGGTTAGGAATTCAAAAGGAGCTATACATAAAAATATAGACAATAATTATTGTTGAAACTGAACACTTTCTATTCAAATTAGGGGAAATAGATAAACATGAATGAGGTTTAGCGAATGATTACTTATTATTTCCATTAAATTAATATACAGGGGTATGAAATATATATACAACACCCCTTCATTATGGGTAGGTTTCACAACTTGCAGTGTCGTTCAAAATTGGTTCATTTTCAAAACCACACACGAATCCAGGCATTGAGAAGGGAAGTCCCCCCCATCCAGGCTCGCATACCCCCCCTCTCCATGACACATCTGGACCTGTGTCCACTCTGCCCATCTCCATACGGGTATTTACAGCCCGTATTACCCCTACACAGACGCCGGGCCAGGGTAGAGTGATGACCGGGTCCTCCGGGAGGGGGCGCTCCGGGCAGGACCAATCAGGGCCCTTGGCGCGGGTCACATGACCGTGGAGAGCGCGTCTCGACCAATGAGACAGAGGGCGTGACCCGAGGGTCCCTCTGTGACACCCGGGCGTATATATAGTCCTTTCATGACCTAGATACCTCTTGCATAATAAGTCCCCACACCCACAAGAGTCCATGGCTACTAGTGGCCACCTTAAATCTGCAAGGAATTCTTTTATTGGCCCTCTGTAAATGGCATGGGGAACCCTTTGGTGGTTGTTTGGGTGCTGGCTGGTTTATGGGTCCTACTTGCCATAAACCAGCAGCCCCAAAGCATGCTGGGATGCAGGATGGAATTCCCACCTAAAATGGTTGCTAGTTAACAGTCCTAGTTTAAGCACCTAGCAGACTTGTACGTAACTACAGTCTAGGGCGTATACATCATGGGGCAATGATGGAAAGGGGGTGGGGGGTTGCTTCATATGGACCAAGATGATCCGGGTATATAATGTAGGGGTATCATAGATCTTGGGCAGACGTAGTCACGTGACCACTACTTGGTTATCACCATGTGCTCATCACAACCATGTGGCGATAGAAAATGTCCAGAATGTATGACAAATATCCTTAATTATTTGGGAAAACGCATTCCTAATTTAACCCATAAGAACTTTGTTCTGGTGTTTTGGGGCGGTGCCATTAGGCATCTAGACTCTCTTAACATAATTAAATCATCTCGTATGTTAATATATAAAAGAAGGTGATAATTCCAAGTGACTTCCCTGATGCAAGGATAATTGATAACTCAAGATATTGCTATGTTGCGCATTTATTAATTATGAATGCTCCTAATGATGATAAACACTAAATAAGAACATGGCTAAATAGCATATATATGATGATGTAATTTACATCATAAAGCTTTGCGTGTTTAAAGGCATCTACATTACTGCAACTACAGTCATTATCATATGAATTGAATTCGGAACAGCTAAAAGCACCATAAAATGAGTGTTTTATTCCCAAGAACATAATTGAATGAAGTGTCTATGCTAAGGCTCACAGTGTAGGAGCGGACCAATGATCATACAAAGTGTAGCTACCCAGACAAACATGTGACATTATTATAACATTGCAGAAATGTTCCGTTTGGTTCTGTATTGGTTCTTGTTACATTATTTTGATGGCTCCCAATAACATTGCTGCAACGTACTGCTGTAACGTTGCACTGCGACATCATCTTAACGTTCTGTTTATTTTTGTTCACCCAACCTCACCCAAAAATAATGTTTTGGTAACATTCTGATTTGGTGAGGTTTTGACCTAACCATAAATAACATAGTTGTTACATGCCATCTTAGTAAGTAGCATACTGACTAAAAGAGTAGAATACTGACTAAAAGTTGCAGAACCTTTATGTTAAGTTGCAGCTTGGCTGGGTATAATATTTTTGTTCAGAACCTGCCCAATTCAACAACTGTAACACAGAGAGAACTCATTACACGCAGTCTGCACAATGACATCTCAAGTTACAATGTTCTTATTTTTTATGAGAAACAAATTCTGTTGTCAGGCATCAGGGCGTATCTCGTTTGTCGGTAAACAATACGCAGTGATAGAATTCACAATACGGAGCAGCATAAAGGGCTGCCTTTTCCATTGGAGTATAAAGCTCCATACCCACTAGGTGATTTTACCAGCGATAGGCGACGGGCAACTGGGAGAATCAGCCAATTCTTATGATCGCCTGTTAGTATAGTATATTGAAATGTGCAAGTATGATATGAGTCGGTGATAAAATTAGTCGATTTTACTCCTAGAATTGGCCGATTTTAGCACTGATCAGTCGGCCAATTGTGTCAAAGTCGCTTAGTGAGTATGGGCTTAATCCTCTCTTGGCCCAGATTCCAATTATAACCGATTGATTTGGACTTTGGTTGGAGAGTAGCGGAAACATGAGTTGGGCATTAGACCTTGGGGATATTTCTTAGAGAAAACTGGTGCAGCCTGTTTGCCCCTGGTATCAGATCCTTGTGTCTGTCTTGAGATGCTGAAGCCCCTTGGTACTTTTTCATTGTGACCGGAGATGTAATTGCAATCTTCTTGTGTTTAGACTTATCATTTTTGGAAAATATGTCTGTTGTTTACAAAGGAGATAAGGTTATGTGATTATTTGTTAAAAATTATATTTTTAGTTGCTTGCAATTTTTAGATTTTTTTGTAGAGAACCTGTGCGACTCTGAATGAGGTTGCTTGCAAAAATGAGCCCCATTCGCTGCAGGCAATTTTTTCTTGAGATTCATTGTGATCTCAAAATCGGAACCAAAGGAAATTATCATAATGAATTGCCAATTTGCAATAACAGTCTTTGGTGAGTCATAGAAATATTTGTACATATTGTGATTTCTGTCTGTTTCTCAGGCATGGAATCAAGTTAAAGACTTCAAGATGATGTATTCTATAGCCCAAAATACGCCTTTCTGAAAGAGGTTACACAGCAGTTCGAGTTCATGGAGCATGGAGATGAAGGACTGATTAGGTTTATTGGACATTTTATAGTGTCTCATAGTTATTGGTTCTGTCACATGAGGTAAAATGAGTGAAATATCGTTGTGCTACATACCAATATAATATGAAGACATACTAGTTATGCATTGCATTGAGTTATGAAAAAGACACGAAGATGTTAGTGCCACTGCTGAATCTGTAGACTACTGTACTCACTGCTGACTTGTGCAAATACTTGTTGCACATTCATCTATATGTTTGCAGGATATTTTTTTGTGTAAGTGTAAGGCCCGATTTATATACATATTTTTATATCCTTAATTTTAATACCCTGCAACCATGTAAAATAACATGCTGATAGCTATAAATCAACGTTTGCTCTACCAAAAACATATAAATTTACACTTCTAAGATTTACACATTTCAATTTCTTTTTCATTTATTTGCTGATTCCAGCGTAGACCAGTTCTTGCATCAGTCAAGTCTTCTGACTCTATCTAAGAGGTTGACATTTAGCACGGGGGCAGTCCCAGTCAGAGGTCCAATAAGGACCCACTGCTGACTTGACTGGGAAGTATTAGCTTGTTTTCAGCCAACCGAGGGCCACTCTGGGGCCGGCTCGCTCTTTGATGTCTATGCCTTCACAGGGGAGAGGCTTAGCCACACGTTAAGGAATGTCAGCCAGCTAAGAGAAGGTCAGATTACTTGGGGAAAAGGCCCTTTTTTAGAAGGGGTAGGGGCTTTATTTAAAGCAGGAAGCCGTCTAGGATGAAAGGTGTTACATTGAGTAGAAATCTGGCCACCCGTGACATTGGTTAGTACTATAATAAGAAGAACCGCGGGGGGATGTCTGAGGGTGGTGAACGACCCATAGGGGTCGTCACATACCGAGGGCAAAGCCCGAGTTTTGTACGATCCCCATGGGTCGTACGACCACCCGAAGACGACCCCAAAGGTTCTTCTGTATTTTATCACCCAAGCAAAATTCAAAGTATGTTAAAATTACTTTCAATGATGAGCGGTGCGTACGTACAGGTCCCCTTACGCACTCCTCGCCAGCCGTGTGGGTGATAATAGGATCTTTTCATTGGTTTTAACTTAGCTGAAATTTGGCCTTGTGACAATGTCAATTTCAGGGGAGAACACCCATATCAGGAAGTGCAATGTGAATGTCTCCTCAATTTTAAGAAAGTAAAGTCCAGGGTTCTTCTTTGGCCAGCGGGCGTCCACCTTCGCCTGTTTTTTCTCACAGTTTTTACAACAATATGACACCCTTTTTGGGTGTTTATTTTAACACCAAAAAGCCAGTTTATCCTTCCCTGTGAAAAATACAAACGGTTGTTTGTGATAAAAACGTTTGTTTGTTGGTGAGCCTCGTGGGAGGAACGGGTCCTGTTTCAGGCAATGTCGATCACACCAAAGGAAAGGACGTTTTTTTTTGGTCAGCCTGAGGAAACATTTCTCCAGTGTTGTCAGGTGCGCGGTCCCTGGGTAGGACCCAAGGCCCTAGGGGACAGGGATGGCCCTGTTACAAGGACAGTGATTTTGCGGCAAATGTCTGTTAGTAGGAGTGAGTTAGTGTTGGGTGTTTTACACTGTACCGACAACCAGGGTCATTTTCACAGTGAAAACAAGTTGGGCCGAATTCTGTCTTTGGTGATCGTATCTATGAGATGAAGGTGACAGGGTGGGCAAACAGCAGGGGATCAAAACCTGGAAATTACTTTTGCTGTACCTGATCCTTTAGTGAACCCAGCACCAACATGGTATTGAACCCTAAGAACCACTTGGTCAGTGCTTGGTCCACCCTATCTTTGCCTTCTAAGATCAGTAGGGGCTACTGGGGTTCTATTCTTCCCTGGAATCCTCACAGGGGCCTGTTACAAGGACGCAGATTCTGCTGCAAATGTCTGTTAGTAGGATGAGAAGGAGCAGGCAGGAGCTGCTGTAGCATCTTAAAGGTCCAGTCCTGTATAGAGACTGCACTCAACTCAATAAGAGAGTCTTTTATAGTCTTGGTAAGTGACCTAGGGTTTAGACTAGATATTTAGCTGTTCTCAAGAGTGATCAGGCTGGTCTCCAATCTTGAGAAGTTGAAGATTTATACATCGTTTTCATTAAGGTGGTGCCCCCTGGTGGATTTAAATTGAAACACTTGTTTAGGGCTTTCCCATAGTTAAGGTATGAAGTGAAGTGACATAGTTACCAAAAGCCCCAAAAGTGGGCAGACTGGGGTACTGCGCAGGTTTGCAGGAAAGGTGTATACCTGGATAGTGTCTTTTTCAGTCTTGAGGCCCAGTCCCTATGCCTGACTGGCCTTAGGAGGGGATAATCTTTGGACTTTATCGGTCTTAAGATATTTTTTACAGGAAAATGTTGGAGATAATATTTTTCAATCCTATGAGACAAAGCGTGAACAAATCTGACATTTCCAACATTCCGAGATCGCAGTGAATCTCACTGCCTAGCGCAAATGCACCTTTAATATCCTCTCCAAATTACAAAACTAATCTACATAGAAAGGAATGGATAAATAAAGCTTTACAATGCCAATGTTGCACTTTCAAACACTACTACCTTTGATTCAGTAAATACAACTATAGACTGTATTCCACGTACCAAAAGCACACGCTGCCAATATGGAGCATCTTCATGGTAACGCTCCGTATCAGGGATTTGCACTATTGGTGCAAAGTCAGCACACATTCGGGACGCCGATGATGTGGCCTGCCAATTTGCACCAGTAAAATTGGCTGCCGATTAATAATCAGCAGGAAATAATTACCAACATGTTGGTAAAGTTTTTATCGGTATCGCTGGCGATTTTGAAACGGCACTACAAGATTGCATCGGCAGCAAATCGCCAGTGCAGTTTCGATACGTGGAATACGGCCCTTATTTAAGCTACCCCAGTGGTGTTCTTGTTACTGGCTCACCCAAAGCCCCAAGGTGGCCTCACTTGGTCAGCAGAGGAGATTGGTGAGGACATGGTCTCTGCATGTTTGGAATTTATAAAGCTGGGGATTTGCTAAGGATGGGATCTTGGGATAAGGGAGACCTGGTGCTATGAAGGGTGCCTGGGGTGCTGTGGGTGCTGTCAGGGAGGTGCTTTTAGGGCCCTCACATGGGGAACATTAAGGTATCCGCGGCTAAGACCGCCCTCCCACCCGGCCGGGTGGCCACTATGGGGCACCTCTGGCCCGTTGCACAATAGTGATTGTAGCAAAGAATGGTGGTAAATAACAACCCAGGCAAGCATGTGACGTTATTATAACGTTGCAGCAACATTCTGTTTGGTTCTGTACTGGTTCTTGTTACGTTATTTTGATGGCTCCCAACAAAGTTTCTGCAACGTACTGCTGCAATGTTGCACTGCGACGTTATTATAACATTCTGGTTACATTATTCAACCTCAACAGAATGTTCTTATAATGTTCTGTTTTGGTTTCATCCTAACCTCACCTAAAAACAATGTTTTAATAACATTCTGATTTTGTGAGGTTTCGACCTAACCATCAACATCGTAATTGTTACGTGCCATCTTAGTAACTACCAGACTGACTAAAAAACTGCAGAACGTTTCTGTTACGTCGCAGCTTGGCTGGGAAAAGCGTTTGTTGTCCACTCAGATCACTGTTGGGTCATTTTTCACATACAAAAAAAGTGTAAATTAGCTGTAGATTTTACATTATTTAGACATATAGGGTCCTTTCAAATATCATTTTACAGAATTCCATTTGACCTAGTAGAAATGATGTTAAATGCATAAATTAACCCTCATTTCTTAATGCAGTTGCTGTTTTCTTTTCCTTTTTTTGTTATAGAATATTCATATATATATATATATATATATATATATATGGGCAAAAATGGACATCCCTTATTGTAGGTACTTACTATCTGGTTTCGTTATCACGTTGGTCATGGGTTTCCAACAAATTATCAGACCATTCCATAACAGAAGGAAGACCAACCATTCCATAACAGAAGAAGACCAGAGTTGTATATTCTGAAGATGCTTACAGTATAAATAAAATGTTAAAAGTATAAACAACTGTGGGTGCAGAAGTATATAGTTATATGACCACAGGTTTAATCCAAACCTTGCTACAGATTGGTTGACTACAGAAGGGCCCGAGAAATCCCGTGTTTTACATGTGTCTCTGAATAGACCATCAGGACCGAGAAATCCAGTGTTTTACATGTGTCTCTCAATAGGCCTTCAGGACCAAGAAATCCTGTATTTTACATGTGTTTCTGAATAGTCCTATGGGACCAAGAAATCCCATGTTTTACCAAGATATCCTGCTTTACAAGTCTCTCTCAGTAGGCCTTCAGGCCCGAGAAATCCTGTGTTTTACATGTGTCTCTGAATAGGCCTACAGGACTGAGAAATCCTGTGTTTTACACATGTATCTCAATAGACCTTCAGAACCAAGAAATCCCGTTTTTACACATGCCTCTCAATAGGCCTTAAGGCCTGAGAAATCCTGTGTTTTACATGTCTATCAGGCCTTAAGGACCGAGAAATCCCATTTTTTACACGCGTCTCTCAATAGGCCTACAGGACCGAGAAATCCTGTGTTTTACATGTGTCTGTCAATAGGCCTACAGGACCACGAAATCCCGTGATTTAGACATGTATCTCGATAGACCTTCAGGACCAAGAAATCCCGTCTTTTACATGTGTCTCTCAGGCCATCAGGACCGAGAAATTCGTGTTTTACATTTGTCTCTCAATAGGCCTACAGCGCCCCCTGTGACCAGTCTGTGACACTGCCATTACATGGAGGTCTTAGGAGAGTGTCCCTAGGAGTGTCCGACTAAGACAGCTCCCCGCGCCCTAATCCCAACACTTACTCTCATGTTCCTCATCCCACACTTCCCCTCTTTTTACGTCCGCTCTCGTCCTGGTGGTTTTACGCCTCCCCTTCCCCTGTGTTTACAGAAGCGGCGCACCACTCCTCATATAACAGCCTAGAAAATCCATTACATTGAACAATAAAAAGATATCATAGTATTAGACAGGAACACTTACTTAAAACTGGAGGCACAAAAAGTAATTGCATTTACCCAAAGCGATTAGAATTCCCCCTTGCTCTGCTGTGAAGGTCCCAGGCTAAGTCATTGCTGCTGGGGAATTGAAGCTTACATCTCTTTATACTTTTTCTTTACAAGGCCGCCAGTCTACTATAAAGTATAAACACACTGAACATATACCACTAGACAAAAACACAGACGGCGTAAAATGACATCAGACTGCAACAAATTAACAACACCCTACCAGGAAACAATAGATTAGGCGTCGCCGTGTATGTGGGATACTATTTCCTGTGACAGTACACTTGGCGGCCATCTTTAGATTAGTCCCTCGCTCCGGATGTCCGCTTTTGTCCCCCAGACTAATTCTGCTCGCGCTTACCAGGTGGCTATTGTTTCGGCGGAGGCCGGGAGGGGGAGCCACACAATGCCTGCTGGTAGCAATCTCCCAGCACAGGGGTGGTGAACAAGGTTGTGCTGGAGAGCGTGCTGATTAGCTAGCGTGTTTTTGCGGGGGCCATTAAGGATAGACGGAGAGTGGGTGAGCAAAGATATCAAGAGGTTTTAATACTGGTGTCCAGACATTTAAATCCACTCTTGTTTGGCCAATGAAGATGGCATGCCAGCAACGTTCTACAACTATGCTTTTTTAGTCAATCAAGTACTTAATTAGATGGCACGTAACAATTACGTTGTTTATGGTTAGTCAAAACCATACCAAATCAGAATGTTATCAAAACATTATTTTTGGGTGAGGTTAGAACAAAACCAAAACAGCATCTTTTAAGAACATTCTGTATAGATTGAATAACATAACCAGAACGTTATGATAACGTCACAGTGCAACATCGCAGCTGCACATTGCAGCAACATTATTGGGAGCCATCAAAACAACATAACAAGAACCAATATAGAACTAAACAGAATGTTGCTGCAACGTTATAATAAACTCACATGCTTGCCTGAGGTCTACATCCAAATTAACTCTTTATGGTGAGGCAAAACTGTTATGTATGGCTTTTAGCCATCCATTTACCATTGATATCTATACCCTTTAGCTCTGTATGGACCTGCAATGATATCCATCCTGGGGCTAGGAAGTAAAAGGAAGACAGATAAGAGTAATTTCTGAACTTTCAGAATTTCGTTTTAGTTGCTGTTAAAATATTAAGTTAAAAGTGATTTCCCTGTTGGCTGGCAACTATAGTGTACCATTTAACGAAATCTAACCTACCAAACAGGTCATTATTATTGCATCCCCGAAGCAAAGAATAAATGGTTGTTAAAGCCTTCATACACCATTAAGCACTTATCTACCATCCAACTTCTATTAAGCAAAATCTGGTGCATAATCTGCGTCAAAATATGCTGTATTTAACGTGAGGCAAACATCCAGCAATTCTTCGCAGACAAGTTGTAACAGAACAGTTACGTATTCTCTGAATAAACTCTTTTGGTCATTCTGGTACTTACTTAAATGCCAAGTTATAGTAATATCATTTATGATGAGGTTGATGCCTCATCACATGTTAAGGCCCAACCAAACAGAGTGTTATGATGGTTCTTATACCGTTCTATTTTGGTTTGGCCTTAACTTCACCAAAACCGAACATTATGATAACTTTCTGACTTGTAATAACATACATAATAACATAACTGTTACATGCCATTTTAGTAGGTAAAAAAGTATGGTTGCAGAACGGTTGTGTTCTGTCCTACTTGGCTGCACCCCTTGTCTACCCTTTATCCCCAGCACCTCTCAGCGCTGATAATTAGGTGGAACACCCTAATAAGGAACACTCAAGGACACGAAGATGAAACCTTTATCAGGACTCGGATTTGCTATTTAATCTTCATGAGGGGTGTGATATTCAGGTTCGTGTTCCGAAGCAAAGTGGGGATGATCTTCCTGATTATGAGGCGTCGGGTGGTTGTTTAATAAATTAATGGTGGCATGTATTAGGTTGTAACACGTCCATTGTAACACCTGCAATGTGGGGGTCCTCTGTGCCAAAACCAGATTTGATATACTTAAGAAACTACTGATTATGAAGCGTCAGGTGATTTTATTAAATAAATCAGTGGTGGCATGTATTAGGTTGTATCACGTACATTGTAACACCTGCAATGTGGGGGTCCTCTGTACCAAAACCAGATTTTATATACTTAAGAAACTACTGATTATGAAGCGTCGGGTGGTTGTTAATAAATCAGTGGTGGCATGTATTAGGTTGTAACATTACATTGTAACACCTGCAATGTGGGGGATCCTCTGTGCCAAAATCGGATTTAATATACTTAAAATGCAAGCACTTTCAGGCAGCCAGTAAAACCATTAATATGTTGAGTTAAAGGGATAGTTTCGATAGACGAACCCACATTACATGAGATGATTTTTAAAACAGTTGTCATCAAGCTTTTACTGCCTTTTAGATTTAGCTCAGTAAGAGCGTTTTAAAGATTGATTTAAGGTACTTGTGTCAGAAAAGTAGTTTTATGTATTCTTTATATTAATAAGACTAGTTAGCATACCTATTGCTTTAAATTTGATGTGATTGTTACTCTTGAGTAATATTTGTCTAGTATTTTGAGCAATCCTAGGAGCTTTCAACTGAGAGTGTATAGATCAAGGTGAGGAGGAACAGGGTCTGTATTAAAGGAACATTAAAATGTGTACATGTCCCTAAGTGTAATTAGCCTACAGGGGGTAATATGGAGTAAGGGTGACATTCTTGAAAATGTGCGTACATGCTTAATTGAAGGCGTCCTACTTAACTTTAAGCACATACTCATCAAGAGGGGAGGGGGGTCCGAATAGGGAGTTTCAGATTCCACAACGCATCTCGATACGTCAACGTATCTCTAACTAACCTAACCATTTTCCAGGCCTAATACTCAAAATTTGTGAATCCTAATTAAATGATGGTCATTTATGGTACAGGCATAATAGTATATTTATGCTGAGATAAAAGATACGTTACGTTTAGTTGCGTCATGTAATGCAGGATCTGAAACTCCCCATGTGCGTACGTTCTAGTACATATCCCATTGTATTTTTGCCCAAGAGGGCGGGGGTGAACTGAGATTTTTGAAAATGGGTGTATGTACTAAATGGAAGACCCATTTGCTTTGAACTGTTGAGCCAGTACCCCACGGGTGTCCTGCGGGCTGGGGAATGCACGGCCAACAAGAGCCCCTCTCCCCGCCATCTCATCACAGTCACAGTGGGACCACTGAATGTCCGGAATACTCTCAGAGAAGAGAGAGTATCCAGGACGTTCAGTCTTTAGAACCTAACATTGCAACATCGCACTGTGACGTTTTTTATGACGTCTTTGTAACATTATATTATGTCATAATTACATTATTATAACATCCTTTTTTAGTAAATCTCTACTTCACTTAAGATAATGTAACTGTTATAATTTTGGTAGGTTACAGACCAAAAAAAAAAAACGTTTGGTCACAGAACGCGCTTTTTACGTTGCTGCTTGCCTGGGTATTCAGGACATTTAGTTAGAGGTCAGATGGTTTAGACAAGGAATGGGGACCACACTACAGGATGCTTTACATGTAGAGGTGTTGAATAACCTTTGACAAACACGATGTCCCCTAACCCCCAACACAAAAACGACATATCTAACCATTAATGTTATTGTTCATTTCAATTATTGTAAACAACGGCACAACTCCTCATATCCATATCAGTCAACTTCTCTTATAATAATGTCAGAAAAACTATATTAAGTTTTATTTTACTTGGAAAAAGACTTTCCACCTCCCTAAAGCTCCATTCAAAGACATGAAGTATTCAAGACATTGACTCTCAGTGCAGCTGGTTCTGACATAGGTAGGGGACCGCTCAATAGGGCCTTTCACTTACTTCTCAGACCGCTCAATAGGGCCTTTCACTTACTTCTCAGACTGCTCAATAGGGCCTTTTACTTACTTCTCAGACCGCTCAATAGGGCCTTTTACTTACTTCTCAGACCGCTCAATAGGGCCTTTCACTTACTTCTCAGACCGCTCAATAGGGCCTTTTACTTACTTCTCAGACCGCTCAATAGGGCCTTTTACTTACTTCTCAGACCGCTCAATAGAGCCTTTCACTTACTTCTCAGACCGCTCAATAGGGCCTTTTACTTACTTCTCAGACCGCTCAATAGGGCCTTTTACTTACTTCTCAGACCGCTCAATAGGGCCTTTCACTTACTTCTCAGACCGCTCAATAGGGCATTTTACTTACTTCTGAGAAGTCCCCATGAGGCCACTTATAGTTAAGCCGTATATCCACTAGGGCCTTTTGGACCTGAACAATCTTACATTTCTCTGATCGCCTGCTATTTTGAGATACACTTTAGGAATCTTCTTGAATCACTGGACAATTGAATAACCATGGGCTTCTGGGCTCAGGGTTCTTCATTGCTGCCACCTAGGTAGCCACAGACGCAACACAACTACAATCACCCCCCTATACTTTACAAACTAAACATTAACCTATCCCATAATAACAAATACCAAACCCCATTTCTTCTTCAACCACCAACCTATCAACAACATATACAACTTTATCCCACCCACCCTCACCTTCATACATATTTTTATAATTTTTCATACTCAACATATATTTTTATTAACTATTAAACTTTAGTATTATAACTATATTATTATCAACATTAAAAAATTTATTCACCCAATTCCCTGTCGTCTCTTGCTTCCTAGTGTTAAGCGGTAATGAGTGCTATTAGAAATCTTCATTCATTATAGCATACTGACGGGGAAAATACACACCCTGGAGTCTGAATCCTGGGTATGGGGCTTTGCTGCCCCTCATTTGAATTATCCAACGCACCTTGGTAATGATAATTATGTAAACTGAATCATTATTAATTTGGTGATTGCAATAATACTCCAGCTGTTCAGTAGATTACCCTATGGGACGACAAACAACCTGCACAAAAGGATCTTTGAAATAGGAAGAGGTGTTGTATTTGACCTATTGAAATAGACACAATGGTTTTGGGCGGTGGAGGGGGGGATGTACGTCAACTCCTACCCCAACCTCCCTCGTCTAATGGTAGCTGTATGTCCGTCTCCGACAGCTGCAGTGAGGTGTGAGGGCAATACATAGTACAGACCAAGGGGCACAAAGCAACTGTTATTGCCTCGGTTTGTACATACCCTCAACGGATTTAACCTAAGATATAGGTGTGTGCAAACTAGGGCAATAACAACGGCGGTGCCCCCCTGTGTTCAGTACTTGTTTTATTCTATATCAATTACACAGAAAATATTGAATTTTTTTTACTGAAAACACAAAAATTGACATTAGCATTCACAGACAGGCATTATTGCCCTCTGGGGCAATAACAGATCTTATTCACCGGTTTCTGAGAGGGCAGGACATTAGTAAAGGTATAGGGTGTGGAATCCTGATAAAGAGTAAAAAAAATGGTGCTTCGCTGTAAGGCTGGAGTGGGGGAAGCAATGAGGAAGCCTTCCAAAAAATTGAACTATCTTATATTCGAAAGACTTTACGTTTATTTTGTCCAATGAAGGGGAAAACTGCTTCTTTGGGCCTTTGGGTACCAGAAATGCTAGGCTGCTAGTGTACCGTGATGAGAACTTTCTTTGTAACTGGTTCCTGGTGAGGTACACTAATGGTGTATGGCTGATGCCCAGTGGCCAAGAAAAGTACTTTTTCTCTTCATTGTTATCCATTGCTGTTCATAATTGCACATGGTGTTAATCAATATCCCAGGGGGGGGGCACTCAGTCTTTGAAGGTAGGTACCAACTACGAAACTACAGCCCCCCCTGTTTTGGGGATGGGAATACTCTGACAGCCCCCACTTTTCAGTCTATATCAGGGACAGTCCCTCCAAAAAAGCACTTGTTGATAAATTGTGTGGCCATTTTGGATTTTGGAACTCAATAATAATATTGTTTAAGAAGCAATTGAATGGCATACAATAAACAGTACAATGGATAATCATACACAGCTCCCCTTGATTATTTAACATCCCCCCCTTTTTTTTTTATCGCCAAATCGGCGACTCACAGCTACATCCTCCAGAGGTTCCGACTGCAGTTGGTACCCGTTTCCAAACCAAGTGCCCCCCCCCCCCTCCGGATCAATATTCAAGATATACACTACAGTTTCTCTGATGCCTTAACTTCACAATAAAATCAAACCGAACGCAGATTTAGACCAAGCGAGATCAATTTAAAGTGAGAAAGGACTCATCTAATGCATAACTAAAAGCTTTAATGGTTTCTAACATACACAGTCTGAAGTACAAAAGGTCTTTTTTCTGGCAGTGGCTGATAGTGTTGATGTACCCATTCTGCGGCTGGCGGGAGCGTATGTTCTGTGGTAAAACACAAGAGACGACTTCTGAGGCCCTCCCTCAGTGACTTGGGTGCACCTCCCCCCTATACTCTTTGATTGTATGTCTAGCCTGGCTAGGCATCAAGTGAATTCAGAGATAGATTTAAAAACAATATGGTTGTTTGAGTCTGAGCAGTAGCAGTTGTGGAATCCCTCTTACAACTCACCCTGCCTAGTATACGCCCAGCCAAGCATGTTACGTTATTTTAACGTTGCAGCAATGTTCTGTTTGGTTCTGTATTGGTTCTTGTTATGTTATTTTGGTGGCTCCCAGTAATGTTGCTGCAACATACTGCTGTGACATTGCACTGCAGTTATCACAACATTCTGGTTATTTTAAATTTCTTCAACGTAGAATGTTCTTATAATGTTCTATTTTTGTTTGGTCTTGATCTAACCGAATATAATGTCATCATAGCATACTCATTTGGTGAGGTTTCAACCTCACCATCAACAATGTAAGTGTTGCATGATATCTTAGAAAGTGACAGACTGACTAAAAGAGTGTGGTTGCAGATCGGTTCTGTTATGTTGCAACTTTGCATGGCTGTTTTCTCAGTATGTACATTGAACAGTAACGTGTTAAGCTGGGTGATAGGAATTACTCGCATTGGTACATTTAATTTAATTATCCAAGCACACTAATAAGTTATACACAACAAACATCAGCTCGGTTTGGTCAGCCTCTTTGGGAGCCAATTGCAATGGTACTTGATATAATTGGGTCAATTCATGTTACATTACGTCTTTACAACCCAACATTGCGACGTCGCACTGTGATATTATTATAACATTCTGGTTATTTATTTCACATACAAATAACATTATTATAATATTCTGTATTGGCAAGGTAACAATTTCACCAGAATATAACATTATTGTAACACTTTGTCTTGGAGAGTCTCAACCTTACGTAAACATAATAATGTAACTGTTATGTGAATATAAGGCAGGTAACAGACTGATCAAAAAAGTATGGTCACAGAGCTTGCTTGCTACATGGCTGCTTGCCTGGGATTAGACCCTTCAGATTAACAGTCCTTTAAACATCTCCCTGAATGCGACACACACTATGAAGGAACCTCAATCACAGCCATCATGGCGTCTTCTTAAATCTCACAATCGGCGCATCCAAATGCAATTTAAGTGACACAATTATTTCATTAAAGCGACAAGTAATTTGTGAATCCCACCCCAGTCGCCGTGCATTGCAGGCGAGTAAGTCGAGCGGCTGCTTGTCGAGGACTGATCCTGTGACTTAGTGATAGTCTCTAAGCTGGTGCTCTAACTCCCCCTGTGTAAATAGTAGTGGGATCAGTCCCCAGTCCCCCCGGCCCTGCTCAACACCCACCCGGCCCGCTCCAGGCCTAGACTGTAGTTACATCCAAGTCCACTAGGTGCTCAAACTAGGACTGTTAACCAACAACCATTTTAGGTGGAAATTCCACCCTGCATCCCAGCATGCTTTTGGGCCACTGGTTTATGGCAGGTAGGACCATAAACCAGCCAGCACCCAAACAACCATCAAAGGGGTTCCCCATGCTATTTATAGGAGGCCAATAAAAGATTCCTAACAGATTTCGGGTGGCCACTAGCAGCCATGGGCTTTTGTAGATGTAAGGACCTATTATGCTAGAGCTATCTGGGTCATGAAAAGACTACTCGGGGCCGTGCTCAAAGGCCCACCGCGCCCTACCCCAGGCCCAGTGGTGTGACTGAGAAGGCGATGAATTAAAAGGGAGAACACGAGAAAAAGCGTGTCTCAGATTGAAATCTAGATCTAAGGATCTAAAGGCGTTGCTAGAGTGCGAAGAGAGAGGGAATAAAAACTGGGAGAAATTCACAAGTTTGGTATGAGAGCATGAAATCAAATCAGATTACAATTAGAAGCTGAACAGTTCATCATAAGGCCGCCCAAATTACATGTTTTCCTATGCAAATAATATCCTTCTAATTTCATGTCTATAATGTTGGTATCTGAGGTTCTGACTTTGAGCAACTTACAACTATATGCATATTCTTCAGTACGTTATTCAGGCTAATTTTACCGGAACAAATACTCTCTATACATCCTTTACAGACTAGGCCATATATGTTGACCATTCATAAAAGGGTGTCAGTGGCCATGCATCATCTTATTTCAAAAGTCTCAGACCAATAATCTGCTAGATATGACTGACCTGCATTAAATCTATAAGTACAAATGCATACCCATGAAATACTTTGCAGAATTCCCCGTTCCCCTTTGATGTGCTCGTCCCCATCGGAAGGTTCCTGTTTCTGACCCTCTTCATGACAGGCCACCCCCTAATTGTTTAATGCTGCTCTCACCAGTATCTTGATCTTACTGATGGCATCACACCCCAGCATCCTCAGAAGGACAGGACAATAAGGAAAGCTCCACAGGCTTTGATCGGTGGGAGGTCATTAACCATCGCTCTCCAATCAGCACAAGCAACACTGAGTAGCCCTGAGTAGAACTGAGCAGCCCCAAGCAGCCCTGAGCAACACTCAACAGCCCCTAGCAGCCCCAAGCAGCCCCTAGCAGCCCCACACAGCCCCAGGCAGCCCCACACAGCCCCAAGCAGCCCCTAGCAGCCCCTAGCAGCCCCAGGCAGCCCCACACAGCCCCAGGCAGCCCCACACAGCCCCAGGCAGCCCCACACAGCCCCAGGCAGCCCCAAGCAGCCCCTAGCAGCCCCACACAGCCCCAAGCAGCCCCTAGCAGCCCCTAGCAGCCCCTAGCAGCCCCAGGCAGCCCCACACAGCCCCTAGCAGCCCCACACAGCCCCAGGCAGCCCCACACAGCCCCAAGCAGCCCCAAGCAGCCCCTAGCAGCCCCACACAGCCCCACACAGCCCCAAGCAGCCCCTAGCAGCCCCTAGCAGCCCCTAGCAGCCCCAGGCAGCCCCACACAGCCCCTAGCAGCCCCACACAGCCCCAGGCAGCCCCACACAGCCCCAAGCAGCCCCAAGCAGCCCCTAGCAGCCCCACACAGCCCCACACAGCCCCAAGCAGCCCCTAGCAGCCCCTAGCAGCCCCTAGCAGCCCCAGGCAGCCCCACACAGCCCCTAGCAGCCCCACACAGCCCCAGGCAGCCCCACACAGCCCCAAGCAGCCCCAAGCAGCCCCAAGCAGCCCCCAGCAGCCCCTAGCAGCCCCTAGCAGCCCCAGGCAGCCCCACACAGCCCCTAGCAGCCCCAAGCAGCCCCTAGCAGCCCCACACAGCCCCAGGCAGCCCCACACAGCCCCTAGCAGCCCCAAGCAGCCCCTAGCAGCCCCACACAGCCCCAAGCAGCCCCACACAGCCCCAGGCAGCCCCACACAGCCCCTAGCAGCCCCAAGCAGCCCCTAGCAGCCCCACACAGCCCCAAGCAGCCCCACACAGCCCCTAGCAGCCCCAAGCAGCCCCTAGCAGCCCCACACAGCCCCAAGCAGCCCCACACAGCCCCAAGCAGCCCCTAGCAGCCCCTAGCAGCCCCAGGCAGCCCCACACAGCCCCTAGCAGCCCCAAGCAGCCCCTAGCAGCCCCACACAGCCCCAGGCAGCCCCACACAGCCCCAGGCAGCCCCAAGCAGTCCAAAGCAGCCCCGAGCAGCCCCAAACAGCTCCAAACAGCACCGAGTAGCTCCGAGCAGTTCCAGGCAGTTCCAGGCAGCCCCAAGCAGTTTCAAATAGTTCCAAATAGTTCCAAGCCGTCCAGAACAGTTCCAAGCAGTTCTTAGCGATTCTGAACAAGTTCCGAACAACTCCAAGTAGCAGGTCTGAACAGCTTCGAATAGCTCCAATCAGTTTTGAGCAGCTTTGAAAAACTCAAAACAACTCAAGAAAAGTCTGAACAGAACTTAGTTGCCATGTGGCCCGTTGCGCAATGATCTAGCATAACAACGATAACTTTAAGATAGCTTTAAGAGAGAAGTACGTAGTTATTGCAATAGTTATTGTTATAATGATACCCCTATTATCTGTTTCTAATGAATCAAATTGAATTCTGAAAATTGATATATGAAGGGGCGTCGTAAGACTATTTCCTGTGAAAATCACAGGTCATTTACAGCATTCTCAATAGTTTTTTATTTAGTTTCAAAACGTGTTATTATGCGCAAAGTGGCTACGAGAGGTGTCGTTAATTTGCTACCTTGCGTTGTTATGATAGGTATTGCAACGGGCCACAGGGCAGCTCTAAACACCACTGAGTGGGTCCGAACAGGCCCGAGCAGTTCTGAACAGTTCCAAACAGGCCAAACAGCTTCCGGAAGTTCCGAAGTGCTCCAAATAGCTCCAAGCAGCTCTTCTTCCATTTGTACGGCTCGTTAGGGCCGTTATGTAGTCTGGCCAGGCCAGTATGAGAGGTGCAAACACCCAGGGCCAGCGCGGGGCAAATGGGGAAGGGACATATAGAGTCGGTTTGAGCCTATTCTGTTAATGTGGAATGGGACTTCAGGACTTCGAGACAGAGATTTAAGTTTTCTGGGCTAACAGATTGGCGCTCATTGGTTGAGAGATTGACGTGATTTTGGTAAGGGGTGATTGTATATAACGTTTTGTAATAGTTTTATTTGGACGGTTTTTTGTTAGCTAAAGAGCATAGCCTCATATATGCTCTATGTATGTCATGATATTTATACAGACTTACACTATGTTAATGGTACAGTCACTATAGCAAATAAGCATATCTAAATTGTTGACATGTTCTGCCCATTTAAAACTGAACTTGTTAGATAAATACAATTCAGGCATCTTATCTACAATGACATTGTATTCATAGATTCTCCGTAAATACTGTTCAGGCTTTATGAAGATTACATGTCTGCACTGCCTAACATTATCTGGTTTACATCCAAGCCAAACATGTGATGTTATTATAACGTTGTAGCAACATTCTGGTTTGGTTCTTGTTATGTTATTTTGATGGGTCCCAATAACGTTGCTGCAATGTACTGCTGTGACGTTGCACTGCGACATTACTATAACATTCTCGTTATGTTCTTCAATCTCAACAGAATGTTCTTATCACATTCTATTTTGGTTTTGTCCTAACCTCTCCAAAAAATAATGTTATGATAACGTTCTGATTTGTTCAGGGTTCAACCTCACCATCAATAATGTAATTATTACATGCCATCTTGGTAAGTAACAAACTGACTAAAAAAGTAGTTTCAGAATACTTCTGTTATGTCATAAGCTGGCCGGGATGCTTCTTGTCGTTTTTTCCTTTGAGTCACTGCACCCAATATCCTTCAGCAAACAGGATGCTTCTTCTTCTTATGATTCTCACCGAGTCAAGCAAATTATCTGAGCTAGTTGTATCAAGTTTTTTGTAACACACTGTGTCCTGGTACTAGAGTGATAAATGAAAGTGTTTAACTGCTTAACCATTCCCTTTCCCAGGCAAGCATCGGTGGAGGGTTTCCAGTGATGAATTTAAGAATGGCCATGTAGCGCTGTCATGGTAGGCATCCATCCCCATTTTTGTACTGATCAGACAGAACCCTACACACGGACAGAGAATGTGTGCACCGCATCCTGTCAGACCTAATAATCCTGGTGAATTAAACAGGACATGAAGCCTTGGATAAGAAGAACAAAATGAATAACTCTTATTCAGATAAAACATTTAATTCAGCCCAGAAGATGCCTTCCTTCTACGTCATATTAAAACTTTGCTTTCTGACCTGAAGTGAAATGAAAGAACATTGAAAAGGAAAAATAATTGTTTTGGTACTTATTTATCTTTGATAAACATACTGTACGCAGCTGATCTTGATAGCATATTACCAACGATCCTTTAGCAAGCAAAGATTAGTAATTCATGACGTTTCACCGTGAACATGGTGACAGCAGCTCCCCCTACGAGAGTCTATGCAACCAGATACAAAGAATACAGCAGTGCGCGTATTTTCAATCTTTTTCGAAACATAAACAAACTGACGATGACGTCACGAAAATGACAAGAAGTCATTGCGCCATAACGGTGTGCATGGACTCATGGGGGGGGGGGGGGGGCTAGCATCGTCGATGTTACAAAGATTGTGTAGGCAACAGCCTCAGTTACGCATCTTAGTGTAGCTATAATATTTTTGATATTACTGATTATGCCAAAGAAGTCCGGGTCGTTGTCATAACGTGTGAGCAGTAGATCAGTGTAATGTTTTCCATTTGCATCCATTGGTGGGACTTTCAATCAGTCATTTATTACCCCCAGGATCCTGTATATGGAAATCCCCTTATGTTTGGCTGTAATGAAATAACTTTATGTCGCCTGTGTTCTCATAAACAACATTTTTATTAGAACCGGCAACCAAGCCTTCTAAACCTGGGACTTAACCATTCAGTTACCATCTATCAACCAATAATGCGATTCTAAAAAAGCATCGATAAGAGTTGTATTTGGCTTGCAACAAGCCCATCCCAGTTTACACCAGCATTACAGTTAAACATGAAATATATTCGAAATTGCCACTGTGTTATTCCATGAATACATTTGCACAATACAAATTTAACCAAAGCTATTTGGTTGACATATTGCTGTTGAAATTAATACACCGAATGTGGGATGGACTTATTGATTCTGGGCTTTGTTCTCTGGAGGGAGAGATGTATCAGAATTATATGGTTTAGGTGGACTAACCTTCATTTTGGCATTTTGAATATTGACTGAGATACTTCAATTCTCCAACACCACGGACAGCTGATTTACAGTATTGTGATGAACGGCTATTCAGCCAAAATACATAGAGGTTAAAATAATAGAAATAAGGTAATAATAGAAATAGATGTAAAGAACGAATATGTAAAGAACGAAGAACGAAATAGATGTAAAGAACGAATATGTAAAGAACGAATAACGAATATGTAAAGAACGAATAACGAAAACGTAATGGAACGAAACCCGGAAATATGTAAACCGGAAGTGAAATGTAAACCGGAAACGGAATATATAAACCGGAAGTGACGTCAGTTGTAGGTCACGTGACCGAAGGCAGCCAATCAGGGCTGACCTCTCTAGTATATAAAGGGGCGGTGAGGCCCGAATAAACAGAGTTCTTTAACAGTTCTCCTGGTGTCCAGACGTGTCCTCTTTCCTGAAACAACCGCTAAAGATGAGCCGAACAGAGTAATTAAGCCGAAGTTAGGACAAAACAGTCGAAGTTCGAGATAGGTAGTAGAAACATAGGGTAAGGGGCCCGATGGCCCGAAGAACGAGGAACGAGGGAACGGAGTAGGGCACGAAGGCCCGAAGTAGTACCGGAAACCGAGGCGTAGTATGGTACGAAGACATGGGGAGCGGAACGAGGGAGCGAAGTCCGCGGGGACGAGGGCGCGGCATGCTCGGCCCCACGCTACCAAACAATAGGCGACCGTCGGCCCGTCGCCCCCGCGGACCGGAACTCAGGGGTGGACCGCCCCCCGGCCGACCCGTACCCCTACCATAATTTCCCTCCCCCGCAGTCCTCCGTCGACATCGAGTGCCGATTCCCGATCGATTCGCTCAGCCCCCCCTCGTGCGCGAGGCACGACTCTAGAAACACATCTCGGTTCTTGGCCCGGATTCCCCGTCCGCCCCGAGACCCGAACAACCCCCACGTTCCTCTGTTGTAAGAATCGGCAACCCCGACTTACCAGAGAACGTCACACTGGTGGCAGCGGTGGTGCTGAAATAGGCACATACGGACTTGTGGATCTTGGGTGTTTCATCGGTATTGGATACTCATGGCGACCGCGGCAGTCTTCGAGCAGATGGATTCTGACGTCGCCTTCAAGGAAGGTGGGGAGGAGAAAGGAGGTGCGAAAACCGAGACCAAAGGGGAGGACACGACCATCATGGGTAGGCAGTTTAATTTTATGGGAACGTCCACCCCGACGGATGAGCAGAATGTGCGGGCTCAACAACAACAGACCGGTCAGGAAGGAGCGAGTTTGAAGAAGTTCAGTTTACGACCAGAGAAGTATGACGGTAAACCGGATTTCGAGGGATGGATCAACCAGTTTGAGGAGTATGCAACATTGGGACGCTGGACGGCCGAGGAAAAAGCGGCGATGCTTTTTCTCTCGCTGACGGGAACGGCACGAATGTACTTTGTCGGACTCCCGGACAGGGAACGACTCCGTTACTCAGCGAGGGTGGATGCGTTGCGCCGGAGGTTCGGTCAGGAGAAGGACACGTGTAATGCTCTGCAAGAGTTGGCGGGCTTGAAACGTGTAAAGAACCAGACAGCGAAGGAGTTGGCTGATAATGCCCGGCGACTGGCATCGAGAGCCTACTTCTCCAACGACTACGCAAGCCAGGAAAAAGCAGCATTACATGCGTTCCAGGCTGCAGTTGGGGAAGACCTTCAGCTGAAGTGTGCAGAGAAAGGATGCAAGACACTAGAGGAGGCGGTAGAGGTGGTAGAAATACAGGAACGATACTCACGCCGCCTCCTGCGGGCAGTGAAGCCCGAGGAGGACGCCAATACACAGATCATGGCCTTGAACGGTAAGTTGGAGGAGATGATGAAAGAATTGGCAGAAGAACGGGAAGCTAGAAGACAAGCAACGGCCCGGAGGGAGGCGTTTAAGAAGCGAAAAGAAGATTTAGAGTGTCATCACTGTCACCAGAAGGGCCATTTCGCAAGAGAGTGTTCTCAGCGTCAGGGAAACGGACAGTCGCCGTCGCAGTAAGCGCGGGGCCCCCTTCGGGCGCGGCGAGAGAAGTAGTAGGCATGGGAGAATGTGGACTTTATGTGGCCGGGACGGTGGGAGAGAGTGTCGTCCGTTTTTTGGTTGATACCGGATCTATGATCAGTCTGCTGTCGGAACGCCTCTGGAGAGAGTGGGGACGAAAAAGGGAAGAACTGGATGGATATGAAGGACGTCTCTGCTCGGTAGATGGTAGTCCGTTGCGGTGCTACGGATGCACGAACTTGCCAGTAAAATTGGGAACACGCGTGTTGAAGTGGACGTTCATGGTGGCAGACATCGGTAGAGATGAAGGGATCCTGGGAAACGACTTCGCGGTGAAATACCGGCTGACAGTTAAGCCCCACGCGAGTGCCATCTTCCTGCCCGCCGAGGGGGAGGGAGAGGGGGAACGAATCCCGGGAGTAGAACAGAGAACGGATGGGATTCGGGCAGTTACCGTCGGAGGACAGGTCGTGCGAATCGAGAAAACGACGGAAATACCCCCACTCCAAGTGACCCGAGTAACAGTAGTAGCGAGAATGGACATAAGACAGGGTGGACAGCTGGCTGTCATCACCGGCGCTGGATTACCTATGGGACTGGAGGTGATCCCAGGAACGGTGACATTGGGAGAAGAAAATGAAGTTTGGGTGGCCAACCGAGGGACCGAGAGCGCGAAATTGGAAACCGGCGGGGTACTCGGAGAAGCCACCTTCGTACAAGAGGTACGAGGAATAGGAAGTGAAGCAAAGGAACCCCCAGGAGCGCTCGTTGAAATGATAGGGGAGGCTAAGAAAGACCTGACCACGAAGGAGGGCGAAGAGCTGGAGAAAGCCATCATGGCCCGGGAACAAATGTTTGCGACCTCGAAACATGAGTTAGGACGGACAGATTTAGTACAACATCGAATTAAAACGGGGGATCAGATGCCGATCAAGCAGAGGGTCAGACGGTATCCGGCCACCAGGAGAGAGGAAGAACGAGCACTGGTGGAGGATATGTTAAATTTAGGGATTATCCAGGAGAGCGGGAGTGCGTGGAGTAGCCCGACCGTTCTAGTCAAAAAGAAGGACGGAGGAACGAGGTTCTGTATTGACTACCGAAAACTGAACCAGGCTACGAAAGTGGACGCCTATCCGCTCCCGCGGATAGAGGACAGCCTCAACACTTTGGGAGGAAGCCTATTCTTCTGCAGTCTGGATCTCGCAAGCGGATATTGGCAGGTGGAGATGGCACCGGAGGACCAAGAAAAGACGGCCTTCGTGACTCAAGGAGGATTGTATGAGTTTAAAGTGATGCCATTCGGGCTAGTGAACGCCCCAGCCACCTTCGAGAGACTGATGGAAAGAATCCTCAGAGGAATCGTGTGGGAGGAGTGTCTGGTATACTTGGATGACATACTGGTCTTTGGACCAACGTTTAAAGTGACTCTGGAAAGATTGGTACGGGTTCTGGACCGATTGAACGCCGCAGGACTGAAGTTAAAGGCGCGAAAATGTAAGCTGTTCCAGAAGAAGATTCCGTTCTTGGGGCACGTTGTCTCATTCAACGGGATCGAACCCGACCCCGAAAAGTGTCGGCAAGTAACCGAGTGGCCGGTCCCGCGGGATCTCCACGAGGTACGAGCCTTCGTGGGATTATGTTCGTACTACAGAAGGCATATAAACGGCTTCACGGAGTTGGCTGCCCCCTTGTATGAATTGGCAACGAAGGAGGAACCATTCGTGTGGAGCGCGAGACGACAAGAGGCATTTGATGCGATGAAGAAGGCGCTAACAGAGCCCCGGTGTTGGGATTCCCGGAGGAAGATGGACAATGGTGGCTTGACACAGACGCCAGTGACGTGGGAACGGGAGCCGTGCTATCACAGGAGCAGAGAGGGGAGGAACGGGTGATAGCTTACACGAGCAAAACCCTGGAGTCAAACGAACGAAAGTATTGCACCACGCGGAAAGAACTGTTGGCGGTGGTGCGAGCTTTGAAGCATTTTCGGTGCTACATCTATGGTCAACGCGTGATAGTCCGGACGGATAACAGCGCGGTCAGTTGGCTGCAGAGAAGTAAGGAACCGATGGGGCAGGCTGCTCGGTGGATTGAGATTATCGACTCGCATGATGTGTCGTTCCAACACCGACCGGGCAGGAAGCATGGGAACGCTGACGCGTTGTCCCGGTATCCGTGCAAACAATGTGGAGAGGAGCACGAGAATACTGAAAAAGTGAGAGTAGTGACGCGGGCCCGGGGGTACGAGCCCGGATGGTCCCCGCAGGAGATGAGAGCAGCGCAGAGGAGGGATCGAGATATAGGGCCGATTGTCGCACGGATGGAAAAAGATGCGGACCGGCCAGGTTGGGAGGCCATATCTCCGGAATCCCGGGAAACAAAGATCCTATGGAGGCAATGGGAACGATTAAGCCTCAGGGATGGCGTGCTGCATCGGAAGTACTGGGAACTAGAAGGGCATGGTTGGAGGAACCAGTTGGTCGTTCCCCGAGGGGAACGGGCCAAGTTGGTAAGGGAATACCATGGAGGCGCGGCAGGAGCGCATTTAGGAGTCGCCAGGACGACGGCCCTGTTGGAACAAGGGTTTTACTGGCCGGGACTCCGGGAAGACGTGCGGAAGGAATGTCGAGAATGTGATTGCGCGTTGCTGAAAAAGGGAAGAGGAAGACGGGAGCCGCTACATCAGTACATAGTGGGGGAGCCGATGGAACGGCTGGCCATGGATGTTTCGGGCCCGTACCCAGTCACCAAACGAGGAAATAAGTATTGCCTGATGGTGCGATGCTATTTCACCAAATGGTTGGAGTGTTTCCCGATCCCGGATCAAAAGGCAACGACAGTGGCGAACAAACTGGTTGAAGAAGTAGTAGCACGGTACGGCGCGTTTCGGGAACTACACTCGGATCAAGGCACGAATTTCGAATCCGAGGTGGTGGCTCAGGTCTGTGCACTATTCGGGATACACAAAACAAGAACGACGCCGTACCACCCCAGGAGTGACGGGTACATGGAACGAAGTTTCCGTACTTTGGGGTGTTGTTTGAAAGCCAGCTGCCGAGCGACGGGTCGGGAATGGGACGAGATGGTCCCGCTCGTGATGATGAGTTATAGAGCAACGCCGCAAGCCAGCACGGGAGTGACACCGAATATGATGATGCTGGGCCGACAGACCATGATGCCGCGACAGGCGATTTATGGGAGACCTCTAGGACCAGAGGAGGAACCCCGACGGGTAGGCGACTATGTGGAAAGCCTGGAGGAAGGGCTAGTCGCGGCCTATCGGGAGGCCCGGACGGGGCTGAAACGAGCCGCCATCCATCAGAAACACGAGTACGATGGGAAGGTGACTCGGCGGGAATACCACGCCGGAGAACTGGTCTGGGTGCACGATACGGTAGTGGATAGGGACAAAGGAACGAAGTTGCGATTTCCATGGATGGGCCCTGCACTGATCGTCAAGGTGCTTGACCGAGGACGGGTGGTAGTACGGAAGAAACGAGGGAAACCGGGGGGGGTGGTCCATGTGGACCGCCTGGAACCCTACCGAGGACACGCTGCGCCAGCTTGGATGGTAGCTGACCAGCAAGGATACGAGGCTGCACAGTAAATGCTTGGGGTGGGGCGCGCTAGGGCACGTAAGGAAACGGGGCACCCCTTTTTGTGATGAAGTCGTTTTCGTGTCTCGATTCCGCAGGTGGAAGAGGACCAAGGAAACGACCAAATCGGCGCTACACAAAAAGGCTTTGGCCAAAAAGGACTGATCAACCTGGGGCCATTGAGTCGGGGCGGTGCGTTGACCACTACAGTAGGAGTGCAGGTCGTTAGGCTGTAGAGATTTGCTACCTAGCTGAAGATTGGTTCTCTTGCGGATGTAATATAGGTGGGAAATGCGGGGTTGGAACGAAAAACGGCGTTCGGGAGCCACGACGGCCCGAATGTCTAAAGTAGTCCCACGGAGCCGCTTTCCGGTCAGTTCGGAGGAACCACAGCGTGGAAAAGATGGTTGGATTACAACAGAAGACAGACCCGGTGGCAAGCTGGTGAAGACTTCTGAAGTAATGCCGACTTGGTAATACCGCTTTACAGCGTCCAGGAGACCGGAGGAGAGTAGATGCGGCACTCTCGGGAACGCCGGAGGAACGAACGGACGGCTGTAAAAGGCGAGGCCTGAAACGAGGACGGGCTTTAAAGTAGGTCGTAAAAGGAGTAAAAGAGGACAAAGAGAACGGGGCGGCGGCGAGGAGATGATAACGCCGAGCCCCTGTGTTCTCCGGGAAGTGTGCGGAAGCACTGTGAGGGCCAAGATGAAAAAGGCAAGAGAAGGCGACGAGGGATGAAAGGACCGAGGACGTCCGGTGGGGCAATAAAAGGCCTAGGAAAAACGCGTGGACGGGCGAAGGGCCGCGAGGTAAAAAGCAGGCGAGGCGGTGACCAGCGGCGGGCCCCGGGGACCGGAAAATAGTAGGGGGCGCCACCGTAGAAGTGGATGGTGAGTCTGACGCTAGGGGTCGCTAGTGCAGGCCACGCCCACTTCCGCCTGCGGCGGCTATAAAAGGCAGAGCGCTCGCCGGAGCAGGTCATTCTGGTCAGCCGATCAGGATTCATCGAATCGCAGACGAGCAGACTGAGCTAAGGAGAAGAAAAAAAGAGGAAAAGCAGAGAAGCGAGACGAGCAGCATCACCACGAGACAAAAACGGAAACGGCTGACGGGACGAGCTTCAGGATTGGAACGAGCCCCGAAAGCCCGGAAAACAGACACGATGAGCGGACAGTGCTGGGAAGGACATTGTCACGGAAAGGAGTTTAAGCACTTGGTCAAGCATATTAAAGGCCAGCACGATGGATTACGGAAGCAGTACTACATGTGCCCGGTGTGTTCGAGTCGAGCCTATTCGACACACCAGGACTGGAGGAAGCACATGACGGACTCACACGAAGGGAACCTGCAGAGGGGGATGCCGAAGCAAGACCCCCTTCTGAGGCTGGAGTATGCTGCGGCGTTCGCCTTGGACCCGAAAGGACGACCGCCGTACACCAGTTTCGCTACTGGGGATGAAACGGCGGCCCGGGTAGCCAACATGGAACGGGACTACGCGGTGCGCCATCCGGAGGGGTTTCAACCCCCTGAGAGGGCGGTGGATAAGGAGGCACCGGAGAAGCCGCGACGGCATATCCGCATACCTTACTACCCGAGGGCGTCGAGAGGATCCGAGGACAGCGACGCCGAGCAGCTGGAGCAGGTAGCAACCGAAGAAGGATCAGAGGCCGACGAGGCCGGCGAGGGAGCCCAAGCAGCCAAAGCAGCAGGGAAGGGACCCCTGGCCGAGGTGGCGGAACGATCGACACCCACGCGTCGTTCCCCTCGGAGGGCGGCGAAAGGAGTACGGAAGGAAGACACCGAGTCGCCGCGAAGCGCGAGCCGGGCCGTGGTCAACCCGAAGCCACTCCTGACACCAGACCAAATATCAGGGTTAGTGCAGAGCCGAATTAAGAAGTTAAACGCCCAGGGAGAACCACGGGAACCGAGAGGACGAGGACTCCCAGGCAGAGGAAAAGGACGGACATCCACACCCACCCCGAAGCCGGGTTGCTCAGGAATACCACCGGGGGCTGAGGTGGTGGAATTAGTGAGTTCGTCCGACGACCAACGACCGAAAGTCAAAGAGGAAGAGGAGCCGCTCGCTTTCAAAAGGCCCCCGACGCAGGGATGCCCGGCGGAGGAGCCGTCGCGAAAGAAGAAGTGGAAAAAGGTCAAGAAAGTCCCGAGAGAATTGGAGGAGGGAACGAGTTCGGACCAGTCGGAGTCAGGCAGGAGTATGTCGGCCCGAAGCGATCGGTCTTTGATTATCGCTGAGTCTAGTAGCACGGGAGAGCTAGGACCATCGCAGCCTGAGACCTCGACAGGAGTCAGACGGACCACGGGACTAGAACCACCTTGTAGCGACGCACAATTTACTATGATGACAGTTCATAAGAAATCAGTGATATACGAATCACGACACCCGAGGTACCCCGGGTATTTAAAAGGAACAATGAACCGGGAGGGATCGTTCAGGGGTTACCACGAGGCGAGATCCGACCGGGAGCTGGAGGACAGCATTCGGGAAGCACAGGGAGGCCGGCTGGTGGAAAGAGAAGCATTGTACCTAGGGAGGTTTCTACGCGAGATGGCAGAAAGGCAGGGACTCAAACCGTCGGGGCGAGTGGAGAAAGTAAAGTATGTTCGGCATGCGGCCAGGCCGGAGGACACGGCGTCGACGGCCTCGACACAGCCGCTGTTCTCTACCCCTACCCCGACGAAAGCAGATTCACCCCTGGAGAAGATGGTATGTAAGCAGCCGATAGTGCCGCCCCCAGGATTGAAACGAATGAGAGACATTACGGTAGCACCAGACACGCCAGAGACACGGGCGGCGGTTGACAACCTGACTAGAGCCAGTTTGGGGAGCTCGTTTTTCGGGTCGCAAGGATCGGAGGAGACCCCGGGACCACCGTCGCCCGAACGTATGGGATCGCCGCCAGGACCGGATACCCCACTCAAGGACGAGGATAAACACGGGCGGGCGCTACAACCGCGGGTTGTGATACACAGATTACAAATACCGGCTGCCCAGTCCATGGACGCGGAGGTGGAAGACTCAGAGGACATGGAGTTGGGGCAGGCCGAGACCAGAGGATACGAGCCGGAGAAACAAGAATTGGACGAGTCGGGAGCGGATTCAGTGTTCGGGTCTATAGGAACGGAGATACTGACGGCAGGACCATCTAGGGAAACACCGAGACTCAAGTTATTACGGACACAGGCCATTCACCAGGTCTTACAGGGAAACTTTCCGGTGACGGCGCGAGCGGTACGAGACTGGGACGCGGAAAAGGCCATTCGGGTGCAACTGACGTGGCCCCCGAGGGAGGTGCGAGGAATGACGGCCAAGACAAGAGCAATGGCTTCGGCGTCTATGGCGTTCCTGATGGCACTAGAAACGGGCCGCAAGCCAGAGACATTTGAAGAAGCGATGGCGCAGTTCCCGACGGCGGCACTGGGGCCGTTGACCAGGGAGTTCCCGGGGGTCGACCAGCTAGTTAACGAACACAACCGGACCGTCCAATTGGCTCAGACCCTAGTGATGCACAAAAACGAGGATCAACTGGATGACTTGTTGAAGGCGACAAGAGAGGCGGAAAAACAGAGCGGAATGGTGGATCAGCTTCTCGAGCTCCCCGCTAGGGAGGAGAGACTGTTGCTGCCGATCCGGCGCCAAGAAGAAGGGTGAAGTAGATGCTGCTCAAGGTCTTGCACGGAAGAAAAACAGCGCGACGGAACCAGAGGCGGAAGATGGCGCGTCGCGAGTCGGGTGGGGAGGGATTACGGGGCGTTGGCTCCTCACCCATAGTGTCAAACCCCCAGGGAGAGAACCGGGCCGAGGCGGAGGTACCTGAGCCGCACGGGAGGCCGAAGCCTGGATAAAAGACTCTCCTGGAGACCGCTGGACGGGCCCGAAAACTTTACTTAAACTCATCGGGAACGGACTGGCGGGCTCGAACATTCTTATCTTAATTTATTCTTATTAGTTTCTTTATGGGAATCTTCTTGCGGAAGTGAACGAAACCACATGTGTTAGGAGGTGTTGAGTGTAATCAGCGAGCTGGAGGGTCCATGACTGGAATGAACTTACCAAGCCTGCGGGGCGAATACGGGACGGAAGGAGGCGCTAGGAGGAAAAACAAGTTTGTAGCTGTTCCTCTTCTTCCCTGGAGCCCGCTGCATTGGTTGGGACCGAGCAGGTGGAACGGGATCGTCCGGTCGCGGAAATGGATAGCGGGCCGGGCGGCCCGGGAGCGAGAGTGAAAGTTGGGAGGCGGAATCGAAGAAAGGAAATCAGAATGGACGGATAGTGTTGTCATTGTGGTCTTTGAGTCGACGGTCGTGCCGGGGTAAATAAGGTACCGGTGGGCCGGCGACTCGCCACTGGAGGAAAGGCTGGCGCGGGCCAAGACTGAAAACCCTTCTCCCGCGCTGCCTTGAGCGATCTGGAGGCGAGGAAGAGACGACCTCTGTCCTCTAGCGGCACTTCTACTTCCTGCAACTTTGCCTTCTTGATTTTGGATGGATCGATCAGAATGTGGATGAACCCGGATTCATGTACCATCATCTTCTGAGTTTCCTTGTCTTCAGCCTCTTACCGCATACGAAGAGCGGCAAAATGGAACTTCTCGACCTGAATGCTGGTTTTATCGTGCCAGAGTGATGCAGCGAGTCGTGAAAGGATTGCGGCGAGTCGTAGATGTCTCCCGGAGGACCAAGGCACGAGCAGGGACGATAACTTAGGGGCCCTGGCTCGTGACCGACCGTAATATATAGTAAAAGCAATACATGAACGAGAAACGAAAATTAATAGACTTACTAAAACTAATATTAATCTCTTACCTGCAGTAACGACAGAGACTCCTTCCATGTCTTTGAAACATATAGGGAAGTAATCTTTGCAATATACAGGGAGGTGGTGCTTGGAACGTCGGCCGCGGATGCCTCGATAGACACATCAAGAGGTCTGCAGAGAGCGACGAGGAGCGACCCTTCTTGGAGTTCGACATCGGATGAGTTCTCTATACATGCTATTTTATTGAGAATGGGCCCGTTCCGGATCTCAGAGGTTGACGTTGGGTGCAGGTCCCAGTTGATGTCGTCCATCTTCACTTTCTACGGCTTCTTCTTCTCCTTCTCACTAATATCTTCAACTTACCAACTTCGAACCGTCGTACCTAGGAGCAGCCCGGAACGGCTCGGAGCTGTTGTCTCGGCGTTCGTCATAGGCATAGTGGCTCCATGCAATGTGACATGGCACCGTGGACGACTGTGGCCTTACTCCAAAATCAAACCAGACCGGATCTTAAACTTACTTCTATTAACGAACTATTTGTTGGTATTACAGTCTCACGAAAATCGTCTAAAAGCACGGTCCTCCGGGAGGACGAAGAGAAAAACTTAGTAAACAGAGCGAGGCCCGAGAGCCTAGGAAACGAACGAGGGCCCGAGTGCCCGAAACAGGAATCCTCTTCTTAGGGAAATCATCTCATCAGTAGAACGAAGGAGCCTCCCTCTCGCCCCAAAGAGGACTGTCTTCCTGCCGTTGCTTACGGAGGGGGGGAGGGATGAGAGGCACCGGCTCCTGTCATCAAAAAGAAACTTCATCAAAATTATCTTCTTAATCAGGTCTCCGTTCCGGTTGTTGTCATGCCACTTGGGCCCGGAACGGTGACGGAAATACTTTACTATGGTGGACTCTCTCCGACATCTCTTTCTGAAATCCTGAAATCTTCAAATGTGTCGACGTGGTCGAGGACGGAACATCTTGATGCTGGGTTAACCACGAGGACATGTGTCGTAAAAGTCAAACTTCAGTTCCTGTACGGAAAACGGACACTTCATCGATAATTAATGATTCTAATCTTCTCAGTCTCACCTTCACCCGGACTCCATCTCAAAGCTTCACCGTGACAAGTAGCACGAAACCCGCGACGTCGTCTGCTGAAGCTTCCACTCTAAGCTTTAATGCATGAAGTTAAGTTCCTTTCCACATACAACGCCATCTTCTTCTTTGGGTACCTTGGCCTTTGGCTCGAACATGTTGTCCTTGCCAAACGTGAAAAAGTCACTGGAGGGCTCTGAATGCCGAGGCGACCGAGGGTGCGAAGTCCAAAAAGAACATTCTATCCACAAAAACTTCAGTCTTTCTTCTTCAACTCATCCTTAAAATCATCATCATCACCTAAGAGAACGCAGAGAAGAGTAATAGTTACGGAAGAACGAGGGGTCACGACCGATCGGGTAGGAGAATCACGACCGATTCTCTACCCAAAAACAACGGAGAACGTCTGAACGACGGTAGAACGGATCGAGGGTCGAGAGGACTAAGGGTCACGACCGGCCCTGGCCTCTGGGTGGGAGAGTCGCGACCGATTCTCCACCCGAACTAGGGGAGAACGTCTGGACGACGGAAAACGAAGGGAACGGGGGCACTGCGGGTCACGACCGACCCATGGCCCCGGGCAGGAGGACCACGACCGGTCCCTCTGTCCTAATGAGGGTAAAAAGGCGAGGAAAAACGCACCGAGGGGCTAAGTAAATAGAGCCCAGAGGAGAGGAGCGGGGGCGACGGGGTCACGACCGATCCCCAGTCCCGGGTGGGAGAGCCACGACCGGCTCGCTCATCCTAAAGACGGAAAAAAAAAGAGGAGGTCCTGATAGATCCAGGATAGAGAACTCTGACGAAGATAAAAAGAGACTAAGATATATAAAAACGAATTATATGAACTTTCATTACGAAGAGAGAAAAACGAAGAGAGAAAAACGAAGAAAGAAGAGAAATAATAATTAGCCGGATAGGCCCCGGGGGCCCTCCGAAGTAGACCGGGGAGGACAGAGGGTGACACCTCCTCCTCTACCGATAAGGAGCGTAGGATTGAAATGTTTCTGGTTCTAGAGTATGTTCTGTTGTCGTTGCTGTATGAACTGTGTTGAAATTTTGTATAACGTGTTTTCCCACCTTTCAAGAAGGTGCGGGAGGGTGTGATGAACGGCTATTCAGCCAAAATACATAGAGGTTAAAATAATAGAAATAAGGTAATAATAGAAATAGATGTAAAGAACGAATATGTAAAGAACGAAGAACGAAATAGATGTAAAGAACGAATATGTAAAGAACGAATAACGAATATGTAAAGAACGAATAACGAAAACGTAATGGAACGAAACCCGGAAATATGTAAACCGGAAGTGAAATGTAAACCGGAAACGGAATATATAAACCGGAAGTGACGTCAGTTGTAGGTCACGTGACCGAAGGCAGCCAATCAGGGCTGACCTCTCTAGTATATAAAGGGGCGGTGAGGCCCGAATAAACAGAGTTCTTTAACAGTTCTCCTGGTGTCCAGACGTGTCCTCTTTCCTGAAACAACCGCTAAAGATGAGCCGAACAGAGTAATTAAGCCGAAGTTAGGACAAAACAGTCGAAGTTCGAGATAGGTAGTAGAAACATAGGGTAAGGGGCCCGATGGCCCGAAGAACGAGGAACGAGGGAACGGAGTAGGGCACGAAGGCCCGAAGTAGTACCGGAAACCGAGGCGTAGTATGGTACGAAGACATGGGGAGCGGAACGAGGGAGCGAAGTCCGCGGGGACGAGGGCGCGGCATGCTCGGCCCCACGCTACCAAACAATAGGCGACCGTCGGCCCGTCGCCCCCGCGGACCGGAACTCAGGGGTGGACCGCCCCCCGGCCGACCCGTACCCCTACCATAATTTCCCTCCCCCGCAGTCCTCCGTCGACATCGAGTGCCGATTCCCGATCGATTCGCTCAGCCCCCCCTCGTGCGCGAGGCACGACTCTAGAAACACATCTCGGTTCTTGGCCCGGATTCCCCGTCCGCCCCGAGACCCGAACAACCCCCACGTTCCTCTGTTGTAAGAATCGGCAACCCCGACTTACCAGAGAACGTCACAGTATTCTAGACACCTGCAGGTTAATTTTGACTGGTTTTGTCGACAAAATCCCTGGAAAATCTATAGAAAATCAATGAAAACTTATATCCATCTAATGAGTTGATTTTCAAACGACTATGAAGTTATAAAATGGGACGATATGATTGTTAGAAATTGGCTATTTGTCCAGTTCACACATGTGTAACCAAGAGTTTCATCTATAATATGTGCGACTTCACTGCGACATTGTCATATCAAGTCTACTATATTGCATCTCATATTGCCTAGTGTGAAACCCCCTTTACCACATATTCCACTATGCAGTGGGTGCCCACTAGTGGTGGTCATTTTAGCCACCGCAAGCAATTTGCGTTTAAGAAACGAACATGTTCATTTCTGCCACTGCAAGCAATCCTTAGAAAACTTACATAAATCCACTTGTGGTGGCACTTGCATTGACCCAACGCAAGTTATACCATATATTCCAGCTTGCGGTGCTTGTCTTTACTTGCGGTGGGGCAAAGCACCGCTAGTAATACGCTCACCGCGAGCAGAACGCCGCAAAATGGAATACGGCCTCAACCCACAAAGCCGCATACCCGTGTAAAGACCCACTTCTGCCCAGCGCCTTAAGAAAACAATCTGTGGGAGAGTGGTGGGGCCTACTCCCGGAACAATGTGCAGGGATTGGGCCCAGTACGGGTCGACCGGGGCCGTGTAGGACAGATGAGATGGGCCCGAAAAGGGACGTCGTAGGGGACGAGGGTGAGCCATAATAATCAAGTTGTGGTCAGCATGAGCTGGGGTGGCGTCTGGGCCTGTTCACACGTGGAGACAGCAGGGTTTTATCACCCGCACAGCCGAGCAGCGGTACGTACAAAGGGTCAGTGCGTATTGACAGGCTGTACCCCCCCCCCCAAAAAAAAAAAAAAAAAAATAAATAAATAAATAAATAAATAAATAAATAAATAAATAAATAAATAAAATAAAAAAAGATAAAAAATAAAATAAATAAAATAAAAAATAAATAAATAAATTAAATAAATAAATAAAATAAATAAAATAAAATAAGATAAATAAAAAGGGCGGGGGGGGGGGGGGTTGGGGAGAGGGAACCAGGATCAGGGTATCGACTCCTGTCGAATTATATGACTCCTGTATGTAGATTTGTCTGTAATATCATCATATTGCTTTGATATTGCACAAGTTGCGAAGTTTTACACTGCCTTATGATTCCTTTTCCTTATGAGGCGTTTTGTTGGTGAATACGACATTGCCATCCTATATCTCAGCTTATGATAAGAATGTCACAAGTCACAGCTATATAGCGCGCAGCATATCGCAGCCTTCCAGGCATTTAGTGATTTCAGGGGATTTACACAGTTCTGTGCGACTTGAGCTGCGATATCGGCATGATACGAGGATATCACAGAAATTCACATAGAGATACAGTATGATTGTTTGAAATTGGCAAGTTTGAGTATTTCCCACATGTATAACCAATATCTTTATCTCTAACAGATTCGTCTTTACTGCAACATTCTCAAATCACAGCTCATATCGCATAGTATGAAAACAGCTTATGTTGTACAGTTTAAAGGCCATATTCCACTACGTGGCAGACAAAAGTGCCTAAGATTGTGAAGTTTTAGGGCTAAAGATCGCAAGTGTGTCCATTTTGGGTGGGAAAGATAGTGAGTAGGTGCTCCTGATAGTTACTAACATGCTATGAAATTTTGATATCCCACGATATTTTGCTCACGAATTTTAGGAAGCCAAAGACCGCGAGCCTTTGCTGGTATATTCCACCTCAAGATGTTTGGCATTTCACCAAACATTGTGAGTGACAGCCAATCTTTGGATTTTTTACCAATTTGGCAAAATTTCCATAAATATTGGGCCAAATATCGTGTAGTGGAATACAGCCTTTAGCCGGCCATGCAGCATGTCCCTGTGGCCCCTGGGGGGAGTGGGAGCAGCTCAGATTGGGTCATGATAAAGGCGGCGAGCAGCTCATAAGGCGGCGAGTAACTCATAAGGTGTGCAGATTGGGGCAGGCCGGGTGTGAGCAGCAATAAATGGGGCGGTAGGGCTGATCAGAAACATGGGCTAAAAAATTTGACAGTATTGGTTAATCACATACATGTTACATACCATTGGAAAAGTCTTCAAGTTCTCTTTCAAATGATATGTAACATGTATGGTCTTTTGTAATATTACCGGTAATATATCAAAGTGCCCACTAACCAGCAGTCAGAATCGCCTAGTGGAATAGAGGCTTTAGCCGGCCATGCAGCATGTCCCTGTGGCCCCTGGGAGGTGGGGGAGCAGCTCAGATTGGGCCATGATAAAGGCAGCGAGCAGCTCATAAGGCGGGGAGTAACTCATAAGGTGCGCAGATTGGGGCAGGCCGGATGTGAGCAGCAATAAATGGGGTGGTAGGGCTGATCAGAAACACGGGCTAAAAAATTGACAGTATTGGTTAATCACATACATGTCACATACCATTAGAAAAGTCTTCAAGTTCTCTTTCAAATGATATGTAACATGTATGGTCTTTTTTAATATTTCCGGTGTCATAAAAATTTCCCGATAACCAGCAGTCAGAATCGCCTAGTGGAATAGAGGTTTTAGCCGGCCATGCAGCATGTCCCTGCGGCCCCTGGGGAGCGGGAGCAGCTCAGATTGGGTCATGATAAAGGCTGCGAGCAGCTCATAAGGCGGGGAGTAACTCATAAGGTGCGCAGATTGGGGCAGGCCGGGTGTGAGCAGCGATAAGATGGGGCCTAAATGGGGCCTGATCAGAAACACGGGCTACGTGCCGCAATATGGGGAACAGCCATTACCACTAAAGGCAGTATTCCACATGCCAAAAGTACGCGCTGCCGATACTGAGGCTCTCCATAGTACAGTTCTATACTCGCAACATATATATGCAGCCGAAATCGCGATATTGACGGCCGAAAGTGCAATATTGGCAGCCAGTACAAAATCGGCAGGAAAAATTTACCAACACATTGGTAAATTTTATTGGCAATGCTGCCGATTTTATATCGGTATTGCCGAAAGTGTATCGGCAGAAAATCATGAGTATACTTTCAATATGTGGAATACGGCCTTAGGGTGTATTCACCCACTAGCCCATTTTATCATTAGAACGGGGCGTTAATTCTCTTTCAAATGATATGTAGGATTCATGGTGCTTCGCCATATCATTGTTGAAAAATAATGTATTACCATTATTATATAAAAATCTAACAGTCAGAATCGGCTAGTGGAATACAGGCTTGAGGCACTGTGTTTACTGAGGGGACATAATGAATACAGGTTGTGTGGTGGGGTATTTGTTCCAGGGTTTGTAAACCCAAGATGTCTTGTTTACTCCTAAGACGAAGCTTAACATATTGGTGTTAGGAGTCGTCTGTATTATCATGAGGTAGCTGTACTCGTCCACTAGACTGAAGACCCTCCTCATCTGCTTACAAATATGTCTACAAATGTTCGCAGTATGGAAACGCACATGCATATCCTATTAGCATAATCGGATATATATATGAGGTAGTGGCATTAAGTTTAGCATAATTGGATATATGAGGTAGTGGCATTAAGTTCTAAACTCATGTGCTTTTTCATACACCATAAGAGGGGGCATGGGCCGGTGAAGTGGTTGGAGCGTTTGCCTGGCATGTAGGCCTAGGCAAGCAGTGACATAACAAGCACATTCTGTGACTGCACTTTTTTATCAATCTATTACCAGACCGATTTTCATGTAACAGTTACATCATTTTAGGTAAAGTTGAGACTTACAAAAACAGAATGTTATATTAACATTGTATTTTAGTGAAGTTGAGACCTTACAAATAAAGAATGTTATAATAATGTTATTATACTGTGAAAGAATGTTACAAGAATCTCAGAATAACCTCACAGTGCGACATCACAATGTTAGGTTCTAAAGACATTATTAGGTGCAATCAAAATAATGTAACAAGAACTAAACAGAATCTTATAATAACTTTATGATAACGCCATAATTATTCTTGCTTCAGGGGTTCGATTCTGGGCTGGGCCAGGTAAGGCTGCTACACCTGTCCGAGTTCCCCCTGTAACAACGGCAGGAATATGAAAGGCTCCTAGTGGGCCACAGGCTGTTGTGTGTCTGGCCCTGTCTATGGGACGAAGCACATTAAAGAACATCTGCCCCCATAAGTGTATAGGGTATGGTCTCTACCTTCTCATAGATCCGATCATCACAGACAGAATTGTTAAACCTTGTTCACGCCGTGATATGACCATAGATGTTGCTACGGCGTTAAACTCCACTAACCAACCAACCAACTTTACCATGAGAACAATACTTCAGGTTTGGTTAATCATGACAACCTGTCGGAAAATACATAGATTTTTTCCTAAAAGGGGCCTTACACATCAAGAGGGGGGGGGGGTGGAGGTTCTGAGACTTTTTCAAAATGTGTGTAATTCTGTGTATAAATCTAATGCGTACTTTAGCTCAAGAGGGGATGGGGGCTATGAGATTTTGAAAATGTGCATACGTACTAAATGGTAGGCCCCAAAGTAAGCTGGCACTTGGGAAAAATATACTTAAGAAAAAAGGTATACCAAGAAGAATTCCATTCTGGAAAATTAACTGTACCTCTTACTATCCTATGTATGCATAAACAGCCTGTGGAGTCCATTAGAAACGCCAGCCTTGGTCATCAACAAAATTCTTTAAACCATTCTCCTCAAGCCGATCCGTAAAAGTGCAAAGACGTATTAGAATGATAAGTTGGCTGCATTAAGCCATAACGGTAGCCGGTTTTTGTTCGTGGTGCTTTCATCACTGGCTCTGAGATATATTCTCAGTCCATTCAATCTGGTCGGTTTATGGATTATTTACGGCCGACTAATGGTCATCAATTAGACTCCGAGACATGTCGTAGGTGGCGGTGTCGGCGCGAACAATGGCCGACCACCAGCACCTTATAAGGTGATAAATACCCGACATTAAAGGGGTATTACACTACACCACTTGGTATGGGATATCACTGTGAACAATGGCCGACCACCACCACCTTATAACGTGATAAATACCGGACCTTAAGGGGTATTACACTACACGACTTGGTCTGCGATATCACCTTGAACAATGGCCGACCACCACCACCTTATAACGTGATAAATACCGGACATTAAGGGGTATTACACTACACAACTGAGATTGTCTACCGCCACCTTATAACGTGATAAATACCAGACATTAAGGGGTATTACACTACACAACTTGGTCTGTGATATCACCGTGAACAATGGCTGACCACCGCCACCTTATAACGTGATAAATACCGGACATTAAGGGGTATTACACTACACAACTTGGTCTGTGATATCACCTTGAACAATGGCCGACCACTGCCGTCTTATAGGGTGATAAATACATGGCATTAAGGGTGTATTACACTATATGACTTGGTCTGTGATATCACCGTGAACAATGGCCGACCACCACCACCTTATAAGGTGATAAATACCGGACATTAAGGGGGTATTACACTACACGACTTGGTCCGCGATATCATCGTGAACAATGGACGACCACGGCCACCTTATAGGGTGATAAATATATGGCATTAAGGGGGTATTACACTACATGACTTGGTCTGAGTTATCACTGTGAACAATGGCCGGCCACCACCACCTTATAAGGTGATAAATACCCAATATTAATGGAGTATTACACTACATGACTTGGTCTGTGATATCACTGTGAACAATGGCCGACCACTACCACCTTATAAGGTGATAAATACATGGCATTAACGGGGTATTACACTACACAACTTGGTCTGTGATATCACTGCGAACAATGGGCAAGCACCGCCACCTTATAAGGTGATAGATACCGGACATTAAGGGGGTATTACACTACACAACTTGGTCTGTGATATCACCGTGAACAATGGCCGACCACCACCACCTTGTAACATGAAAAATACCGGACATTAAGGGGGTATTACACTTCACGACTTGGTCTGTGATATCACCGTGAATAATGGCTGACCACCACCACTTTATAGGATGATAAATACACAACATTAATGGGGTATTACACTACACAACTTGGTCTCTGATATCACCGTGAACAATGGCCGACCACCGCCACCTTATAGGGTGATAAATACCTGATATTATGGGGGTATTACACTGGATGACTTGGGGGTGTGTGTTTCACACAGGTCATAACTCTACGATTGTAGTTTTAAGTACGATCCCAGCCAGCTCGCGATGTAACTAGTCAGGTTAGGATGAAACCAAAACAGAATGTTATAAGAACATTCTGTTTAGGTTGAAGAACATAACCAGAACGTTATAATAATGTCGCAGTGCAACGTTACAGCAGTAGGTCGCAGCAACGTCATTGGGAGTTATCAAAAGAATGTAACAAGAACCAACACAGAATGTTACTACAACATTATTATAACGTCACACCTCTGGCTGGGATATTTTAACATTTTTATTTTTGTATCGCATATTTAGGACCGTATGTTCCTTTTGTTATATATATATATGATACCAAGTTAAGATTGGCAATTGCTATAACCACCTTAACTTAACATTTTGAGATATAAGAAACGCATTACGATTCTCCTAGTGTGAAAAGTGCCCACATGGGCTGCAATATCAGCGATTATGATATTACAGATAATTCGCATACAGCAGTCATATCGTTGTTAAAATTTTGTAATTTGGATTATTGTTTAAAATTTGTAATCTGGATTATCTCACATATATATGTTTAATGAAGAATGTTATCTCTGATATGTGTGACTTCTCTCTGACATTATTACCCAACATTGTCATATCGCATCTCGAGTCTTATAGTGTAATACAACGTTAAGCTTAAGGCCGGCGCATAGCGGTAAACATAGCAACACTACTACTCTATCAATCATCTCTTACTTACGATATGTGATTGAAACTGTCACTTGCACCAAGCAAGTATTTCGAAGAGATAAAAGTGAAGTAATACGGACTTCGAGCATGAAAGATTGACGCTGGGAATAACGGAAGTGGGAGTGGTAACCGGAAGTTGCCCAGCCAGCTTGCAACATAACAGAAACGCTCTGCAACCATACATTTTTAGTCAGTTTGTTACTTACTAAGATGGCATGAAACAATTACATTATTAATGGTGAGGTTGAAACCTCCCCAAATCAGAATGTTATTATAACATTATTTGTTGGTGAGGTTAGGACAAAACCAAAAGAGAACGTTATAAGAACATTCTATTTGGGTTTGAGAACGTTGCCACGACATAGTAATAAAGTCATAGTGTAATGTCACGGCAGGAGGAGTCATCAAAAGAATGTAACAGGAACCAAATACAGAACCAACCAGAACATTGCTGCAACATTATAATAACGCCACATCCTTGGCTGGGCAGTAGGCAGCGTTATTGAAAAGGAAGTGTTCCCTAAGCCAATCAGAGGGCTGGGATAAGGCATGTTATGTGGGATATGGGCGTTGTGCACCGTGTGACAAGGGCTGGATATTTTGATAAAGGATTTCAAAAAGGGGGCCCCAAGGGTATAGTATGAAAACGGCAATTAGCTGTAATTCGTCAACGACTAACTGTAATCTGATAACGCATCTTTGTTGTTGACGATTGAACAGCTAATTGTCGGCAATTTACAGCTAGTTTACAATATTCAAAATGTGTGATTTTTGCAGCGAATTAGTGCATCTAATCGCCAGCTATTCCGGCACCAGCATGGGTCACCTAGTCGTCGATGATTACATGCAAACTATTCGCCTTGTGAAGATCCAGTATAAGCAGCATTATCCGAATATATCACTTTGGTCTAAAGTGAACAAGTATTGTATGCATATGATTATAAATCGTCCACTCCTGGCAGGCTGGAATAATAAGACATAACGAGTTGTTGGGCAATTCCCGAATGCAATGATGTATTGTTTATCAGCATAAACATAACGGGAAACATACAATTGAAAAAAAAAAAAAGAATGTGCCAATGTCCAGTAGTCCAGGTGGCAGCACAGCCGATCATGTTATTTTATAATTCAATACACAGCCTTGTTTATCTGAACCATTAAAAGTTTAGGCAATAGATGTTTTCTTTTTAGCTATATCGAGACCAACTGAATAGAAAGTTGTCATGACCGAATCTATGGGCGTGAAAACAACGGCAAGGTGAGATGGTCTGATGGTCAGTATCAAGGGTCGAATCTAGGCTGGCCGCTTGAAATGCCAGCACACTAACCCATATATATATATATATATATATATATATATATGAAAATAGATATATAAAATAGATATATATAAATATATAATACCCCTAGAACACCTCACCCAAATATTATACCATATATATATATATATATATATATATATATGCAACCCATATGACATAATATTTGGGTGAGGTGTTCTAGGGGTTAGCGTGCTTGCATTGCAAGTATTATATTTATATATATATATATGTATATTATCTATTCTTGGATAAATGTATAAAGGGGAGAGAGACTTATCAAGAGATATATACTTTCTCTTGGTGGCTAGTATGTTTGATGGTGCCACCTAGTGTCAGTCTGGTTACTCACCCACCCCATGTCTGTTTACTGGGGTTGTTACCGGTTACACTCCCTGCTTGACACTCACACCATTTGCAGGCCACTCCATGTTTCTCTCCACATTTACTTGTTTTATTGCCGTTGTTTCACATGCTGTGAACATGGCTAGCTACGTGGAACGTTGCACAAAGTGTGACCTTATCCATTTGCCACCTGTGGGAGATAATTGTGAACTTTTTAAGCGACAAACGGAGTTGGCCGGGAAAATGGACACTAACCCATGGTCTCCAAATTACACCCCAAGCACTACGTTTCGAAAAGGTGATCCTACTTATACTAAGTTCCTGGAGGACCAAATAGAATTGTCTCAACAACAATTTCGTGATGTGAGTGAAAAATTACGTGTAGAGGAGGAGCAACGTACATTCGACAATAGGGTCATGCAGGACGTCCTCTCTCGACTTGGGCGTCTAGAAGTAACCGGGTCAGCTCAGCCTACCGTGACCAATGGCCGTCCACATCAACAACAAGCAGGTCTGTACGGGGTAGCGCCTGCTCCGCAAGCGCAATATTACTCAAGTCCGTGGGCTTCATCCCTTCCAAATGTGTCGGCACCACCACCTGTGTTTATACCTGCTGTTCCGCAGACCATGACGACGTCTGCTCCGCAACGGTTTTCAACGGCAGGACCCGGCGGTCAGCTGTTCGGCGGGCCGATGACCACTAGTGGCGGACCTCCGTTCACCGCACCACCGACAACAATGACCACTGGGCTGCCGTCGGCCAACCCGTTCGTCTCCGCTCCTGCAGATGTTTTGACGGGTCCTCTCACCTCGGCCCTACAACAGCTGTCACAAGCGATCCATCCAGCTCCATCCCCTGTTAAAAAAGGTTGGCTATTTAGACCCGAATACTACATTCAACATCTAGACCAAGGGGTACCGTTGAAGCAGCTAGACCACTCAAAGCTATCATTCAGGGATCTGATTAGTGGTATGGGTCGTGTTCTTGCCCATGTCTTTCAGACAGGAGGTCCTATCGCATCTTACATCGAGCACTTCAACTTTGTCACACGCCAGGGTCAACATACTTGTTTTTCCGATCACGCATTTGTAGGCTATGATCGGTTTGTCATCGACAAGTTTGTGCGAGGTGATATGAAGGAATTCAGTGCTGGTGATTTGATGGGAGTGGCCACGTATTTCCATGCTGGCAACATCAATAATCATCAAGCCAAGCGTCAATCCCAGTGGAAGTCACGGGGTTACAAGGGTAACAAAAAAGTTAACACAGATCGAGAATCTTCAGTTCCAGACGGATTTCCAGAAGATATCTGTTACAACTTTAACTATCGACAGTGCACTGGCAAATGTGCCAAATCCCATCAATGCAGGTTGTGTAAGAAAAAGCACAGAGCGATAGATTGTCCGGACAAAAAGCCATGACTACCTAACTCAAACTGTTATGATGATGAAACGTCAGGGGATTATTTTCTCTCTACATTGTATCAAACCAGCGGTGATGATGATTGTAGTTCGAGTGATCAGCGATCATTTATGTCCCCAGTATCTTGTGAATCTGACCAGCGGCCAAATAGGGATTTGGAAGTAAATGTTGTTCATCAGTCGGAGGTGGTTTCCCTTACTGATAATAATTATACCTTTGATATTCCCATTCACAATGATAACCCATGTACGTTTTCTTCTCAAACTGTGTTAACCAACATTGCTGCTTGTCCTTTAGACATTCGTCTAAAACCTAGACACTGTATCGGAGGCTTGAGTTCCCAGATGAATATAAATACCTGGGAATATTATCTCAATTTCGAACCAAACACTGAAATTAAGGATTATCTTCTGGAGTGTATTACCAATGGTTTTCCTATAGTTGATAACTTAGAGTGTGTTCCGATATATGATTGTTCTAACTACAAATCGGTTTACGATCCTGACGCCTTTAACTATTTGGACGTTCTGATATCAAAAGAAATTGACGAAAACAAATTTATTGTTTCTGATGGTACCCCTCATTGTATACATGCTCTAGGCGCAATTCCAAAACCAGACGGGTCATACCGTCCTATCACTGATTGCAAACGACCTATTGGAGTATCTATTAACAACTTCATGCATGACACTTTTGATACCTTCTCTTACAAAACTGTAGATGATGTGTCTAGTCTTATGTATCCAGGTTGCTATATGTCTACGGTAGACATTTCTTCTGCCTACCGTTCAATATCAATTCGAGAGGACCATTGGCAATTTCAAGGTGTTAGGTGGCCAATTAATGGTGTTTTGACTACCTTATTGGACACGCGTACCTGCTTTGGTGTCCGCTGCGCTCCTTATCAGTTCACTATGATAAGCAATTTCATTGCAGATACTATGTCCCGATTGGGTTACAATAAGATTGTAAATTATCTCGATGATTTTATAGTGTTTGGCGACACTTTCGAGGATTGCCAGGCTGCCCAATGTACACTTATAACTTTATTGGGCTCATTGGGGTTTCATGTGTCGTGGAGGAAATGTACTTCTCCATCAGTTTCCACACGTTACCTTGGTATTATATTTGATTCAGTCGCCATGACTATGAGCCTTCCAGATGACAAAATTCGAAGACTCCATTCTGAATTGTCATTCTTTATGAACAGACGTAGGGCAACTAAGAAACAACTACAAAGACTTTGTGGTATCTTAGCTCACTGCTCAAAGGTGGTGAAGGGTGGAAGGACTTTTTCCCGCCGCATCATAGAACTGTTACGAGGATTAAAAGATGGAAACCCAAGGATACGTTTATCGGACTCCTTTTTATTGGACTTACATTGGTGGTCCTCGTTCTGTGAAACCTTCAATGGTTGGGAAAAAATCATTTCTACAAATCCCAAAGACGAACTCTGGTGTTTTTCTGATGCCTCGCTTAATGGTTATGGTATTATACAAGAGTTAGACTGGATAGCGGGTTATTTCAATACTAGCCTTACCCCATCGGATGTGGGGGCGCTTGACCAGACCCATAATCATTGGATCAATGTGTCTGTAGCTGATCAATCTAACATTAACTACCTTGAACTAGTTCCGATTGTTCTAGCTGCTCAAAGGTATGCCGAAGTTTGGGTGGACAAACATGTGGTCCTATATACGGACAACACCCAGGTAGTTGGCTGTATAAACAAAGGAATCAGTGAAAACATACATTGTATGGATTTGTTACGTGCTCTTTTTTGGTTGAGTGCGACATATAATTTTCATTTAACTGCACGACACATTCCGGGTGTTCATAATACCCTACCAGATTTATTGTCTCGTATTTTCTCTACTAATTCTGTGGGGATGATAACTGATACCGGTCTTTGTTGTAGTGGACCTGCGCCAGTTGGACAAACAAGTGTCGGACGCGGTGGGAGCCGCTTGGGCAACGAATACATTAGCTACCAGGAACTCACAATGGTCAAGGTACCTGACATTCTGCAAAGACGCTGGCCTGAAATCGATCCCAGCCTCTCCTAATATGGTGAACAATTACCTCTCGGCCATTACTACATTGCATAGACTGTATGGTTACGATATTGATTTCCGTTCATGTTTTTTGATCAAATTGGTATTGAAGGGTCTAAAGAACATTTTGGGGAATACAGTTACCCAAAAACGACCACTTTCTCCAGAACAATTGTTATCTATGTTTGGCCATGTGGACTTCACCTCGAACTTACAACTAACTTTGTGGACAGTTGTAATATTATCATTCAGGTCACTCCTGAGAAAGTCTAATTTGGTTCCTGATAAGATTGGTCAGAAGTCACATACACTTCTTCGTCGAGATGTGGTCTTCAAGGACTGGGGAGTTATGATAAATGTACGTTCATCGAAAACCAATCAGTCAAAGGAATATGTGTTAGAGATCCCGATTGTAAGAGTAAAACAACCAGCCTTTGATGTAGTTTCTGCGTTGTTATATCATCTCGACAAGTTCCCTGCCAACCAGGAGGATCCCCTATTCATGAAGCACACCCCGAAGGGTTTAGTTCCTATTCTATATACGGAAGTTTTGGACTTTATAAAGTCTAAGGCAACGGCAATCGGACTTGATGCAGCTACTGTAGGTTGCCATTCCCTCCGTCGAGCTGGAGCGACTTTCTTACATAGACTTAATGTACCATTGGAGGACATTATGTCCGTGGGGGACTGGAAATCTTTATCAGTTCTCTCTTACTTATCCACCCCACTGGACAGGAAAATGGAGATACAAAATCATGTAGCGGCCTCTCTTTCTAATTTTATTTAATTTTGGAGTTGGCGTTTACCATGACGCCGGCATCACGGCCACTACTTTGTTTGTGACATTATTTCATGATTATGACGAACGTATGATTTATGTATATTATCTATTCTTGGATAAATGTATAAAGGGGAGAGAGACTTATCAAGAGATATATACTTTCTCTTGGTGGCTAGTATGTTTGATGGTGCCACCTAGTGTCAGTCTGGTTACTCACCCACCCCATGTCTGTTTACTGGGGTTGTTACCGGTTACACTCCCTGCTTGACACTCACACCATTTGCAGGCCACTCCATGTTTCTCTCCACATTTACTTGTTTTATTGCCGTTTTTCACATATCTACTGGTAATAAAAAATCTTTAAAGGGTGTTTACCATGACGCCGGCATCACGGCCACTACTTTGTTTGTGACATTATTTCATGATTATGACGAACGTATGATTTATATATATATTTTATATATAGGCCTATCTATATGTCCCCGAACCCGATAGAAGTTGCATTAACCTAGAGCCCCTATGGTAGGTAAACAGAGAAGGAACATCATGGCAGTAACGTCCAGAGACCAGGTGACTGATTGAATCCCCGCTGTTATCCCAGTACGTCACATGGTAGTAGCATGTACACAAGGAACGATAACGTCATCAATCCCCGTGGTCCTGTCACGGAGGTGCCCTGCAGCCTCCACCTCTGTCTACATGATCTCAAGGTCAACATACAAAGGTCAAGGGCAGCATGGGGGCTGGGCGCATACACCCTATCAGTCACAAGGAAAAAAGTCAAATGATGTACGCATAATTGGAAATTAGCCGCAGCCTATACTGTACATACCGTCGCCCCATACAAGATTGCATTAAGGATTGACACCTGTGGTTGGGCTGTGCTTTGGGGTACTCAGGACTATTGCATTGTTCTTAAAGTATTTCTCTATCCACATTGGTGTAATATATTATTCAAATGTATAGTTTATACCTTATCTAATGATACGATATGTATGAAAGAGTGTTAGTATGTTTGTAAGTTATGGTCGCCTAAAGAGAAAAGTTTTACTTTTTACTTTTACTTTTTAAAGGTAAAAAACATGTGCAGCATCACAGATATCAGCCTGGGGGCGGCCCTGCGGGCCCTGCACTTAGGCTGATATCGGGGTCCAGCCTCAGGGTGCAAACCTCCCTCGTACCCCCTTCTCAGTTGGTCATATGGATTTATCACATAAATATCGGGGTCGTCACAGACCGAGGGTGAAGCCCGAGGACCTGAGGTGTGCTGTCTCCTCTTCTGAACCTGAGGACCACTCAAATGGTTCTTCTAAGATATATCATCATTCAATGAATATTCCTAATTTGTTGAAAATACTGAATGAGGAGAGGTATGCATGGCCTGTCAAAACACACCACCCCAAATAAGACCCATTCGCCGTGACCAATGATTGTGTCGCTCGCAGGTCCAAAAAAGTTATTGCATAGAGAAGAGAAGACGATAATCTCAGGTTCGATAAAATTGAATAAATAGCACTCACACTGGTAAAAGAGGGCCCTTGCAATTGCAAACTGTAATTGTCGGGAGCAATTATCCACCAAAATCGGTTGAAGCTCAAACGAATCAACCAACATGTTGGATCCATTCGCTTCCACACCTGTCCTTTACATTGTTATTTGTACCAGAAATTGCACACAACGTTAACACTTGTCACAACAGAGCCCATGCACCACGACAGCCAAGGCAAATGGGCCTGCAGGCTCACCTATACGCACCACTTTTGTTGGTCATGCAGGTGATGAAGATGTACTCATACAGTTAGTTCATACAGCCTATCACAGGGGCGGGGATGGGGGGCTGGGGGTTGAGTTGGGGGGGGGGGTCGTTGTTGTAAAGAACATAGTTTGCGTATGGTAGAGACTGGAGGGGCGGTTGGGCAGGGGGGTGGGGGAGATGCAGGGAGAAGGGAGGAGTTGGGGTGCAGGGAGTAGGGGGGAGACACTTTGTAGATTATCTCTTAGTCTGGGATGTACCCCACGGGCCATGTGGTTTATGGTGGTTTGAGGGCTCTACAGGATAAATCAACCACAATTGATGCTCCATTCATGCGTTGTCTGTGGGCTGCTAAGGGCCTATCGTGGTTCTACCCTGTAGTATAGTCAGGTATGAAATATATCCAAAGGGCCTAATGCTTTTAGTCCTTTGATATAGTATTATGGCATGATGCGTTTTATCATTTAAAGGGAATCTTACTTTTAGACGGCGAGGGTAAATGGTCCATGCATGATACACATATTTTTTGTATTCTTCCATCCTCTCCCACTGTACAATAAAGTTCTCAACATATATACATACAAAGCTTATAATTAATTTTCTTACCTATAGCCATGAATATGGCATGATGTATGAAATGAATTGATTATATGAACTCATTTAATTATTTTACAACAGTTTTGGATAGGGGTTCCTAATGCTTTTCTTCACACCTCTCTTAAAATTGAGAGATTAAAAAAAGAGAGATTGTTAGCCTCCATTTTATTCCAATGTCTTATTGAATAAATACTCAATGCCGTCCATCAACACTGATGTCAAGTTTAGGGTATCTTCAACATCTTTAGATATGTTAGAAACACAACATTTTGGGTACAAATCTCAGGGGAATAATTTGTAAAGGAGATATAAAAGGTAGACTTCTGTTTGTATCTTAATTATAAAATGTTTTCTCCTTAATTGTATTCAGAGGGTAATTGGTAAGGTTGAATGCAATAAGAAAGACGTGGCGGGAATTGAAGATAGCACCGTTATGGTATAATTGGAAATATATCTAGCTGGATAAGAATACAGATAAGAAAAACTGGAGGGACTTGTAGAACTCCCTGATGTGTCATTGTGGTCTTCCTCTGGATGAGCTGATGTAGATTGTGGCAATAAGTTGTGAGTAAGATGATTGATGGTGTTTGTGGAAATCAAACTGAACCTGAGAAGCTAATCATTCTTTTTCTCCTCTTTCTGTTTTCTACAGATACTGGTGCCGGGTGCCTGAGAGATGTCACGCTGTTGTCCGGGTCCCATTCCTCCGCCGGAATACCAGTCGCTGATTGGTGGATCAATGATCACGTGGTTGACAGGGAAGGATGGGCCGTAGGACTGGGACACGGTCTGACAAATCTGGAGAATATGCATATTCCATCACCAAGGCTGTTGGAGACTTACTGCCGCGGCGCGCGCTTGGCATATGGAATTGGGATGGCCGTCAACACTGCAACAACTTAAATGAATGAGCAGCCCTGGTATTGATTCAGTGAATCAAATCTGTTACCATGGAAACCAACAGGACAGGAGTGGCGGGGGTGTCTTTGATAGAGCGGGTTTTCACCGGGACCCCGTCGCCTGTGGTGGACCAGTCGGAACAGGTCCACTCTGCTACCTCCTCCTCCAATCAACACCTCCGGGATGATCACGTGACTACCGACTTCGACTCGTCCTCGTGGTCTGATTGGCTGAGCTCCTCTCTGGGGTACAATCACACATTATCGCCCACAGGGGAGGGTGGTAATACGTCGGGGGGTAACCTCTCCCTGTCCGACCTCCTCTCTAATAATGCTACCTCTGTATCTTCCTCCTACCAGACCACAGGCCGTGACCTTGCCCCCCGTGACCTTGCCCCCACCACCCAGGAGGCCGCCCTTGACCCCCCGTTAGGGGTCGCCTCAGTGGACACCCTGGGCGGACTGCCCCTGGACCTTGACCCCCTCCCCGGGCACAGGGACCAAGGTGTAGAGATCCCTGAAGGCGGGGTGTTCTTGCCCGATGTGGGGTACGTCCAGCCCCCCAACCTGACGGGGCTGGGGTTCCTACCTAGGCCCCACTACCAAGGCCACGGTAATAATGACGACCTGTGGGAAAGCTTAGCCCCACAGCTTACTCTAGACAACATATCCACTGCTGGTGGCCACTTGTTGAACAACAGCACAGCAGCAGACCTGTGGGGTGCTGACACCAACCACTCATTGACTCACTTCTCCAACGCCACAGGGGATAATGTGACCGTGCCCTACATGCCCGAAGGCTACCTCAGCGGGTACTCCACTGAACATGTCATATTGACGTCCCTGTTCGTCACGCTCCTGATGATAATCATCATTGTCGGGAACGGTTTGGTAGTATTAGCCATCTGCATAGACCGCAATCTTAAGGCGGTTCAAAACTGGTTCATCGCCTCGCTGGCGGTCAGCGACCTACTCGTGGGTCTGCTCATCATGCCCTTCTCTTTAGCGAATGAGCTGATGGGCTACTGGTACTTTGGGAACATCCTATGTGAGCTCTGGCTGGCCACTGATGTACTCCTCTGCACAGCCTCCATCATGAACCTCTGCCTCATCTCGCTGGACCGCTTCTGGAGTATCACACGGGCGATTAGCTATGTCAAACAGAGAACCAAAAAGCGAGCTGTGCTCATGATCGCTCTGGTCTGGATCCTTTCCATGATCATCTGTTTTCCACCCCTTGTTGGTTGGAAGCGTCCTCAGCCAATGAAGTTTGGCAAACCACTCTGCGTGCTCAGCGAAGACACTGGCTATGTTGTTTACTCGACCCTTGGGTCTTTCTACATACCCTTAGTGGTCATGGTTGTTGTCTACTTCAAAATCTACCTGGCTGCCAGATCAAGGGCAAGAAGGGGGCTGAAGAAAGCTGCCAAACAGCAGCAGCAGTTACAGCAGCCGCCACCAGTGACGGACAACGGCAAGTCAATATCGACCACCACCAACACAACAACCAGCTTCAGCACGCCGACCCGTGACAAGTCAGTGAAGGCCAACAACCTGCTGGTGGACAAGGAGTTCAGCTCGTTCGATGAGAACTGTGAGGAGGACCTCAAACAGGAGGAGGGGGAAGACAATGTCTGTGCCACCATGTCTGAGAAGGACATGGGGAAGGATAACACCTTACACCACCACAACCTCCTGGCCGTGCCCAGCCAGAATGTCCACCACGTCCACCCGCTGGACGAAAAGAAAAAACTGCTGTCAGACGACACTGATTCAGCTTGTGAATCTCCTATAAAAGGTCCTGCAAAGAAACTCTCTGTCAAACACATTCACTTCAGTGAGGACACTGACTCTACCTCTGACTCTCCGAGTGGGCGCTCGTCTCGATCCAAGTTTAACGGCTACCGCCACCACGGCCCGCGAAGCCGGAGCTCCACCGAAGAGAACATGAAGCCTCTCTTGGAGGACTCCCAGCTTGAAAGTGACTCGCAAAGAGAGAGCGACAAGTTCTTGGCACAGAACAACAACCTTGATGTGGGTGATAATGGGGGAGAGAAGGACGATGGGGATAAGACTCCGTCTCCGGGAGGGGGCGCGGATGACCCTGAGCCGGGGGAGGAGCTGAGCAGTGGGCAGGACTGTGAGCAGCTCAACAATGAGGGTGTGGGCAGCGGCAATAACAAAAAGCCCATTGTCCTCACTCCAGCTGCCTTCTCCAGGCTCAACCTACAGATGCGTAAGAACAAACTCGAAAGTCGCGAAAAACATAAGAGATTACCAGACGACCCCGAAAAGCAAAAGCGTCGAATCGCCCGGGCCAAAGAAAGAAGGGCCTTTATTGTTCTTGGAATAATCATGGCCACGTTTATTCTCTGCTGGCTGCCCTTTTTCTCCACCTACCTGATCTCGTCCCTGACCGGGGCTTCGGTACCCGGCCTCGTCTTCGCAGTCTTCTTCTGGGCAGGGTACTGCAACTCGGCCCTGAACCCGGTCACCTACACAATCTTTAACAGGGACTTCAGACAGGCCTTCTCCAAGATCCTGTTTGGCAGGAGAAGCTGGAGCTAGTAATAGTACCACATACATAGATGTATGTATAATATATTCTTTTAGGACTGACAAGGTTGATCTTATGGCATTGAACATTGCAAGGCTTATTGACTATTGCCTTGAAATTGACGCTCTATTTGTTTCATGATAGACATGGCATTATTTCTGGCCTGGACAGGAAGGCTTGAAAATTATATGTAATTCCCAATATCAGTATGTATTACAGGCTGCAGCGTGATGTATAGTATGTTAATTTAACCTAAGCTAGAATAAATTAGTGGTCACATGTTATAGAAAGAATGCTTGACATAATGTAGTATTGTATATGAACTATATCATTTATTATCATGTGCACACAGCAAATTGAATTTGGACATGCCGGATTACAAGATTTGTGATATTTTGGTGTCAGGTAATTGAAAGAGATAAAGGAATAGCCGTGATTGTAATTCTGAACCGTGGTGAATGTTAACGACCCAGCCAAACATGTGACATTATCATAATGCTGCAGCGACGTTCTGATTTCGTTCTTGTCACGTTATTTTGATGGCTCCCAATAATGTTGCTTTAACATACTGCTGTGACATTGCACTTCAACATTATTATAATGTTCTGGTCATGTTCTTTAACATTAACAGAATGTTCTTATAACATTATGTTTTGGTTTCGTTCTAACCTCACCAAAAAATAATGTTAAAATACCATTCTGATTTGGTGAGGTTTCAACCTCACCATCAATAACGTAATTGTTATGTGCCATCTTAGTAAGTAACAAACTGACTAAAAAAAAACTATGGTTGCAGAACGTTTCTGTCATGTTGCAAGTTGGCTGGGAAATAGGTGTGAACTGGTATTTATTGGTAAAGGTGTGAATTCAGATGTGAATATGCAGGTGTGGATACCAATGCAAATCAAGGTGTAGATGTGTGGCTTGAACTGCGGAGTGTGAATTGGTGGTTGTGAATGTCTACTATGTTTTGACATGTAGGGAGTGGAGATGGCTGCAGCAATGTAAGTATACATAATAAGACAGTACATAAAAACGGGAAGCGGCTCGTGTTTGTGTTTCTTATGTTCTTGAATGGATGAGTGGAATGAGTATGTGTCATCACCCCAGCCAAATATGTGGCATTATTAAAATGTTGCAGCAATGTTCTGTATCGGTTTTTGTTATGTTATTTTGATGACTCCTTATAACATCACTGCAATGTACTGCTGTATTGTTTCACTGCGATGTAATTTTAACCTTCTGATTACTTTCTTCAACCTAAACAGAATGTTATTACGTTCTGTTTTGGTTTCGTTTTACCCTCACCAAAAAATAATATAATAACATTCTGATTTTGTGAGGTTTCAATCTCACAATCAATAACATAATTGTTACATGCCATCTTAGTGAGTAACAAACTGACTAAAAAAGCATTGTTGCAGAACGTTTCTGTTACGTCACAAATTGGCTGCGAGGAGGAATAAGGGGGATGGGGTGTCCAAGAGATGCTTCATTGTCTTTATCAAAGTTACATTGTAAGAGAGTGGAGGAATAAGGGAGGTGTTCTGTCTCATACGTAAGGATATATCTTTGTTGAAAGAAAATTAGAGAGGGAAATATCAAATCCTTGTTGAGGTATGGTTGATGCAGAACAGGGGGTCATAAGGGAAATATTGTTTTAATTGTTAAGGGTGGTTAGGTGTGAGACAGGGAAGGTCCTATCTTATCAGTATTACTGTGAAGGATCTGATATTCAGAGGAGGAGAGGGAATTATCAATGGGTGACTGACCAATCAAACACTGGCTGTGCGGGGGGACGTTCACGTGACGTTCCTCCACTAGTGTGTATAGTACGTGTGTGGTACGTGTGTGGTACGTGTGTGGTGTGTGTGGTGTGTGGTGTGTGTTGTGTGTTGTGTGTGTGGTGTGTGTGGTACATGTGCACCATGTGTGTGGTATTTTTGTGGTATGTGTTTGGTATGTGTGTGGTTTGTGTAAGATATGTGTGTGGTACATATAAAGAACAGACTGAGGGGCATAAAGCAATACTTATTTACCCAAGTGAGAACGCATTTGATGCATCAGTGGCTTTAGGGCCGAGACCCATCAAATGTGTGGAGATGAGGGCAATGGTTTCATTATTGCCCTGTGGGGCAATGACGCTCACCATTACCCACTAGTTGCTTATGGGGGAGGACAATGATGAAGGTATAGATGCAATGAAGTTGGTATCGAATAAATGTGTAGTACATGTGTAGTACATGTGTGGTAAGTCTGTGGCACGTGTGTGGCATGTGTGTGGTACATTTGACATGTGTGGCATATGTGTGATATGAGTGTGGTATGTGTGTGGTGCATGTGTGTTGCAAGTGTGGTGCGTGTGTGGTGTGTGTGTGTGATAAGTGTGTGGCATGTGTGTAGTACTTTTGACGTGTGTGTGGCACCTGTGTGGTATGAGTGTGGTATGTGTGTGGTGTGTGTGCAGTGCACATGTGGTATCTATGTGGCACATGTATGTTAGGGTATACATGTGTGATGTTGATTATATTTCACTTGACAGATCATCTACTACGCATGCGCGGAACACTGAAACTTACTGTACATAGTTAGATGTGTGAGTGCTACTTCATAGACAAGGTCCTTTCTGCTGTGCAAAGAGAGGCAAACTTAAAAAATGTTTGAGGGAGTCCTCCAATGGACAGAGCTACTGCCAGTATTCCTGTAAAAAGCACCAATCAGGTCATCCTTCGGCTGCAAGATTGAGGTCCGTATGACCCACTCTGGACCTGGGACACAACAAACAACTCGAAAACCTGAACATTTTCTGTCAACTCCTGTTAGTTTGTCTGTTCCTATGTTTTTGTAAATTCACCAAAATTCAACTCTAGTGGCATATTCATAGTGTTATGACAAAATGTACCCTTTTGATATACAACACTTAAAATAATGCTTATAATATCTAGCCAGAACTCTTAACTATCACTATGTCACAATAAATGAGCTGTTTCTTGCTGACCACATCTATGGGGACTGGAGGACCCCAATAGAGCTTTTCCTTTAAGTAACCCCTTTTTTATGTTAATGTATTGAACATGCTGAAGTGTTAATCCTCCTACAGTACGCACCGCTGAACACATTATGTGGGTTATGATAATCTATAATAAAGGGGTATTCCATTACGGGACATGGGCTGCGATATCAGCACGATATGACTATATCATAGAAAAATATCCATATGTTAGTCATATAATGGTTCGTAAATGGCAATTTGGAGCATGTGTCATATGTGTAAGATAGATGTCTATCTATATTATGTGCAATTTCCCTGCAACATTGTCATATTGCAGCCCAAGTCGTGTAGTGGAATACCCCCTTAAGAATGACCGCGGGGGTGACCGTGGGAGGCGGTATGATCCATAGGATATTATGATGTACAGATGGCAAAGCCCGAGGTTCGTATGATCCCTATGAGTCGTACAGCCACCCTCAGATGACCCTAAAGGTTCTTCTTAATTCTATCACCCAAGCAATATGTCAACTATCGTAAAACAATTGACAGTGACGAGCGGTATGTATCACCCGACAATATGCACTGCCCCCAATACACACCGATCGTCGTCCACGCAGGTGATAAAGTCAGGTATATCTTATTATAGCCCTTCTTCTGTTGTATTGTGACTTCACAGCCAAGAACAACGCAACTGTGACGCTCTGTGGCGTTCAGATAACGTTTGTGACGTTGTGCAATGTTAAAATAACGTTCTGAAACGTCGCTTCTTTGGTTGGACATAGTACTTGTTTTATCTATAGGTTGGTCTGCAGTGGGCCAAGTATGAAGGTAATATCAAAAGTGAGGTATGTTGAAAACAGCATCAGTTTAATCAAATATATATAGAGATATACATTCTGTGAAATAAATTACCTCAGTGGCCCTTCAAATCTTTGAATCATTTATGTAGAATAGAAGAGTGAATGGCCAGTACGTTTGTATGTGTGAAAATAAAGCAATTTTCTTCTCAAACAGAGAAAGACTAGAATATCCTTTTTGTAAACTATACCTATATTATAATAACTGACTTCTGAATATTTAAGGTAACCTGGATAGCGTTTTATAGAAATTTGGCAATATTATCACAAGTCAAAGCACGTCTATAAAAATCACGATACTCGAAAAATTATTGCCAAGGCGTCACAGCAGTATTGTGAAGATAATTTCAAAATATTGCAGTTTTAAAACATACATTTTCACAAAGATTAATATATCCAAATATATTTATGTGACCAAGAGAGAATGCTATATAGTTTAAGTTTGATTAAAATCAAAATTGAAAATAATAATCCATATGGCAATAACATTTGTTGGCATCATATCGTATCTTAAACATGATTATCCCAAATTGTTATGGAATGCCCCCCTGATTTCTGGGAGCATTTCCACCACCCGAATACACTTACACACATGGTAATACGTGGATAAAACACAATTTATTTGTCAACCCCGTCATCTGTCATCAGATATTGATTTTCCTCCAAAGACCAACAGGAAGACTCCCAGCCTCCGGAGGTCAGGTAACTACTTGGTCACGTGACCCTGAACCCTATTATGGCCTCCCCCCCATGGGTGACTGACCAGGTTGGAGTATTACAGAGAGAATCAATCCGTCTGCAGGAGATAATCTCATCTCTGTACGTGGAGGGTATATTGGGGGCGGGACATACGACCCATAGGGGATTGTTACAAGCCGACGGTGAAGCCCGAAGTTTGTAAGATCCCCATGGGTCGTACAGCCACCCTTGGACGCCCCCTTAGGTACTTCTTTATTTTGTCACCCAAAAAATAATCAAAATCTGTTACAATTACTGACCATAGAGAACGTGTAAACGGCCTGGCAAAACGCACCGCTCATTGGCAGAGCGGGTGATAAAGCTCCCAGTACCACCCTCCCCACGCCCAGCTCATTCCCTCCCCCACCAGACCACTTCCCATGCCCCAGATCTAGCACTTCAATCAGCTTGGTTAAACATGTTACTGTCATTCATGAATCTTATTGAAAATAGGCAGCTTTAACGGTACTATGCATTTGGCTATGCATGTAGTAGGAAGTCCAGTTCAGTGGGGTGTTTCATAACAAGCTCCATAGCTACGGCGCTTTGATATAAGCTTACGGAAACTGTATGCAAGTTTGAAACACTCGTATGAGACTGTTTCATAACAAAACTCATATAATCGATCCAAAACTCCCGTAAATCAACCCAAAACTCACGGAAGCAAAGACAAAACTCACATAGCTACGGCAACCAAAAAGGTGATCATAAGTTTATGAAACGCAAAATATACAGAGTTTTGTTGTGAAACAGGCCACAGTACTGCTCAGGGGCGGATGGTGGGGGGGGGGGGGGGGGGGGGGGCTGATCCCCCCATTTTGCTGGACACTTAAACTACAAAAAGAGCAGAAAATGTCACATGTGTACGTGCAAATGCAGGCCATTTTACTACTTAACCTTTATGCAGACCCTCACCCTTTCAAAAATCCTGTATCCAGCCCTGCTGCTGATACCGGACGGTTCACGTTCCATACCTCCCCCCCCCCCCCCCACCAACACAGTGTGTCCATCACAAACCCAATCAGAGACCCCAACAACAGTCTGCTGTGTGGGGGTGTAGGGGGCGGAGATCTACCTCCCGATAACAAACCACCACCGGTCCAGCCCCCCAGCCCCCTTCCCAGTGAGCACAATACATCTATTCCCCTACCTACTGCCCCCATACAGGCCTGAATCACCTCTGGGGCTCTCCTACACAGTAAAGGGGGTTTTCCACTACACGATATGATCCGTCCAAGATATAGTGGCCATATCGCACGATGTTATTAGCTGGTATCGCAGGAGGAGGCTTCTGTCTGTCTAACCTTGTGTATGTATACCACAGTCCTATCGTGTCCCTATCGCACCAAATAGGGTATTACACTAGCTACGACATTCTTAGCTTTTTGCCAATGTAAAATATTGTTCAGTACGACATGACCTACAACTTGACCTACGACATGACCTGAAATTTAAGGGATCTGAACCTGTCCTCCACGACATCATTAAACATGTCAAATACATATCGTAGCTTGGGTTAAAGCTTACGACATTCCTCATACGACTTTCACTGTGATAAGAACCGCATTGCACAACTTTAATGGCATAGCATACTGCATTACCCTATTACACTAATGTGATATCAACAACATCGTAGGGGCCTATGACATGGCTACGATATGGTCGTATCGCTCCCCATATCACAGTGGATGTCGTGTAGTGGTATACCCCCTTAAGTATGCAGCCCCAATCACTTGCTCTCCTCCCTTTGACCCCTCCCCTGCCCTCCTGCTGCAATACCGCATTGCCCTGATGCCCCATTAGCCGAGGTGGAAGTAGTTTATCGTAGGCCTCTGCAATCTGCGAACATTGGAAACATTGCATTATCAAAGCCTTCTGCGACCTGATCCCTTGCGAAATTATTCAACATGTTGAATATTTTCATGGAGATCCTGTATGATACATACAAAATCGCGTGCAAAGATTATCCCATGGGACCTCAATTCTCAGTGTGAAAGCTGTTTGTTCAATTTTGATGTTGCGATCATTTTGTCGCACCAGAGAATACTTGCGAATGCATACAATCATCCTTTTGTAGGGCTTGGTGATAAAAGCATCGACCAGGGAAAATGGGGATTCACAATAAGGGGGGTACTCCACTATACGATAATGGCTGCCTACGACATGAGCGCCATATCACATGATAATATTACATGGTATCGCAGGAGGAGGCGCCAGACTGTCTAACCTCAGGTGTGTGTATCGCAGCCCTACCACACTATTCCTTACAGCATTCCCTACGACATTCCCTATGACATTGACCACAATCTAATAGATTTCTATTTTACCACTACGACACTATTTAACATGTTGAATAAAAGTCGTAGCCTACGATATTTATCTCCATGATTTTACTGCAATAAGAATCATATCGTAAGACTTTAAAGTCATAGCCAACTGCGATATACCCTATTACACTAATGCGACATTGACAATATCATAGAGGTCCATGACTTGACCATGATATGATCATATCACAGCTGTATCGCAGCCTTATCGTAGCTGGTGTCGTCTGGTGGAAACCCCCTTCAGTACACAGCCCAAACTACTTGCCCCTCCCCCTCCGACCCCTCCCCTGCCCTCCTGCTGCAATACCATGTTGCCCTGACCCTACATAGACATTGTGGAAACAAGGTCACGTGACAAGGTTTCGTTGATCACTCTGGGGGTTGGGGTGGCAAACGTCACTGAGGCGTTGGTACCACTCGTTGGGTTCGAGTCCAAAGCAGTGCAGCATGGAAAATAGGGCATTTGGATGACCCCTGCACGAAATTGTGCCCAAATGGTCCACAGGTCTGCAGTGGAACAACAGTGAACTCAGCCTGTATAAAAATCCAGTTAAAAAAAACAACTGTAGTACCAGGTTTATCCTCTGATCATGAATAATTATTATCGATCTCAGATAAAAACAAAACTTATGTTTTCAATTTGATACAACATCCAATAAACGTCGTATTAAAATGACCCTTCTAAATGTACCCTTTAAATTTCCCCTCTTAATCTCGCCTTTGAATGTCCTCTCTGAATCTCACATCTAAATGTCTCCTCTAAATGCCCTCCAACACGTGCCCTCTAAATGTTTCCTCTTAATGTTCCCTCAAAATGAATTTTATAAATGTCCCCTTTGAACGTGCCCTCTGAATGTGCCCTCTGAATGCATTTCAAAATGTGCCCTCTAAATTTGGCCTCTGAATGCCTTTCAAAATGTGCCCTCTTAAATTGGCCTCTGAGTGCCTTTCAAAATCAAAATGTGACCCTAATTTTGGCCTCTGAATGCCTTTCAAAATGTGCCCTCTATATTTGGCCTCTGAATGACAGGGCCATACCCAGGGTTGACCCCAGGGTGGTGGTGAGTTGCATAAAGTGGAACTCTTCTATGTTGTTTGGGCAGTAATATCGGGGAAAACCTTTATAAGTTCCATTTAAAATTTTAATCTAAACAAGCCTTGGACTTTAATAACTATTCTGAGACTATTTCTCTTGGGAAAAACCTGAACAACACTAATTAACAATATCAACGTCCCAAGTCAGATTGTACCTATAAGATATTCACTATCCGAAAATTTCCATGGTCAGGTGCTCACATTTTAATATTTTTACATCAAGATATTGTGTGTTGACTTAAATTCAAAATTAGGAACCATTAGACCTTTAGACCCAAGTAATAAGAATGAAAAATGTGTATTTCCCCTGAATCTGAATATTTCCATTAATATTGTTTCAGTGGAACTTTCCTCTAATTTTTGTCTATAAAAGAATTTTGAAAGGGGATATTTCTACCTGGGTGGGCCTAATTTTGGATGAGGCTCTGTGGGTGAGTGGCCTACCACCTCCACCTCCCCCCCCCCCGGGGGGGTTACGGGCCTGATTAAATGTGTCCCCTAAATTTTACCCTCTCAATGTCCCCTCTAAATGCCCCTGTGGATGCCCCGTCTAAATGTCTCCTCTTTCTTCCCTCCCACCCCATCCCCAATCTCAACCCCCCCTCCCCCCCGTCCTCTCCCTCTCTGATTTCACGCCCACCCCCTCCCTACTTTGTCGTGGACCCTGGCGGCCCGAGATTCGGCCCTGACCCAAGCTGACCTCCTGTAACACCCACCCACGCCACTTCACGGTCACTATACCAAACCGAATGTTCACAAAATGGAAAACCGGAAAAAAATCTGATTTCAGCATTTTATTGAAAAACATTCTGGCAAATTTATGAAATATAGGGTTTTATTTTACTGTTATTCATTAGTCTACCAGTTATATCGTTTTTCCATCTTCATGATTCCAGTGTGCTAGCCATGTGTCGCAGTCTTCCTTCCTGTCTTGACTGTAAGTCATCCTAGATCAAAGTTCGTTATTCACAGATGACAAAGAACACTCACGTGAAAGGATAGTATTTATCAAAGCAAATGCATAAATCACGTGTCACTGTGCTCCTGTTGACAATGTCAGAACAGAGAGGTAGTACATTTAACCACTAACAACCAACACTCCTTAACACGTCTGCCAGCCTGGCCCTGCTCACCTACCCAGTCAGTAACCTGAACTCACAGTGCCTCTCACCACAAGGACATGCCTGATTGGCTAACGCTCACACTCTGGGACTACCGGTACACTACTACGTGTCTATTTACTCCTACATATCACATCACCTCCACACTCTCCGCCCAGGAAACTTGGGAGAGTCGATCTTAGCCCTGATCCTTACTTTACCAAAAGTTAGTTAAGATTATATGCAGTGGACTGACACCCGCTACAGTACATTTACTTGGTGAAGTCTCTTTGTTAATTTAGGGCTTTTCATGCAAGTACCGACTTATTAAAGGATTAAAAAAAGTGATCGTGGGGAAGGGGGAGGGGGACTAGGGTCTAGGGGGATGTTTGTAGGTATGGTCAAAATACTGTCAGATTTTTTTATGAACGCTTCTTTGAGTTACCTGGCTACATTGCTGCCTGTTGTTCAGCTTGATCAGGTGTGCAAATTCACATCTCTCTAAAAGAAAAACTGGGTATAGACGTTGTGCAGATGACGTCACAAAAGCTAAAAATGGACTAGGCGACATCTTGGTTAGCAACTTAAAATTCACGTCGTTAACATTTTTTGAACATCCTGAACACTTATTTTTGTCAAATGTATCCAACGTAATGTCATGTCATATCATATTGAACAACTTTTTTCTTATAAATGGTATTATATCTAGAGTTTTGTGATAGCCATGTGACCATTTAAAAGCACACGGTGATCACCAAAGAGTGGTCACGTGACCACATCTGCACAATATCCATACATGAAATATTAAAAACGCAACCAGCAGCATCTTCTTTTAAAGAAGGTATGCTTTGATAAAACGAAAATAAAAAAGACGAGCATTTGGCCCAACATACCTCTCTGTGTATCCTCTTCCCTACACCCCCCGCCCTTGTTGACCCCGGGGCAGGAGGTCCTGACCCCAGCCCGCCCGGCCTCCCGCACCATTGCGTATGATTTGATTTGAATTGACCCCCTCTTGTGTTGTCGTAATGAAATCACGGACGCCGCGAGACTCGGCGAGATCTCCGATCGATGATGTGAACATGCGCACTACTTATCTGCCCACCGCGCATGACGGGGATGCCGAGAGGGGGGGTGGGTAGGTGGGGGGACAAGGCTGTGACATCAGATCGTTTATTTCTTTTGAAGGACGAAGGGAACGATGAAAAAGGCAAGGAGAGATACGGGAACTTCCATACGCTTGACTTTGGGATGTTTTTTGTGAACTGACATACAGTCTTCAATAAAGATAAAACTGTCTTTTTATTTGAGGATGGGCCTACTATGTGGCTGCGTTCACCACTCATTCCTTTGTATGTACACGGTATCGATTCAGTGCTTGGACTTCAATTTTCTACGTCTAATGGTAATGTCATGCCTGGAGGTGGCATTGCTGGTTGAGTGACTTTATTTTAACCCATTGACACTGGTATGGCGTGGACCCGTAATATGGCAGCGGCGGCACAAGCCCAGGCAGACTTACAGGCCTATTTGGACGGCCAACTACAAACGGATAATGAGACTGACCCTGAGGTGTCTTTCAGCCACCGGCCTTGGCATGGCGGCGAATCTGTCAATTATAGTAGTGTACATGATAATGACAGGGACAGCATAGAAGGAGACCCAATCAGCAGGTTATCAGCTGTAGAGTCGGCTATTCGGGGCATTAATGACAAATTTGAAAAGTTGTTGAAAGTTTTACCTTCAGAAGCAGCAGCACCGGCAACGCACACACAGCAAGGGCGGCGCCCCAGGCAAGGGGCCAGGGTGGACGGGTTCGACAACACACCGGCCACTGGGCGTACACGGGCCGCTCCGCCCCTGACCCACCAGCACCTCTACCGCCGGCCAGCAGGCTTCCCAACTCCAGACTCACTGCGGGGAGGCGCCTACGACCACTACGTCGCTGAGCAACTGAGGAGAGAGGACTTGTTGGCTACATGGGTCGATGATGGTAAGGGTATTGCGTCTGATATTCTCACCAAACATTTAGACCCAAAACCATACATGTACATTAAGAAGCCCGGGGTTGATACTATTAGAAAGAAGTTGGAAGCTAGGACCACCTTGTCATTTAACGAGTACATGCTGTGCTATATTAAGATGGTGAGGGACCCCAGGGCAAATCAGCAGCAGGACATATATTACCACCTGGAGCACCTCCAACACCTGGCAGAAGACGCATTGGCCAGGGACTGGGCCTGTGTAAGGGGTTGGTCCCAGGAAACCCTGGATGAAATAGAGAGGGGGACTTATTCATGGCAGGATAGACAGACGATCCAGATGGAACGCCTTCGCCATGCCATTAACACTCCCCGGCCCAGCCCTCCCACAAGTCACAGCCATAAAGAGGATAGGGTTATCCCATGTAGGGACTTCAACGGGGAGAAGGGCTGTCATCATAATTCCCACCATGGGACTGCCCCCAACAGGTACCTGCACATATGCTCATATTGTCTGTCACAGACTGGTAGGCAGATAACCACACACGGCAGGTCGGCTTGCATTCGGAAGGATGTGGACAGTGGCGTGCATCCAGCAAGGCAGAGGTCTGTTCCAAAAAACGGACAGTGAGCCTGCTGCCGAATGTGAGAGGCGGCAGGCTCGCAGGTAGTATGGGCCACAACGTTAGCCCAGGGGATGGTGTTAGTGACGGCATTGTAAACCCTTGTTATGTTCTCAATAGTCCACAACAGGAAAGGAGCACCCCACGGGCCCAGGTTGCAGGCAACGTGGACCTCCAGGAGCCCATGCCCAGCAGCGCGTATGGCAGTGCGGGGCATGCCGTGCCATGTGGGGACACTGCTGGGGGGACACTGGACTGTCCTCGTCAACCCATCGACGTATTTGTGGCGGGCTGCGGCCCAGGAGACCAATACAAGGTGGGTCATAACGATCTAATATCACCCCCATTTGATCGTATCCGTAGGATGTGCACAACTGACACACCTGATGAGGACGTTGTTATGCACCCCAGTGCATTTGCAGCTCACAGAAAGGAGGTATGGCCGACAATGGATGACGTGAGGGCATCTGATCCTGAAATTTTACAATGTATTAAGATTTATGGTGCTGTACGTGCTACAGGTGTCCCCAATGCACTTGAGGCCCGGTGTCCCATTAAGAGTGCACTCAACATTCCTGGTTGGGAGAAGTATATTGACACAGACTCGGATGAGGCACAGTTGTTAGACTTTCTTAAGTTTGGATTCCCTTTAGGTTACATGGGCCCGACATCAGACACGAGAGGTGCGCCCAACCACAGTGCCACTGGTTTCCGGGAGGACGTCGACGCCTTTGTTCGTAAGGAACTTGGGCATGGTGCCATCGTGGGCCCCTTTCCAGCCTGTCCCTTCTCCCCTTGGGCCCACGTGTCCCCGATAATGACCCGCCCAAAGTCAGATAGCTCTAAGCGGCGTGTCATTACTGATCTTACTTACCCTGAGGATCGTTCTGTCAATGCTTTTATTTATAAGAATGCAATTATTGGTCAGGTCAGAGATCATTCACTCCCCACAGTCGCAGACTTTGTAGAGGACATCAAGGAGGCCGGCAACCAAGCATTCATGTTCACTATGGACCTCGAAAGGGCCTACAAAAACTTCAGGGTCGATCCTTTGGATTGGCCCCTCATGTGTATAGAGTGGGGGGGCCAGTGCTTCATTGAGACGGCCATGCCGTTCGGGGCCAGATCCTCTTCCTCCAATATGCAGAGGGTCGGCGATTTTATTGTCAAGATCCTACGGAGGGAGGGGATCGTGGCCAGGATGTACCTGGACGATTTGATAGTGGTGGCCACATCTCAGGAGAGGGCATGGGCACAGTTTCAGCGAGTCAGGGCCCTGCTGGAGGAGCTAGGCCTCCCTGAGGCGTTGGATAAGACACAACCCCCTGCTAGGGCCGTTAGGTGGCTGGGTATTCAGATATGCTTGGACACTATGTCACTCTCAATTCCTGAAGAAAAACTAAAAGACATACTAGAGGCAGTGGATAGATGTGGACACAGACGCACTATCCACCGTCGTCAGTTTGAGTCTTTACTTGGCAAACTTATGCATGTGGCAAAATGTGTTCCCCCTGCTAGGGCCTTTATGGCCAGGTTACTCCAGGCTCTCCGGGACAGTGACGGCTGGTTCATCAGAGTCACGGAGGATGTCAGGTCTGACTTGGCATGGTTTCAGGAGTTTGCATCCCAATGGAATGGCCGGTCCATCATTCCCCCTGATAACCCTGATTTTTGTATCCAGGTGGACGCCTCCATGGAGGGCATCGGCGGGACTGATGGTTGCAGGGCCTACTCAGGCCACTTTACTGCAGGAGCCGTTCATAATGCTAACATTAATGAGTTGGAGGCCCTTAACGTTATTGTGGCTCTACATTCCTTCTTGACGCAGGAACATAGGGGTAAACACGTCCTGGTGGAATGTGACAACCTGGCAGCTGTCCAGGCTATCAAGTGGGGGCGTGGCCGCAACCTGGTCCTGGCCGAATGTGCCCGCATGGCCTGGATGGTCCAGGCACTGCTGGATGTTCGAATAACTTTCTCCCATGTTGCAGGCATCGACAACAGGGTAGCAGATTCACTAAGCAGAGCTCACATGACTGACAGACACCACTAGAGGGCATATATGGCTATTAGAGACCTTAACCTGACTGTTATTTCCCCATGCCTGCATGTGTTTGAAAGTATGAATGTATTTCATATACACAGATCCGTCCCAAGGCTGGCTCATGGACCGGGCCGTGCTGCGGCAGCACCAGGCGAGGGCACCTGGAACGCGGGCAAACCATGTCGCGGCGGTGAGGGAACTGGCAGCATTCTCAAAGAGGTTCGGGCTGGATCCGGCGAGGCTGACGATGCAGGGTGCGTGCATGTGGATCGAATACATGGCGGCGAATGGGGCAAATCCGGGGACCATACGAAACAAGGTGTCGCATGCCCGAACGTTCGCCAGGTTTGCCGGGGGCAGCCTGGATGGGCTCGGGCACTACAGAGTCTCCCTAGCCCTCGACGCGCTCTCAAGAAGCAAGGACTACCAGTCACGTGCAAAGGACCCTGTGCCCATGGACATATTCAAAGGAGTGCTGGAGCGGGTGGCATCCAAGGCAGATGGACACCACATAAGGACGGTTTGGGCCGAAGCACTCACAGACATGGGTGTGGCACTGTCAACCTACGACCTGCACAGTATAAGAAAGGCATCTGCCACAGAGGCAGTGCGCCGGGGTTGTTCTGAGTTGGAGGTGCAGAGACACGGGGGTTGGAAATCTGATGCACACCGTGCCTATATTAGTACCAAAGACTCCCTCACAGTACAAAACGCCCTTAAGAACTCACTCAAATAAATACATCATATTATTTTCTTCTTAGGTGCCGCCCACCCAACCCTTATTCAAAATCTTCCCTGGCGAGTTTGGCATTTATTTTAATTTATTATCTCAATTTTACAATCTATAATTGTGTTTTATCATCTTAACGCTTACTATGTTCTTAATATTAATAAAACACAATATAGGCCAACTCTGCCGCTCACATTGTCCCTTATATAGTCGCCAGAGGGAGAAGTGGTAATGCAGCTTATCATTATTATTTTACGGGTCATTATCATTAAAGCCCCATACCCACTAGGCGATTTTGACTGAGTTGACCAACCAATCAGGGCTAGAATCAGCTGATTATTCTAATAGAATTGGCCGATTTTACCACCGATTCAGATCACAAGTTAGTATGCAATATTAAAATATACATGTTTGATATGAATTTGTGATAAAATCAGCTGACTCCTCTGGTGGAGTCGGCCAATTTAAGCACCAATGAGTTGGCCTACTTGGGTCAGAGTTGCCTAGTGGGTATAGGGCTTTAGAGTAGAGCGAGCAGTGAGTATTTGGGATGTAGCGGTAGTGTACGTCGTTGAACGTTGACAAGGGGCGTAGCCAAAGCTCAATGGTTTGTGACTGTAGATACAGACAAGTGGTTGGGTCCCAGTGGTCCGTTGCATAATGACTTTCATAACAATGGTCGTTATAATTATGAACTGAAATTATTTTAACATTTGTAAAAGACTAGGTTCTGTGGCCTGTTTCATAATAAAGCTCCATAGCTACAGGAGTTTATGAGCTTAGGGAAACTGTACGAGAGTTTCAAACTCCCGTATCTCACCATTTCATATCCAAACTCACGTAAATTGACCAAAAACTCGCATAACTAGACAAAGAAACTCCCGTAAATCCACCTAAGCAAAAACAAAACTCACGTAGCTACGAGGAGGGTATATGGTGATAGTAACTTATGAAACACCAAATACATGGAGAATTATTATGAAACAGGCCCCTGATTGCACTCTTGTCCATAGTACCACAATCATGTTGCTCTTTATCTTTAAGATTATTTTGGAGCATTCTAAACATGACAAATTCAAATTGAAAACGAAGTTTGACATCATTGACATTAACTAATGTAAATATATATTATTTCTAACAATTTCATGGATTTTTCAATCAATATGGAATCATTTGGATCAGTAAATTGGAGCATGTCAATATAACCTACAGGACGAAGAGCGCAATCGTGCCAACTTCAAAATTATGGCATAATTCCAATCAGATGTTTTGGCAAATAAACTTTTCAATCACCAGTGGATTTCATTTCCATTTTGCTCCTTGTTAATGAAGTAGCAACCCCTGCCCTGAAATAACCTGGCAAGCTGTAAAAGGTATTTTCAACGAAGGTGGTGTTTATTCCACCTGTGGCCAATTTCATAATAAAGCTCCGAAGGGCTATGTGAGTTTTGCATTTTATTAAGTTGCGATCACCCTTTTGGTCATCATAGCTACGTGAGTTTAGTTTTTGCTTCTTTGAGTTTGGGGTGCATTTATGAGAGTTTGGGTGCAATTATGAGAGTTTGGGTTGGATTTACAAGACCTTCATTATGAAACAGGAGCTTAAGGGAGTTTCAAACTGTAAGCTGACACTGTAATGGGCTGCACTTACGGGAGTTTGGGTGTATTTACGAGAGTTTGGGGTGTATTTACGTGAGTTTTGTTATGAAACGGTGGCTTACAGGAGTTTTAAAACTCACGCACAGTTTCCTAAGCACACATAAAACCTCTGTAACTACGGAGGTTATTATGAAACAGGCCACAGTTCACTGAAGATTCGTCACGGTAATTTTCCCTTGGAGTCAACAAAATGGGCATGAAGCCCACTGTCACATCACAAACCATCCATGGCATCTGCAGAAATTGTGGAGACTAGTTACACACGTGGACCTCGCAGTGCGATGTCGCTTATTTAGTAAGTGCTTATATACGCGGACATTTTAAAGTCAATAGATGAAATGTTGTAAATACCAATTTATGATAATTATGATATAGAATTGATTAATATAATGTCTGCATATACAGAGAACATTGTATGTGCAAAGTCTGTGCATACAGTGGAGTTAACTTGCACTGATTTTGGGTCCGCGCGTAAGAGGGGTGCTAATTCTCCCCACAACGGATAGCATATTTACTGTATTTTAGGCACTTCCAGGTTAATTTGGACTAATTTTGTTGACGAAAACACATCAAAACCTACAGAAAACATGTGAATATTTCCTTTATATCAATGTGTAATAAAAGAATTTGTAATAATGATAGTTGATGGACTTGTCATCTATCAGGGGGTGGTGTGCTCACTGTAAGTAGTGTACGGACTTTTCACCTTTCAGCAGATGTCATGGTCACTGTGAGTAGTGTACGGACTTGTCACCTTTCAGGGGGTGGTGTGGTCACTGTGAGTAGTGTATGGACTTGTCACCTTTCAGGGGGCGGTCACTGTGAGTAGTGTACAGACTTGTCACCTTTCATGGGGTGGTCACTGTGAGTAGTGTACAGACTTGTCACCTTTCAGGGGGCGGTCACTGTGAGTAGTGTATGGACTTGTCACCTTTCAGGGTGCGGTCACTGTGAGTAGTGTACAGACTTGTCACCTTTCAGAGGACGGTGCGGTCACTGTGAGTAGTGTACAGACTTGTCACCTTAAAGGGGGCGGTCAATGTGAGTAGTGTATGGACTTGTCACCTTTCAGGGGGCGGTCACTGTGAGTAGTGTATGGACTTGTCACCTTTCAGTGGGTGGCACGGTCACTGTGAGTAGTGTATGGACTTGTCACCTTTCAGGGGGTGGTGCGGTCACTGTGAGTAGTGTACAGACTTGTCACCTTTCAGGGGGCGGTCACTGTGAGTAGTGTACGGACTTGTCACCTTTCAGGGGGCGGTCACTGTGAGTAGTGTACAGACTTGTCACCTTTCAGGGGGCGGTCACTGTGAGTAGTGTATGGACTTGTCACCTTTCAGGGGGTGGTGCGGTCACTGTGAGTGGTGTACAGACTTGTCACCTTTCAGGGGGCGGTCACTGTGAGTAGTGTACAGACTTGTCACCTTTTAGGGGGCGGTCACTGTGAGTAGTGTATGGACTTGTCACCTTTCAGGGGGTGGTGCGGTCACTGTGAGTGGTGTACAGACTTGTCACCTTTCAGGGGGCGGTCAATGTGAGTAGTGTATGGACTTGTCACCTTTCAGGGGGCGGTCAATGTGAGTAGTGTACAGACTTGTCACCTTTCAGCGGGTGGCACGGTCACTGTGAGTAGTGTATGGACTTGTCACCTTTCAGGGGGCGGTCAATGCGAGTAGTGTACGGACTTGTCACCTTTCAGTGGGTGGCACGGTCATTGTGAGTAGTGTACAGACTTGTCACCTTTCAGGGGGCGGTGCGGTCAATGTGAGTAGTGTACAGACTTGTCACCTTTCAGGGGGTGGTGCGGTCAGTGTGAGTGGTGTACAGACTTGTCACCTTTCAGGGGGTGGTCACTGTGAGTGGTGTACACACTTGTCACCTTTCAGGGGGCGGTCAATGTGAGTAGTGTATGGACTTGTCACCTTTCAGGGGGCGGTCAATGTGAGTAGTGTATGGACTTGTCACCTTTCAGGGGGTGGTGTGGTCACTGTGAGTAGTGTATGGACTTGTCACCTTTCAGGGGGCGGTCAATGTGAGTAGTGTACGGACTTGTCACCTTTCAGGGGGCGGTCACTGTGAGTAGTGTATGGACTTGTCACCTTTCAGGGGGTGGTGCGGTCAATGTGAGTAGTGTATGGACTTGTCACCTTTCAGGGGGCGGTCAATGTGAGTAGTGTACAGACTTGTCACCTTTCAGGGGGCGGTCACTGTGAGTAGTGTATGGACTTGTCACCTTTCAGTGGGTGGCACGGTCACTGTGAGTAATGTATGGACTTGTCACCTTTCAGGGGGCGGTCACTGTGAGTAGTGTACAGACTTGTCACCTTTCAGGGGGCGGTCACTGTGAGTAGTGTACGGACTTGTCACCTTTCAGTGGGTGGTGCGGTCACTGTGAGTAGTGTACAGACTTGTAACCTTTCAGGGGGCGGTCAATGTGAGTAGTGTACAGACTTGTCACCTTTCAGGGGGTGGTGCGGTCACTGTGAGTAGTGTACGGACTTTTCACCTTTCAGGGGGCGGTCACTGTGAGTAGTGTACGGACTTGTCACCTTTCAGGGGGCGGTCACTGTGAGTAGTGTATGGACTTGTCACCTTTCAGTGGGTGGCACGGTCACTGTGAGTAGTGTACAGACTTGTCAACTTTCAGGGGGCGGTCACTGTGAGTAGTGTATGGACTTGTCACCTTTCAGGGGGCGGTCACTGTGAGTAGTGTACAGACTTGTCACCTTTCAGGGGGCGGTCACTGTGAGTAGTGTATGGACTTGTCACCTTTCAGGGGGTGGTGCGGTCAATGTGAGTAGTGTATGGACTTGTCACCTTTCAGGGGGCGGTGCGGTCACTGTGAGTAGTGTACAGACTTGTCACCTTTCAGGGGGCGGTCACTGTGAGTAGTGTATGGACTTGTCACCTTTCAGGGGGTGGTCACTGTGAGTAGTGTATGGACTTGTCACCTTTCAGTGGGTGGCACGGTCAATGTGAGTAGTGTATGGACTTGTCACCTTTCAGGGGGCGGTCACTGTGAGTAGTGTATGGACTTGTCACCTTTCAGGGGGCGGTCACTGTGAGTAGTGTACAGACTTGTCACCTTTCAGGGGGCGGTCAATGTGAGTAGTGTATGGACTTGTCACCTTTCAGGGGGCGGTCAATGTGAGTAGTGTACAGACTTTTCACCTTTCAGGGGGCGGTCACTGTGAGTAGTGTACAGACTTGTCACATTTCAGGGGGTGGTGCGGTCACTGTGAGTAGTGTACAGACTTGTCACCTTTCAGGGTGCGGTCACTGTGAGTAGTGTACAGACTTGTCACCTTTCAGAGGACGGTGCGGTCACTGTGAGTAGTGTACAGACTTGTCACCTTAAAGGGGGCAGTCAATGTGAGTAGTGTATGGACTTGTCACCTTTCAGGGGGCGGTCACTGTGAGTAGTGTATGGACTTGTCACCTTTCAGTGGGTGGCACGGTCACTGTGAGTAGTGTATGGACTTGTCACCTTTCAGGGGGTGGTGCGGTCAATGTGAGTAGTGTATGGACTTGTCACCTTTCAGGGGGCGGTGCGGTCACTGTGAGTAGTGTACAGACTTGTCACCTTTCAGGGGGCGGTCACTGTGAGTAGTGTATGGACTTGTCACCTTTCAGGGGGCGGTCACTGTGAGTAGTGTACAGACTTGTCACCTTTCAGGGGGCGGTCAATGTGAGTAGTGTATGGACTTGTCACCTTTCAGGGGGCGGTCAATGTGAGTAGTGTACAGACTTGTCACCTTTCAGGGGGCGGTCACTGTGAGTAGTGTACAGACTTGTCACCTTTCAGGGGGCGGTCACTGTGAGTAGTGTATGGACTTGTCACCTTTCAGGGGGCGGTCACTGTGAGTAGTGTATGGACTTGTCACCTTTCAGGGGGCGGTCACTGTGAGTAGTGTATGGACTTGTCACCTTTCAGGGGGCGGTCACTGTGAGTAGTGTATGGACTTGTCACCTTTCAGGGGGCGGTCACGGTGAGTAGTGTATGGACTTGTCACCTTTCAGGGGGCGGTCACTGTGAGTAGTGTATGGACTTGTCACCTTTCAGGGGGCGGTCACTGTGAGTAGTGTATGGACTTGTCACCTTTCAGGGGGCGGTCACTGTGAGTAGTGTATGGACTTGTCACCTTTCAGGGGGCGGTCACTGTGAGTAGTGTATGGACTTGTCACCTTTCAGGGGGCGGTCACTGTGAGTAGTGTACAGACTTGTCACCTTTCAGGGGGTGGTCACTGTGAGTAGTGTACAGACTTGTCTACTTTTAGGGGGCGGTCACTGTGAGTAGTGTATGGACTTGTCACCTTTCAGTGGGTGGCACGGTCACTGTGAGTAGTGTATGGACTTGTCACCTTTCAGTGGGTGGCACGGTCACTGTGAGTAGTGTACAGACTTGTCACCTTTCAGGGGGCGGTCACTGTGAGTAGTGTACAGACTTGTCACCTTTCAGCGGGTGGCACGGTCACTGTGAGTAGTGTATGGACTTGTCACCTTTCAGGGGGCGGTCAATGTGAGTAGTGTATGGACTTGTCACCTTTTATGGGGCTGAGCGGTCACTGAGTAGTGTATGGACTTGTCACCTTTCAGGGGGCGGTGCGGTCACTGTGAGTAGTGTCGGGACTTGTCACCTTTCCGCCGGTGGTGCCGTCACTGGATGGTCTGGCCAGTGTCCCATCATATCTTGTGCATAAAGCCCCATACCCACTAGCGCCATGAATTGGGTTGGATAGAGTTTATTCTGCAGCATGACTGTAATAGTACACACATTGCTGACGTCCATACAGGGAGCTGAGGCCCTCTACTTCCCTTGACTTGTGCCCCCAGGAAGGGTTCCAGGGGGGGACTCAAAAGACATTTACTCTGTGGTCCATCGGGATCCCGGGGGAGTGGCAGTTTTTGTCCCTGCTGTTCCATTCCCCAGCCTACAGTTAGACAGATCCCATGTATCCTAAGCAACCACAGCTTGGTCCCTGTATCCACCTCCAAGTTAAGACCCGCCCCTATTTAGCCATGCTGACCATGGTGTGGGGGGTCTCGGGAGTGGGATACTAAAAGATCTACAATGGAGTGACCCGTAGCATCAATGACAGGAGGTCATTCTCAGCCTCCAGCCTTTCAATAGTGAGTGAACCTCCTTGGACCTCTGCAGTCTCCAGAGACAGATTGGTGGGGGGACATGGGGCAAGCCCCCCCCCTCCTTTTTTGGAGCCAAATCTTATTTTTTTATAATGTAAAATTGGTGCACTCAGAGGAGGCTTCAGGACATTTTTGATATAGGCGCCCCCCTTTCCAAAATATCTGGATCCACCCCTGGTATCAGTTTCCTCTCTGGTGTTCAAGCTAGACAAGAAATCTCAGCACAATATGACGATATCATAGACACGTTTGCATACAAGAGTGATATATTGGTTAAAAAGTGGCAATTTGGAGCATTTGACATATGTGTAACAAAGAATCTTGTGCAATTTCCTTGCCAAATCACCATATCGCAGCCCAAGTCATGTAGTGGAATACCCACTGCGACGTTATTATAACATTGCAGCACATTCTGGTTGGTTCTGTATTGGTTCTTGTTACATTCTGTTGATGATTCCCAATTACATCGCTGCAACCTACTGCTGTGACGTTGCACTTTGATGTTATTACAACATTCTGCTCATGGTCTTCACCTCATCATAAAATTACATTACAATAATGTTCCGATTCAGTGAGGTCTCAACCTCACCTTCAATAACATTAACGTAACATGCCATCTTATTAAGTAACAGACTGACCCAAAAAGTATGGCTGCAGAATGGTTCTGTTGCGTCACAACTTGGCTGGGAATACATCATACTTTCCTTCCCTTACTTTATGTTACGACACCTTCCACCCCAATAACAGAAGGACTTTGAACTGAAAACTTTACGAAGAAGCAATTTCTCATCAAGACTCAAAAACTCTAAAATATGTCATCTGTACTAAGACAGTTAACTACCACTGTTTTTTATATTCCAATTTTGTTAATTATGTATCCAGCCGGCAATGTGTAATGCTGGCAGTAGCTGGAAGATCGGCTTTCCTTTGCCGAAGGGCTGTATGATGATAAAGGTTCACTAAAAAAAACAAAAAAAAGCTTAAACAGTTAGGTACATCATACTACACCCCATTAATTATACAAGCAGTGCCCAGACCCATAGTCAAGGGGGTTCATATGACCCACCCCCTCAAAAGAACCCCCCCCCCCCTTCTAAAATATCCGAACCCCTAAATGCCGTCAATCTACTAGAACATGTCAGTTCTACCTCTTAAAAAACGAACCCCCCTCTGAAAAAAAAACTGGCTACAGGCCTGGTGCCCTTGAATGCATGTACAAAAAACATACAAAGTACAACATATTTATTGAATAACTTATTACTCCCTATTAAAGCACAAGAAATAAAGTATTTTACACAGGCCTTAAGCTATATTCTTATTCTCGGCATTTTTCAGGTTTCTCAGTCGGTTAACAGCATGGGCTTCGGGTGACTGTCCGCGGATATCCCACCATGGCTCGCCGGTATTTAAAGAGTCAAGCCTATTTAATACCGGGCCCAATCCCGGGTAGGCCCATAACAAATATTTCCCGGGGGATTAGGCCTATAACTCAGACTTATAGCGCTAAGTGGATCTTACTCCGGACTATCAGGGCCCACACAGAACAGGCTTATCATAACTTTACTCCTTTACTGTGGACTCTGCGCTTAATCCTTCTCTTTTTTGTACCAAAAGGCAGTATAAAAAGTCACAGATTTAATTGACGATTATATTTAAGCTCCTTTCTTTAACTATTTTGTATTAAAGGGATACAGCCCAGAACCTATATTTATCAAATAAATTTCAAGGGTGATATTCACATATACACAGTTAGCAGCATTTTAGGGCAACATTTTGGAAATTTTGTAGTTAGTTTGCTACGCTTAAGACTTTCCTGCCACTGAGACAGTGAGCTTGTGAAATAACGCAGGGAACCTTCAGTACCTACATTTACATCAATGAGGGTAGGGATTCTAAAATGGGCAAACGTACCTGTACGAATCCACTGTGTATCTTTTAGCTCAAGGGAAATGGGGAACATGGGGCTGTGAACATTTTACAAATAAATATACATCCTTAATGGGGGCAACCAAAGCCTATATTTCATCCTGCGGTAGTCAGCATTTGCAGTCGCTATATTTTAGGTGACGCAAGCAATTTGCGGTTTTGATAATAATTAAAATGTTAACGTTGGTATCTGGTACCGCAAACAATCTATAGAAAACCAATGTAAAATAGCAAATACTGCAAGCAAGTACCGCAAGTAAGTACTGCAAGCAAGTACTGCAAGTACCTATATTCCACCTTGTGACACCCTACTGCAAGCAAATTTGTGGCAGTTTCTTGCATTTTGTTTTGTTGGTGCTGCAAGCAAATACCGTACAGTGGAATATGGCCTTAAGAGAGGCACCAGGTTTAAACACCAGTTTACAGGGTAGTAGAACTGATTAGTCAAGAGGTGAGTAACCTGATTCAGCTGTAAATATAGGCCCGGGTTGGGGCCGACTTACTGTCCCACCCTGTCTCAATATTTAAAGCGGGTCTCAGTGTCCAGACCCAATTAACTGCTTCAGGCCCCAGTAGCCCTGGAGTGCCGACCAAAGAAATTTGACACATCTAAACGCATCCACAAGCTGCTCTAGAAAACGTTCACACATCGAAAAAAATGATGTGGAAAGTGGAAAAAAGATGCATGACGGCTTCGTGGAGGGAAACTTCCATATAAAAACATGTGTAAAGTATAATTATTTATGTAAAATAATTCATTATATCTATTAGAAACAAATTGCAATTTAATTAGAGTGTTTTTAACTTTAAAAAAATGTCACGAACCTAAAATTTTGTGTTATTTCACATATGCAAATGTTGGAATCGTGGGCATAAGATGCATGAAATTTCTTTGGTTGTCACCCCGGGTTGTTGTTCGTGTTGATTCAAGACAAGGTTGCTTGCGAAAATTACCATAAGACACCTTCCTTCTGAATGTGAATGCTATACGATCAATTGCTTTAACTTGCGATCATTTTGTCAAAGCTGGGATTGTTTGCGAACCTTTAAGATAATTATTTCGTAGAGCTTCTATGACAGAACCTTCGACCACGGCAATAAAGCCCCACTCGCTGTGGTGGAGGTGGGTTTTCGTAGAGCTCTGCGATCTGCGAACGTTTGAAACTTTGGATTATTGTAGCCCTCTGTGATCTCAATCCTTGCGAAATTATTCAACATGTTTAATATTTTCGTAGAGAACCTGAGTGATTCGGGGGGCCATTCCATAAAAAGTTACGAACACTTAAAATTCAAATACTCGTTCCAGAAAAGAGATACGCACAAAATCATATTTCTGCGCACTGTACATAACACCAAAAATATGTACGTATCTCTCAAATAGCTGCAACACATGATTCAGTGTTCGTAACCCATTTTAAATATTCAAATATTATTTTCATCATGGAATCCTAAGGTCACAATAATGTATAGGGTATCATTAAAAAGCTTATCTTATCAGGAATTTATTAATGAAAACCAAATTGAAATCGGATGAAAACTCACATAGCTATCAAAGAAAAGAGAGAAAATAAATTAAAATCCAATTTATTTTCATATGTGCACATTTGTGTACGTAAGTGTATATAAGTGTACGTAAGTGACGTTACGAACACTGTTCCTTACTTACACTATTTGCGCACATTTCAAAGAGAAAACCCATCACCTACGAACACTTTTTGTGGAACAGCGCCCAGGAGGAGATTGCTTGCGAAAATAATGGTGTGAATGCTATACGATCAATTTCGATAGCCTACGAACACTTTGTCGCCTACGATCTTTAACCAGGGCGAATATGGCTCAGCTGACTTCGAGAAAGTTGTCTATACTAGTGGACTTTAGGTCACCACCATGTGGGTATGATAAAAGGTACCTTCCTGGACTGCCCCTCTGCTACAAACGGGTAAGGTATAATCAGATATCAGGAAGATAGGATTAGAATTACATATTTTTGAAAGCCATCAAAATACTGTAAAATGTAGCCATGCCTTTGTTTCGCAAATCATGATGTCTCCGTTTCTTTAGTTTTGAGTTTAGATGCTGCAGATTGCTGCAGATTCGATTTATGTGTAATTATCGATTGCTTTTTCAACCAAAACCCCCGCTCTTTATAGATATTTACATTAAGTTCAGCAGGTAAAATTATCTCCTAGTTTTTAAATTTCTTAATTTTGCTTTCCTTAGGAGTTCCGTTCTACTGTGATTATGAAACCAAGGTTGAGGCAGCGGTAGGGATGAGGCAGTTATAGCTAACCATATTAAACCACTTCGCCTGCGCCCTAGTCAGGACTCTCAAAGATTCTGCTCGAGTGCATCCACATCTAGAAATTCAATATTGAGTGGAGCCATTGTCTGGGAGCGTTTGCTTTCAGATGACGCCTTCGTGCCGCTCACAAATTGGTGCAATTTCTCAACTATTTTCAGGAAAATTCAATTTTGCTTAATTGCGCTAAACAAGGAGACGAAGAAGTTAATTCGATAAAGGCTAGCCTAACAAGGCCCAAATAGGACCGCGCTGTAAAAACCCTGATTTATTCAATATCACGGGGGGTACGGATCGGGCCCGTTTTAATTAGAACAGGAAATGTCCGGACCAATAAACCTCTGAGTATTTCCGAATAACTGCCCTTCAAACTGACTATGAATGTTAATGCTTTTCATTTCAAAGTAGGATTAGAAGTAGTGAATATTGATCTTTATCCTTTTAACAAAGCAAACGTGGGGACGCTAACGGTTGTTGAGGAGATCAGCGTGGCGCATGCGCATGAGGTAAAAAGGTAATCCCTGATAATTGGTTTGCATGGTTAGAGTTGCAGGAACCAATATTAGGGCCTGCAGATTAGAGTCTGGGCGAGGCAGACACCACTGGAGGACCCTGTTTACAGCTCTGCCAAGTCAATTAATTCTGTAAACTGGTAAATAGCAGGAGCAGATTGGGAGGGGGGGGGGGGTCAAGGAGGTCCTGACCACCCTCCCCCCCCCCCACCTTTTCTTTTTTGGTGGGGACTTAAAGTTGACAAAGAGAAAAAAACGTTGTGCGTATGCATGTACTTAGCCTCTAATCCCCCCCCCCTGCCCGCTTTTCGAAATCTTTTATTATACCTTAGGGTGATACAAGTTTAGTAGTTAAGAGTTTAACACAGGGCAATACAAACCTGGATTAAATTCAGCCTTGTATCACCCTGCAGGGCGATACAGAAACTTTTTATTTTTCTAAAATTCATAAAAAAATGTAATCATTAAGAAATAAAGAATCTAGCCTCTGGATTATCTGCACAATATTCCTCGCTACATTTTACTTGCTAACTGTTTGTTTATTTGATGGATATCAAAAACGTAAAATCACTGTCCCACCATCACTGATTGCTGTGTGTCCTTCCTTGGGAGCTCAGATCTAACAGAAAAGGTATAATAAATCCTCGCCGGGACCCGATATCAGCCCTGGCCTCAGGCTGATATCAGGGTCCCAGCTCGGGGTGATAACTGCCCTCGGACTCCCTTCTTGGTTGGTTATATATATGTATCCCCCCCTGATCTGCATGGAATCCCTGGTAAATATCACTATGATGGCTTTTCTGTTGAGTATGATTTAGAAATACAAAATACAACCATCATTTGTGACTAGTATTTGTTAATTTGATGAATTACCCTAAAGCCATTATATCATTGTTTCGAATCTACGGCTAGCAGAGCTTAACGTTAATTCAGCTCTAAAAACCGGGACTCTCTCATTTATCTGTAGTTGGTAAAGCAATAGCTCGGCTGATGTAACTCTAAATACTGTCTTCTTAATAAGCCCATCCCACATTGAGTATATCATAGGGTTGGACAAGTGTTGGACAAAATAGCTGTTTAAGCCACCCTTGACACCAAGGGATAGTAGGGGTTACTTGAATAAGCCAGAACTATGTTTTTCTATATTCTCAAATAGTACTAAAACATTATGATTCCTTAAATTCTATTAGTAGACAGATTCACAGGTTTGCCAGCTAATCAAAATGCTGTATTTCAGAGCAAAATAAGGTTAGACATTATAGCCTGACAGGCTTTAACATTGGTTCCTATGGCAAAAACACCAAAATATAAAGCTACATTTTACAAATATTAGGAGCACACTGTCATGTTAAACTTTTATTTTGATGTAAACTGGCATGGGCTTATTATATATTCAGCCCTGACAAAGAGGTCCCTTTGCGTATTCCGTGTTCGGCATACCATGTTTTACATCTGAGCAGACACTGCCTACTGATCACCAGGTGTGGACAGGACACCTTTGAAGGCTTATTTGGGGAGACGTGGCCCTACCTTACAGCCTTCATCAGCCTTAGGCCTGTATTCCACTAGGCGATTCTGACTGCCGGTTATTTGGTAATCTATAAGCTGTTACCAGTAATAATTGTTTTAAGATACCATACATCCTGTGTATCATTTGAAAAAGAATGTTAAGACCTTTCTAAAGATATGTAACATGTATATAATATAATTACTTAATGTATCCATTGTCGACACTAAAATATCAAGAGTAAAATCGGCTAGTGTAATACAGCCTTCAGTCTCTGTGGTCTTTATCTAATTACACCTGACGGGAATACCCCGCTGTGTGTTATAAGTGGTTTATATTCTCAAAGAGAGGGCTGCTTCTCATACTAATAACACATATGAAGTGGAAAACCTGATTTTCTGGCGGCTCCTTGGGACCTTTAAACTGACGTATCTAATTAGGCAGAATGACAGGATGATGAAAACAAGTGAAATGGACGGATTAAGGAATCAATAAAAGAAACCTGAAGCATAGTCATTGTTGTAAGGGAAATCAAATCAAAGTTTTTTTAGTATAACTACACTAAACTTTAATTTCTCTTGGAGCAATACTATTTCACAAGAGTTTGCATCGTGGTTTTTTGGAGTGTCTTAATACATTTATGCATTTAATGCATGTATATGTACGTAACTTTGCAATGCAATTATGTGTGTAAGTATGATGATGATGATGTGTGGGAGTTAAACATCTGCTCACCAATTTGTCAGCTATATCAGGACCACAAACATTTGTGTTTACCAGTTGGCTGATCGAGTCTATGGGCTTGAAAATGACGGCAAGGCAAGTTTTTTTTATTTTTTTTATTCACTTTATTTTTAAAACTGTACAGCTCAAATACAAGTATCTGGTCTCCCGCTGCATCAGTTTATGGACAATGATATTACAATATTCATCATCATAGTTTCTCTCTAATGGAGTGGCTTAATTTCAATATCTATGTTTCATATAGTAGTATTATGTCCAGTAAATATGCCCGTAAGTAATGGTAATGAGAGTGATGGTCATGATAATGCAATAGCATAACAGTTGGTTTTCCTCACAACTGTCTCCATATTTAAAACTGGTTAAATACCCACTCATATTACCTTGAGAATGAGCAAGTCATCTGGAATGTATCACTTTGCAGTGAGAGACAGTCAACACAAAAGCAGCCACCATACTCAAAGGGTCATACAGTCCCCAGTTAGACAAGTAAGATCAGTATGATATTTTAAACAAAGTTCAAAACTTCGATAAAAATCAACAGGTTCAACCTATTCATATAACATCTAGGTATTCTTTAATGTTTGTTTTAAATAGATTAATATTTTCACTATTGCGAATCCGGCATGGTAAAAGATTCCATGTTTTCTGACCAAAATAACCTGCAGATCTTGCATACCAATTTATTGCCGGGACTTGCAAGTATAGTGCAGGCGCAGAATGCAATCTAGTCAACCTTCTTGGTATTACTGGTGTAAGTACACCAGTCTTAATGCTTCTATAAATACAACATAATAAGAAATATTGCATTCGTTTGTCAAAAGGTTGCACATTAAGCTCATGATGCAAATAATACACTGGCACTTCCCTTGTATTTCTAATACGTAAACACGACCTTAGGGTAGCAGGCATACCCCAGACTCGAACCCGTGTTCTCCAAGTGCAAGGCGAGGACCCTACCCACTATACTATCCTGCCCCCCTATATTTAAGTATGTGTGTATGTACATGCATATATATATATATATATATATATATATATATATATAGTATGTATGTTTGTATGTACATATATTTGTATCTATATGCCACATATGTCTTTCATTGATTCCCTAACCTGTCCATTTCACTTAAGCTTGTTGTTATTGTCCTATCATACCACCTAATTAGACAAGTCAGTTTAAAGGTCCCAAGGAGCTGCAAGAAGACCCAATTTTCCACTTCACTTGATTCAGTCCCTTCCCAGCTGGAGGTGTGACTTAATAATAACATTGCAGCAACGTCTGTGTTGCTTCTTGTTACATTCCTTTGATGACTCCCAATAGGGAGTGTTCGCCAATAGCGGCTGGAAGTGGCCCCAGCCAGTCACCAAACTGCCCAATGTGCTAATTACAGGTACCAGTGGTGGGTGCTGGTGACATGCTTCACTGGACACATTGCAGGTCCCAGTGACCGCTGGTCAGGGTGGCCCACCTGTAAACACCTGGCTGGTTCCAGTCAGGCCTTTTTGCACCGCTATTTGGCCGTACATGCCCTATTAAGTCGCTGCTACCTACTGCTATGACGTTGTGCTGCGATGTTATTATAACATTCTGGTTATGTTCTTCAACCTCAACAGACTGTTCATACAATGTTCTGTTTTGGTTTCATCCTAACCTCACAAAAAAAAAGTTATAATAACATTCTAATTTGATGAGGTTTCAACCTCACCATCAATACCGTAATTGTTACGTACCATCTTAGTAAGTAACAAACTGACTAAAAAAGTATGGTTGCAGAACGTTTCTGTTACATCGCAAGCTGGCTGGATTACAGCTATAGATCCGCCATGGCGGCTTTTAGTGCTACATGGATATCATAGTTGGTAGATGGGATTACTGTTAACCTTTTAAGAATGAAATTACTTCTTAGATTATACTGGATGTTGTGTGTATCATATTGCAAGTTTTATTCACTACCATGGTAAGAGCCAAGTGACAAGCATTATTTAATTTCTGCAACACTTAGAGGTATATTGTTGACTGACATATACAAAATGATATATTGTTCTCCCATTTTCATGATAATTGTAAAGTATATTATGACAACTCTATTAGACATTTTCTCCATGGTCAGAGTCTAAACTAAATAAATAGAAAGTATTTTATGAAACACTAGATGATTCTACATTAACTTTATTCTTGGCGATTATTCTAGGCATAATGGTGTTTCTTTAACTGGTGAATTGTCCATCCAGCTGTAACAGCCAGCCCCATAAAACCCCAAGGCATTTGCAGCCTACCTGCACTACATTTTGTTAACTTGCTAGAAATATCCTGCAGCCTAGTTACAGCCAACAAAATTCCTTCAAAAACGTTCCTGTGATACAAATCATATTCACTACCCTCTCCTGTTTTATGCGGTATGTAGAATGATTTAACGTATGACCATCCTGTATGTAACACTACTCATTTGGAAAAGAATAGTTGCGGCTTGCAAAAAAAAGTTGTAATTCGATGCCAAATTTTTGATATTGCACCAAAATACTTAAATTCAAACTGAGATGACCTTAGACATATTACAAAAGAAATATAGATCAATCAGAAGAATATTGAGTGCTTATGAATATGGGTCCTACACTCCGGGAAGCTCGTCGCATAATGCACAATTTTGCGCTATGTGGGAAGAACGAGTCCCTTGTCCCTTGTTGTTGTTATTTTCTAAGAATTCCTTGGTTATTTGTCTTTTCCTTGGGTAATAGAATTTAGGAGAACCCAAGGGGCCATCCTCAGGTGGCGTACGACTCTATGGTGGCCGGAACAGCCCAAGGACAAAGCCCATGGGCCGTCCCCCTGTGACCCTCTGACAGCCCCCAAGGGTCTTCTTATATTAGTACAGCAATGTCAACAGTTTTGAGACTTCGCCATGGCCTCAATTCAGTCATTTTCCCATGAGTATAGGCTTGTTTCCATTAGGCGAATACTTTTAGGGTGGTGCAAAGATGTTGGATGAATAACACACTCTTCATCAATATTTTTTCCGAAAAGTTTGACATGTTTGATATCTACCCTATTCACCGATGACTAGAGCAGTAAGTCAGCCGACTTACAAGTATTCTTCTCCTCTGGCCACTGTTGTTTTGAGTAAATTTTAGTTATAGGGCTCTCAGTTAGTTACCCGGTGATCAATTTTTATGATTTTTATTATTTTGATTATTCGCCCTCCTTATTAAGGATAGATCCCAGTGATGGACGGCCAATTCAGGAAAGCATTGATGCTTTTCTTACTACTGCTCTGATTATGAACTGTTATATATCATGTTACAGCTTATATTTTTCTCTACATATTGATATGTATAAGGATATAATATATTAAGAATTCTAGATCATAACAAATATAAACTGATTTTTTTTACTTTTATTTTTCGAACATCGATATCTTGGTTAATATTAGACTGGCATGCATAATATTTTACACACATGTTTAGAACATTCGTATGCAGGGAACCTTGGCTCAGATTTTTGACTGAGGCCCTAGATTTTATTTTATGATCAAAAACGGCAAAAAACGGGCAATTCTTTGAGATTATTTTGTCATACCTTTTTCTACATTTCATAAAAATAAAAATAAATCCTATATCAAAAATCTGAGACACTTTTCCCTCAATATATATCCCAGGAAGATTTATGCAATATTTCAAAGCTGTAGGTTGAATATTTAATGAGATATTCATGTTCAAAAATTAAATTTGAATATCACGATTTTCAGGTTTGCAACCCATTTACAGTGCTACTGTCCAATACATTTTTATATAAGTTATATCAATAGATACTGTTATCCACTGACTATCTAGTGATGTTTTCTGTTTTATAATACTTTTATAAACAAATATAACAATCATAATTAAAGACAGCTATGCCGCTCACACCCCCATCACTGGGGTCTATCCTTAAGTGACGAATAACACTAATCAGAGGTGTCATCCTTCTCATCAAAACCCAACATATTACTGGATCTCCAAGAGGCAAACACTTTGCATCAATCATCAATGACAAATAGATGCAGTAATTATTGACAAATAAGGTGAAAAAGCAGACATGTTCGATATTTTGCCAATGACTAACTGAAGATCGCCAATAACTAACTGTAATTCATCAGTGACGAAGATGACTGTGTCAATGAAATACAGCTTTTGGTTGATGAATTACAGCCAATCATTGGCGACTAATATTGGATCTCCATGAGGCGACTAGTTTTCATCTAATCATCAACGACTAGGTGACTCATGCTGTTACCGGGATGGTGGGCAACTAGATGCACTAATCGTTGTTAAATTAACTGAAAAAATCAGACGTTTCCGATATTTTGCAGAAGACTGTAACTCGTAGGCAACTTGCTGTAATTAGTCAATGACGAAGCTGAATTGACAAATTGCAGCTAGTCATGGATGAATTACAGCTAATCGCTGATGATTATTCACCTCTCGGGGATGTGGCATGAATGCCTCATAGTGATGTGCCTTGAGGCAGCTCAGATGGCTAGGTGTAATAGGGTCTTCACCCACCAGGCTCATCCCCCATACCCATACAGAGTCAGATCCCCCAGCCTCCTTTTACCAAACACCCCATTCCCACACCCACACAACCCCTTATCCTCCTAAGCTCCTTACTGAAAATGGCATTCCTGTATTGTGCTTGTCAGAGGGATTACTTGTTGAATAAAGGAGTCGGGAGTGGACAGAAGGTATAAGCCTACTGCACAACGGACATGGCCGTTTCACTGAGGGTATTTCAAAAGAAATACTAAGAAATTAGTGGTACACTTAAGATTTGCTTGAGTTACAAAGAAATGTTTAAGACTTTTCTTTAGCATTTCTTGAAAAGGTCTATTGTAATGTTTTCTTTGTTGTACCTGTTAATTCATACGCCCCTCCCCCACTTCCACTCTTCCCAAGTGAAACAAAATGACACTCTCCATCACGTTTTCAGGGCCAACGTAGCATTAAAGCATGAATAGACATGCTTGGGGAGTTAAACAAAGAATTTTAAATGAAAGGGCTTTCACAAATAATTCTCAAATTGTAACTTTAAGAATTGTATAAAAAAAAATTGTTAAGAGGTCCTTATGATATACCCAGGTCAAAAAAGTTTCTTACCACCCTATTATCTTTATACAGTTGTTACGTTGTGGCATGTATCTCATGCACGTAGTCCCTGTTATCTTTATATGTCATTGCAAGTATCCCAAGCAAATAGTTCCCGATATCTTTATCCAGTGGTTACATCATTGTATCTATCACAGGATAGATACAATGATGTAACCAATGTAAAAAGATAACCAGGACTACGTGCTTGGGATACATGCAACAATCACCGTAATAAGATAACAAGGACTACGTGCCCGGAAGACATGCAAAGACGTTAACAGGCGTAGTGTTAATGTGTTCTTTTTGTGAGTCAGAAGAAATGACGTGCAATAAATAGAGTTAATTGTATGGCATTACCCACATGCCTGCTAGGACCTCGCTATCTGAGGCATGCCCGACTACCCTGGTAGACTGTAGTTTCACCCAAGTCCACTAGCCACTCAAACTAGTGTGAAAGAGTGCGTTGGGTCAAATGAGGACCAATTCGTCCAGATTATTTGTATGTTAAATCCTTGTACAGACCGTTCGCCTGCCGTGCGGGTGATAAAATTACGTAACTACTGTATAAAGATAACAGGGACTATGTGGCCGGAATACATGAAAAGACATAACCACTGTATAAAGATATCGGGGACTATGTGCCTGGGTTACATGCAATGACGTAACCACTGTATAAAGATAACCGGGACTACGTGCTGTGAAGACATGCAACGACATAACCACTGTAATAAGATAACAAGGACTACGTGCCCGGAAGACATGCAAAGACGTCAACGGGAGCAGTGTTAATGTACTCTTTTTGTGAGTCAGAAGAAATAACGTGCAATAAATAGAGTTAATTGTATGGCATTGCCCACATGCCTGTTAGGACCTCGCTATCTGAGGCGCGCCGTACTACCCTGGTAGACTGTAGTCACACCCAAGTCCACTAGCCACTCAAATTATGGATTTTGTCAGCAAGAAACAGCGCATTTTGTGTTCCTTTTATTGTGACGTAGCAATAGTTATGAGTTCTGGCTATATATTATAAATGGTATTTTATATGAAATGTTGTACATTTACAGGACACATATTGTCATTACACTTTGAAAGTGCAATTATAGTTGCATTTTGGTGAATTTACGAGAATTTACGAGGTTTTTGAGTTGTTTCTTGTATCCCAAATCTATAGTATGCAAGAGTATGTTAGGTCATGGAAGGACCCCCGGGTGTACTTGAGTACTCACTTTTTGTGGGTCTGATATCAAAGAGGCCTCCTTCCAGCCGACGACGGGGAACGGTCGTAAAGGCTTGCACCTGCTTCGTAAAGGTCTGTTTCCACAAGCCGATTTTACTACCAATTTCAGAAATTGGCAGTGGGAATATTGGTTTATCATGAACATGTTTAATGCCATTATAAAAGGATTTTAATTCTCTTTCAAATGGTATGTGAGATATATAATCCTTTGCCATTTTCTTGTCAAAAGTAATAAATGTCCAACAAAACGGTAATAAAATCTGCCAGTGGAAACAGGGCTTTAGGGGTGGGGTGTGGGAGGGGTAAAATGTGGCTAGTTTACAGGTCTGTCCGGCTAAAGAAACATACTAAATGCTGATCTATGAAAAAGGATTAAAAAAAATTGAGAAGTAAATTTCCTGGAGTGTATGTGGAACATTAATTGAGACTCTTATGGTGGCTTCTATAGTAAGTTAATGATATACAATATGGAAAAGAATTATAAATATTATTTGATATAATGATATTCAGAGTCTCATTAACAGTTGTCTTTTTTTCGGGAACACTCCTAAATCTAGTAGATCAAAGGTACCTCTCAGAAGGGTGGGGTGGGGGTGGGGGTGGAGGGCTTGAGGGGGGGGGGGGGGGTAGGCTCCTGACGGCTGATATAGGATCTGCTAGTACCAGTCAGCTGTCGGTGAAATGAGAACACACACCGCAAGGAACCAGCCGAGGTTCCCAGGCGCGGGGGATTATGGGTAGACAACTCAAATGAGTGCTCCTGGTCTGTAGTTACCTGGTTTTGTTGGGCAGTATTCATGATTAATCCACCTAAAATCAGCCCATGAAATTATTATCCACAATCGTTATCTTTGAGAAGTAATGATGTCCAGTTTAACTTGTGGTCCAAAATGTTTCAGGAAACAGCACGCGTGGTTAGAAGAACTATGCTCAGGGGCAGGTCAAGGGAAGCGGGGGGGGGGGGGGGGGGAGTCGTGGGGTCCTGACTGTGCGTGCACATGCAATTTATGCATCCCATGTTAGTACTTAACCTTTATATATGTGCAGAACCCCTCCCACCCTCCTTCCGAAATTCGGTATCCGCCCCTGGCCGTAGTGATTTGTCCAAAGTTTTGTGTCCTTTTTTAACTGGTTTGTTAGCGTGAAATTCATTGTTACTGAGCTCCTTCGATGGGCTAAAAGTATCTGTAGGGGGGTTCAGGGAGGGGTTTAGAGGGGGGCCCATGGGGCGTGCGCTGCCCCCTTTTTTGGTCAAATATTGAATTTTCTTATGTATAACTGGTGCCCCCAGAGTTGGCGCCGGGAGTTTTTTTTAATATAGGAGCCACGCCTTTCTAGAATTCCCGGATCCACCCCTGGGATTGGATGAGTTATATTGGGCTCCGTGTCTTTATGATGCAGGCCATAGCCAGCGTGGGAAAAGCGCCATATATATAACCACTAGGACATTTTTACTGAGTCGGCCAACAGAATGGCACTAAAATCGGCCGATCTTGCACATGCAGATGTTAACAGCCAAATTTTAACGGCAGTTACTAACAGCCGATTATAAGAATCAGCCGAGTCTAGTCAGTTGCCTGTTGCCTGTTGCGGGTAAAATCGTTTTCTGTATATATGGGGCTAAAGGTAGCCTGGATGAGGCGGGGTTCAGGTAGGGGTGCGGGATGTGTTGGCAAAGCTGACGGATTTCTACTGAGCAGATTTTCGGAAATGATTTAACAAGGTTTTAGGGGGATGAATTGTAAAACCATAAGGGAGGGTAACATGTAAAGACTTCTTTTGTATCACTGTCAGCGGACGATTGGAACATGATTATCAAAGAAATATATTGTATGCATCCAAATACACATGAATCTGAATACAATTTATATTCACAGTACGCATAGACTTACAACACACATCAACGTTTTTTCTGCAAATTAGTTATTGCCATACACTTAAAGCTATACGTTAATACGTAGTGGTATTTACATACTTATCTATGAACGCCTTGAGAAAACCGTTACAACGTTAGAGCAGGCTTCATACTTCACCCGCACTAACAAGGTTCCGGTCCCGAGATGAAACATAACTGGAGGCTCGTTTTTAAGCCACCAGTCTAACAGTTCCACAGTTTTCTTTCACAAAAAGCTGTTATGAAAGATTGCCTCCTGTCTGCCACACCTCCACCTCTGAGCGCCGGGAGGGGCGGAAGGGGGTGGGGGGAGGACGGGAGAGTTGGAGGGGGGGAGGGGGGGGGGGGAGGTTGGGTAGGGGATCCCCTAACAGTTATATTTATTTAAGGTAAAGTTGAGACTTACTAAAAAAGAATGTTATAATAGCATTATATTTTAGTGACGTTGAGACCTTACTAATAAAGAATGTTATCATAGTGTTATTATCAAAATACTGTAAAAAGAACCAAAGCAGAACTAAACAGAATATTAATGCTATAATAACACCATATTCTTGCTTTGGGCGGCAGGGAAGGGGGAGTGGGTGCCAGGGGTGATGACTATAAGCCGACGGGATGGTGGGTCGGACCAGAGAGGTGGCGAACTGAGAAGTGGGGACCACACAGGAGGAGGAGCCCTGTTGTCGGGGTCCCTGACAAGGAGGGTGTTACCCCCAGACACTGATGTGACCTTTATGTAACCTTGACGTAACCTTGACACAACCTCGCAATCTGACGTCATAGTCCAGGCAAATTGGATATCTACCCTCAACTAAATAACGTACGGCTGAAAATTTCAGGAACTGCTCACTTTGATATGGTTAACAACATATCAAAAGTCCCCAGGTGTCCCCTGTTTGCTTCCTTAAAAAAAGAGGGGGTGAAGTTGGGGGACCTCCTCCCTTACTTAAGTTCAATGCTACATGTTAGAATTTGTTTAAAATTGAATCAGAATTTCAAAATTACTCATAGCTTTGAGAAACAACTCCTATAGAATCAATTTAGTCTTCTAAAACCATTTCAGTCATGATATTATTTGAATTAATGCTTATTTAATCAATATTTTTGTGAATAAATTGAGGAAATATAATTTTTTTCCTAGAAAGTTTTCTTACAAATTATATACATATTTTTGGCCATAACACATTTTCTGCAATACAATAACACCATTACATAGAATATGTGGTTATTGTTAACATTTGTAAAGATCTATATCGCCTTTTAAATGTAAACTGAATTTAACCTTAATCATGTTATTTGTCTTGAGCATATATGACCTCCTGTTTACCTGTACCACAAAGAGACTTGATGTTGAATTTATTAGCTTATCTGTAGTGACATGTAACAATAGATATGTGTGCAATGTTTTAGTTTGATGTTAGTATCTTAATTACATAATTCCATAATTACAACTCTTACAGATTTCCCATGATTTGCCGCCTTTTAGACTTCTACCTCATGGGTCTTCTCTGTCTTTAGTGTTTGTACAGTCTACACCAGCACATTCACTGCACATAGCTAATCATGCAACACCAATTTTGCAGCAACAACAACACCTTTGCTTACAACTATTGCCAGCTTAGTGGGGATGGGAAGAAGGCAGTAATTGCTTAGTTTCCATCCTCATTCAATTTGGGGGTAGGTGTCTTCCTAGCCAGGCCTGTACCTGCAGGTATGTCCTGAGAGAATGATGGAATGTTGCATCGCTTGTTGGGGGCAGCATTGATCTCCTTACTGTTTGTCATCTAATAGCTTGTTCGAATCAGAGGTATTGGAGCTCATATACATTCTTGCATTTTTCTCCTCCATACATGGCCAGGAAAAACATTTCACTAGCTTTAGCTATTTCCTCATGATTAGCTTCTTTGGAAAGCTCTTCACTGGACTGTAGAAGCTTCAATGCCCACTTCTTTCCTTTGCCAAAAGGAGCTGATGTGATCTCGTACCCTGTTACTGCATAAAGAAAGAGTAGGTTATGCCTCATGTCACCTAGTTATTGCTGAAATTTCTGAATGTTATACACTTTTGCTTCAGCAGGCCCTCTACCAGGGTGAAGCATGTAAATGTCATCAGTTAACATCAACATGACAAGCAAGTCTGTATCGTTCCCAACAGCAACAGTTGGAAAATATTTTTCAGCAAGGTCCAAAGCTGTTGACACAATTAGCTCATCTGCATTTGATAATGCTTGGAGCACTTTGATCTGTCTGTCTTCTAGCCTGGCTGACAGATGGCTGATGAAGCATGAATTGATATGCTTATTCCCAAGAAAATCTGTCTGAGATGTTGTTGTGGACAAGATTTCTTCAAGAGCCACAATTGACTGAGCTGTCTGCCATGAGTCCAGAGGCAAGAGTCACTAGGTGTTTCTTATTCCCATCTACAAAAGGAGAGTGCACCTCAAACCAACTTGGCAACCATTTGACTAGAATCACACATATCGACATGCTGCTCTGAAGTACTGCTCACTTCACCACAAAAGTCTTCTACAGTGTTGCATAATTTCATGCACAAAATGTTGCCAATACCCATTTAGCAATTGTGCTTTCTGTGATACCTCTTCTGTGGGTCAGGCCTCCAGAGGCTTTCAATGCCTCATGAGTACCTGTTCAATTGTTGTGTCAAATCAAATGCCTCCCCAAAGTTTATCCGTAGGTCTGTTGATGAAGAATCTATGGATGGTTAGCTTCTCGTGCACCTCAATATCCATTTTTAGTGACACTTATGAATTTGAGCAACTGAAGAAGATTTGGTGCAGTTTCGCTTTCTAATGCTCATTTTATTGGAAAGGATCTCTTGATAGAGTTGTTTGCCACACTCCTTTGCCTGATCATCAATTGTCGCTGCCTTTTCAAATAGCAGTGTTGCTAAGGCTTCCTGTTTCAAAAAATGAGCATGAAGAGCCCTGGAGTAAGCATTACCACTAATTGTATGTGGAACAGAATTTGGAGCATAGACCATACTCCAAACCTCTTCTAGTCCCCTGCCGCATGGATGGTCAGGTTTTTCACTTTACTGATCTCATACTTTTGATAACCTGCATAGCCACTTGCAATTGCATGTATCCATTTCATGATGGTCTCAGTAATTTTCCAAGATTCTTTTGAATCACAGTTTATGTTTGTAGCTTTCGCTTTTGGGATCTCTTTTATATGATTTTTTGTAGCCCTGCTTTTGATGGTTTTTCATATGTCTCGATAGGTACTTTCCAAAATGATCATACAACCTCAGCTCTAGGCACATGGTTAACTCGAGCTACAGAAGAACTTGACTCTTTGCCATTAGTTGGGGTATCAACACACTTGATTCCACCAAAGCTATGGAAGGTATTACAGCCATCCAATGTATCAGTGTTAAAGTGAGCAATATCAAAAGCGACTTAGGAAAAATCTTCATTTCCATTTTGCGTTGGCTCATGCAAGAGCATAGAAGGCTCATACTGTTGGATCTTGTGATAACTACTTGAAAATCCTAGGCTGTTGAAGATATCAATAACCAAAATGTTGATGTATATATACTACAATGCTAGCAGGGTAGGTAACATAAATGATTGTGGCCTTGTAGCTGAGATGATAGCTTCTTCCAGAGAAAGCCTCCTCATTTTTGTTTTTCCGAATTATTTTCTTTCAATAATTGATGACACCTTTAAGAAAACACTTCAAACTTTCAGGTTTCAGTTCATCTTCATTAACAAGCATGTCCATGGAAGGATACAAAGTGCAATCATAAACCTTGCTACAAATGTCTTCTCTTATGATAGTGGCTTGAGTGTTGATAATTCTTTGTTCTTCTCATTCATATTTTTACATCTTTCTCAATACCATCTGTCATTCAAAATCTTAAAATATGTAAAATAGGTCAGAACCTGGTGACCTGTGACACAACACTCTGGGTAAAAATATATTGAAAGACTGCACACACTGCTATGTAGGTATAACCGCCCAGAATAGGGTTGTTTTGTTTACAGTAATTTAGCTAACAGTACCTTTTAAATGACTTTGGTGGCATGGATATGCTATAAGCCATACAGTTTGAATTTAAGTTACATGAAAAACATATAATTACCTCTGGGATCCATGGTCCAGTGTCACATAAGACTGCCCTGCTCAATGCAGGTTCTGATTTGTGCTTACCAAAATCTTAGGTATGGGGTGCCAAATGTACATGAAATATTTCACAAAGTGTCTGTATGTTGGTAGTATACAATCACCAAGTCATTTATCAGAATACATTTAGAGAGTAGCCAATAAAATAAACTTCATTGTAATGGAATCTACAAACTAACACTCTCTGCTCAATATTAATGCCTCATTATTATGAGATATCATTAATATAAGTATTTGGCCCTCAGTCTTATGTACATTAACCCTATGAATGTTTTTTTAATGTGGTTGACAGGAAAGAAGCAGTCTAAAAGTGCTTTGTGGTTTATAAGCTTTAGATAACCCTTTGGTTAGAAAAAAAATTATGTGTACATGAAACCTTAATTTTCATAATGAAGCAAACATGGGACAGGTGGGGACTTTTAGTATGTTATTGCCCATATTCAGATGAGTCATTCCTGAAATTTTCAGCCATACGTTATTTAGTTGAGGGTTTTACCTAATATTGCGCTAGATTGCCTGGACTATCAACAGTCAAGCCTTACTCAGTACGCTCGCTACCTACGCTACAACGTTTGGAAACATAGAGGGCCCTGGGATCTGGGAGATGGGTAACCTCGACTTAACACTGATGTGACCTTGACGTAACCTTGACATAGCCTTGATGTAACCTTGACGTAACCTTGACATAGCCTTGATGTAGCCTTGACGTAGCCTTGACGTAACCTTGACGTAACCTTGACGTAACCTTGACGTAACCTTGACATAATCTTGAAGTTACCTTGACATATTATTGATGTAATATTGACATAACCTTCACTTAACCCTAACGTGACATTGACTTGACCTTGAGTAGCTTTGATGTAACCTTGACATTACCTTGAGGAACCTTAAGGTAACCTTGACGTAACTTTGATATGGCCTTGCCGTGACCTTGAGAGAACATTCACATGACCTTAATGTAACTTTGATGTGACCTTGCCGTGACCTTGGTATAACCTTGAGGTAACCTTGAGGTAACCTTGATGTAACCTTGAGGTAACCTTGATGTAACCTTGAGGTAACCTTGATGTAACCTTGAGGTAACCTTGATGTAACCTTGAGGTAACCTTGATGTAACCTTGAGGTAACCTTGATGTAACCTTGAGGTAATCTTGAGTAATCTTGAGGTAACCTTGAAGTAATCTTGACGTGACCTTGATGTAACTTTAATCTGATCTTGATGTGACCTTGATATGACCTTGACGTAACCCTGACATGACCTTGACATGACCATGGAGAGGCAGGTAGTTAGGGGTAGAAAGAGGGGCATTGGGAGGCTGAACACTCACAGCTCAATTGATTTGGCTTTACGTTGTAATTACTCAAGACTGTTAATGATTTGATTGATTCATCGCATTTAATGTTAATGTTCTGGATGTCATCATATCTTGCTGATATCATAGCTAAAGGTCGTGTGGTGTACTATAAGGCCTTAACTATTCCCAGACCCCAGGGCTCTCTGCTATATCAGACACAGAGGGGCCTGTGTAACCAGATCTGGTACAACTGTCTCTCCCGAACTGGATCTCCTGGAGATGAAGGCGCAGGAGGCCCACAGAAAGACTGTACAAGAACGATACCGCAACACGCAAGATACAAGATATGACAGAGACTATTGATGTATAGAAAAAGACTGGACAGTGAAATATAAGGAACATTGCTCTTCTTTCTATCCAGATAGAACAAGGCTGAGTCATCCTTCAGGTATCACAACAGTATATATAGATATCAGGGGTCACTACACTGAATGATATTATTCAACCCAATAATACTACAGACAGTAAAAGGAGTGTAGATGGGGGGTATACCTATGTTGCATGTCAAATTTAAGAAATGGCCATGTCGCCTGTCACTATATTTTGGATTCCATATCGATTCTAAGAACCTTCCATGTCACATGTTAAATTTAAGAAATGCCCACGTCATGTATTTTTTTCTTCATGTCACTAAGCTCCATATCACTTGTCGTATTGAAGAAATGACCATGTGGCCTTGTCGATTTTAAGGGTCTACACCCATAGAAAAGGCAATATTACACTGCTGTTGGGTCTATATTCGGGTCCGGTCCCGATACCCAACACGTCTGATTCCTATTATTTAACCAACATGTTTGTAAAAAAATCGCGATCCAACTTAAGCCAACGAGACCAACGCGATATGCAATGCCATCCAATGCACAGTGTAATATATCTTTAATATGGACTGAAAATGAAGTAGTCGCGTTGGGCAACGTCACCATAGTTATACAAACACAGACCCAGCGCGTAGTGTTAATAGGGCCTAGCAGGTTGCCTGTTACACTCAAAAGGTCGTATTTGGTATCTGAAAACAAAAGGCCCCAATACATATTTTCATAAGATGGTGCCGCCCTGGTATATTAAATTTGAAACATTTTTTTAGGGAATTCCCCATAGTTAAGCTATATGAAGTGAACTGACCTAGTTACCAAAAGCCCCAAAGTGGACAGACTGGTGGACTGCGCAGGTTCATGGGAAAGATGTATCAATGTGTATCAATCACCCATCCCCTCAATAAAGTTCTTTGTTTTATTTCTCTATTTTTCAAAGGAAAATAACGCAAGTTTTCTTATTTAGAATTAGCCAACGTGGATTATTGGTGTGGATATACTGCAGTGGGAATTATGACACATTTACAACTCCGCTGCGTTGTTGAGATTCCTCCTGTATGATGGGGGTTTCCCCGGGGGGTCCCACAGGGAATTGAGAAGACTAGGAACATTGAGATAAGGAACATGGAATGTTTCCGATCAGTAGACAGACTGGCGCCCCTCGGAAAATGAAAAATATACAATTATTACATAATAAACATGTTCCGTATCATATAAATAGTTTCATAAAAAAATCATACTCACACACAAACATACTTTCTCCCAATAGTGGGAAACATCATTGCCTGCTTTGTACCTCCTGAAATGTTTCTTATCGTAAGAGTTAGTACAAGTTCATAGTAATTTAGCAAAGGTTAAGAACATCCGGAAGCAAACAGCAGAATTATGTCCGTTTCATAAGAAACCTCCGTACTGATACGTGAGTTTTGCATTACAATGACCTTTTTGGTTACCATAGCAACATGAGTTTTGTTTTTGCTTGCATGAGTTTGCATGGATTTACAGAAGTTGTGGGTCCAGTTACATGAGTTTTGGGTCCTGTTATGGAGGTTTTGTTATGAAACGGCCATGTACGCGAGCTTCAAACTCGCATACAGTTCCGTATGCTCACAAAAAAATCCCGTAGCTACGGAGCTTCTTATGAAACACCCCACAGGCTTGACAAGTCACTGTTGACTTTGTAAGTTCCTAAACCTAGTAAGTGGGGCGCTACAATATTGGAACATGTTCCTATTCGCTATATGCAAAGTATTCATTGTTCGCATGCGCTACTTTTCATCGAGATTTATGGTCACAGGAAAAGTTTTACGACAAAGTACAAAAATACCTAATCGTTGTACCTAATCACACATAATGAGAGAAATAAGCTTCGATTCAAATAGCACTGATCATCGAAGTCTTATAATTGCTTCTCATCACGTCAACTTTATGCAGGACCCCGTTGGGGTACCAGGGTGGGGCTTCTGCTCCTGGGAAGAATATAGGCCCCCAGTAGCCCCTGCTGATCAATTAAGGCAACAATAGGGGGGACCCAGCACTGACCAAGTGGTTCATTGGGTTCGATTTCCGGTTGGTGCTCAGTTCACTGAGGGATGAGGTACAACAAAAATGATTTCCAGGTTTTGATCCCCTGCTGTTTGCCTGCCCTGTCACCTTCATCTTATAGATTCGATCACCAAAGACAGAATTCATCCCAACCTGTTTTCACTGTGAAAATTACCCTGGCTGTCGATATGGCGTAAAACCTCCATCACTCACTCATTTCTACTTTATTCAGGTGGAGGGCTGTATGCTGACTCATCACTTTGACCCCTCTGACCTTGGGAACTTAGGTCAAGATTAATGAGGGCTCTGTACCATGGCAATGACCAATGAGGAAAGGGGACCAGGTTACATTGTATGGATACATGATGTCTGACATGAAACTGGGTCATTACCGTCTGAAAAATAAGTCATCATTTATACATTTCACATCACATTGTAGTACTGGGATGGGTGATGGATTCAAAACATGCAATCCAGTCAAACATCTGATGTTATTAAACCGTTGCGGCAAAGTTCTGTGAGGTTCCAGTTTGGCTTTTGTTAGGTTACATAATCATGTCGTTATTTTGAAGGCTCTTAATAAGGTCCCTGCAATTTGTATTGCCATTTTGTACGTTGACATTACTGAAAGGTCAAAGAATGTTCTCATAGGGTTTTTCAGTTTCTATTGTAAAGTTGTTATCAATATGATTGATAGTACTCTTAACCTAACCAAAACAGAACAATATATCATAACTTTCTGATTTTAGTGAGGTCTCAACCTTTCTCTATTAGTGAGGTTTCACTTTTATTTCACCAGCCGCTATGTGTCATTGTAGTAACTCCCTGACCAAGGGCGAATATAGGATTTTGGAAAGGGTGGGTCTGCATATAGGTTAAGTACCAAAACAGTGTGCATTTGTGCGGTTTCAGCCTTACCATCAATAATGTAATTGTTATGTGCCATCTTAGTAAGTAACAAACTGACTAAAAAAGCATGGTTGCAGAATGTCTCTGATATGTTGCAGGGTGGATGGATATCCATATCTGTTGCAGATTTGTATAAAAACAGAACATACTATATTGCGGCGGCTGCATGGAAGAACCTGTCACAACACCAAACGACTCTCATTGAAAGTTGCTGACAACTACAAACAACTGTAGAAAATTAGAATCGTTGGTTATTTTAGTCGTTCAGAATGGGATGATTTCTTGTTTCCACTGAACGACTAAAATAACGATATTTGGACGATTCTTTGGCATTGTGAACAACTATTACCACCGACTTTAGGTAGAAAATATCAGGAACAATTTATTTAATTGCTTTTGATTGCTCTTGGAAAAAATAGTTAGCATCTGTCATCCAGAAATATTTAACAAGTTAGATATTTGGTTGTTAGTGAATCATTTAGTTTAATCATTCACAAATGTCGTTTACAGTCGTTCACAAATGTGTTTAGCACTGATTTTGTGTTTCCACTGAAAGATTATACTAACGACCACAAAAGATTTGTGAATCGTTCACTGTCATTCATGGTCGTTAGCATAATGTCGTTCAGTGGAAACAGGCCTTAAGAAGCCGAAAATATTGATTTATTCAAAAAACTTGTGAAAAAATGGGTTGAATTTTACTTGGGTTAGAATACAATAGTAGTTAACTTAGTATTTATCATTATCTATCCTCAATCATTGCCAAAAATACATCTATGGAACTACCTCAACATAGTTAGTCCATGTACCAATTCAAAGAAATACTGTAAGAAATACTGAGACTTTTGCTATGTATTAAGATCATTTTTGAAGCGAGTTTTTCTTTATTCGTATTCTATAGATCTGGGACAGAAGAAATAACTCAATAACCTGAACATTTTCTGCCACCTCCTGTTAGTTCATCTTTTCCTATGTTCTCCTAAATTCACCAAATTGTAACTCTAGTGGCACATTCAAAGTACACTGACACTATGTGTCCTGTTAATGTACAACACTTCATATAAAATAACATTTGTAGTAGCCAGAACTCTTAACCATCGCTATGTCACAATAAAAGAAACACAAAATTTATCTCGCTGATCAGGTCTATAGTCCCCTGTGCACTGACAACTAAACAAGTCAAACGACAATACAAATACCCATATGGATTAGGAGCAATCAGTGGTAATGTGGACAGAGTCTGATCTGTCTAGGGTCTGTAATACATCGAGTGCCATGGGATCACCAGCTGCCATCATATACCACTAATTATGACTAATTAAGCCCTTAGAGGCCAATTCCAATGTGTAGGGGTTGTTTGATTATCTTTGTTTTATAAGAAACTGCACTGTGGTACATTGCAAAAAGTAATAGAAAAGAGGAAGTAAGTAAAGTTCTTGTGATAGACATCAGAATTTCACCAACAGCTTTATGTCTTTTCTTGTTTTTATTTCACTTATATCATTCTTTTTAACTTGATATCTATTTATCAGCTTTATTTATACTCGAACCTTCTCAAACCGTGGTCTGTTCTCCCTCGGGTTCCGGGTTCAAAATCTTACACATGATTCGGGATTTCTTTTAGATATAAACAACATGTTTTAAAACCGTATGGCAATTTGAGGTACATGTTCTAGTATTTGGTGTTATTAGTATAATCTTTGGAACTCTTAATGTGATGTGGCGAGATGGATTATGTTCATTAACAAGTAATTATCATAAAACATGAGGGTCAGAACTGTACAATCAGTTTTGGTGGTACTAATGTACAATCATATCAATGGTGGGCACGACAAACTTTACAGTCAAGAGGACTCACACTAGTATGTTAGAGTTGAAGTAAAGATAGTCCCCATGGAGCCCTACACAGCTCAGCAGCTAGAAGAGCCTAAAAGGTTTATATTTCAATACCTGTAGAATGCTACTGGAATAAGCTGAATATGCATGGAAAGGTCAATATTATGTAATGGATCCTTTTACCCTGGCTTCACTTAAGGGGGTCATCCACATTGTGATTTTGGGCCGATTTTGAACCGATTTTGAAAATTGGTTTGTTAAACAATCCTTTATCTTATGAAGTATACAATTTCCAATAGAAATTTGAATAATCCATCTCAAAAGTATGGAATTTTCCAAGGGGAAAAGCATTCCAAATATGCAAAAAATGTAAGAGAAGAAAATCGGCTGGCGTTTTGTCGCTCCTTGGATCATGGCCTTTAGTTTAATGTGTCCAACTAAAATTATTCCAGGAAACTTTCTATTCTTGCTATCAAGACTGTACTTATAAGAAGGTGGAACCTTCCCGGCTTAACAAAACTGTTCTTTGACATGAAATGGCATGTATTAGCGTAAAAGACAATGTTGGTTGTTGGCCGCCCTACCCCTTGCCCTCACCTATACTTGGTGGCTCCATCAGCAGTGCCTCACCTGCAGGCCCCGGGCACGTGCAGGACATGCGGGATGTACACTTTAAGCTGGGAACCCACTGAGCGACGCAACTGGAATTCTAGTCGCATTGGTAATCACTAGCGACCAATGTCTAATAATGTTAGATATTTTCCAAGTGATTGACCATTTCTCTGGTTGAATTGGTCAATGGTAACACGGTTCTGTTCGTTTTCATAGAGTGAATGCTCATATCGGGAACTCCAATTAACTCCTATAACGCATACGTGAGATTATGCATCCAAGATGATGTGACCTATGAGTTCGCGACTGCTTTTTCAAAAATGTGAACAAACTCTTATGCCAAGATCTGAACAGACGGAATTGCCTGGCCACTAAAGATGGGGGTTGTAATCTCGGTTTCCTTTTCCTTTTTTCCCAACATGACATGGAATTACAATGGGTATAAACCGTTAAAATCGACAGGGCGACATGGTCATTTCTTAAATTCAACATGCGACATGGGGCTTAGCGACATGAACCAAAAAATAGACGACATGGCAGAGGTTATTCCTTAAATTCGAAATGGGGCATGGGGGGCTCTTAAAATCGACAAGGACATTTAAAAGAAAGTGACATGGGACATTGATAGCGCCCCCTATCAATGTCTGTGCACATCGCTACAATGCGTCATCTGTTTTACCATTTTCATGATGTCATCACTGTTTGTTTACATTTCGAAAAAGATCAAAAGAGCCAACATGTTGTTTTATTTGTATCTGATTGCATGGACGTGCCACTATCGATGACGTCACGAAAAACGTGTAGACGATGATCCGAGTTACATATCTTACTGAAACTATAAAAATAATATTTTTGACGCGACAGAGGGACCCCCCCCATCTACACCCCTATCACACCGTGGCTCTGCTGCTTCTCATACAGCCCCAAAGACAGGGACCACTTTGAAGCGAACATCCATATCTGACAACTCGGCTCCGGGGAAATACACCTCTTCTCATGGTGGCGCCCCCAAGTGGACAAAGAGGGGGACTTAATGTGACTGACGTAAACGGGGGCTCAGGTTGTAACGGGTAGCGCCCATTAGTGCAGCCGGCCGCCTGGTGCACCCTCAAACCGGACGTGACGTAGGCCGCACGTCACATGACGTCACAGCGTCTGTTGGGATGAATTGGTGTCGTCTGCTCAGTAATACGCCGACATATCAGTGGGAGACGTTTCCATGGAGACTCCCGCCATCCTTCTCTCCGCTCCCAATAATGTCTTGGCCCAACAACACGGCCGCATGGTCTCCCGAGATTAGTCTGGAGACAGATGACCTTTTTGGAGATGAATTTGCCACACCGCCTTGTCTGAAAGACCAGAACCTACTACTGACCCTTACACACACATACACACACACACACACACACATTTATTTAAATAAACAACTCGCACTCGGTTTCCTTTGTTCTATCAGTGCATTCTCATATGAGAATGCACTGCTGACTTGATCATGCACAGTTGGTCCCTAATAATGCACTGTAGAGGCTAAATAGGACAATGCCTCATCTCCCAGAAACAAACAACCGCACTGTAAGACCAGAGGCTGTATATTACAACAACTCAGCTTCCAAGATAGATACAGCCTTAAGCCCAATGCCCCCTAGGTAATTTTACCATTGTCCGGTGACGGACGACTGGAAGGACGGCCAGCGCCGGCACCTGGCGACGGTAATATTAATATCTAGCAAGTTTGATATTTTTCTGGCGTTTTTCCCAATGATTTTCCCGTTGATCTCATCATCCATCGCCCGTCGTCCAGAATGTGTATCATACCAATGGAAAATCGCCCAGTGATTATGATTGCCCAGCGATTGTGCAGGGAATTTGACCCCCTTGCCATCGCCGGGTGACAGTAAAAACGCCTAGTGGGTATGGGGCTTTATTGTAGGACACAAGGCTGAAAAGGACAGTTCCTCATTGCACCCAAGGCCATTGAAGAGTGTCCTATAGACATCTCACTGCGCCTGCATGCTCGTCTACAAAAGGCGTATTCCTGTTGCATGATTCATCCAGACATTTCAATTGTTATATATTTCTATCACAAGGTCATCTTTCAGCAGTTTAGTTTACTTGTGTATAACCTTTATCTCAGGAATTCTCATGACAAAACCAAAGGGTTACCGGAGATTTCTATACTTCATTGAAATAGCAAAGGACATGCATTGCAGTAATTATTAGTTGCTCTCGTCCTATTTCTGTATTCAATGTTGTATGATTTAAAAGTATGTACCTATGAAAATAAAAAGGTGCACGAGTTTGAAGACACGCAAACCTGGTAGTCCATTCTACCTGGCAGCACACCCATCCAAGCTGCGAAGTAACAGAGATGTTCTGCAACCATACTTTTTTAGTCAGTCTGTTACTTACTAAGATGGCACGTAACAATTATGTTATTGATGGTTAGGTTGAAACATCACCAAATCAGAACGTTATTACATTATTTTTGGTGAGGTTAGGACGAAACCAAAAAGGAATATTATAAGAACTTCCTGTTTAGGTTGAAGAACGTAACCAGAATGTTATGATAACGTTGCAGTGCCACGTCACAACAGTGCATTGCAGCAACGTTATTGGATGCCATCAAAATAACGTAACAAGAACCAGTACAGAACCAAACAGAATGTTGCTGCAACATTATAATAACGCCACATGCTTGCCTGGGCAGGATTCACCTGTGTTGCGAGAGGCAATGTAGTTACAAGCTGTTGTTCATACACATTTGATTCAATCCATGACATTTCTCTATAGACATATCATGTTTGGTATTATACGACACCCACCCATATCAGTATATAGAAACTGCGTATGCAAGATTATGTCAAAATCTATGATTAATTGTCTGGACAGTGTGCATTTTGCCAGTTTGGTTTTCTGTAATGTTTGGTTTTCTTTATACATGCTGATACACGTACATATTATGAGGAAGCTGCACATGCATGGTGTGGAAGTAGAGCTCAGTTTGCACATGGTTTACAAGTAACCTGAAGGAGAAAGAAACATATACAAAGAAACAATAATTATTGTCAGGAGTGATACATGTTATCGTAAGAATATTGCAAAAGTTTCAAACATACCAGAAATTCTTTAGCACTGAGATTGGTAACCATGACATCAATATGATAGTGTTGAGACAGTCATTTCCCTAAGACTTAATCAGTTAACACCGACCAATGACAATGGTCACGTCAATGGTCATGGCGTTTACGTACCACTTATTACAAAATAAAAGGTATTAAGGATATTGATGACGTGTTAACTAAGTAAAGACAATCCACTTACAATAGTCTTGGGACAAATGATTACCAAAAAAATAATGGGTCAACATTATCCCAGTGTAAGCTTGAGAGAATTGCCAGAAAATGTAAATGTGTCACACAATTTTCACGATTCAAACCAATACTCAAAATCATTCTACAACAACATTAGAATAGCTCCCTGACGACCCTACAATAATAGTTCTCTGGATGTGAAATTTGTTTACACATACATACATCATTGACAGGTTCTCGTAATGTGAGGCTTTCCAACAATGTCCTTACAATAGCTTAGGGTAAAGGCTATATTACACTACGCGTTGGCGCGCTTTGGCCGTTTCATATGTGTTTTTGCCGACGCGATTAGCAAACGCGAATCCTATTGCCCAACGTGAAACATAATATATAAAAAAAGGTGATCTAATTGCCCAACACGACCCAATGCGTACCAACATGACCCAACGTGACGCCCAACGCATGCGAAAACGCGTAGTATAATATATTTCGCGTTGGGTCCAACAGTTAGTGTAGTATGACCTGAACGTGAAGCGTGAAGGGCAAAATTACCAAACGCGAACACGGACCCGACACGTAGTATAATTAGAGCTTTGGATTATGTGTTTGAGAAACAAAAAGACCAAAAGAAATAGAATCTCTATCTGGCATATATTTTAATGATCGATATTTTGGATATTTTGGATATTTGTTATTACTTTCAAGATTCCTACACATTTTTAACACTAGTCAAGCTACCAACCATCTGTAATCACATCATTTCATAGAAAAAGACCATTCACAGTGTTTCAGCTTGAGACTACGCATCATAAAATAAAATACATGAGGACCAAACGTCTGAGCTGAACGTTGGCACCTAGTTACCACTCCGACTTGGAGAAAAAGGAGTAAGGGAGCAGACAATTAAAAAAAGAAACAGAATTTGAAAAGGGGAAAGATTGATTGTCACCTTGACAGGCTGGGCCTCAGATCCCCGCGCCTGGCATTCCCCACACCATCTGAGTCCAGGGGAAATATTTACTGTGGAGGCTGGGCAACTGGAGATAAGTGTATAGCTTCCCGGTCATATATCAGCATCCTCCCCTCCCCCAGGCTTACAACACTCCCCCGTCCGCCCCCCCCCCCCCTACCCTTACAGCCCTAATTAGCCCTGTGCCCTGTCGCATAACCAAAAGCTCGCAAGAGGGAGCGATTAAAGGGAGGGGCCTTTGAAGGGGACTTTGAATTAGCATAGTGCCATGACCGTGACCATCTGAGTATTCACCATACCAATTTTCACACATTTATCTCTAACAGTTTTGATTTTATTCAAACTTTTCTGACTGATAATAAGCCTCCCTGTGTGCATCCTGGTACACCTTGCATAGAGCATTATCTGTGTGTGATGTCACAAGCAGGACAGTTGAAAAATTATAAAACTGCAAAAAATGCAATAAGAAATGTATTAAATATTCTTTATAAGTCTAAAAGAAATTAAAATCACTAAATATAATGATTTATGAAAGAAAATATGAAAAAATATTGTTTTTATGGATTTTAGAAATTTGAAATTTGGATATAACTGTCATTTGTGTGACGTCACACACAGACATACTGTGTCAGGTGTGCAGGGGATTCAATGTGTGATCTGATATAAAGACAAGGGTTTCTATGAAGTATATTAATTTTATAGTTATAGAATTGTTTTGTACCGATATTTGAGCATAATATCTACTGTATGACATGGGAATTTTACAAAATCAAAATTTCACTGGCTCCTCTCTTTAAGGATGGATTTGTTTTTTTCTCGCTGTTTTTTTCTCTCCTTGTTTTGGGGATGTGCCAATCCTCCCTGTTGGGATGGTTTTGTACACACTTTGAATTTAATTTAATTGGCTAATAAATCATTTCCGCCACTTGCCTCCTATACAAATTATAAGCTGAAGGACACATCTAACATTTACTGAAAACAAAATCTTAAAATGTTAACCCCAAAATGTCCCCCTGATAAATTGAAAAATCGGGTGTGCAAACCATCCCTGTAAGGATGAAAAGTGCATTCGCTCCCTGTTGAACAGGGAGAGGTCTTTTGAAATGTGCCAATGTTCGCTACAGCGAGACCCGTTATGCAACAGGGCACTGTGGCCCATTGCACAATGGGTTTCGTAACAACGAAAATATTGTAAATAGCGAAAGAGTTCGTTATTGCTTAATAAATTATTTGCAGTTATTTTCTTAACAACGAAACTTTTTTAACTATTTTTTTTCTATATTAAGAATATACTCAAAGAGTTGAAACTTTTATTGCTTTTTCTCTAATGTCTTGCCTTTTCATATCAATTTACAGAATTCAATTCCATCCATTAGAAGCTGAGACATTTACTATTTAAGTAAGAGTGGAATATTTTCGTAACAACGAAACATTTCGTTGTTAAGCAAAAGTTTGTTGTGCTTTCGTTGTTTCATCCTAACAACGAAATTCTATTGTGCAACGGGGCACTGGTGGAACCGGACCTTGTTTAGGGTATAATTAGGGAATGGGGCGACTTCAGGTTCTACACACTTGAAATAATTTTTCCAACCAAATGGTCTAAGATCAACAGCATAACAACGACATTTCTTAAATTCCAAACGTCTCAAGTGGCCCGTTGCACAATGGATTTTCGTTGTGAGGATCAAACAATGAAAGCGCAACGAACTTTTGCTTTACAAGGAAATGTTTTGTTGTTACGAAAATGCAATATCTCTGGTTCTAATGTATGAAATTGAAATCTGTAAATTGTTAGAAAAAGGGAAAGAATTAGAAAAAAATCAGTAAAAGTTACACCTCTTTGAGGGCATTCTAAATATAGGGGAAACAAGTCCAAACGACCGTTGTTTCGCTGTTTTTTTATTTTCCTTGTTACGAAAATCATTGTGCAACGGGCCAAAGTCCCCATTCCAGGGGCGGAATTTAGAATTATAGTTAACAAAGGAGCCATCAATGAATAAGGTTATGCGATTATTCAGGCAAAATAATGATAAATGAATACAGGTAAACTTAACGTCGACAACAGGCTAAAAAGAGAGTGCCATGCGACGGCAGTATTTCTGAGACATGTGACATGTATATAAAGAAGCAAGAAAGACATGCAAAACGGCATTTCTTAAATTCATCACTAGACACCACCTCCTCCCCCCTAATCCAGAGCCCCAACTGAGATATCAGATGGACTGTGAAGTAAGGAACATCTCTTGTTTTTGGCCTCCCTAGTATTGAAAATTCAGTGAGGATCATTTTACTTAATACTATAAACTTGTGTTGGATTCCAGTCTGAAAATACTACTCCGGTCCCTAACAACATAAAAAGTGATCTTTCTATATTGAGGTCACTGTATGTCTAGTAAAAACATCATTGTTTCCGTTTCCAAAAAGAAAGTGAGTCAAATGTAAGAAAAATAAGGTTGTGGTCATCCTCTCAGAAGTTAATATCATCGGTAGACACCAGTGCAGCAGCGAGTCTACTTCACTTAGCTATATTTTAAAGCATTTCAACCTGAGTAGCTGTTACTTTTTACAACCTTATTGATGTTTCTCATGATACGTTCTAATTCAAACAACGTTTAGTTCATAGAAAGCACTAACATATATCCTGCTTCAGTTCTAACGCCTGCCTCACATACTCAACATAGATGGCCGTCTGGTAGTAATGGCGGAACTAAGGCGGGGGAGCAGCAGGGGAGGGACGCCGGCTACCCGGAAGTCAGCTGCCCGCCTTCCGGGGTGGCCACCTGGCGGAAAACTCACTAATTACTTGGACCACCGGAAGTGACATCATGTCAGTGAAACTGTAGGGGCTTAAAGCAATAGTGATTTGGTGGTTTTGAAATGAAAGCAAATCAAAGCGAATTGTTACCAATTGCAACGATTTTCACCTCATCGCCATTTTAGCGATATAGTGAAACTGATGATCAGTGGCGTCTTCATATAAGCACTTTTATCCAACAACAGCACAGTTTTAAGGTTTCATGCAAAACCTGTTTTATTCATTACCTAGTCACCAGAATAAAATACACTTATACAGCATATGTTAGGTCAATAGAGATGTTGTTGATTAAGGGATTTACATGAGGGACGTTTTACAGAATATTTCAACTCTTCCTTACACAATGACACACTCTCTTGGTTGAATGCCCTAAAAGCCCCCCTCCCAACAACACTGGGAGAGAGGCATGGGTAACTGTCAAATTGGCACTCCAATGGAAGGCATTGAAAGGGAGCAGTCAGTCATACTAAGATTTAGGCCCGTACCAGTATAAGTAATCAAAACAGGGGATGATTCTTATTAATTATCATACATAAAACCTCTCAGGGTGTAAAGTCGCCATAAACTTTACACATACACTGGTACAAGGTATGTCCAACCTTTTGATTTGCAATTGCAAACCCTTCTATACTTGACAAACTAATGTATTGTGACGGATAATGATTCCCAATATGGGAGATAAATCTTAATGAGATCTTCCTGATGTTTAGAATATAAGGAACTCTTATTCATTATCATTTAACGATTATACAGAATCCGCCTTTATGTAAACAATCCAACAATTCCCATCGCATCATATCTCAAGTTTGTTTTGTGATTCTTGAACAAAGATAGATTTGTAGGATGGATCTTTATAAACCAAGTACACATCAATGAAACCAAATGTCTGCGTCATTCACTATCTTTCCCCCAGCCAGGTGGAACGTATTTACAAGAACTCTTAGTTGAGGCAGAGAGGTAATCAAGGAAAACAGCTTTAGGAGTTAGTTGATATCTATAGTGTCATGAGAACGTACAGGCTGCCGAAACCTCTTAATGAAAACCGGTGTACCCCTTCAGATCTTATCCAGTCTCATTTGTGCTTTGGTGAATACATGGTGCTATGCCTTTATTTCTTAAGCACAAACGAGAGAGCTCTCACTATCAAATCACAAGGATACTCAAATCTGCTGCTTTTGAACTCTAAACCGGATCCAAATAATCCTACCATCATGGTTTCTAGTGAAGCCATAATCAAGAGAACAAACATTTTCTGATGGGAAGTATTCCAGTGCGAGTAGTCATCTAACGCTATAGTTACATCAATACACACCTTTGTGCAAACTATTTATTTTAAATCATCCCTTCATTTTCCAGAAACAATATATCTCTCCCGTTTCAAACCAAGAGGAAGGCAGTACCCAGGCAAGCAGAGACGTAACAACCACGTTCTCCAACCTTACTTTACTGGTTAGTCTGTAACCTGCCCAATTTTCACATAACAGTTACATTATTTTAGGTAAAGTTGGAGCTTTAAAAAAACTAAGTTATTATTTTATTGAAGTTGAGACCTTACTAATAAAGAACATTATAATAATGTTATTATAATGTGAGAGAGAGTTACAAGAATGTCACAACAACATCACAGTGTGACATTGCAATGTTAGGTTCTAAAGACATTTTTGGGTGCCATCAAAATAATGTAACAAGAACCAAAGCAGAACTAAACAGAATGTTGCTGCAATATTATAATAACGTTGCATCCTTGGCTGGGTCAACATTGTCTGATGAGAAGTCTTCCAATGGGTGTTGTCATTTTAATGATGAGTTACAGCAATACACACCTTTGTGTAAAATATCAAAAAATCATCCCTTCACTTTCGAAAAAAAAACTGTATTATATCGCTCCCATTTCAATCTGAGAGGACGGCAGTATAGACGTTGTGCAGATGACATCACCACTCCCAGAAAGGGTCTGGGTGCCATATTGGTGATCATTTTAAAAAGATGATTGTTTCACAATTTTAAGATATATAGAACAAATTATGTCTGCTAGATTTATCTGATTTAATCACACCATGCCAAAATAAGCTATCTTAATTATTCAGAATTAATCATTTTTAGGTTCATTTTTTAGCTATGTGGATAGGATAAGAACATGGTGATCATCAAAATATGGTCACGTGACCATAGACACCAAACCCTTTTGCGTCTCCGTTCGAGGCAGGCTCAGGGGGAAGCCCTCTAGACGTGGCAGGGGGAGGAGAAGGAGGAGGTCCTGTGATCCCAGCGATTCTCAGATTGTTATTTCTGGGGTGTGAATCGATTGCCCGCCCCGGCCGGGCCCAACCGGCCAGCTAATTTACCCTAATCCCGCCCCTCACACTGCCCCAGTGCCCGCTTTGGGACGCGCCGTATGTGAATCAGCATCTCAGTGTTCATTTTGTTTACGAGTTGTTTTTTTTTTTGCATGTAATTTTAGGTTCTTCCCCTTTAACAGTATCTCTCTGCTGGATTATCAGGGCTTTGAGATTGCACTCACACTTAAGCCAGTATTCCACAAGGCGATTTAGTCTACCAGAAATTTGAAAATTCAACACTTTTCTTTTAATATGAAAGAACGTTACAAGAACATCACAATGATGTTACAGTGCAATGTTGCAACATAAGGTTCTAAAGACGTTTTTGGGTGCCATCAAAATAAGGTAACAAGAACCAAAGCAAAATTAAAGAGAATGTTGCTGTAACGTTATTATAACATCATATTTTTCCTGAGGTGGGTTCCCCCTTCACAGCAAAAAGCCATCTGGGGTCAGTCACGGCAAAAGACCTTTGATGAAGCTAGGCTGTTAAAAGTTCCCAGGCAAGATTGTAACGGTAATATAACATTGCAGTAACGTTCTATTTGGTTCTGGCTTGGTTCTTGTTATGTTATTTTGATGGCACCCAATAACATCTTTAGAACCTGACAATGTGACATTGCACTGTGATGTTATTATGGCATTCTGGTTATGTTATTTCACATAAAGATAATGTTACTACAACATTCTGTACTGGTAAGGTCCCAACTTCACTGGAATATAATGTTAACATTATCATAATATTCTTTCTTAGAAAGTGTCAACCTTATGTAAACAGAGATATACCGTTGAGTGAAAATTGGGCAGGTAACAAACTGATATAGAAAAGTATGGTCACAGAACATGCTTGTTACGTCAATGCTTGCCTTGGAATGAAATGAAGGTGTTGGATTATGTTTCCAAAGCAGAAGAAAATCCCAAAATCATATTCAAGAACAGAATACAGGTCGGAGTAAATGACATTTTTCTTTACTGTTTTGCATTTTAAAAATAAACCCATTTTCTTTGTCAAAAAAATGAAATCAACCTGAGAAAGACTGAATTGGAGATTTCTGCTAAGGCCCTCATTCCTTCTATAGCAGTAAATCTAGGCCTCGGCATGTCCCCCCTCTTCCCCACACTCCCATACCCCCACACCCCACCACCCCTTAAGGGGGTATTCCACCACACAATATGATCTCCCGACAACTGGGGGTCGTTCCAATGTAATCTTAAGACAATCATCATATCTTAAAATTTGTCACAAAATGATCCTAGGATATTTTAGTTCCAATGTCATCCTTCCCTTGTACTAAGATAAGAAATCCATTTACTAAGATAAGAAACTCTCTAAATCTGGTTTAATATTTTCTCCTAAGTGAACCTTCCTATCACATCTTGAGATATTATAACTCTAAGATGGCCACCTTGGAACCAACATATCTTAGGATCTAAGAGTGAATCCTAGGATCACATTGGAACGCCCCCCAGGACCATATCGCAAGATATCATTAGTTTTTATCACAGGAGGAGGCGCCAGTATGTCTAACCTTGTACCTGCATATCACAGCAATATGGGCCTTGCGAAATGGACAGAAATTCAAACCATCTCCACGACATTATCAAACATGTCAGATGAATAACGTAGCTTGGGTTAAGCCAATGACATTTCCCCTACGACTTTACTGCGATGAAAAAGTGTATCGCATGACTTTAAAGTCGTAGCAACTGCAACATACCCTATTACACTAATGCGACATCTATTATATCATAGGCGTCTACGACTTGACCATGATGTGATTATATCGCAGCTGTATCGTAGCCATATCGTAGCTGATGTAGTGTAGTGGAATACCCCCTTTACCCCCTTTACCCCCTTTACCCCCATACCCCCCCCCCTCCCAAACACCCAGCCAATCCCTGTGCCCAGATCCATCTCTATTACACTGACAATATTCAATTATGAATTTGCATTTCAGACGCGGGGATTTCTACCGAGTTAAATTGCCTGCTCGGCTTTTTCCCCGTCCTCAAACAGCGGCCACAATCCCGCCTCTACACCCGTAGATGACGGCTGTCCGGGAAACAGGTTTTCAAACCACCCTATTTTTCCCGCAGTCCCCCGGGTGCCCAATCGCCCATTCCCTGGTAGTCCGTTCTGACCCAGATTAGCTATTGCATAAGGGGTCCATACACCCACAACTGTCCATGGCTTATATTGGCCACATAAGATTTGTAAGGAATTCTTTTTATTGATCCTCTAAAAATGGCATGGAAACCCCTTTGTTGGTGTTTGGGTGCTAACTGGTTTATGGTCCTACCTGCCATAAACCAGTGGCTGCAAATCATGCTGGGATTTGGGTGGGAATTCCCACCCAAAATGGCTGTAGGTTTACAGACTAACTTTGCAAAACAGTGGGTCTGACTGGACAGACTAATTCCCTGGCCGCTCGTTCGCAAGGTGCCGGGCACTCAATGAATAAATGTGTGTGTATACACGGTTTTAATCTGTGAGGTAATTTGATGGAACTCCCAGCCTGTCACTGCGGCTGAGCGAAGAGCACAGAACCAATAACTTGTTTCCTGTTTTTAGGATGCTATGCCACAAACAGATAACTGCTAAGTCACAAATATTATTTTGGGGTATAGCATCTGTAGTCTAGTTGATGATAAGTCACAAACTGTGACTCAGCAGCTGTTTGTTGGATAGCATCAGTACAAGACACTAAGATACAAACAACTGCTAAGTCACAAATATCATTTTGGGGGATAGCATCTTTAGTCTAGCTGATGCTAAGTCACAAATATTTAACTTAGCAACTGTTTGTGGGATAACATCACTACAAGACGCAAAGATACAAACAACTGCTAAGTAACAAATATTTGAGGAATAGCATCTGCAATTAGAATGATGGGACAGCAAATGAAAATGGGACACGGGTCCGATGAACTTACATATTGAATGTAGGCCATATTAAAATCCCAATGAAAAAAACTTCTTTGATAGATACTACTCATTAGGATAAGGGCAGGGAGGAAAACCCAGAAACTCACTTCGAACATAACTTAAGTTCTGATAACGTATTTACATGTACATGAAGCATCACGACATCTCAACATTAGAATTCTAGTCTTTTCACATTGCTAATCATAAGGCAAATTGTGGTTCTTAACATCGCTTCAACGGAGTTGTATTCTCCTCAGTCAAATGTCGTATTTCATTATACGATGTATCGCTTGCGATGTGTTAAAACTCTCATGATGTTTGTCATAAAAGCCAAATATTGTTTACTAAACACCACGAGTAGACCAACATTGTGACCAAAGATCGTGGAGTGGAACATACAAAATTATGTTTTCTTCTAATGACATTAGGCACATCAACATTCAAATTATGTCCCGATGTTAAGCAGATGTTTGGCATGAAATGTTCCCGATCTTCAGCAAACATTGGGAACATTGTATGTCATTGCAGTTTGCCGTCTCAATTGGCCCCGATTATCAAATGGAAGAATAGGTTTAACACAGTTGCTGCTCACAAAATGTGATCCTTAGAGAATTCAACATCTTGGAAAGTTCGCCATTTTATGTTTGATGCAGCAACCTAAATGACACCTTTATACTTCGAAATCTTTACAGATGACCTTTCAAGTCCTGCGACTTTATCATTATTGTATTTGAATGTATGTTTATGTTTTTCTTTTAATTAACCATCAGGAACTCAAAGGTCATCAAAGGTCTAACGGGTCATTTTCTGGAAAGTTTCTCAGTCATAAGGTAAAAGTAGCTAAAAAATAAACTACATAATATCAGGCTATTTTAATTTGTTATATCATTGAAGGTAAATACGTCTGTAATCATTATCCAAAAGGGGGCAATTTTATAATCAACATTCTTTGTGATATAGATATTTGAAAATAAAGCCTTATATTTCCTATGTATACAGATCTAGAACCAAGTTTTTAAGTACAGAACCAAGATTTCTTTGGCTAAATTAGGGTAATATGAACAACAGTTTTTAAGTCTGGCTAACAGTAACATTACATCATAAAATCGCATATTAATTTTGGAAAATTTCAAAAAAAAACTGTCAATGTCCAATAAATTGGGGCTGGTAATACTATATAATATTATATAATAAATATAAGTAAAATACAGCTTTAACTTAAACTTATGTGGTTTTGATCAATTGAGGAAATTTCCGGAGAACTCAATGTAAAAAAATGGAAGTAAAGCCTGGGAAGAAACATTCGACATAGAACTTCCCCAGAGGATTATGTATGCGGACAAAAGGGAACCCAGAGTAAATTACTATCCCCCCATGGGCTAAGTACACATTTGATTTATATTTGAACATTCACACTTTTTCAAAAATGGGCAAACCCCCTCCCCCCCTACAACACGTGCATGTATACTAAATGGGAGGCCCCCTTCATCTGCACAAGGAGTGGTCTTTCCTGGCCAGGACCTTTAACCTGTCGACACCGGCCAGAGGGGGGGATGTGGTTTAGGAGGAACTGGGGTTATCAGTAAAGGCGCGTCCCCACGAGGCGAATAATCATCAACGACTAGCTGTAATTCTTCAACGACTAGCCGTTATTTGTTGACTCCTCCTCATCGTTGACAAATTACAGCTAGTCGTTGATGTTCTACAGCTAGTCGTTGATGATCTACAGCTAGTCATCAGAAAAATATTGGAAATGTCCAATTTTTTTACCCTATTCATCAACGAATTGTGCCTCTTTTTGTCCAGCAACAAGGCACCCACGTGATTCACCTAGTTGTTGGCAAGTAGATGCAAACTATTTGCCCCATGGCGATCCAGTATTAGACACTAAAGCCTGGTCCCCACCTGGCGACTAGAATACAGGGAATCAGTGGCGATTAATGTGGTTAGTCACCCGGTGAAGTACTAAAAAGTCACGATATGATGTCCTGCCTGCTGACTAAATAACTAGATACCAAGGTTTCGTGGTGAAATATCTTTTCCTCATTCCCACCGGCAATTAGTTAATCACCGGGCTAAATACTAAAGTGTCCTCTAGTAGCCAGTAAGTTTATGGCAAGAGTGTCCAAGCTTGGAGATTAATTTTTCAGTAGCCTGGCGACAAGTTAGTCACCCGACATCTTTTTTTTTTCATATTACTGGATCCCTATGAGGCGAATAGTTGCACTTGGTCGTCAACGACAAAGCTGATGACCACTGGTGCCCTATTGGTAGGTGATTAGACAGACTAATGGTTGACGAATAGGGTGAAAAAATCAGTTCGATATTTTGCCAATGATTAGCTTCAAATTGTCAATGACTAGCTTAATTTGTCAATGACAAAGATGCGTTGATGAATTGCAGCTAATTACAGCTAATCGTTGGTGACTAATCAGCCGTGGGGTTGTGCCTTGAGTGATCGGTGAAAGCTACTAATCCCACTAATCGCTGAGATTTAGTCGCCACATGGGGATGCCCCTTCAGGCTGTCATAGTAAACCAGGCACTTACCCTGTCTGACCTGGACCCCGAGTTGATTCAATTTGTACGCGCAGGCTGTAAAACCACCCCTTCAAGGCGGGTGAGCAAGTTACGTCTGAATATTATGGTTAAGGTAACTTCTTTCTAGCACCTTAATCTTTTCTGGGAAAGTCTCCAGTTAGACATTTCCTCGCTCGAAACAACCACAGGCAACTCATCTAAATGAGTTATGTTTGATAGTATTAAGACTTTAATGTCATCATCATTTATCACCATGATCTAATGTAAGTTCAGGAAAGAAAACATTACTGTTAAGGGAAGAAAACATTACTTTCCTCTTAAAAGAAGTTGAAATGAGACAGATTTTGGTGATTCTGTTTTTCAAGTCTTTCGTACATACTTAATGGAAGCCCCCCTACTTCTGCACAAAGAATTATGTTTGATATAAAATACCCATAACCCATTTACAGCCGTCTTAGTACAGGTTAATGACCGTGAGAACGCTGAAGGGAAATCATTAAAATTAAATAAAGACTCATTCCAAGACGGTTTCGGAAGTCCTGGACCAAAACTTGGGTGACCCTGGGATACCAAGTGGGCCCTTGATGCGCATTTCTCAGCATTTGTCGATTCATAAAGTGAAAATAATAGTTATGTTTTTTTTATTGTGATTGTGCATCTTAGATTTACTAAACAACAAAATTAATTGAGCCATTTGGTATTTCCAAAGAAACACCAACTTTACCAAATAAATTTTGACTTGTAGTTTGAAAGTAAGAGATTTGAAAGGAAATTGTTTAAGGAATACACAGCAATTGGCAATTTTTTCTGTTCCTATGTGTAGCTCTTCTTCTTATTTTATATATATATATATATATATATATATATATATATATATATAAAAGTGACCCACATTCTTTTTTGCTTAAATATCTTGGCACTGGTATAGTGCATTGTTATGCACTCCCCAGAGCTGTATCACTGAGCTAACTCTCTTCCTGTGTGACAATATCCACATCTGAATGCTGGCTATTTTTGGGTACACTTTACAGGAAATGTTCCTGATTGTGGGTGCTTGGGGTAAAAGGTTACTTCCCCCAAATTAGGATTAAGAAGATTGATGGCTGATCTCATCTGAGCATCATCACTTTATGTAATGGCCTCCCTACTTGAGGGTTCAGGCCTGCCAGGGGGTTTTAACCCAGGATCAAACTGTTATCAATAACACTTCATCACCTGCAGAAAATACCCCGCAAATTAAGTGTGGCCTATAGTTCATTCCGCGTCCCATCCTCCGATCTGCCATTAATGAAGACTGATCCGATTGTGATGATGCTCTTATGGCCAGATTCAATGCTCCTATTACCTTTAATCACATTGCGAAGGCCTGCGGGCACCCGCGGGGCTTACGATAAATACCAGATCGTCATTCGATGAGTACAAATAGTCCCAGAAGGCATTGCGGCTATACCACCGAGGCACGTTTCGCCACTGATAGTTACCATTTCCACAGACACAAGGTCTGTTGGATCATACTAGCAAAATATACTGCAGCCAGGGAGTTGTTAACAGATCTGCCATGACCTCAAATATCTATCACTATTCACAAATTAATTAGGCTGTTTAAATGACACTCTGTTCCTATTCTGAGTGCATCCCATTGCACATTGCTCAACATATTTAAACTGCCCACGCCTCAATTAGGATTCAGGCCTCTCAATTATTGAGAGTCGTTCTATTAAAGATTAAAGTTCAAGAAGCTCATGCAAGTCCATTAATGGTAAACTTGACTAGAAATATAAAATTAGATCTGTATAACTCTCAAATGCCCATACATAAGAAGTCAAATGAATAAAGATTAAAAGTAATTGTCAAAATGTAGTAATTTTCTACATTCCTTATGGATAGCCCCCAGAGTATTATATCTTACACCACCGAGGTTGATTTATTTAAAGAGGCAGAAGTCCAACGTGTTTATCACTGATCACACATTTTATGGGAATATTTCCAGACAAACTGTAAAACCTAGGAAACTGATGACTTGTTTCTTCACAACAAAGGTCTCCAAACTGAAACATAAAGGTTGCTCACAACACATTAAACCGATTTGCCATAATGAAAGCGCAGTCATCTTCGTACTTGAGAATAAATAATCCCGAACAAATTACCTCAAGGACAATAAAACAAACCCGGAGAGAGGATGGAGACAGGGGCCAGATGCAGCCGACAAGTACGCCCGACAAGTATGGCCGACAAGTGTGGACGACAAGCTTGCCCATGTTGAGAGGGTTTTGGTAAAGTAAAGAAATGTGTTAAACAGTTTAAGTGTCTCAAGAGGACCATTTTAGTTTTAAAACAGAGAAAGATAACTGGATGTGAGATGGCACAATAGAACGGACTAATTCAAAATAGAAAGTTTGCATTGTTGACAATTACTATGCTAAGAGGTAGGCTTCCCCAGTACATAAGTATTCAAGAGACTTTACAGAATGAATTAAAGCATAATATTCCAAGTGAAAGTATGTATCCATGAGAGACTTGATTTATGATCAAACTTTATTTGTAATAGAACTTGAACAGTGTTTGATTAATAATTTTCATACCTATAATGACATACTCAACCAACTGAATTTCTGGTAGTACTAGCAGTGATGGATGGAAAAGTATACATAGTCTAACTACAAATAATGTATGAAAAGATCAAAAGGTTTTGTAGTTAGACCCTAAACAGATCATTTACAATCACTGGGTAATTTGGTGATATTCCTTTCTAATCCTTGAAACCTTTAACCGTTATCAAATGTTATCAAATTGCATTAAATCACTTATTTCACACCGTAAACTAATTCAGAGGGAGCAGAGAGAAGGCTTAAACCCCATATGCACTGAGCGACTTTTACACAGTCGGCCAATGGATCGCCACTAAAATCTGCCAATCCGTCTGTTAGCATAGTATATTGAAATGTGCATGTTTAATCCGAATCAGTGCTAAAATCAGCAGATTCTACCCCTAGAATTGGCTGATTTTAGCGCTGATCAGTCGGCCGACTGAGTTAAAACGTCCTTGTGGGTATGGGGCTTTATAATGGGTTTGTTCGGGGCTGGGGCTAAGCCTGTACAACCCATCAGGATCCTACCACAGCAGAATGTATGGCCAGGTCTAATTAGTTTTCAGTCCTAATCACCAACTACCAAGGCAATGTAGGCAGGGACAACTCCTGTGTCCAATGTCCATACCTTAAAGTGGGTAGAACATATCTACATACTAAAATCCTTTACCTTTCAAATCTATAGCTGATAAATAAAATTAAATAACATTTTTAAAACATTGCCACAATGTTCTGTTTATTTCTGCTTTGGTTCTTGTTAACATTATGTTACTTGGATGGCACCCAAACATTTCAAACCTAACATTGAGATGTTGCACTGTGATGTTATTGTGACATTCTGGTTAGATTCCTTCATAAATAACCATAACATGATAAAAATAACATGATTATAATATTTTTGTATTTTGTATGAGTAAGGTCTTAATATCACTCAAATGTGATATTGGGACAACATTTTTTATTAGTCAGTCTCAACCTAACCTAAATTAGCGTAACTGTTACGAAAACTTCCACAAGTAACAGACTGAAGAAAAAAGTATGGTTGCGGAACATGCCTGTTCCGTTGCTGCCTGTCCGGGTGGTTCCTGGTACCTCCTCGTCTCTCTGGTTTCCTGGTACCAGGCGCGCTGCGGTCATGTGTCTTCATAATGACCAATTCCAGGATTTCCCGGATTTCCTGGATGTTTCCGGAGCAGTCGGCACGCAATCCGATGACGAGTGGTGTAAGCATAGGCTATTCTGTAAGACAAGCAGATGTAACTGCCTAGATTAGTGATGCTGTTTTTAGCATCTTATAGACATAATATGTTGTTTAATTCTCCCTACCACGGGTAGCATATTTGCTGGGTTTTACCTATTCCTAATCAGGGTGCATGCTGGGAAATAATTATGTCGACAAACTACAATGCTTAAACAATTGTCATTTATCATTGCATTATTTGTGGTTCAAAATTATGGACATCAATATAAACTATTGTTTTCATTTTTTATATGTGTATGGCGAAGGTAAGTTCTCGTATATAACTCAGTCAACTAAAGATCTGGGACACAAGAAACAACTCAAAATCCTCAACGCTTTCTGTCACCTCCTGTTAGTTAGTCTTTTCCTATGTTCTCATATATTCACCAAAATGCAACTCTCATGGCACATTCAACGTGTAATGACAATATGAGTCCTGGTAATGTACAACACTTCATACAGAATAATATTTATAATATCTAGCCGTAACTCTTAACTATCGCTATGTCACAATAAAAGGAACACAAAATGAGCTGTTTCTAACTGACCAGATCTATAGATGAGAATGAAGAGAGTGACGTGTAAGTAATAAGTGTCACCCCATGTGTCACCCTTGTCACTTCCCACTTAGTCCACCAAGCTACATACGACAGGCACTCCATCCACATTACCAGCAGTGGCGGGTATAATCCTAATCTCCCGCACACCCTAGAAACCCGTAATCAAGAAAGTAGGGAAGACATTTTGTGTAATCAAACTGTGCTTTTTAGAAGGTTACAATTATGTCATTTTCATCGCAGGAGTCATTTGATATGCAAAGGGCTGATTTAGAGACCAACCAAGCAAGAATGTAAAGACATAATATCAAAGCAGTAACATTCCACTTATTTCTGCTTTGGATCTTGTTATGGTATTTTGATGCCCAGCTAAGCTGCGACGTAACAGAACTGTTCTGCGACCCTGGACCTCTCACACAGAAAGCAGGGAACATACCACTGAGCTACTGAGGATTGCACTGATTGGTAGGGTAAAGCAATTGCATTTATGCTAATACTTCTACTATTGCTACAATTTCTGCTATGAGTCCACGCCTACATATATATAGTTATATATAGACATTATTCATAACTATGTATGTATACCTACATACATACATACATAGTTACTACTATTATTATCTCCATGTCATACATATATCTAGACATAAATATTATGCATAACTGTATATGTATGTATGTATGTATGTATGTATGTATACATACACAATAATTATAGTTATGCATACTATAATGTCTAGATATAACTCCTATCAGATTACCTGAATATATGTATGACATGGACTAATCTAGTAGTTATTGTAGTAATAGTAGTAGTACTAGCATAAATGCAATGACTTGACCCCAGCTACTAGTGCAATCCTCAGTAGCTCTTTGGCAAATTCCCTGCTTTGTGTGTGAGAGGTCCAGGGTTCTATGCCCACAGGAGCCGGGCCTTACTTTTCTAAATCTCATTTATCAACCACATTCCAAATTGAATACAACAAAAGGTTACCTTTTCTCTCTCTAAATTATCAGTTGTTTAGAAATAGAAGATAGAATGAAATGCTAGGTATAGTTCATGAATCAAGCCAAATGATAAAAAAATATCACTCATATTGCCTGAAAATCCACAATAAAATTTCCATAGCTGAAGAACGTAACCAGAACGTTCTATAACGTCACAGTGCGAAGTTGCAATGGGAGGTCGCAGCAACGTTATTGGGAGCCATCAAAATAACGTAACAAGAACCAAAACAGTACCAGACAGAACGTTGCTGCAACGTTATAATAACGTCATGTGCTTGCCTGGGTGGCATCCAAAAACATCTTTAGAACCTAACATTGCAATGTTGCACTGTGCCATTATGGGGCATTCTGGTTATGTTCTTTCATGTAGATATAATGTTATTATAACATTCAGTATAAGTAAGGTCTCAACTTCACTAGAGTGTGATTAAAATCATACTCTTTTTTAGTGAGTCTGAATATAACCTAAATTAACATAACTATTAGGTGAAAAATGCTGACTGTAAAGGCCGTATTTCACATACTGAAAGTGCGCTGCCGCTTTGATGCCGATACAATTTCGGTAATGCCGATATATAATCGGCAGTACTATTGATAATATTTACCAACATGTTGGTAAATTTTTCCTGCTGATTTTGGACTGGCCACCGATTTTCTACTTTCAGCCGCCGATTTTCTATTTTTGGCCGCCGATTCTGTACTTTTGGCCACCGATATTGCACCAAAGGTAAGGAACGTTGCTATGGAGAGGCTCAATATCGGCGGCCCGCACTTTTGGTATGTAAAATACGGCCTTTAGAGTATGGTTGCAGATCATGCCTGGGTAAGCCGGTACGAAAGAGAGTTATTGTAGACACTGTACTGCCATGTGTTTTGTTAAGCTTTAGCTTGTTAATGGGAGAGTGAGAGATGAGGTTTTATGCAGTCACGACAGGTTGTGTAATATAACTGTGAATAAATAAGCATATTGTTGTTTGCATAATTAACAACTGTGTATTATCAAAAATGCGACAGTGAACCAAACAGCCAAGAATTGACCCCAGGTATTGGTTATACTACTCTTATGCTACTCTCGCGACATTTCTCTTTTGTTCTCCAGGCAAGTTACTGAACATAACCTACAGTTCTCCCCATCAGTAAACCTCTGGAGGCGCATTTGGTAAACCTCCGCAGATAAGGTATGAAACATCCACAGGTGAGGTAAGAAACCTCTGCAGGTTAGGCAGGAACATCAGTATGTTAGGTAAGAGACCTCTGCAGTTTAGTTAAGAAACCTTTGCAGGTTAGATGAGAACCTCAACAGATAAGGTAAGGAACCTTCGAGGTTGGGTAGGAATTTTCTACAACAATACTAACTTCTTCGTCTAATTTCGAATTCTTGAAAAGATCTATTGGCAGTTTAGAATGCCCAGATTCGAAACACACATATATATATACCTTTGGATGTAGAGTCCAAGAGGCTGACCACTATGCTATTTTGGCAGCTGGTATACACACAGTACTCTGTATCAATGGCGTCTGGAAGTAAGATCAATCAACTCTACTATATATTTCCTCAATGATTGATATAATATATTTCGCACATTAGAGGCCGTATTCCATATGCTGCTGACTCCCAAATACCCCTGCAGTCTTCCAAATAATCCTGCCAACTTCCTACCACCCCTGGTCCACACCTCTTATCCCAGCTTACCACCCAACCCCTTCTGATCCCTTCAGACTCCTGCTGAACCCCTTATACCTCTGATGACCACCTCATTCAGAGGTGTCCCCAAGCCACAAACTATGTGTGATTTAGTGTCTTTACCAGTTAGGGACCTTTTTTGCTAGTTAGGGTCTTGAGGGTGGCACTTAGTCACGAAATGGCACTAAGTCACAATCTGTTGTGACTTAGTGCTTCTCTTGACTTAGTGTCTTAACACCCTATCTGCTTATGATGTTGTAGTGATATTTTTACCGAACAGTGCTAACCACATCAAATCAGTACCATGATGGGCAATATATAGTCCTTGTCCTGAGAGGCGACCCTGTAGCTGTAATTAACGCAATGATGAACAGAGCACACTTGGACCTGTTCGTGGCAAACCCCTTCCCCAATGCGGATAATTAATATAGATGGCATTTGACATGATTATTTGCTGGTTCCTATCAGGGACCCCTTTACCTTCTACCCTTACATCTCCGACGAAGCCCTCTCACCACCATCTCCCTCCGCTCTCAGTGGCCGAGTGCTGCGGAGTGATATGCTTCACCACATTGTATGTGGCGGGAACAAACGGGACTACAAATTGGCGGCGGAGGCATCGCGCTAATTGGCGTCATCAGGCCCGGCCGTTTACTTATTCCCCTCACCGCCAGATCAGGGACTACTTTTCATCATTACGCTCCGGTAGGCGGACAAAGCATCCAGGCCCCGGCCACCTCCTCTGTCATGGGGGTAGACCCTGAAAATCAACAGGGTGACATGGCCATTTCTTCAATTTGACATGCGACATAGACCTAACCCAGGCAAGCAGCAACGTTACAAGCACGTTCTGCGGCCATACTTTTTTGGTTAGTCTGTAACCTGTCAATCTTCACGTAACAGTTACATTATTTTAGGTAAAGTTGAGACTTACTAAAAAGAAGTTATAATAGCATTATATATTAGTGAAGTTGAGACCTTACTAATAAAGAATGTTATGATAATGTTATCATAACGTCATAGAACGTAACAAGAATGTCACAATAACGTCACATTACCACATCACAATGTTAGGTTTTAAAGACGTTTTTAGATGCCATTATAATGAGAACCAAAGCAGAACTAGACAGAACGTTATAATAACATTATAATAACTTCATATTCTTGCTTGGGTAGTTACAGGAGATAAGAAATGAACGACATGTCATAGGGTATTTCTTAAATTCAACATGTGACATAGAAAGCTCTTAAAATCGACATGAAAAATGAAAATATAGTGACATGCAACATGCCAATCTCTTAAATTCAACATGCGACATGGGGACCCCCATCTAGACCCTTCTGTCCCCTCGGCGTGACGTCAGTGCTCGGGCCGCCCACCGTAACTCACCTCCTCCCACGGCCACTCGGGGGCGCTATCAGCGGGCCCCAGGTGTCACTGGTGGTAGGGGCTTTACTAGTCCGTCCATGACCTAGATACCTCTTACATAATAGGTCTTTACAACCACAAGAGACCATGGCTACTAGTGGTCAATACAAATTTGTAAGGAATTCTTTTATTGGCCCTCTATAAATGGAATAGGGAACCCCTTTGATGGTTATTTGACTGGTTTATGGTCCTACCTGCTTTAAACCAGTGGCTGCAAAGCATGCTGGGATTTGGGTGGGAATTCCCACCTAAAATGGTTGCCGGTTTACAAACCCACTTTGGGAAACAGTTTGTCTGAGCTCGACAGACTAAGGCTTTACGCACCAACCATTGGCCCTGTGTGTCTTTGTGGGGGGATCACGGGGCAGGCCAAGGCTATGGTAAGCCCAATAACTAGGATTTATTAGTATTGTAAAAGATAAAAATAAAGGAATAAAGCATTCTTCCTTTTGGGAGAAATACTTGTGTAATACTAAAGTCGGTTACTCTCACTTTTTTATCATTTTGGAAACTGTCAGAACGTGGATCATCGGCTTTGTTGTCTTAGGTCTCTGCAAATGTTAGAAGCGTCTGGTTATCATAGCCCTGTGTAACCTGATCACTTCTCAGTGTGAATACTACGCGATCAATTTTGCTGGGGTTTTTTTTGGATCATTTTGTCATACCTTAGATTACTTTCCGAATGCCCAGCAACAAGAAATCTTGTCGCCAAAGTGTTCAGTACCCCTCAGGTGTAGCCCCATTTTGCCGTGGTGAACGTGATTTATCGTATGCCTCTACGATCCGCGAATGTTGGAAACATTGGACTATTGTAGGCCTTTACGACTTGCTTCCTTACGAAATCATTCAACATGTTTAATATTTTTGTAGAGATCCTGTGCGATTCAACAAGAGATTGCTTGCAAATGTTATCGTAAGGGACCTTCCTTCTCAGTGTGAATGCTATACAATCAATATCTTTAGCTTTCGATAATATTTTCACACCTAAGATTACTTGCGAAACTTTCAGATTCCAATTTGAATGTTAGAAACGTTGGACTATCATTGGCCTTTACAATCTGTGTCCTTGCGAAATTATTCAACATGTTTAAAATTTTTGTAGACATCCTGTATGATTCAAGACAAGATTGCTTGCGAAAATGATCACAAGGGACCTTCCTTCCCAGTGTGAATACTAAAAGATCAATTTCTCTAGCTTGCGATAATTTTATTGCACCTGACGTTATTTGCAATGCTTAAAATAAAATTTTCGTAGCTCTCTACGATTAAAACATCGACCAGGGCGAATGGGGCTCCACTGAACCTTCAACCATGGCGAATGGGACTTGTGACCCATTCCGCTCCCCATACCCAGAACGACCCACCTCTCACCACAGGGTGGGGGATAAATTAGCAGCGCTTTTCTTCGGATTGGGAGGATGTAAAATGCACGTTCAATCATGTGGCTGAGAGGTGCAGGCCCTATGAGCCTCCCTGAGACTGTTCTCATTGGGTCTGCCCAGGCTGAGCCTGTCTTACACTGCAGGGTAGAAAACGGAGGATGGCTTAGACCGCTTAAACCTGTATAGGCCTGTAGTGAGTTGTACCATGGGGGTGGCCATTGTCCCCCAGTACAGGCCAGTCGGGGGACAAGGTAGACCCCTCCACTGCTGACAAGCTACCATGAGCCAACTATCTTTTGTTTGCTACAGCAGTAAAACTATATTTGATGAGATTGAAAAAAAAGAAGTTATAGATGGGTAAGATTTATCCCTGCCCCTTCCCTCTGAGGGACCCCTAAGAAGGTTGTATGCACAGTGTTTTTAATCTGTTATCAGGCTAGAATGCTGTTCCTAGATATTTAGCCATCTAGTTGGACAATGCCTGAATAGGTGAATTGGTGAGCTAACACAACAAATAAATGTCTTTGTAAGAATATTATAGAGGAGGAGGCTGCATATAGGCTGAGTACTATAATTACGTGCATTCATGTGCACATGCACAACATATATATTTCTCTTTGGCAAGTTTAAGTCCCCGCCAAAAGCCCCCCGGACAGTAATGACAACATTCTGCCACAACAAGACAGCATTAACTGGGTAGGGCCCTTCACAACAATACAGAAATAGCAAAATTCTCCAACACAGAAATGAATTAAAGTTCCACCATAATATATGATTTGAAAAAATGTTTAGCTTGACAATATTATTAATTAGTACAATAAACAATAAAAGGTACAGGTTTTGATAGCCATGCCCACATCCTCCAACAGAGAGTTGTTACTGACAGTATCTTTGTATGGCCAATGTGGCAGTGGCAACATCCTCCAAACAGACAACAACCCATCCAAGGATGCAACGTTATTATAACGTTGCAGCAACGTTCTGGTTGGTTCTGTATTGGTTCTTGTTACATTCTTTTGATGACTCCCAATTATGTCACTGCAACCTACTGCTGTGACGTAATATTCTGAGGTTATTACAACGTTATGGATACGTTCTTCAACACAAACAGAAGGTTCTTACAATGTTCTGCTATGGTTTCATCCTAACCACACCAAAAAAAAAGTTATAGTAACATTCTGATTTGTTGAGGTTTCAACTTCACCATCAATAAGATAATTGTTACATGCCATCTTAGTAACTAACTAACTGACTAAAAGAGACTAGAATGTTTCTGTTATGTTGCAGGTTGGCTGGGAAGTGGAAGAAGTTGCCAGGTGTGACTAGAGAATGAGCCCCCAGTGTCCCTAAGTTTACCTAGACTCTGTACACGTCTCGGTCAGTGTCAGTCATGTTCCCCTGCTCCATCCATCACCGAGTCACAATGAGCCTCCGAGGTCATTCCCACTCTCACCCAAACCATGCAACTTTGACTCCTTGAAGGTCAAGTGTCAAGACAGGGCCACCTTTGTGATAGATTTTCCTACTGATCATTAAAAGTAATTGTGTCCTAGACTATACCACTCTGTATCTTAATTACTTTAACTTTAAGTCACGGCAGGTAAACTCGCTAAGCAGGATCAATAACATAGTTTTTGGAAAAATTTATGCTATGGTATTATGTAGGTTATCCTTGGTTTCCACAACCCAGGCACTTACAAAAAGGTTGGTTGGTTGGTTATTGGTGTTTAATGCTGTAATAACACCTGTGGTTATATAACTGCGAGAACAAGGTTTTTGACAATTCTGTCTTTTTGATGATTGTATCTATGAAATGATCCAATTCATGGGAAGGTAGAGACCATACCCCTAGACTCTTACTGAGGCAGGTGTTCTTTAATATGCAGGGTCCCATAGGCAGGGCCCTACACACAACAGCCAGTGGTCCTAAGACCTTTGATAATTATAACCCAGTTTTTGCCACTGGGAGACATGTAGAGGGGAATAGCTGGCAGCCCACCTCAGCCCAGGATTGAACCCGGGCCTGCTGCACAACAGACAGACACACTAATTACTTCACCGCCCCAGACGCCTCTAACAAAAAGGACTCTACATATTTACACTTCAATATTGAAATTTAAAAGTTAAGTTTATGATTTCTAAATAAGCCGTCCTAGCTAGTTGGTCAAAAAGAACACAATTAAGATGGTTTGTACTTGTACTTAGTAACTCTATAATATATTATGTTAATATCTGCCACTGTCATCTTACAACCATTTTGACACAGAGTTGTTTTATGAGAATGATATGTTTTGGTTGTCAAATTGACAACTTTATCCTGAAATCACCCAACGACAACAATTGAGTTTTAGCCAAAGTTGTTTTTGTCTAAAGGATATATTTTGCAACAATAAACAGGAGTGTTGATGGGGGTTCTGATGTTGCATGTCAAATTTAATAAATGCCCATGTCGCATGTTTCTATATTATTCTAAATTTCCGTGTCAATCCAAAGAAGCTTCAATGTTACATGTCGAATTTAAGAAAAGTTCATGTCATGTCATTTATTTTTTCCCCATGTAACTAAAGCAATTGTCCCCAATTGGTGATTACAATTTCGAGGCACAAAGGCGCCGTGATGTCGGGCAACTAGATAACTAGTCGCTGTGGTTTTGTGGCAAAATATTTGACATGTTTAATATTTCCCCAAAGCCACGGGTGACTAGTCAGTCACCGGATGACACACAAAAGTGTCCTCTAGTCGCCCACAGATTTGTATCAAGAGCGTCCCAAAGTGGGGGACTTGTTATTCGCCGAGCAACCAACATTCTGTCCTTGGTCACCAGGGAAATGCACTAATCGCTGGGGATTTAATCACCACGTTGGGAACTGGCTTTAGGCTCATATCTTTACCCCTATTACTAGGACAAGCCAAAGGTTACAACACTTTGACAACTTTTTGAAGCCCCTCCCTGTGTTTTCAGTGTACACAAAAGCCCTGTTCCTTGTATAAAGGCATTCTTACTTTGTATGTGAGAGAGTGACTTCTGTATCAGAATAAGTGATTTTTCTAAACATTGAAAATAGTTTTCTAGTTATATTCCCGTCTTACTCGACCAGTGTAGGCTAACCCTCAATGTATAGGCCTTTACCCCTTACACATGTAGTTAACTGCGCACAAACCTGTAACTGACCGAATCAAGTCCAAATAAAAACTCTGCTGGGAGAGTGAGGCTGGCCAATCTTTCCCTGGGGGGCGCAGAAGTTGATGACGTAGTCCGCACGTCCTGTTCCACACCCCACGTGGTGGGGCCGACAGGTGGTGATAGCGGTAGTCTGTTGAGTTCAGACCCAATGTTTCCCAAAGTGAGTCTGCACACCAGCAACCATTTTAGATGGGAATTCCACCCTGAATCCCAGCATGCTTTGGGACTGCTGGTGTATTGCAGATAGGACCGTAAACCAGTCAGCACCCAAACAACCATCAAAGGGGTTCCCCATGCCATTTATAGAGGGCCAATAAAAGAATTCCTTACCAATTTTTAGTGACCACTAGTAGCCATGGACTTTTGTGGGTGTAAAGACACATCATGTAAGAGGTATCTAGGTCGTGGAAGGACTATGATAGCGGCTGAGGGCGTGCCGAGCAAAGGGTCATCGGGGAATTTTTGTGACCATTTCCCCCCGTCTGGCCATTGATATAGCTTACACCTGTGGGATAGATGGTGCAGAAGGAGGAGTCCGACTGAGGCTGAGTGAGCCTGTGATGAAAGGTGGCAGAAGTAAAGGAGTATGTGTGGGCTAATTCTTAAAGGGCCATACCCACTAAGCAACTTTAGCGGTAATGGGCGACTGCACAGACGTCAAATTGCCGGGTGATTGTGATCGCCTGTGATTGTGCTGGGCAATTCCCTATGTGTATGGTGTGTGTTCTTGGCGATGGGCGATGGGAAAATCATCAGAAAAATTGCCGGGAAAATATCAAACTTGCTAGATATTACAGTCGCCCGGCGACTTTACCAACAATTTGCCCAGTTGTCCGTTGTCCATCAACGGTCAGATCGCTTAGTGGGTACAGGGCTTTATGCTGTATATCCCCTGAGGGCCGCACCCAAAAGGCCAATTTGTGACATGTTACAGCGCCATGGGGGTTCCCATCGTGTCTAATATGTCCCTAGATTTTTGAAATATGGTATGGAATAAGCTTTGGCAACCATGGCAACTGAGTGACCAAGAGAACCAATATCACTAACTCATCACACAGAACTCTAGAAATCCTTCACCCTGAGGTGTCATTGGTCTTTCATCTTTGCATAATTAAAGAGATATGTCCAAAGTACTGTTAATTTCAGAATGGCATGATTTCGGTCTGTGATAAAAGAAACTAGAGCCTAATGGGTTTGGGATTTAACATATTAAGCATTTTGAAAGTGTATCAATTTGTGTAGAATTACTTTGTTGGTTAACCAGGCAAGAATGTAACGTTATTATAATGTTGCGGTAATGTTGTATTTGGTTTTAGTTTGGTCCTTGTTACATTATTTTGATGGCACCCAATAGCATCTTTAGAACCTAACATGGTGACTTTGCATTGTGACATTATTATAACATGCTGGTTATGTTACTTCATATATATAACATATAATCATAAGATTCTGTTTTGGTAAGGTCTTAACTTTACCAGAATATAAAGTTATTATAACACTGTCTTGGAGAGTCTTAATCTAATGTAAAGTAATGTAACTGTTATGAGAAAATTGGGCGGGTAACAGACCGACCAAAAAAGTAGGGATGTTACGTCCCTGCTTGCCTGGGTAGTCTCCAGTACATCCCAGGATGTTGCAGATTTAGAGCATCGCAGAACATTATCCAAACGTCACTCACAGAACGTCACTGTTATGTCACTCCTTTGTTTGGCTTCTTTATAATAAGCCCATCCTACATTGGATAAATCCCAGAGTCGGACAAGGGTTGGACAAAATAACAATATAAGCCATCCTTGTCTCTTGGAGTTGAGGTTACTGTAAATAAGCAACAATTATATTCTTCTATATCCCCAAGTGTTGCTAAAACATTATGATATTTTTAATATTGTGATGAACGGCTATTCAGCCAAAATACATAGAGGTCAAAATAATAGAAATAAGGTAATAATGGAAATATATGTAAGAGAACGAAATAGATGTAAAAGGAACGAATATGAAAAGGAACGAATATGTAAAGAACGAATATGTAAAGAACGAATATGTAAAGAACGAATATGTAAAGAACGAATATGTAAAGAACGAATATGTAAAGAACGAATATGTAAGGAACGAAAACGTAAAGGAACGAAACCCGGAAATATGTAAACCGGAAGTGAAATGTAAACCGGAAACGGAATATATAAACCGGAAGTGACGTCAGTTGTAGGTCACGTGACCGAAAGCAGCCAATCAGGGCTGACCTCTCTAGTATATAAAGGGGCGGTGAGGCCCGAATAAACAGAGTTCTTTAACAGTTCTCCTGGTGTCCAGACGTGTCCTCTTTCCTGAAACAACCGCTAAAGATGAGCCGATCAGAGTAATTAAGCCGAAGTTAGGACAAAACAGTTGAAGTTCGAGATAGGTAGTAGAAACATAGGGTAAGGGGCCCGACGGCCCGAAGAACGAGGAACGAGGGAACGGAGTAAGGCACGAAGGCCCGAAGTAGTCCGAGAAACCGAGGCGTAGTATGGTACGAAGACATGGGGAGCGGAACGAAGGAGCGAAGTCCGCGGGGACGAGGGCGCGGCATGCTCGGCCCCACGCTACCAAACAATAGGCGACCGTTGGCCCGTCGCCCCCACGGACCGGAACTCAGGGGTGGACCGCCCCCCGGCCGACCCGTACCCCTGCCATAATTTCCCTCCCCCGCAGTCCTCCGTCGACATCGAGTGCCGATTCCCGATCGATTCGCTCAGCCCCCCCTCGTGCGCGAGGCACGACTCTAGAAACACATCTCGGTTCTTGGCCCGGATTCCCCGTCCGCCCCGAGACCCGAACAACCCCCACGTTCCTCTGTTGTAAGAATCGGCAACCCCGACTTACCAGAGAACGTCACACTGGTGGCAGCGGTGGTGCTGAAATAGGCACATACGGACTTGTGGATCTTGGGTGTTTCGTCGGTATTGGATACTCATGGCGACCGCGGCAGTCTTCGAGCAGATGGATTCTGACGTCGCCTTCAAGGAAGGTGGGGAGGAGAAAGGAGGTGCGAAAACCGAGACCAAAGGGGAGGACACGACCATCATGGGTAGGCAGTTTAATTTTATGGGAACGTCCACCCCGACGGATGAGCAGAATGAGCGGGCTCAACAACAACAGACCGGCCAGGTAGGAGCGAGTTTGAAGAAGTTCAGTTTACGACCAGAGAAGTATGACGGTAAACCGGATTTCGAGGGATGGATCAACCAGTTTGAGGAGTACGCAACATTGGGACGCTGGACGGCCGAGGAAAAAGCGGCGATGCTTTTTCTCTCGCTGACGGGAACGGCACGAATGTACTTTGTCGGACTCCCGGACAGGGAGCGACTCCGTTACTCGGCGAGGGTGGATGCGTTGCGCCGGAGGTTCGGTCAGGAGAAGGACACGTGTAATGCTCTGCAAGAGTTGGCGGGATTGAAACGTGTAAAGAACCAGACAGCGAAGGAGTTGGCTGATAATGCCCGGCGACTGGCATCGAGAGCCTACTTCTCCAACGACTACGCTAGCCAGGAAAAAGCAGCATTACATGCGTTCCAGGCTGCAGTTGGGGAAGACCTTCAGCTGAAGTGTGCAGAGAAAGGATGCAAGACACTAGAGGAGGCGGTAGAGGTGGTAGAAATACAGGAGCGATACTCACGCCGCCTCCTGCGGGCAGTGAAGCCCGAGGAGGACGCCAATACACAGATCATGGCCTTAAACGGTAAGTTGGAGGAGATGATGAAAGAATTGGCAGAAGAACGGGAAGCTAGAAGACAAGCAACGGCCCGGAGGGAGGCGTTTAAGAAGCGAAAAGAAGATTTAGAGTGTCATCAATGTCACCAGAAGGGCCATTTCGCGAGAGAGTGTTCTCAGCGTCAGGGAAACGGACAGTCGCCGTCGCAGTAAGCGCGGGGCCCCCTTCGGGCGCGGCGAGAGAAGTAGTAGGCATGGGAGAATGTGGACTTTATGTGGCCGGGATGGTGGGAGAGAGTGTCGTCCGTTTTTTGGTTGATACCGGATCTATGATCAGTCTGCTGTCGGAACGCCTCTGGAGAGAGTGGGGACGAAAATGGGAAGAACTGGATGGATATGAAGGACGTCTCTGCTCGGTGGATGGTAGTCCGTTGCGGTGCTACGGATGCACGAACTTGCCAGTAAAATTGGGAACGCGCGTGTTGAAGTGGACGTTCATGGTGGCAGACATCGGTAGAGATGAAGGGATCCTGGGAAACGACTTCGCGGTGAAATACCGGCTAACAGTTAAGCCCCACGCGAGTGCTATCTTCCTGCCCACCGAGGGGGAGGGAGAGGGGGAACGAATCCCGGGAGCAGAACAAAGAACGGATGGGATTCGGGCAGTTACCGTCGGAGGACAGGTCGTGCGAATCGAGGAAACGACGGAAATACCCCCACTCCAAGTGACCCGAGTAACAGTAGTAGCGAGAATAGACATAGGACAGAGTGGACAGCTGGCTGTCATCACCGGCGCTGGATTACCTATGGGACTGGAGGTGATCCCAGGAACGGTGACATTGGGAGAAGAAAATGAAGTTTGGGTGGCCAACCGAGGGACCGAGAGCGCGAAATTGGAAACCGGCGGGGTACTCGGAGAAGCCACCTTCGTACAAGAGGTACGAGGAATAGGAAGTGAAGCAAAAGAACCCCCTGGAGCGCTCGTTGAAATGATAGGGGAGGCTAAGAAAGACCTGACCACGAAGGAAGGCGAAGAGCTGGAGAAAGCCATCATGGCCCGGGAACAAATGTTTGCGACCTCGAAACATGAGTTAGGACGGACAGATTTAGTACAACATCGAATTAAAACGGGGGATCAGATGCCGATCAAGCAGAGGGTCAGACGGTATCCGGCCACCAGGAGAGAGGAAGAACGAGCACTGGTGGAGGATATGTTAAATCTAGGGATTATCCAGGAGAGCGGGAGTGCGTGGAGTAGCCCGACCGTTCTAGTCAAAAAGAAGGACGGAGGAACGAGGTTCTGTATCGACTATCGAAAACTGAACCAGGCTACGAAAGTGGACGCCTATCCGCTCCCGCGGATAGAGGACAGCCTCAACACCTTGGGAGGAAGCCTATTCTTTTGCAGTCTGGATCTCGCAAGCGGATATTGGCAGGTGGAGATGGCACCGGAGGACCAAGAAAAGACGGCCTTCGTGACTCAAGGAGGATTGTATGAGTTCAAAGTGATGCCATTCGGGCTAGTGAACGCCCCAGCCACCTTCGAGAGACTGATGGAAAGAATCCTCAGAGGAACCGTGTGGGAGGAGTGTCTGGTATACTTGGATGACATACTGGTCTTTGGACCAACGTTTAAAGTGACTCTGGAAAGATTGGTACGGGTTCTGGACCGATTGAACGCTGCAGGACTGAAGTTAAAGGCGCGAAAATGCAAGCTGTTCCAGAAGAAGATTCCGTTCTTGGGGCACGTTGTCTCATTCAACGGGATCGAACCCGACCCCGAAAAGTGTCGGCAAGTAACCGAGTGGCCGGTCCCGCGGGATCTCCACGAGGTACGAGCCTTCGTGGGATTATGTTCATACTATAGAAGGCATATAAACGGCTTCACGGAATTGGCTGCCCCCTTGTATGAATTGGCAACGAAGGAGGAACCATTCGTGTGGAGCGCGAGACGACAAGAGGCATTTGATGCGATGAAGAAGGCGCTAACTGAGGCCCCGGTGTTGGGATTCCCGGAGGAAGATGGACAATGGTGGCTTGACACAGACGCCAGTGACGTGGGAACGGGAGCCGTGCTATCACAGGAGCAGAGAGGGGAGGAACGGGTGATAGCTTACACGAGCAAAACCCTGGAGTCAAACGAACGAAAGTATTGCACCACGCGGAAAGAACTGTTGGCGGTGGTGCGAGCTTTGAAGCATTTTCGGTGCTACATCTATGGTCAACGCGTGATAGTCCGGACGGATAATAGCGCGGTCAGTTGGCTGCAGAGAAGTAAGGAACCGATGGGGCAGGCTGCTCGGTGGATTGAGATTATCGACTCGCATGATGTGTCGTTCCAACACCGACCGGGCAGGAAGCATGGGAACGCTGACGCGTTGTCCGGGTATCCGTGCAAACAATGTGGAGAGGAGCACGAGAATACCGAAAAAGTGAGAGCAGTGACGCGGGCCCGGGGGTACGAGCCCGGATGGTCCCCGCAGGAGATGAGAGCAGCGCAGAGGAGGGATCGAGATATAGGGCCGATTGTCGCACGGATGGAAGAGAATGCGGACCGGCCAGGTTGGGAGGCCATATCTCCGGAATCCCGGGAAACAAAGATCCTATGGAGGCAATGGGAACGATTAAGCCTCAGGGATGGCGTGCTGCATCGGAAGTACTGGGAACTAGAAGGACATGGTTGGAGGAACCAGTTGGTCGTTCCCCGAGGGGAACGGGCCAAGTTGGTAAGGGAATACCATGGAGGCGCGGCAGGAGCGCATTTAGGAGTCGCCAGGACGACGGCCCTGTTGGAACAAGGGTTTTACTGGCCGGGACTCCGGGAAGACGTGCGGAAGGAATGTCGAGAATGCGTTGCTGAAAAAGGGACGAGGAAGACGGGAGCCGCTACATCAGTACATAGTGGGGGAGCCGATGGAACGGCTGGCCATGGATGTTTCGGGCCCGTACCCAGTCACCAAACGAGGAAATAAGTATTGCCTGATGGTGGGATGCTATTTCACCAAATGGTTGGAGTGTTTCCCGATCCCGGATCAAAGGGCAACGACAGTGGCGAACAAACTGGTTGAAGAAGTAGTAGCACGGTACGGCGCGTTTCGGGAACTACACTCGGATCAAGGCACGAATTTCGAATCCGAGGTGGTGGCTCAGGTCTGTGCACTATTCGGAATACACAAAACAAGAACGACGCCGTACCACCCCAGGAGTGACGGGTACATAGAACGAAGTTTCCGTACTTTGGGGTGTTGTTTGAAAGCCAGCTGCCGAGCAACAGGCCGGGAATGGGACGAGATGGTCCCGCTCGTGATGATGAGTTATAGAGCAACGCCGCAAGCCAGCACGGGAGTGACACCGAACATGATGATGCTGGGCCGACAGACCATGATGCCGCGACAGGCGATTTATGGGAGACCTCTAGGACCAGAGGAGGAACCCCGACGGGTAGGCGACTATGTGGAAAGCCTGGAGGAAGGGCTAGTCGCGGCCTATCGGGAGGCCCGGACGGGGCTGAAACGAGCCGCCATCCATCAGAAACACGAGTACGATGGGAAGGTGACTCGGCAGGAATACCACGCCGGAGAACTGGTCTGGGTGCACGATACGGTAGTGGATAGGGACAAAGGAACGAAGTTGCGATTTCCATGGATGGGCCCTGCACTGATCGTCAAGGTGCTTGACCGAGGACGGGTGGTAGTACGGAAGAAACGAGGGAAACCGGGGGGGGTAGTCCATGTGGACCGCCTGGAACCCTACCGAGGACACGCTGCGCCAGCCTGGATGGTAGCTGACCAGCAAGGATACGAGGCTGCACAGTAAATGCTTGGGGTGGGGCGCGCTAGGGCACGTAAGGAAACGGGGCACCCCTTTTTGTGATGAAGTCGTTTTCGTGTCTCGATTCCGCAGGTGGAAGAGGACCAAGGGAACGACCAAATCGGCGCTACACAAAAAGGCTTTGGCCAAAAAGGACTGATCAACCTGGGGCCATTGAGTCGGGGCGGTGCGTTGACCACTACAGTAGGAGTGCAGGTCGTTAGGCTGTAGAGATTTGCTACCTAGCTGAAGATTGGTTCTCTTGCGGATGTAATATAGGTGGGAAATGCGGGGTTGGAACGAAAAACGGCGTTCGGGAGCCACGACGGCCCGAATGTCTAAAGTAGTCCCACGGAGCCGCTTTCCGGTCAGTTCGGAGGAACCACAGCGTGGAAAAGATGGTTGGATTACAACAGAAGACAGACCCGGTGGCAAGCTGGTGAAGACTTTTGAAGTAATGCCGACTTGGTAATACCGCTTTACAGCGTCCAGGAGACCGGAGGAGAGTAGATGCGGCACTCTCGGGAACGCCGGAGGAACGAACGGACGGCTGTAAAAGGCGAGGCCTGAAACGAGGACGGGCTTTAAAGTAGGTCGTAAAAGGAGTAAAAGAGGACAAAGAGAACGGGGCGGCGGCGAGGAGATGATAACGCCGAGCCCCTGTGTTCTCCGGGAAGTGTGCGGAAGCACTGTGAGGGCCAAGATGAAAAAGGCAAGAGAAGGCGACGAGGGATGAAAAGACCGAGGACGTCCGGTGGGGCAATAAAAGGCCTAGGAAAAACGCGTGGACGGGCGAAGGGCCGCGAGGTAAAAAGCAGGCGAGGCGGTGACCAGCGGCGGGCCCCGGGGACCGGAAAATCGTAGGGGGCGCCACCGTAGAAGTGGATGGTGAGTCTGACGCTAGGGGTCGCTAGTGCAGGCCACGCCCACTTCCGCCTGCGGCGGCTATAAAAGGCAGAGCGCTCGCCGGAGCAGGTCATTCTGGTCAGCCGACCAGGATTCATCAAATCGCAGACGAGCAGACTGAGCTAAGGAGAAGAAAACAAGAGGAAAAGCAGAGAAGCGAGACGAGCAGCATCACCACGAGACAAAAACGGAAACGGCTGACGGGACGAGCTTCAGGATTGGAACGAGCCCCGAAAGCCCGGAAAACGGACACGATGAGCGGACAGTGCTGGGAAGGACATTGTCACGGAAAGGAGTTTAAGCACTTGGCCAAGCATATTAAAGGCCAGCACGATGGATTACGGAAGCAGTACTACATGTGCCCGGTGTGTTCGAATCGAGCCTATTCGACACACCAGGACTGGAAGAAGCACATGACGGACTCACACGAAGGGAACCTGCAGAGGGGGATGCCGAAGCAAGACCCCCTTCTGAGGCTGGAGTATGCTGCGGCGTTCGCCTTGGACCCGAAGGGACGACCGCCGTACACCAGTTTCGCTGCTGGGGATGAAACGGCGGCCCGGGTAGCCAACATGGAACGGGACTACGCGGTGCGCCATCCGGAGGGGTTTCAACCCCCTGAGAGGGCGGTGGATAAGGAGGCACCGGAGAGGCCGCGACGGCATATCCGCATACCTTACTACCCGAGGGCGTCGAGAGGATCCGAGGACAGCGACGCCGAGCAGCCGGAGCAGGTAGCAACCGAAGAAGGATCAGAGGCCGACGAGGCCGGCGAGGGAGCCCAAGCAGCCAAAGCAGCAGGGAAGGGACCCCTGGCCGAGGTAGCGGAACGATCGACACCCACGCGTCGTTCCCCTCGGAGGGCCGCGAAAGGAGTGCGGAAGGAAGCCACCGAGTCGCCGCGAAGCGCGAGCCGAGCCGTGGTCAACCCGAAACCACTCCTGACACCAGACCAAATATCAGGGTTAGTACAGAGCCGAATTAAGAAGTTAAACGCCCAGGGAGAACCACGGGAACCGAGAGGACGAGGACTCCCGGGCAGAGGAAAAGGACGGACATCCACACCCACCCCGAAGCCGGGTTGCTCAGGAATACCACCGGGGGCTGAGGTGGTGGAATTGGTGAGCTCGTCCGACGACCAACGACCGAAAGTAAAAGAGGAAGAGGAGCCGCTCGCTTTCAAGAGGCCCCCGACGCAGGGATGCCCGGCGGAGAAGCCGTCGCGAAAGAAGAAGTGGAAAAAAGTCAAGAAAGTCCCGAGAGAATTGGAGGAGGGAACGAGTTCGGACCAGTCGGAGTCAGGCAGGAGTATGTCGGTCCGAAGCGATCGGTCCTTGATTATTGCTGAGTCTAGTAGCACGGGAGAGCTGGGACCATCACAGCCTGAGACCTCGACAGGAGTCAAACGGACCACGGGACTAGAACCACCTTGTAGCGACGCACAATTTACTATGATGACAGTTCATAAGAAATCAGTGATATACGAATCACGACACCCGGGGTACCCCGGATATTTAAAAGGAACAATGAACCGGGAGGGATCGTTCAGGGGTTACCACGAAGCGAGATCCGACCGGGAGCTGGAGGACAGCATTCGGGAAGCACAGGGAGGCCGGCTGGTGGAAAGAGAAGCATTGTACCTAGGGAGGTTTCTACGCGAGATGGCAGAAAGGCAGGGACTCAAACCGTCGGGGCGAGTGGAGAAAGTAAAGTATGTTCGGCATGCGGCCAGACCAGAGGACACGGCGTCGATGGCCTCGACACAGCCGCTGTTCTCTACCCCTACCCCGACGAAAGCGGATTCACCCCTGGAGAAGATGGTATGTAAGCAGCCGATAGTGCCGCCCCCGGGATTAAAACGAATGAGAGACATTACGGTAGCACCAGACACGCCAGAGACACGGGCGGCGGTTGACAACCTGACGCGAGCCAGTTTGGGGAGCTCGTTTTTCGGGTCGCAGGGATCGGAAGAGACCCCGGGACCACCGTCGCCCGAACGTATGGGATCGCCGCCAGGACCAGATACCCCACTCAAGGACGAGGATAAACACGGGCGGGCGCTACAACCGCGGGTTGTGATACACAGATTACAAATACCGGCTGCCCAGTCCATGGACGCAGAGGTGGAAGACTCAGAGGACATGGAGTTGGGGCAGGCCGAGACCAGAGGATACGAGCCGGAGAAGCAAGAATTGGACGAGTCGGGAGCGGATTCAGTGTTCGGGTCCATAGGAACGGAGATACCGACGGCAGGACCATCTAAAGAAACACCGAGACTCAAGTTATTACGGACACAGGCCATTCACCAGGTCTTACAGGGACACTTTCCGGTGACGGCGCGAGCGGTACGAGACTGGGACGCGGAAGAGGCCATTCGGGTGCAACTGGTGTGGCCCCCGAGGGAGGTGCGAGGAATGACGGCCAAGACAAGAGCAATGGCTTCGGCGTCTATGGCGTTCCTGATGGCACTAGAAACGGGCCGCAAGCCAGAGACATTTGAAGAAGCGATGGCGCAGTTCCCGACGGCGGCACTGGGGCCGTTGACCAGGGAGTTCCCGGGGGTCGACCGGCTAGTTAACGAACACAACCGGACCGTCCAATTGGCTCAGACCCTAGTGATGTACAAAAACGAGGATCAACTGGATGACTTGTTGAAGGCGACAAGAGAGGCGGAAAAACAGAGCGGAATGGTGGATCAGCTTCTCGAGCTCCCCGCTAGGGAGGAGAGACTGTTGCTACCGATCCGGCGCCAAGAAGAAGGGTGAAGTAGATGCTGCTCGAGGTCTTGCACGGAAGAAAAAAACAGCGCGACGGAACCAGAGGCGGAAGATGGCGCGTCGCGAGTCGGGTGGGGAGGGATTACGGGGCGTTGGCTCCTCACCCATAGTGTCAAACCCCCAGGGAGAGAACCGGGCCGAGGCGGAGGTACCTGAGCCGCACAGGAGGCCGAAGCCTGGATAAAAGACTCTCCTGGAGACCGCTGGACGGGCCCGAAACTTTACTTAAACTCATCGGGAACGGACTGGCGGGCTCGAACATTCTTATCTTAATTTATTCCTATTAGTTTCTTTATGGGAATCTTCTTGCGGAAGTGAACGAAACCACATGTGTTAGGAGGTGTTGAGTGTAATCAGCGAGCTGGAGGGTCCATGACTGGAACGAACTTACCAAGCCTGCGGGGCGAATACGGAACGGGAGGAGGCGCTAGGAGGAAAGATAAGTTTGTAGCTGTTCCTCTTCTTCCCTGGAGCCCGCTGCGTTGGTTGAGACCGAGCAGGTGGAACGGGATCGTCCGGTCGCGGAAATCAAATGGATAGCGGGCCGGGCGGCCCGGGAGCGAGAGTGAAAGTTGGGAGGCGGAATCGAAGAAAGGAAATCAGAATGGACGGATAGTGTTGTCATTGTAGTCTTTGAGTCGACGGTCGTGCCGGGGTAAATAAGGTACCGGTGGGCCGGCGACTCGCCGCTGGAGGAAAGGCTGGCGCGGGCCAAGACTGAAAACCCTTCTCCCGCGCTGCCTTGAGCGATCTGGAGGCGAGGAGGAGACGACCTCTGTCCTCTAGCGGCACTTCTACTCCCTGCAACTTTGTCTTCTTGATCTTGGATGGATCGATCAGAATGTGGATGAGCCCGGATTCATGTACCATCATCTTCTGAGTTTCCTTGTCTTCAGCCTCTTACCGCATACGAAGAGCGGCAAAATGGAATTTTTCGACCTGAATGCTGGTTTTATCGTGCCAGAGTTGATGCAGCGAGTCGTGAAAGGATTGCGGCGAGTCGTAGATGTCTCCCAGAGGACCAAGGCACGAGCAGGGACGATAACTTAGGGGCCCTGGCTCGTGACCGACCGAAGCAATACATGAACAAGAAACGAAAAAATAATAGACTTACTAAAAACTTATATTAATATCTTACCTGCAGTAACGACAGTGACTGCTTCCATGTCGTATTTCCTGATGTCTTCTTCTCGAGGAACGAAACAAAATAGTCTTTGAAACATGTAGGGAAGTAGTCTTTGAAATATACAGGGAGGTGGTGCTTGGAACGTCGGCCGCGGATGCCTTGATAGACACCTCAAGAGGTCTGCAAAGAGCGACGAGGAGCGATCCTTCTTGGAGTTCGACATCGGATGAGTTCTCTATATATGCTATTTTTTTGAGAATGGGCCCGTTCCGGATCTCAGAGGTTGACGTTGGGTGCAGATCCCAGTTGATGTCGTCCATCTTCACTTTCTACGGCTTCTTCTTCTCCTTCTCACTAATATCTTCAACTTACCAACTTCGAACCGTCGTACCTAGGAGCAGCCCGGAACGGCTCGGAGCTGTTGTCTCGGCGTTCGTCATAGGCATAGTGGCTTCATGCAATGTGACATGGCACCGTGGACGACTGTGGCCTTACTCCAAAATCAAACCAGACCGGATCTTAAACTTACTTCTATTAACGAACTATTTGTTGGTATTACAGTCTCACGAAAATCGTCTAAAAGCACGGTCCTCCGGGAGGACGAAGAGAAAAACTTAGTAAACAGAGCGAGGCCCGAGAGCCTAGGAAACGAACGAGGGCCCGAGTGCCCGAAACAGGAATCCTCTTCTTAGGAAAATCATCTCATCAGTAGAACGAAGGAGCCTCCCTCTCGCCCCAAAGAGGATTGTCTTCCTGCCGTTGCTCACGGAGGGGGGGAGGGATGAGAGGCACCGGCTCCTGTCATCAAAAAGAAACTTCATCAAAATTATCTTCTTAATCGGGTCTCCGTTCCGGTTGTTGTCATGCCACTTGGGCCCGGAACGGTGATGGAAATACTTTACTGTGGTGGACTCTCTCCGACATCTTTTTCCGAAATCCTGAAATCTTCAAATGTGTCGACGTGGTCGAGGACTGAACATCTTGGTGCTGGGTTAACCACGAGGACATGTGTCGTAAAAGTCAAACTTCAGTTCCTGTACGGAAAACGGACACTTCATCGATAATTAATGATTCTAATCTTCTCAGTCTTACCTTCACCCGGACTCCATCTCAAAGTTTCACTGTGACAAATAGCACGAAACCCGCGACGTCGTCTGCTGAAGCTTCCACTCTAGGCTTTAATGCATGAAGTTAAGTTCCTTTCCACATACAACGCCATCTTCTTCTTTGGGTACCTTGGCCTTTGGCTCGAACATGTTGTCCTTGCCAAACGTGAAAAAGTCACTGGAGGGCTCTGAATGCCGAGGCGACCGAGGGTGCGAAGTCCAAAAAGAACATTCTATCTACAAAAACTTCAGTCTTTCTTCTTCAACTCATCCTTAAAATCATCATCATCACCTAAGAGAACGCAGAGAAGAGTAATAGTTACGGAAGAACGAGGGGTCACGACCGACCGGGTGGGAGAATCACGACCGATTCTCTACCCAAAAACAACGGAGAATGTCTGGACGACGGTAGAACGGACCGAGGGTCGAGAGGACTAAGGGTCACGACCGGCCCTGGCCTCTGGGTGGGAGAGTCGCGACCGATTCTCCACCCGAACTAGGGGAGAACGTCTGGACGACGAAAAACGAAGGGAACGGGGGCACTGCGGGTCACGACCGACCCATGGCCCCGGGCAGGAGGACCACGACCGGTCCCTCTGTCCTAATGAGGGTAAAAAGGCGAGGAAAAACGCGCCGAGGGGCTAAGTAAAGAGAGCCCAGAGGAGAGGAGCGGGGGCGACGGGGTCACGACCGATCCCCAGTCCCGGGTGGGAGAGCCACGACCGGCTCGCTCATCCTAAAGACGAGAAAAAGAGGTGTAAAACGGGTCCTAATAGATCCAGGATAGAGAACTCTGACGAAGATAAAAAGAGACTAAGATATATAAAACGAATTATATGAACTTTCATTAAGAAGAGAGAAAAACGAAGAACGAAAAACGAAGAAAGAAGAGAAATAATTAGCCGGATAGGCCCCGGGGGCCCTCCGAAGTAGACCGGGGAGGACAGAGGGTGACACCTCCTCCTCTGCCGATAAGGAGCGTAGGATTGAAATGTTTCTGGAGTATGTTCTGTTGTCGTTGCTGTATGAACTGTTTTGAAATTTTGTAAAACGTGTTTTCCCACCTTTCAAGAAGGTGCGGGAGGGTGTGATGAACGGCTATTCAGCCAAAATACATAGAGGTCAAAATAATAGAAATAAGGTAATAATGGAAATATATGTAAGAGAACGAAATAGATGTAAAAGGAACGAATATGTAAAGAACGAATATGTAAAGAACGAATATGTAAAGAACGAATATGTAAAGAACGAATATGTAAAGAACGAATATGTAAAGAACGAATATGTAAGGAACGAAAACGTAAAGGAACGAAACCCGGAAATATGTAAACCGGAAGTGAAATGTAAACCGGAAACGGAATATATAAACCGGAAGTGACGTCAGTTGTAGGTCACGTGACCGAAAGCAGCCAATCAGGGCTGACCTCTCTAGTATATAAAGGGGCGGTGAGGCCCGAATAAACAGAGTTCTTTAACAGTTCTCCTGGTGTCCAGACGTGTCCTCTTTCCTGAAACAACCGCTAAAGATGAGCCGATCAGAGTAATTAAGCCGAAGTTAGGACAAAACAGTCGAAGTTCGAGATAGGTAGTAGAAACATAGGGTAAGGGGCCCGACGGCCCGAAGAACGAGGAACGAGGGAACGGAGTAAGGCACGAAGGCCCGAAGTAGTCCCGGAAACCGAGGCGTAGTATGGTACGAAGACATGGGGAGCGGAACGAAGGAGCGAAGTCCGCGGGGACGAGGGCGCGGCATGCTCGGCCCCACGCTACCAAACAATAGGCGACCGTCGGCCCGTCGCCCCCGCGGACCGGAACTCAGGGGTGGACCGCCCCCCGGCCGACCCGTACCCCTGCCATAATTTCCCTCCCCCGCAGTCCTCCGTCGACATCGAGTGCCGATTCCCGATCGATTCGCTCAGCCCCCCCTCGTGCGCGAGGCACGACTCTAGAAACACATCTCGGTTCTTGGCCCGGATTCCCCGTCCGCCCCGAGACCCGAACAACCCCCACGTTCCTCTGTTGTAAGAATCGGCAACCCCGACTTACCAGAGAACGTCACAATATCATCAATTGACAGATTTGCAGGTTTGCTAGCCAATCAAATTGTTGTATTTTAGTGCCAATATATAAAACTGCAATTTGCCAATTTTAGGAGAAATTTGGTTAATTTTGTATTATGCAACTGTCTTCATGGAATAAGCACACAAGCAATTTTGAAAATATTTCTTATTAAAGAGAGGGGCCAGTGAAATTTCAATTTTGATTATTTTACACTTTATATGTTAGATGAAATGCTAATTTAGAAGTATGCCTAGTCTCAATGCCATTGATTGACTCCTTCATATGAAAAACATGGTTTATCATACAGAAATCTCTTATTCCTCTGATCCTAAGGAAAACACAAGTCTGTGTGTGACATCACACAAAATGACAGTTATATTCAAATTTCAAATTTCTTAATTCCATAAAAACTATATTTTTTCACATTTTCTTTTATAAATAATTTAATTTTGTGTTTATAATCTCTTTTGGACTTATAAAGAACATTTAAAAGATTTCTTATTGCATTTTTTTCACTTTTATAATTTTTCAACTGTTCTGCTTATGACGTCACACACAGAAAGATGCACTGTGCAAGGTGCCCCAGGTGCAGGGAGGAGCCACACAGTGAAATTTGTAAAAATTTATATAAAAAAGAAAGTATTATGAATACAGCTATAAAAATTGGTATGAAGACTCCCTAGACAGTAAGGATCACGACAATGTATTGTTTTACTGTCACTGGCCCCTCCCTTTAAACTTTAATGTTAGTGCAACCTGGGATGGGTTCATCGCATATATAGACAAGCAGTAACTGGCCTCTATATGGTCATCGAGGTATGAATCATGTCAGTGTTCAGTTTAAACTTGTAGAAACTCGACGTGACAACATGAGAATTATTACTGAACAATAATAGGAATAGTCATATAAAGCTTGTGAAAACTGGACTCCTTTCAAAGGGTAGCCGCTAGTTATGCTATCTTTAGCACTGGCAGGTCCAAATATATGCAACAAAGCTATAAAAAATATACAATAATTGCCGTTTAACCACCTGTAATAAAAATATTTTCAAACCAACTTATGTCTTGCTATACTTACTCTATAATTTAATAACTTGTTGTAAACTCTCCTATACTAATTATTGTACTCTGCCGAAAGACCAGGGGGTTACTCTGAGCCAGATGTTTGAAATAAAAAAAAGCTTATAAGATATGATATACATCCAGAAACAAACTGAAAAAATACTCAATGCTTCCTTTCCCCAATATGTTAAATCACAAAATAATACGGATTGTATCCTGTCGACATATCACCCAAGATGCATCTTGCTAAAGACTAGTTTACAGGCAATCTGCAAGAGAGATGCTATCCCTGGCTCGGGGAATTGAGGTCATTGCCATAGAAACAACCCATTCGATAAGGATCTAGCTAGTATAAAAGGTTATGGTAGAATCTAAGGTAAACTATCACGTATAAGATCTATTTCCAATTCAATCCCATTTTTGATAAAAAGGGACGGAGGGAGGTCATACATTTTCATATACCCCATAGATATATACTTACACCCAGTAAAGGAAACAAGCAGGGAACATACTCAGCCAAGTTGCGACATAACAGAAACATTCTGCAACCATAGTTTTTTTTAGTTACTTACCAAGATGGCACATAACAGTTGCGTTATTGATGTTGAGGTTGAATTCTCACCAAATCAGAACATCATTATAACATTATTCTTTGGTGAGGTTAAGAGCAAACCAAACCAGAACATTATAAGAATATTCTGTTTGGGTTGAAGAATATACCATAACATTAAAAAAAACATTGCAGTGCAATGTCACGGCAGTGTGTTGCAGCAACGTTTTTTTAAGCAATCAAAATAACATAACAAGAACCAATAAATAGCCAAAAAGCATGTTGCTGCCATGTTATGATAGTGTCACATGCTTGGCTGGGTAGAGTCCCTTTCACTCACCTATTCAGAAGTTTTATCACCCGCACGGCCGAGGAGCGGTGCGTACAGAGGCCAGTGTGTATAATTAGGCTGTATGTACCGCTCCTCTTTTTCAGTATTTCAAACATATTTAGAGCTTTGATTGGGTGATAAAATATAGAAGAACCTTAGGGGTCATCCTCGGGGGTGTGTACAACCCATGGGAATCGTATGACCCTCGGGCTTCACCATCAGGTTGTGACAATAGCATCTAGGTCATACACACACCCTCAGATGCTCCCTGCAGTTCTTCTAATATTAAATCTTAAGAATATTCAATCTTAAAAATTCACACGTAAAAATGTATGTCTGGAAAGACCCTTTTTAATCTCATTTAAGTAATGATATATACTGCTTTCCATAAATCCAGGGGAAACAGCAGCGGGTGGTACAGTTTTTACTGACCTCCTTTTTACGTACCGCAGGCATGCTGTATCACCCGCTGACGCCTCGTCGGTTAATAAAACTTCCCTGATTACATCCCCATTACTCAGATAGGGGCGTGTGGGGATATATGAGCAGCACGCTGCATGTTGAGTGGTGAGGAGGAGATGTGAAATGATGTATGTCAGACGTGAGACGGGGTGTGAAATAAGGTATGGCCAACGTGTTACGGGGTGTGAAAGAAGGGGCGGGTAAACACCTCAGTGTGAATACCAGGGTGGAATACTTGAACCAGAGACGGAACACCAGGGGGGCTGACCAAAAAACAACCAAGATCTCTCATGGGGGTGATTTGACGTCCACGAGAAGAAATATCCACCCAGAAAATATCCACCCAGAAAACGGCCAGAAGAACTTTTGGAAATGGTAATTCCTTGAAAAATCATACTAAAATCATTCCCATAATGTAATTATGTTTTTACATATAATACTTTCTAAAGTAGGTTAGAAGGACATTGGGAGACTTTATGGGATGAAAGAATTGAATTCTATATGTAACGAGAATTAAAATACTCACGAGAGCAAATTTTGTGATCGTGGGTTTTCTAACTTCTCATGGCTCAGAGTTCTCGTTGATGTTTTTTGGTCAGCCCCAGCTGTGCCCCCTACGCACTTACATTTTTTGCTTTTTGGGGGGGCCAAATTTAGATGTTCTTTTATTGTAACATTCTGAAAAATAGGGGACGCCCCCATTTTCTATTGGCACGCCGCAACCTTATCAAAAATCTATATCCACCACTGAGTAGATATTGGATATAAGATGAAGCACATCTCCGTGGCTGGTGGATCTTCCAGCGTGGTGCCAGGGCTGATTTGATGGGGAGGGAGGTATCCCTTCTCCTGTACATTCATGTTTTGGGCCCCCGTACATCCTAAGAATCTTGTTTGTGGGCCCCCACCCCTTCTTTCAGTTCATGGATCCCTTTCCCCCTCCCCCCTCTGAGGTGAGTTAGAATAGATGACTGATGACCCACGTATCAGTTCCGTCTGTCACAGAATCACTCAGATGAGGGCTGGATCTGAACCATAGATAGCACACCAGGACTGATGTGGATATGGACCCGAACGGACTATTTCCCACATCTACACAGGGTTTTAGTAGGTTCTATTTGTAGGTAGGTAAATTTGGGGAGCGTAAAAGCCCAACCCCGATCATCGGTGCTAAAGTCGGGCAACTTTACAGGAAGAATCAAACGATTTTAAAGCGGACTTTTATCAAACATGTACATTTCAACATCCCATACTGATTTGTACTCTAAATTGGTACTAAAATTGGCAAATTCTACTGGAACAATTGGCGGATCTTAGCACTGACCAGTCAGCCGACTCAGTCAAAATCGCCTAGTGGGTATTTGGCTTAAAGATTACATAGGAATGACTGAGCTTCTGGCAGGGTTATGGCCCTGTTATCTGCAGGTGTACAGTAACATAGTAAACATTGGTCTGGGAAATGCCTTTTTCCTGAGGGCTCCAGCATTTTGAAAATGGAGGAGCTGTTCAGAAACGTCTATGATGACATTCTCATCTGATTACAGAACCAAAATGTGATCTATATAGACTAAGATTTGGGTGCTGGAAGGTCAGTGTTATGATGCAGTAAATGTACCCATGCCAGGTACAGTTAGTAAAGCCCCATACCCATTAAGCAACTTTTACAGAGTTGGCCGACGGATCTACACTAAAATCGGCCAACTCTAATGATCACTTGTTAGTATAGTACATTGAAACATGCATGTTTGATATGAGTTGGCCCTAAAGTCGGCCGACCCTTCTTATACAAAGATCGCGGCCTGATAAGCACAACTGAAATATACCCTAATGTGTTCAAAGATGGAAACCACAGAAGGTGGTCAGTCCCTCGCTCTATAAGGTCCCTATCATCACCCTAAACTTTGATATCTACAATAAACAAGACATGCAGTGTTCAACTATTCATATAATTAGACAAAACAGAGCATAAACTTGAAGTTAATTCGATTATTTTCCCTGATCTACAAAGAATGGTTCTTCATGAAACTAAAGCCCCATACCCACTAGGCATTTCTGACCAAGTCGGCCGACTCCATGGCCCTAAAATTGGCCGATTCTTCCAGAAGAATCAGCGGGCTTTAGGGCCAATTCATATCAGACATACACATTTCAATATTGCATACTAATTTGATGATCTGAATCTGTGCAAAAATGGGCCGATTATTCTAGTAGAATCGGTCAATTTTAGGGCTGATGATTCAGCCGACTTGATCAAATTCGTTTTGTGGGAATGGGGCTTGAGGGTGTGAGGACATCTAAGAACATGTCAAAGTGACCCAGATTTTATTTCTTACCTAAGGTGATACCCAAGTAAGGCAAAAAGTGGGCTGTCTAAAGGAGCCCTGAGAAGAGACCGGGCCGTCTGATGGGCGTCAGCTAATTGTCTCACTGACGTGTCACTCTCTCTGATGTGGCCTTATTGGGCTCCTTCAAAGAACCCCAATTTGACGTCATCTTGTAAGCCGTGCCCATGTCCCTGACATGTAGCATGTGAAGGCCGTGACAAAAGGCTCGCGTCGCTACAGCAACTCCTACTGGTACAACTTAAAACCCTTTAGACTCTAAATATTGCATTCATAAATATCTTGATTTCCCCGGGATTTCCTTGCAATTCCCTCCAAAATTCCCTATATGTCTGATATTCAAAGGATGACTCATCCTAGACTAACGAAAGTACAAAATAGTCCCTTTTACAGAGGGATAAGATTATGGGACCGACTATCGGCCAAAGTGCAATGGGCAACAACTAAGGTCAAATTTAAGCAGTTTGTGATGAAAAATTGGCTGCTAATTTCTAACTGACTGGCTGTGTTTATGAATCTTGGATTTAATTATGACAATTACTCTATTTATGCAAGTGTTACATATATATTTATTCACTCATTATTTCTCACCTCATGCATCCTGTTAATATTATAATCATTATTACCCCACCCTTCAACTGGAAAATGAACAGTACTGTACGTGAAGTTGATTAATAAAAAAAAAGATAGAAGCCAGGTTTCCACAAACCTCAGTGAATAGGGACGGTGAAGTGTGGACATCAGCCGGGAATAGAGGGGCCTTCTAGAGGGGCACATTTTCAAAAATCTCAGACCCCCTACCCCACATTGAGCTACAGTGCACACTGAAATTTGTACTAGAAAGTAAGTACATTTTCACAAATTTCCACCCCCATCCCCTACTTTATGTGTACATACTAAATGGAAGGCCTCAGGGTATTTGGAACACTAATCGCTGTGGTTAGAAAATGTGAGCACTGGTCGCCAGCAAAAAAAATGATGATGATGTGTTGGAGTTTAAGGTCTACTCAGCAATTTTTCAGCTATATCGAGACCAACTCTGGTTTTTGACTTACAGGTCATTGATCTAATCTATGTGGATGGAAACAACAGCAAGGCCAGGTGGTGTAACAGGAACAGCCCAGACTTGAACCTGGGCCTCCCAAGTGTGAGGCGAGGACTTATCCACTACACCATCCCCCCCCCCCCCCCCCACAGCCAAAAGATGCACACCCTTCGCCTTGTAGAAACCAGGCTTGAGTCTCATACATATATTACTGTAGGACCAATCACAGCAATGAATATTCCCAATTAGCGCTTCAGAAGATGTTTCAGATTGACGAAGACAAGATTGATCGAATACCCGATGAAGGGCCCTAGTGGAAACATGTATGTATTGACAAATTACCATATGTCTCTTGAGTAAGACTTGCTACGTGTTCTTTAGATCTGGTCAGCAAAAAACAGCTCATTTTCTGTTCCTTTTATTGTGACATAGCGATAATTAAGAGTTCTGGCTTGATATCATAAATGTTATTTTATATGAAGTGTGTACATTAACAGGACACATTTTGTCATTACACTTTGAATGTGCCATTAAAGTTGCATTTCTGTGAATTTACGAGGACATAGGAAAAGATGAACTAACAGGAGGTGACATAAAATGTTTAGGTTTTTAAATTGCTGTTTCTTGTGTCCCAGGTCTATAGGTCTATTTAAAACATATGAAGATTGATTGAAATTTAATCAACACAGAGCAAAGAAAAGAAAGAAAATCTATGTGACAGATATGTAATTCTATTTCATGACTAGATTGATCAAAATTATATGAGGATAAAATCACACTTTTCTAAATTGTTGTATGTATAAGTCAATTATTGCAATTCTAAACAAAAGTAAATGGTGAATGAGATAAAATAAACTGTTCACTTGTGTTATTTTCAGGGTACAATATCAACAGTATAACCATTTTTAAGAAGTATAGTTTATTCTGTTTTATAATATAACAATGAAGATACATATGGTGATAGTTTGCTGTGGAGCTAATACGGTCCATTTTATCGTAAAGGTGTTTTCAAGCGTATGATTCAGATGCCCACAGCCGACAGTACTTAAGGCGATGATCTTGTCTATGAATATGGAAGACTTTCACTTAGCTGCACTCATGAATATATTACCGCACTGCAGCTTGACATATTCCTGCTTAACACAGAATAACAGATACACTTTCCAGTATTAGGATTATGCTTTCATTTTATAGCGCTATTGCCAACAGTCATTCAATAAAGCCCTAAGCATGGTCACTTGAAAAAACACTGAATATTGAAACAGGTTTTGATATGTAACAAAGAATGTGTAGAATAATACACAAAGGGAATCACTGTTGCGATAATTCTCAACTACAAACATCACAACAGCACCGTCAGCGTCTTGCAATTTAGATTCTGTTTATGGTACACTTTTATCTACAGGTATATATCTAGTAAAGAGTGAAAACAGTAGAGATTTCCACTCTGGAAAGAAATATTTAAAGAAATTTAATATTTTAAGAAATCAATGTTTCCCCCAAACAATTCTGATGTACCACAAAATACTCCGCATGAGATTTGCTTTCAAATTAATATTGTAGAGCATGTTCTTAGCTTTCAAATGATATTGAGCATGTCCAATTCCAATAATTATTAAGCAAGTTACGGATCCTTATAGGCCTGACACTATCAGGATACCAGAATATGAGGAAAAGCTTAATTTATTGAGATTTTACATAAATTATCAATAATCATCATAATTGTAAGTAAATATTCAAAAAAGATTAATTCATTATTTTTGGATCAGAAATGATAGATTTATTCTGTTTTCATTCTGGAGACCTGAAAATGATAGTTTCTCATACTTTACACTACTTTATGACAATTTCATGAATTTTAGTTTCCATGGCAACTAAATAAAAATTGTACGTGGTCAAATAATTATGGTTATTTGGTTTCAAAGTACATATTATTTAAACATATTTTTAGCTTGGAGATTCCCTTTTATGAATATATAAGGTTTCCCAATAACTCACTGTGTGACGTCACAAATTTGGGTATTTCGCTTAGAAAATGAAAAAGAATGCTAATTTTTTAATGTCCAAATATGGAATTTTCCTTAGATCTTTCTCAGATCAATTGTGCTAGAAGCTATTGGTATCCTGGCCTGATTACATTGAAAAATAACTAGCCCGTGTTTATGTCCAAGCCTAGTCAGCTTGCAACGAATCAGAAGTATTCTGCAACCCTTTTTTTAAGTCAATTTGTTACTTACTAAGATGGCACAAAATAATCACTATATTGATGGTGAGGTTGAAACTTCACCAAATCAATATGTTATTATAACATTATTTTGTTGTTAGGTTAGGGCAGAACTAAAACGAAACGTTATAAGAACATTCTTTTTGGCTCAAAGAATGTGACCAGAACACTGTAATAATTTCACAGTGCAATGTCACAGCAGTACTTTGCAGCAGCATATTTGGAAGTCATCAAAAGAACATAACAAGAACCAAATGCAGAACAATTAGAACCTTGCTGCAACCTTATAATAACGTCTCATCCTTGGCTGGGAGGTTTCCTTTCAGTCACCTCAACCCGTCTTGACGCGGCAGCTCCTACCTCAGCGTAGGATAACCGAGATAACTGCGGTTATCAGCGGTTATCGGGCATCTTAACTGCTGATTGGTGGACGTTAGGCCTGCCCCTGGGGGTCGGTAAACCAGGAGGATGGGGCCGATATACAGGACTGAGAGGGCCATCAGAAGTAGACAGTCAGCACGGAATACGCTCTGGCAAGCAGCGACGTAACAAGAACATTCTGCTACCATACTTTTTTGGTTAGTCTGTAACCTTCCCAATTTTCACATAACAGTTATGTTATTTTAGGTAAAGTTTGGACTTACCAAAAAAAAGAATGTTATGATAGCAATATATTTTAGTGAATTTGAGACCTTAGTAATAAAGAATGTTATTATGATTTTATTACAACATAAAAGAACATTACAAGAATGTCACAAGAACATTACAGTGACATCGCAATTTTAGGTTCTAAAGACGTGTTTGGGTGCCACCAAAATAATGTAGCAAGAACCAAAGCAGAACTAAACAGAACATTGCTGCGATATTACTGTGACATTCTTGTTATGTTCTGTCACACAAAGATAACATTATAGTAAGATTCAGTATAAGTAAGGTCCCAACTTCACTAGATTGTAATGTATTAATACCAATTATTTTTTAGTGAGTCCCACCCTAATCTAATATAACATAACAGTTATGTGATACTTTAACAAGTAACAGACCAACCAAAAAAGTATGCTTACAGAACATACCTATTACTTTGCTGCTTCCCTGGGTACCAGGCCTTTTCTTACTTCAGTCATCTTGAGGGATGTGCCCAATGGCAAATGGAATTGAAACTGGTAATTCAAAGTTTTACAATTTAAAAAATTTTTAAATTGTAAAACTTTGAATTACCTTTGAACTATCCTGGCTTTTGAGGATATTTAATATCCTCAAAAGCCAGGATAGTTATGCACATTATGATCCACTAAAAAAACATTTGTTTCATGTTAAAGGCAAATAATTCCTACATAATATAAGCGATTGTAAAAATTGGCTGTTTGCCTTTCATCCTCCTCCTAAATCTAGTGATTGAGTTTGCTGCGTCAATATAAAATATATCATAATAAGAACTGCAAGGGGGGACACTTCTGAGGGTGGCTGTGTCGTTTAAAAAAATAATAGAAACACATGGCTACTGTATCTTACCGTAAAGGATTAACAGCTCAAATCTACTTGAAGGCAGCTCCTAAAACCAATCGGTGAACTGATACCCAGCTGCCAATTAGGGACATAACGCTACGTTCTGCAATGTTACAATAACATTCTGAAACGTTCTCCGACCAGAATTGGTCTTATCACGTCCCATCCTTAGCTGGACAGTTAGTAGTATACTGAAAGATTCATTTTTGTATGGCTTCATCTATTCGTTAAGAGCTCGTGTTGCAAGTTGCTCTGAACTGTCATTACTGAGTGCCATAGGATGCACCCTTGGACAAATGCAATATCTACAAAATTTCTGCATTGGTCCTTAAGCTACATACCCACCAGTCAATTTTGCTCAGATTCAGTCGACTCACCAGTGCTAAAATTGGCCGACTCTACTCGAAGAGTCGGCCGACTCATATCAACCATGTTTATTTCAATGTTACATACACACTCATGATCTAAATCAGCCAATTCTATCAGAATAATTGGCAGATTCATGCACCAATCAGTCGGGGGATTCAGTCAAAGTCGTCTAGTTGGTATGGGGCTTTCCGATACGCATTTGGGTCACATTTGGAGGATGGCCTGAAAAACCGTTAAGCGCCCTCATTGCTGTACCTTGTTCAGATATCCAGTCGGTACATAAGTAGGGTATGAGACATAATCACATTACTGTAGTGTGTGGCATTAGTGAACAAAGAGAAGAATGCCCTGGGGCAATGTGTATATGGTTATGTTAATCATTGATACGAGAAGCTCGCGAAAACTAACAATGGTGCTCCCTTTCTGATGGATCTCCAAATTAGGACAATGCTTTCCGTAATAAGTGGCAAGGTCAGGTCACAATCTAATGTTACAGCTAACTTAAGGATAGACAACACCTCTCAGTGGCAAATTCACGGGACTCTCTTTGAAGGGGCTTATGTTATTTAATATTTATAACATAAATATCAGATTTATATCATTAGCTTCATTTTCGATCAATCTATCTGGTGATATAATTAACTTTACAGGATGTACACATATGCGTATGTACCCATACCAGAAATAGAAAAAACGCATTTTCAACTTTTATTTTTTGAACCAGGATATCTCACTAACTATTGCATGTAAAGACATCAAATTTTTACAGCATGTAGATAACTTTCATTTGGAGGGAAGCGTCTCTCAGATTTTTTATTTAGGCCCTAGTTTTCATTTTATTAAATCAAGAAAATAATGTTGAAAAAAATAATAAAAAGTTTCCCGTTTTTTGACATAAAACAAAAACTAAGGCCTAAATAGAAAATCTGAGACAGGCTTCCCTCAATAATAATGTTATTGACAAGCTCTCCAAATATTATTAAAATATACCCAGCGATAGCTGAGATATCCTTGTTCAAAAAATAAAAGTGAAAAAATCAGTTTCTAACCCATATTTGTTTAAATATCAAAGTGACAACTATATATCTTATATCAGAAGATAGAGAAAAATAGGCTCTATCATTTGATAAACACTGTATAACTGTACTCTTCCTAGATGAAGCGCAATTTGAGTTACTGCAAATAACGCCCTGAGAGGTGTTGTCTATCCTTAAGCTAATGGGCTATAGTTGTCCAACAAAACACGAAAAAACGACAGAAGATTATCACTGATAGTAATGATATCAATCCAATGTAGGACGACTAGCTTGGTGGTGGCTCAAATGGTAATGGAGGGAGTTGTTATAGCAACGGCCATCACACAAACAGTTCCCCTGCTTGACAGTAGGGGTAGATTCTAACACTCCTATCATTTAGTGTTGATAGTAAACATTGGAAATATATTTATGAGTTTCATATTCACTTAGATTATCGAAATATATCTACTAATTGACTAAGTTGTGATTTTTTAATTAAGTTGAAGAGTGCATAATAGCCAATCATATTCCAGTGGATGCTTTCTCACTTCTGCATATTGATAAAACCTCACATTTACTTTCCTCCATTAACTCTGCCACCTTTCGGTCACAGCCTTAGAACCCATCACCTTCGGATCAATGGACCAAGTGACTGTACCCGACCAATTATATTTCCTGATAGACCTGCTGCTGCATCATGGGACTGCTGCTGCTGCACATGCGCACTGCTGCCATATAAGGTGGCATCGGGAACCTTAGGTCAACCATATTGTTCGCCAATCAAGCCAACCTGGGACGTAAAAGAAACATTCTGCAACCATACATTTTTTTAGGCAGTTACTTACTTACTTTGATGGGAAGTAACAACTATGTGTATTGATGGTGAGGTTGAAACCTCACCAACTCAGAACATTAATGAAACAATATTTTTGGTGAGGTTAGGACGAAATCATAACAGAACATCTTAAGAACCTTCTGTTTGTGTTGTAATGTAACCAGAATGTTGTAATAACATCACAATGCATGTCACAGCAGTAGGTTGCAGCAACGTGATTGGGAGTCATCAAAAGAATGTAACGAGAACCAATACAGAACCAATACAGAACCAACCAGAATGTTGCTGCAACATTTTAATAATGACGCACCCTCTGCCCAGATTCCTCCCCCACCTCCTCCTCCTCCCACCTCCCTTCCCCTCTCTCAGTCCATTCAGTGCCTAGGGCACTACCTCAATATGTGTCTGGTCACATTCCTCAGCTGATGGAAACATATCATTGGGCGGCGAGGCGAAAAGTAGAGCGTGATGGCTGCAAAAATACTGCAGGGCACGGATCAGGTCGGGGTAAGGACACATCAAAGGGGGCGGATAGGACCCACATCTGATTGGGTTAGTGGGTCGAGGAGAGCGATATAAAGGGGAAAGTGCAGGGGGCAGGAGGCAGGGGGCGATGTTAAGGATAGGGGCAGGGGGTGATGTTAGGGGTAGGGGCAGGGGGTGATGTTAGGGGTAGGGGCAGGGGGTGATGTTAGGGGTAGGGTCAGGGGTTGATGTTAGGGGTAGGGGCAGGGGGCGATGTTAGGGGTTGGGGCAGGGGGTGATGTTAGGGGTTGGGGCAGGGGGTGATGTTAGGGGTAGGGGCAGGGGGTGATGTTAGGGGTAGGGGCAGGGGGTGATGTTAGGGGTAGGGGTAGGGGGTGATGTTTGGGGTAGGGGCAGGGGGTGATGTTAGGGGTAGGGGCAGGGGGTGATGTTAGGGGTAGGGACAGGGGGCAATGTTAGGGGTAGGGGCAGGGGGTGATGTTTGGGGTAGGGGCAGGGGGTAATGTTAGGGGTAGGGGCAGGGGGTGATGTTAGGGGTAGGGGTAGGGGGTGATGTTAGGGGTAGGGGTAGGGGGTGATGTTTGGGGTAGGGGTAGGGGGTGATGTTAAGGGTAGGGGCAGGGGGTGATGTTAGGGGTAGGGGGTGATGTTAGGGGTAGGGGCAGGGGGTGATGTTAGGGGTAGGGGCAGGGGGTGATGTTAGGGGCAGGGGGTGATGTTAGGGGTAGGGGCAGGGGGCGATGTTAGGGGTAGGGGTAGGGGGTGATGTTTGGGGTAGGGGTAGGGGGTGATGTTAAGGGTAGGGGCAGGGGGTGATGTTAGGGGCAGGGGGTGATGTTAGGGGTAGGGGCAGGGGGTGATGTTAGGGGTAGGGGCAGGGGGTGATGTTAGGGGCAGGGGGTGATGTTAGGGGTAGGGGCAGGGGGTGATGTTAGGGGCAGGGGGTGATGTTAGGGGTAGGGGCAGGGGGTGATGTTAGGGGTAGGGGTAGGGGGTGATGTTTGGGGTAGGGGTAGGGGGTGATGTTAAGGGTAGGGGCAGGGGGTGATGTTAGGGGTAGGGGCAGGGGGCGATGTTAGGGGTAGGGGTAGGGGGTGATGTTTGGGGTAGGGGTAGGGGGTGATGTTAAGGGTAGGGGCAGGGGGTGATGTTAGGGGTAGGGGGTGATGTTAGGGGTAGGGGCAGGGGGTAATGTTCCCTGCCAAGAACATGACGTTATTATAACGTTGCAGCAACGTTCTGTTTGGTTCTTGTTACATTATTTTGATGGCTCCCAATACCATAGAATGGTAGAATGAAGTGATAAGTCGCACAACTCGATTCACTGATGTTATCCACATGAAATTGTGATAATTATTATCCATCTGCGAATCTATCCTTGAAAATTATACACACGAATACCTGCAGTACCCGCTGATATAATTATTTCATGGATACACGACTGAGATCACAAAAAATGAGCAAATCATCAGATCATAAACCTGAGAAAATGGACAAAGATGGCGACCCACAGGATGAAGAACCCGTGTCTGGTATACAACGCATGGAGCGCATTCTCCAACGCCTGGAAACTAAAATGACTACCTTAAATAGTTCTGTAGATGAGATCAACAAGAAATCCACGGACAATGCCGACGAATTAAGACAAATGAAGGAAGATCTACAGAAGAAAATGGATAACATATTGTCCAAAGACGAGAACACCCAACAGCACCTCAAAGAACACAAAGAAGAAATCACCCTCTTGAAATCAGAAGTACAAATGCTACGGCAGGAACTTATTGAAAGGCAACGTAAGGAAAAAGAATTAAACTTGATTATCCGTGGCATACCAGAAGTCAACAATGAAAGGATTCACGAAACCATGAAGGAGATCTTTGAAGCTGCCGGGGCCTCATTCAACTTTAGTGCAACCAATGGAGCGTATAGAATGGGCAAGTTGCCAGACCAGAATGACAACAACAACAAACACACGCGGAATATCAAGCTGATATTAACAACCCAGCAACAAAAGTCTGAACTCTTTGGCATATGGAAGACTATTCGCCAACTGAAGAAGTATGAAAAATCTAGCCTACAAAACGACTTAGATGACAATGAGATGATGAAACTACGAGAAGCACAACAACTACAATCTGCGGCACGGAGGATCCCGGGCGTGACGGCGACAATCAAAAGAACGGGCCTGTTTATAAACGGCATGGTATATATCAGAGATATATTTGATAACTTACCACATGGCCTCACGAAAGAGAACGCATCCACTGTTGAAACACCTGACGGCACGGCCTTCCAGGGCCATATGAGCCCGCATAGTAACTTATTTCCATGTGAAATTGAAAACGAAGAGGGCGTGACTGCGACTAGTGTAGAGCATATGTTAGCCAAGGTGAAGGCCGATGAATGCAAAGCCAGTGCTAGCCTCCGAAATAGATTGACGAAACAACAAACCCATACACATTGAAAAAGCTCATGAAGCAGATCCAAACAAATGCAACATGGAGAAAAAATGTCCCCAAAATCCTTGCAAAAATTGTAGAACGCAAATACGATCAGAATCCTTTGTTGAAAGCTAAACTGATGGAATGCAAGGGCTTCATGTACGAGGCAACACGTGACCCGATCTACGGCACCGGCTTCACACTAGGACAAACAGATCAGATGATACAAAAAAACATCAAGCCAGAATGCAACATCATGGGAAAAATACTGGATGACCTTAAGCTAAAATTTGCAGAGTAAGCAATATATAACCAGTCGCGTCCAGTACATGGCTACCTTTTTACGACACCCCCGACTACCAGCACTCAAACAACATGGCGAAGTTTCAAATCCTACTTGCCGGTGATTCTCGTATCAAAGATATGAACAGGAGAATGGAGCGCATAATTGTACTCAACAATATGCATGATGTGAATATAACTGTCAAGCCCTTCCCTGGATATACCCTGACTGAGGTGGTAGACGCAACTATACAATATACAGGTAATGAAAAATTTGACCTCATCTACCTAACTGCCGGGGTGAATGACTTATCAAAAAAACGAGGATGGAGGCAAATTGAACCAATGCATGAAGTGAGTGACGACATTTATACCATTATGACCGAAAAATATCGGGATGCAAAAATGAAATTAACTGTTGTTTCACGTAAAACAATATTGTGTGACTTGATCGGCCTATCATTCAATGCGTACAACATTGATAAAGCAGATTACCCGGTGCACCAAGAAAGAATCAACCAAGCCATACCCAAAATTAACTCATTCATTGAAACTATTAATAATGAAGATGGCCTACTAGGGCCAAAAATTGGCAACCACGTACACAAGATTAGGCATGGTCGTATGAGCCACCGGTATATTGCAAATCTTGAGGATGGTATACACTACAAAGACGAACTGAAATCCAGATTTGCAAAATACATTGGCCTGAACATCTACCACAATCTGCATACAACCTGCAACTAGAATAATCAGTCAGTCGTGTAATCATGCTGTCTGAATATTTCTTTAATTAACGCTGAGGTGAGTACAACAGATTTTGAACAGAAACATTGGCCTGACCGTATAACCGACTTTGAACAGAACGTTACATTACCATACATTAACAGATTCAATACCTTGAGTCGTGACACATGCTTAAGGTGCAAAAAAACTTTGCAAGTCCTACTTTATACTAACAAATTACACCATCCCAGTAAAGTCGTGTTTCATGCTTTCTGTGAATGGTTAGTTGTGGGTATCTTGAACCCTAAGTCGTGATACATGCTTAGGGCAAATTAATACTATTCAATATTATTCATATTCAGTGTGAAAATATCACCCGAAATATATAGTAGGAATTATCTCAGTATTCTCGTGTTTACATGAATACTGAAATGATTCATTCATGAGTAGAAATTACATTAGGCTGTGATAGGCTATGGCATAAGCACAAGGTAAATATACGAGCTCCCTCCCAGGATCCAAAACATGAACTGAAACTTTTGTCTATACATTTATAAATATCATAGTTCCTATGTAATTCTGAGTCGTGTTCATCTACATGCTCAATATTCATTAATAATGGAAATAACCTCTATAATGATGGATTAATAATTATCTATAAAATTTAAATGATTAAAATTACCAGTGAAATCGACACTTGCACTAAAATGCAGCACTTTGTTGGTCAGCAAATTCTGCATCAAGTTGCCAACAGCTGCTTTTGTAAATATACACTCAACATTGTTAATATTATAAATAGATCTAGGGTAAGGGTGGATGCAATTACATCAATATATAAACTAGTAGACACCACATAAGGGACTGCTGATTGCGCATCTTAATTGCCAGAGCCTACTAAATAAATTTGATTTACTTAAATTTGAACTAAAAGACCTAGGTGTAGACATTCTGACCCTCTCCGAAACTTGGTTAAATAAAAACGTTCCGGATTCTATGCTAGACTATCATGGATTTAACCTAGAACGCGTAGATAGATCTTGGATGAATCCTGGTCAACACAGTATTAAGAAAGGAGGGGGACTAGCTATATTTATCAAAGAATCAATTAAATATTCATTAGACTTGTCATATCTAAATACTAGTTCACAAGACATTGAGGTAATGTGGTTGACTTTACACATACCAAACCAAAGGAAAGTTATTATAGGTAATACATATAGACCCCCCCAAGGAAATATTAAAAACTTTACTACTACAATAGAGGATCAGGTTAACCTAATCAAGGAATTTTATAGAAATCAAATTGATATTTTCCTATTAGGTGACATCAATATTGACTACAGTAATGCTAGGGCACCAGGGCGGAAAGATATTAAAGACATGGAACACATGACTGGATTAAAACAAGTGATTAAAGGCCCTACTAGATTTTCTAATATTAAAAATACAACAATTGACTTAATCTTGACTGATTCTAATTTCATTATTGAAAAAGGTGTTCATCCAGACATCCATATTAGTGATCATGAAATGGTTTATATAATTCGGAAGAAACCTAAAGAAAAATTTCACACTATTACTACATTCGGAAGGTCATATAGAAATTATGATGTTGTTGATTTTCAAAATAGACTGCTAGCACATGATTGGTCTTCACTCGATGCCATAGATAATGATCCGAATTTATTTTGGGACTCGCTAATAAAAGGCATAGAGATAGAGATTGAGAAATCATGTCCACTCAAACGTATGATATTAAAGGACAATAATGACCCGTGGATCAATAGAGATATTTTAGAAATTATAATGGATAAACGATGCCTGTATAACTTAGCTAAAACTAAGAATACTGTAGAAGCAAGAAATAGGGCTCGGAAGGCTAAAAATGATTGTATATCCCTGGTTAGGCAAGCCAAAGAAAATTATATTAAAGAAAACTTAGAAAGAGATAAAAATGATCCTAGAAAGTTTTGGCAACATATCAATAGACTAATACCAAATATTAATTATAGCCCTCTTATAAATCTTAGAGATGACCTAGGAGAGGCTGTTAGTTGTGAGAACACATCCGAGTTTATTAATGATTATTTTGTCAATATTGGCCCTAAACTAGCCAGGGAATTACCAAACCCAGATATGATTACTTTAGACCTGCCGGCTGATATAACAAATAATTTTTATACTACTTCAGATGAAGTAAAAAAATTATGTCAACAAATTGAAATTTTCAAGTCGTCTGCTATTCCAAACTTATCATCAAAAATTTTACGTGATGCTTTTCTAGTACTTTATGAAAAACTTTGTTACTGTATAAACCTATCATTTAGGACAGGGATTTATCCGGACTCCTGGAAGATAGCTAGAGTTACTCCATTGTACAAAGGTGGACCTAGAGATAAAATAAATAACTATAGGCCAATTTCACTACTCCCCTTACCGAGTAAGATAATAGGGAAAATAGTACACAAACAATTAATGACTTTCCTTGATGAATATACTTTATTAAATGAAGAACAACATGGATTCCGACCAGACCACTCAACCCTAGACACTGTAGCACAATTTACTGATGATATATCAATAGCATCAAACCAAGGTGAATGTACTATAGCAACCTTTATAGATTTCCGCAAAGCCTTTGATACTGTTAATCATAAGTTACTATTAGATAAATTAACATCAATTGGCATTACAGGGAATAATTTTCAATGGTTCACCTCATACTTAACCCATAGACAACAACTTGTATATGCAAATGGTACTAACTCATCTCCTCTGCCCATTGTTTGTGGCGTACCCCAAGGTTCTATTTTGGGACCACTGTTGTTCCTAATATACATAAATGACATCAACAAGAATTTTAAAAATTCAAAGATAAAGTTGTTTGCAGACGATACTGTGTTATACGTATCATCAAAAACGTTAATAGGGGCTAAGACTCTATTACAGCAAGACTTGAATGTGCTATCAAATTGGTGTATACAGAATAAATTATCTATAAACACAGGTAAAACCAAGTCGATGGTATTTGGATCTAAGCGTTTCTGTGATAACTACTTTATTGATAATCTACAGCTGGGCCAGGCAAACATTGACTTTGTTAGGGAATATAAGTATTTAGGTATAGTTCTAGATAATAAACTCACTTATAATAACCACATTAAATACATAAGTGGATTGATATCACACAAAATCTACTTGCTATCCAAAATTAGGCATTTCCTAACACAAGATGCAGCATTGAAACTCTATAAGACTAAAATATTACCATACTTTGACCAGGGTGATATTTTATATATGGATATCAACTGCAGAGACCTTGATAAACTCCAAAAATTACAGAATAGAGCTCTTAAGATATGTACAAATTCACACTATAGAATTAATACAGAAATCCTACATAACCTCTCGAACCTACCATTTTTAATTGATAGAAGAACTGTACATATTCATAACTATGCATATAAAAGAGCTCAGAATATTGCATATATTGCTCCTGTAATTAGACAAACTAGATGCCACGATGCACCTGTTTTAAAATCCTTTAAACCCAACAATAGAATTTATCAACTGAGTGTACAGTCAAAGACTGCATCATATTGGAACCAATTAGATGTTATCACTAGAAACATAGAATCCTATGATACTTTCAAGTTGAATAGGAAAAACTGGCTGAAATCCAAAGTACCTTGATGTCATTTACTTTTACCTATTTTGAGTTCAATATTTATATTTATAGAAATTTTACAAATTATATTGTATTTAACTTGTACTAGTATTATGAATCAAATATAACTTCTTTTACGTAATACACTCTGGTAATTATTATGATGAGATGCCTGTTTAAACTTATATTTTATCATGTAAAACTTGTTTTGTCCCTACAGATGTATATTTGATTGCATAAAGCCAAATCCCTAGGATCAATGTATTGTATTATGCAAATGCACTTTTGTTGTACATATGTAAATAGTTATGTTCATTATCTATTGTAAAATTATCCTTCTATTATCATAAATCAAAATGAAATGTAAATCTAGATGTAACTGGATGACATTGAAAATCGGCTAAATGCCGAATGTATACACTTCCAGTATAAATAAAAGGAATAAAAAAAAAAAAAAAAACCATCTTTAAACCCTAACATTGTGACGTTGCACTGTAATGTCATTTAGACATTCTTGTAACATTCTTTCAAATTATAATAACGTTGCTATAACATTCTTCATTAGTCTGAACTTTACTAACAATATAATGTTATAATAACATTCCTCTTTTAGTTAGTCTCAACTTTACCTTTGTTTTGGTTTCATCCTAACCTCACTAAAAATAATGTTTTGATAACATTCTGATTTGATGAGGTTTCAACCTAACCATAGATAATGTAATTGTTAGCTGCCAACTTAGTAGACTGACCAAAAATGTTTCTGTTACGTTGCAGCTTGACTGGGTTAGGGGTGATGTTAGGGGTTAGGGCAGGGGGCGATGTTAGGGGCAGGGGCAGGATGAATGTTTGGCCTAGGGCAGGGGGTGATGAGTGGGTCAGACCCGCGAGAACCCACTGTATCTGGCCATCATTGGCCAAAGAATACTAATCCTTGGACGCCCAACACTGGCCTTTGATGTCAATCGCTCTACGGCAAGACGCTTTTTGATTGGCTTAGGACATAATATAGATGCGGCGAATACCCCCTGGGGCTACATGCAGGGCGGGGCTTATAATAAGAGCCTGACACGTCATCTCTGATTAAGTCTGCAGGAATGAGCAGCCTGAACCCATAATGGTCTGTAACAGTTTGGGGCCAAACCAAGGGTGCCGACCAAAAAACATGCACGATTTTTCGTTGGATTGACTTGAGGCCCGCAAGAAGAATTATCCACCCAGAAAACATCCACAAGAACTTTTTCACATGAAAATTTCTTGAAAAGTCTTACTAAAATTATTCCCATAACATATTGATTTACATAAAATACTCTTTAAAGTATGTTAAAAGGATTTTGGAACGCTTTAATGGTTGAAAAAATTTAACTCTGTGCCACAAGAATTATATTGGTCATGAGTGCTAATTATGTGATTGTGGGTATTTTAACTTCTCGTGGCACAGGACTCTAGTGCTTGTTTTATGGTCAGCCCCCCAGTACTATCCCTCAATCTATTTGTACATAAAAAACATGAATTGTTTTATATCTATTGAAATTTAATGTGAATACTATGTACCTGAGTTTGGGAAGTAAAAATGCCGAGTTTTGTTGTTGCAAGGAAAGTGAATACATACAGAAAGATTAGCACAGTTCCTTGAACTTCCTTGTATTTTTTGCCTGAACTTAATAATATATCTGTATTTTGAAAATAGTTGTGCAATTTCTTTAAAATGATGTTCTAAACCATGACATCATGGAGAAGATATCAACTGAAGGGTTGTCTGCTACACGCATGCCCCTGGGAGAAAACAAGTAGTATTTCAAAGACAAGTCCAGATCACCCCAGTCTCCTGATGTCAAATTTCAATGCATTTTAAGCAGGAGATGGCCATAGGGTAGTTGACAGGAGCTATGGTATGGGACATTCTGTCCACCTGCTTCTAACCCTTGGGCTGTGGCAGTGCCAGATAAAAACTTATGTACATCCATTGACTTTTGAGAACTGAAATTAGGAGAACTTTCCGGGAACTTCCTTGAGTGCTGTTGTGAAATATTGATATTAGAATGTAAGAAATCCTTAAGCCCCATACCCACTAGGTGATCATACCAGCGAAGGGTGATGGGCCACTGGGAGAATCAGTATGGTATATGGAAATGTTCATGTTTGATCCGAACTGGTGCTGCAATCGGCCGATTCTAAGGGTAGAATCTGCCGATTTCAGCGACGATCCATTGACTTTGTAAAAATATCCTAGTGGTTATGGGATTTTAGTATTTTGCACTTGTGTGATTTAAACTTTAAGTTCTATATAAAATATTTATTCGTAAATATATGCCATAAAGCCTTGTTCTGGATACATGCAAAGTTGGCAATTGTTTCGATGTTTGTGCAATTTATAGCTGATGGGTTCTTGGATTTTAAAGAAGGAAAAATATATATATACAATCTCACCCACAAACAACAACCACAAAAATATACACATGTCAGATAGCAAAGAGCCAGCTACATGGTGGGCTTCATGGGAAAGATGATACCGGAGGAAATGAAGATGATTGTGGTGCGGAAATGACATCCGTTTACTCTCAACATGTGTCTGATACGATACCCACATTTCCATATTCCATCTTGAAGACGTCCCTCACATCCCAAGGCCCAGTTGGGGGAGGTGGGGGGCCTCCCTGGTTCCCAAGGTCATAGGCCAGTTCATTGTACCAGAAGCCCAGTATATAACCCAGACAAGCAGTGACGTAACAAGAATGTTCTGCGACTGTACGTTGTCAGTTAATCTGAAACCTATCCAATTTTCGCGTAACAATAACGTTATTTTAAGTATAGTTACAACTTATCAAAAAAGAAGATCATAATAACATTTTATTTTGGCCGAGTTGTGACCTAACTAATAAAGAATGTTATAATAACGTTATTATCATGTGAAAGAACGTTACAAGAATGTCACAATAACGTTATATTGCAACGTTGCAATGTTAGGTTCTAAAGACGTCTTTGGGTGCCATCAAAATAACGTAACAAGAACCAAAGAATAACTCACCAGAACGTTATAATAACGTTATTATAACGTCATATTCTTGCTTGGGAAGTCACAAAACTTGACTCCATTGCTTACAATTGTTTTTCAAACACGTGTGAAAGCTTAAATGTGTATCAATGAAGTCCTTTAATCTATTTTGAAGAGTATCATCAATTTCACAGCTGACACAGGTGTCCTATAATAATATATTTCGCAGTTTCTATTCACAAAATGACAGATAAAGACAATTGTTATGTATATTACAAATGTCTTTTCTGTTTATATTGATTCACTTAAGACCATGGTATTAAAGGCAGTTTTACACTACACAACATGAGCTGTCATATGACAATGTCACAAATAAATTACACGTAATTATTAAAGAAAAAATTCTTCATTTCACATATGTGATATGCTCAAAAATTGCCAATTTGTAACAACTATGTGACTCCTATATGCGAATTTGTCGGTTATATCATCATATTGGTGTGGTATTCCTGCCCAAGTTGTGTAGTGTAATACAGCTGTTAACCCCATTGGCCCTGGTGAACAAGGCTTGTTGTAGGTCTCTGTTATATTTACAAGTTTGAAATGTTGAATTATCGTAGCCCTCTGAGACCTCTTCCTTTGTGAAATTATTGAATATTTTCTTAGAGAACCTGTGCAATTCAGAAGGAGATTGCTTGTGAAAGTGGTTGTAAGGGACCTTAGTTATGAGTGTTAGTGCTGTTTGTTCAATTTCACCTTCTTAGGATAATCTTTTATTAAACATGAGTTTATTTGTGAATGCCTAAGATGACTGCATTTTTTTATCTCTGTGACAGAAACATCGACCAGGGCGAATGGGGCTTGACCACCCAGTAACCTACATAGATCTGGTCAGCAAGAAACAGCTCACTTTTTGTCCCTTTTATTGTGACATAGCGAGAGTAAAGACGTCTGGCTAGATATTATAACAATTTTTTATATGAAGTGTTGTATAGGACACATATTGTCACTACACTTTGAATGTGCCATTAGAGTTGCATTTTGGTGAATTTACGAGAACATGGGAAAAAACTAACCAACAGGAGGTGACGGATAATGTTCAGGTTTTTGAGTTGTTTCTTGTGTCCCAGATCTATAGCCCCTGCCCCACGTGCCCTCCTCACGTCCCGGCCGGGGATGAAGTCGTCAGCCGGCCAACCAGCAGGCTCTCATCAGGACTGCGGCTTGTCTGCAGAATGCAAATGGCCGCCACCAATGGGCGCGGCCATAGGGCAGGAAGTGGCCGGGCTCTTCAGCCCCGCAGTGAATGGTTTGAGGCCCAGTGACACGCTGAAATATCAGCGATTGGAGGTGAGGCTGTGTCTATTTATAGTTCTGTGGGCCCCTGTACAGCTGGGGAATACGTGGCACGTAGCAGTTAAAGATACTAAATGCTATTCACTTAGATGCCACCTGGTGGATTATCAGAGAACTAACAATTGAATTTACTTATATGCAGTTTGGGATTTTGTACATCAAAATGAAGTGAATATATGAATAAGATGAACATAATAGGAAATTATCCTTACAATTAATGTGATATTGGATCAAATTTGCATATTCTAAAGTTGCTGCTCACCTCTATTTTGTAATACTCTATGTTGTAACGTTTCTTAGAAATGGTATATATTGATATAACTTAAGCTGAATGTACATTGCTACCTACAGTAGATAACTGCTGGGTTTGATCAGAATATTACCATTAGTTTTTTCACTGGATGGAAAATGTGTTTTTTTTACCATTGAAACCAATGGTAAAGGATGATTTTCTTCTTTATGCAATAATTCTTTTCACAAGTGGTGAAAATGAAAACTTTTATTGTTATGATCTGCTAAGGACATGACCAATGCTGACTACAAATATCTAAGATATATTGTTGTACAAATAAAGCAAGACCCCCCTGGGTACCTACCATCAGAGTGAGTAACCCCCAATCCATCCTCTTTGAAATCCGTCCCTGCCTTGATCATAGTCAATATATGAATATATGTATGGTTATAACAATCTTTTGATATAGCAGCAATTCTTTTGATGTACTACCGTTATAAAGCAGACATTTTTAAGGTTATACATGTAATTACAGAACCTAGCAAACCAAAAGAACTTGATGGTTCTATAATATCTATACCTCCCCCCCTCCCCCCCTTAAATACACCAATCACAGGAGACACCCATCCCTGCAGCCCCTCCCCCCCCCCCCCCCCCCCCACACACACACACACTTTTCCTTTGCGCAGGTTATGGTACATCTGCTTCTCGATCTCTTATTGGTCATCTCTCGTCCCCAGTGGCGCCACCTGTGGCAGTTGAGTTTACTAACTTATCCCACCTCTGTAACGGTCCGACCAATAAGCCAATCCCAGTTTACACAGACATTAAAGTTTACCACGAAATATTTTTTGAAATTACCTTCAAACTTATTCTCTGAAGAGAGTTTCATAGTACAAAATTAATCAATGCAATTTGGTTGACGGATTGCCCATAGAAGCAAATGTTAAAGCCTGTCAGCCCTACCTTTAATCTCCAACCCTATTTTACCCTGAAATACTACATTTTGGTTGGCTGGCAACCTTGTAATTCTCTCAATTGATAAAATCTAAGAAATAATAATGTTTTTACAGTACCTGATGACATAGAAAACTGTATGTTACTTATCTCAGTAACCCCACCTGTAGGAGACAAGCTTAAGGGTAGTTTATATGGTTATTTTGTCCAACCCTTGTCCAACCCTGGTGTATATCTAATATGGGATGGGCTTATTGGACCGTAACCAGTAGGACAGAGGTCAATGTATTTATCTTTTGCAATGTATCCGTTATTAAAGTGCCTCTGCCCTGGTGGATTACATTTTAAACAATTTTTTGGGATTTTCCTATAGTTAGACTATACAGAGAGAAGTGACCCAGTTACCAAAAGCCCAAAAAAGGTGGCAGGGTGTGGGACTACGCAGGTTCGTGGGTGTATATTGTAACACCAGGCAGTAATTCCCATTACCTGTAGACTACAGGTCAGAAACAGTGCAGTGAGACCTAACGACGCTAACTAGAGGCGATCTGGGGCTGGAGAGTGAGGTCAGTGAGGTGAGGGGGAGTTTAGTCTGTTACATCAGACCCACTGTTTCCCAAAGTGAGTCTGTACACCAGCAGCCATTTTAGGTGGGAATTCCACCCTGTATCCCAGCATGCTTTGGGGCCAATGGTTTGTAGCAGGTAGGACCATAACCCAGCCACCAGTCTCACAGCCATCAAAGGGGTTGCCAATGGCATTTATAGAGGGCCAGTAAAAAAGATTCCTTACAAATTTTAATTGACCAATAAAAGCCATGTACTGTTGTGGGTGTACAGACCCATTATGTAATAGCTAGGTCAATACGGACTATGGGGAGTTAAGACATGGGGGATTACTGAGGTCATGCCTGTAGGAGGGGGTTAATCATATAAGGAGGGATTATAGGGCAGGGGTAATGGGATAAGTCAAGATTAACCTTTGGGTTAGATGAGTGGTTAACTAAGACTAGAACAATATTTTTACATCACGTCAAGTTGATCATGTACCAATCCTAACCAGCCTTGGTAGAGACTTAAAGGGAGCCAAAGTAATACAAGGTCAAAATTTTATGAACTATTGAAATACATTCTATGGCAATATATTAGGTCTATAGTAAAATATGGACCATTAGAATTGGCTTAAACTTAATCAAATACTTTCAAACTTGTCCCTGTTCAATTTTGGATAACCACCAAAATAGATTTGTTTACAAACATTGCTGTCTAAAATCAGAAATGTCATGATTTTTTTGGAATTCAAGTGAAGTTTAGGTTAATTTTCATGGCACATACTATACCAATAACTAAAGTTAGACTCATAGAATGTATTTTTGTAGTTATTCAAGTTGGCACAATTTTCCAAAATTCAACAGAACGTTACTTTTGTTTCCCTTTTAACAACACAAAGAGGGATGGATGAGTGCAGATGAGCAACGATGACCGTTTTAGTACCTATAGGGGGATTTACACAAGCCGTCAAAATGCTTGTGAATGTGCTTATCATAGGTCTGAATACAGGTATGACAACTCTCCTAAGCGTCCCGACAGCCTTATGACAGTCCCGAAAACATTTCTAACCATAGATTTACACTAGTATTCTACAATTCTTCCCTATAAGTCTCTGCCGATTTGATCGTAACATGTACAATCAGTATAAGGAAAACTATCGGACTGTGTACACCGGGCTTGAAGCCTACAAGTATGCAGACCTCCACATCAGATCTAGATAGCCGAGTTCGGTTTTTAGGTTTTCTTATAAGCTTATCAGATTGAGGTTGAGAAGGTGAGAATTACAGTTTAATCCTGTACCAGGGCAAATTTCACAGGTTTCTGGACCTATGAATGAAAGTTGATAAGAGATGTGGCTGAGGAAATTACTCTCATATTCGAGCGGATATCACACCCTGCTCCGAACAGTCTTCCTGTAATTCTCTCTACCACGGTTAGCTGGTTTAAACTATGTTGAGAATATACCCATTCATCACTTCTAGAATGTGCTTCCAATGAACTTCAATGCACAATTCAAGAATATTCTACCTTTCAGACAGGGAAAGGAAACACACTGAAGCGATTTGATGCGCTTTGGTGTGCATTACAGACGTGGGTCTGAAAGCAGTATTAGGGAGTTACTCTACTTTGACGTAATGTAAACGTAACGTATCTTTTTTCTCAGCTTTTATAATACATTTCTTATGAGTATTTTAGTAAGTGGCTATCCTACAGCACCCTGTAATTTTATCGCAAAACTCTAATCTTAGCTCCTGGTATATGGTTAAGGAGATTGGGGATATGTTGACGTATTGAGATGCGTTATGGGATCTGAAACTCCATATTAATGTAAAATTGGCTTTTTCAATAAAGGCGTCCCCTTTCTTGCATTGCAGGATCCGCCCCTCTTTCACATGTTCCCTTTCACCATTCTCGCTATAATTATTATGTATAATGAAATACACCGATTTGACTCACTCCATCATTCCCTTACACTTCCGGATTATGTGTCCCGAAATTATATCTTTTCCTATAAATCAGACAGTGTTAGTAACGGATACTGTCAGCTGCCTCCTGCTGCCACCTGTCTTACTCCGCCACCCACCTCCCACTACCACCCCGCGCAGCTTATTTTGCACCTGTTAAGATCCCTAGCTTTACTGTTTTCTTCCTGTTAAATAGGTGCTGGGGAAACTTTTTGATTGCTGCAGCAAGTGTTATAAACAGCTCGAACGCCGGAGGTAGAACAGCTCGTGTCTTTTAACACCTCCCCTTTCCCCGATTGGTTAGGTAAGGACTTTGACATATCCCAAGCAAGCAGTGATGTAATAAGCCCAGCCAATGATGCGACGTTGATATAACGTTGCAGCAACGTTCTGGTTGGTTCTGTATTTGGTTCTTGTTACATTCTTTTGATGACATTACACTGTGACATTATCACAACGCTCTGGTTACATTCTTCAACCTAAACAGAAAGTTCTTATAATGTTCTGTTTTGGTTTCATCCTAACCTCACCAAAAAATAATGTTATAATAACATTCTGATTTGGTGAGGTTTCAACCTCACCATCAATAAGGTAATTGTTATGTACCATCTTAGTAAGTAAGAAACTGACTAAGAAAATATGGTCGCAGAACGTTTCCGTTACATCGCAAGCTGGCTGGGAACCATGTACTGCAACCATACTTTTTTGGTCAGGTTAACATTGTTTAGTGGAATCCTGCTTGAGCAACCTCCATAAGTACGTTCTATGAAGAAAAAAGCATTGAGACAATGTTTGGAGTAAATAAACAGATGCTTTGGGAGGAGAATGACCTTTTGGTTGGGCTGGGTTTGATCGCTCACATCTTGAATCCATCACTGTTTGATATTCCAGCTTAACCGACGTAAATAGAAAAGGTACTTCTGTAAAGAGGCATAAGCTGTTCATTGTATGATCTGAAAGGGAAAAGATTGGCACTGTCTCTGGGTGTTACAGTTCGCAGTATGGGGCCAACTGACGTGTATTCCCACATATCAAGGTTTTGGTTTGGATCTTGTTCAAACAGGTTCAGGTGTCATATCTCTGATCCGTGGGGTGTTTCATAATAATCTCCATAACTACGGAGGTTTTATGTGTGCTTACGGAAACTGTCTGGGAGTTTGAAACTCCCATTTAATAACAAAACTCACGTAAATCCACTCCAAACTCTCGTAAATCCACCCAAAACTCACGTAAATCCTTCCAAAACTCACGTAAATCCACCCAAACTCACGTAAGAGAAAATGAAACTCAAGTAGCTACGATAACCAAAAAGGTCATCGTAACTTTATGAAACGCAAAACTCACATAGCCATACGGAGGTTTCTTTTGAAACAGGCCACCGCACAGGAGAAGACAGGTTTAATAATCCAGGTTTTGTTTTAAAAAGCTTCTATGTACATACTGGAAAATAAAATATGGTTGTTCAGCTAGGATTGTTTGACGGGCAAAAAGGAAATGGAAACTACAGTCAGTGGGGCCTTCCATTAAGTATGTGCGCATCAAGGGGGCTAGGGGGTTGCAACCTTTTTGAAAATGTGCTTGCGTTCTAGTACAAATCCAATGTGTACTTTAGCCCAAGTGGAGGTTGGGGGTCTGAGATTTTTTAAATGTGCATACGTACTTAATGGAAGGCCCCTCTGCTAAACTCCAAATACAATCTGAATGACACACATCAGCACAAACCACACGGAAGTGCGCATGTACCCGGTGTTTTTTAAACAATAGTTGAAATTTCCTTGTTTACCAAACTCCCTCGTGAGAAATGTCCTTCAATCCAATTTTATGTTATCTCCTATTTTGTCAGGAGTTTCAGAAATACCCATTTAATCTTGATGTTCGTGTTCTCCTAAGACAATAAAGCAGTCTTCGTGGTCACTACAGACTCCACCTCGGGGACCATTTATCCCTTCAGGCTGAATGACGCCAGTTTTAGCAGGCTCGAAGGGAAAGGCGCTTTGCTGCCCACATGCACTTCGAAGGATTGACTGGGTGAACTATGGGGTTATAATATCTATGAATTAATAAAGTGCTATATGCAGTTACGTAAGAGTTAACTCCGGTAGATATTAGCTAGCTCAAATGGCAGTCTTTCTCCACTAAGACCGCAAGTCCATTGCATAATGTAGTTCCCCATTACTGATGAAACAGCACTCACATGAAAAGGATTTAGTTTATTAGGTCCAATCTGCAATATCAGTCGCAAGGACTCCCGTTGACAATGACCAATCCGAAGGGGCTTGTCCGCTCAAGCCACCAGCCAATGCTCCTAGTCTGTCTGTATACCAGTCTATCCGCGCAATTCCATAACGGAACATATAGATTCTAGTACCAATCTTTCCAGAGTGTGTAACCAACAGTAACAAGAAGCACTATGCCTGGTGCTGCAGCTAACAAGTGATTACATACGTTCCATGACATAGCCCCCGACACTCTTCACCCTCGGTTTAGGAAGAGTTAGACTCTCTTTGGTTCAAGTTCCCTGACATTAGCATGATCCGGAGCTCACCACATCCATGATTCACACACACTACTCACACACACGCAAACACATGCACACACACGCACACACACACACACACAGCTATGTATAATTACAGAGAAAGATGCACACACAGATGTACACACATAGGGATGCACACACTTAAACATACACTCACACACACACATGCATTTATAGACGTTGTGCAAATGACGTCACATCCCTGAAAATAGCCTGGCCACCATATTGGTGATCAATCTGTAATTGTCACTATACTCAAGTATGAATCATTTTAAACAAATTACCATGCAGTATTTCACCTTAACAAACTTCCTGACTCATAATCGATAATTATCATCTTTTAGAATTTATGAATTTTGATTTTCTTTATGGCCATGTGATCGTGATCACCACGTGGTGATCAGCAAAATTGGGTCAGGTCACCACGTCTACACAAGGTCTATAGACTAAAAATGTATATAAATAATTATATATATATATATATATATATATATATATATATACTGGTCTTGATATAGCTGAACAATTGCTGAATAGAATTAAACTCCAACACATCATCATCATATATACACGTATGTAAAGACAGCGTTTGACCATAGAGATACACAAGTTCTGTATTTTTGATTTTTGATTTTTGATTGGTTTTATTAGGGTGTGGGGATCGTCATTGACGATTTTAATTCCCTTCCCTCCAAAGATAACATTACAGAGTATCATAATTCGCATACAACCTTCCAATCAACGATTCCTGGTGTACAGTTTTATGAAAGCACATTATGAACAACATTAATGGGTTGCTGAACAAGATGATATGGGTGATATGATTATACAGTCATTCTGATGCAATATATTATGTCTACAACAATTTATTCATACGGATTTACAAAATACAATTCAATTGATTTTTTAAATGAATTCTTAGATTCAGGAGAACGTAATAAAGGTGGGATTGAATTCCAAAGTTCAACAGATCTATGGTTTGACAGACGGCTTCCTAAAGGCCACGAGTAGCTCTCTGCACCATTGATGTTTACTGCAGCAGGTCCCGGATGTTGTTAGCCTCGTTCGGGCTGTTTACCCACAACGCCAGATGATAATCTCAAACCACATCGCCACATGTATTCTGTTACTTTGGGAGTTTGTTTTTTAAATGACCCTCCAGCTCCGGTTAGTAAACATCTGTCCATGGAGGGAGGCAGGGGGGGGGGGGGGGGGGGGAGGTCGGCCGTCTGTGTGGTCACGTGATGACGAGACCAGAACGAGGCGCACCTGGCGGTGATCACCATAAACCACGTGGTCACGTGGTGCACGTAGTACGCATGTGAAGCTGTGGAGAAGAGAGATACCAGGTAATAGTATCTTACAGGTAATACGTCTGTCTGGGCAAGGGGCTTGTTGTAAGGCTTCGTTGAACCATAGACATACATCATGGACGGATCCAGAAATTAAAAGAAACTGGGGGGGGGGGGGGGGGGCTTATAATTATACATTCGTGAGGCGCCCCGTCCCTTGGCCAAATTTTTAGACTAAAATGTTCTAAAATGTTGGCAAAATTAGGGGACGCGCGTACGTACCTCAGGTGCCCCCTTCTAAATCCGTCCCTGTACATGACTTACATCTTCAAAGCCAATTTCGAATTGCTTCTGTAACTGCACAGGCTTCTAGTTGAAATACTCTTCATTTCATGAATGGCCTAGCATCAGCCGGACTGAGCCAACCATTCTCCCAGTTGGTGAATACAACACAATAGACACAATGTTAAGGATCCTTTTTTTCAATATTTTGAGCAATTCAAAAATGTTACCACCTAATTGTAAACATTATGTTCTTCAAATCACAAGGAAGGATATGTTGTAAAAGAATTAAGTATATTTTTTCATTGATGAGTATTTTCCCGCCTTCTCTGTCTTATCAGTGGTATCCAGGGAGTTGTTGTCACCAAAGAGAATGGAGGAGAAAATACCCAGTACGTAGAAATGAGGTGGTCCAGAATCCGAGAATACAATGCAATGAACAACACGACTCAAGGCTGGGACGAATAATGTCACGTTGCTTTTGGCTGCACGAAAGGCAGAGTCTAAATAGAAAAAATAATCTAATGCGGAATTCAATCAGCTTGGGAAACGGTTGTGCCAGCTGCAATTAAAAAAGCAATTTGATTTTATGAGGAACATCCCAAGTATAAAGAAACTTAACGTTCAAACATGTGGGACTAGTTTTAAGTTACTTGAAAAGTACTTAGAATGTATTGATTAACATGGGTTTTTTTTGTGGTGGGTATTGCATTCAAAGTGTCTATCTTTTCCTCCATGTGTATTAGATTTAATGAACACCATTAATGGTTCCAGTATGAAGAAAAGTACTCAGACCCACCAACATAATTGGCCTCTGGCTCTGACTACTCTGCGCCCAATTAAACAGGTGAGGTTGGGTGAAGATTGGAAGCAATGGCGTTTTAATGTAAGGAAGGTAACTAATTTTGTGCCATTTACTTCTGGTAATATCAAAAGTAACAACTACTTTTGCGTCATTTGAAGCTTGCATATTTTGGGTATTCTCTACCATTTGAAAGAGAATTAAAAACGCTTTCTATTGATATATAACATGATTGTGATTTATTAATATTCCGACTTCTGATTTTTGAATTTGTTAGTTACATCGGCTGGTGGAACCACGGCTTTAGTTCCTGTTTGTAAAAAGGAAAGTTAACAGGTATCCCTGAATAAAGCGCACATGTATAAAAACAGAACCGATATCTCACATTTACTGGATTCTTCAGTAGACGAGGACCTCCAGCTGATTTCTCATCAGATTATCCCATCAAAAACACCAAATAACGATAACTGACCGAAATTAAATCAAATTATCAATTGGCTCTGTGTTCTTTTATCCGCTCAAATGCGGAAATCCTGCAACAAAGACGACGTTAGTTTTTGTTGTCTCTTTTTCTTAAAGAAGGAGATCAAGAAACGTGATTAAAGGATTGACCAATTGAATGAGCTGTTTTTCGACCAGCTTCTTTTGAATTGTTCCCCTTGTGATCCACTTGTGCTGACCAAAAGGTGCCATATCCTATTACACTGGCACAACCCCTGCTGATTGGAGGAAAAGGAAACCCCTGGAAAAGACCATTGTGAGACCTTAAACGTGCCTGATTCTGTTGGCTATGCCCCTGCTGCTTACGACATCTCTTTCCCTTTCAAGTTCAAGTTACCAAGTGGGGTTCAATGCCCTATCAAAGCTTGCAGAAACGGCCACTCAGGACCTAGTGATCAGCAATTATGAATTATGTTGACGTGCGATTTGGTTACTGAGTTTAAACTTACATTTTGATGTTTTATCCATATTTTCTATTTATTTCATATTGGGTTCAGGTAAAATCCATAAATTCTATGATAGTACGTACCATGAGTTAGCAAATTCCTAAGGTTTCTTACGGTACCCTTTTATAAGGTTTATTTGAAAACTTACCACACCTAATGCTTGCCCAGCCAAGGATATGACGTTCTAATAACATTCTAATAACGTTCTGGATTGGTTCTTGTTACGTCACAATGTTAGGATACAGCAACTTTCTTTTGATGACTCCCGATTACGTAGCTGCAACCAACTGTTGCGATGTTTCATTGTGACATTCTGACAATGTTCTTGTCACATTATTTATAAGGCTGAGACTTAATAAGAATGTCACAATAACATGCTGTTTAGGTGTGGTTGAGATCTCACTGAATGGGGATGTCACAATAACATTCTGTTTAGGTTAGGGTCACACCTAACCTAATAAGATGCTTAGAGTAACCTTCTGTTTAGGTAAGGTTAAGACCTGACATAATCAGAACTTCACAATAATGTTCTGTTTAGGTAAGGTTGGGGCCTCCCCTGGTCAGGAGGTGATAATAATGTTCTGTTTAATTCAGGTCTAGACCTCACCTAATAAGAATGTCACAATGACATTCTATTTTAATTTGATCTCGACCTAACCTCACCAGAACAATATGATAACATTCTGTTTTGATTAGGTCACAACCTGACAGAAAAATAATGTAACAGTTATGTGACATTTTAGTAAGTAACAGACAAACCAAAAAAGTATGGTCGCATAACGTGACCATTACGTCACGCCTTAGCTGGGTGCCTACATCCTAACCACTTTTATTTCAAGCTGGTTATGAACCAGAGGTGACTCATATTGGATATGGTACTTTTATCTGCTCCATAACAAAAATGTTGTTAACATACCCCACTATAAGTAATCTTGCATAATCTGAACGAAGCCTATGAACAAGTCAGCCAATTGTGTCTGACATAGTTTGGTGCTTTTGTTATAGTGTTAGCCTTTTTTTCTTCAAAGACCTAAAACGCCCAGCTCAATTTTCATTTTTCTCAGAATTAACTAATCCCCAAAATGCCCCATCCCTCGACGAATCATCATTTTTACGTAATTTCATGCAAATATTGAATCCTTCATTAACTCGCATTCACACGTTGTAACACGAGTTCTATTTTCCTGCCAGTAAAGTGCCCGAGAAAACTTAATATTCTTAATCTGAAATGCAAATATTTTGCCACTTAAAATCTTTTCAAGGGCTTCTGAATAGGGCCTTGGCAGTTGGTATTATTGAAATGCTGGGAAAGGTGAGAATTGACCACAAGCATGAATAAATTAACGCCTCTAATTCTAATGAGCAAATGTTAAAAACTGTTTTACATCATGCGCGGCTGCGGCCGTGCTGCTTCATGGAATGACAAGAAGGGGGAGCCACTGGATGCTCAGTACTGCCCAACCAAGTCGCAGTCACTGTGTAATGGTCACCCTATGTGACGTTCTTATAACGTTCTGTGCTGTTATTGGATGTACTGAAAATGTTCTGTGCCCTTATGTGATGTTCAAATAACGTTCTGTGCCATTCTGTGACTTTCTAACAGCGTTCTTTGCCGTTTTGTAACGTTCTGATAATTTTCTGTGCCATTGTGTGATGTTCTAATAACGTTATGTGCCATTATGTGATGTTCTGAAAACGTCATGTGCCGTTATGTGACGTTCTGATAATGTTTCTTGCCATTATGTGATGTTCTGATAACGTTCTGTGCCAATATGTGAAGTTCTAATGACGTTATGTGACGTTATTTGATGTTCTGATAATGTTCTGTGCCATTATGATAATGTTCTGTGCCATTATGTGACATTCTAATAACGTTTTGTGCCATTATGTGACGTTCTAATAACGTTCTTTGCATTATGTGACGTTCTAATAACGTTATGTGCCGTTATGTGAAGTTCTGATAACGTTCTGTGACGTTCTGTGACGTTATTAGAACACTCTGTGCAGTCACATCCTTGGCTGGGTAGGAGATATGGAGTCCTACCCTCCAGCGTCTGTTAGACAGAACCCTATTACTTCACTGTAAAAATGACCTTTAGAATTTAAACATGTTAAGGGGCTAAACATGTTTAGAATCTAAATACAAGAAATCTCAGATATTTAAAGCTAAACACTCGTAACTTCTAAACATATATGGATTAGATATGTTTAGAATATAAACATGTGAATTTGCCGGTGTTTAAAACCAAAACACTTTCTACTTCTAAACATGTATTGGATTAGATATCTTTAGAATCTAAACACATAAAACCATAGTTAAGAAATACTTCAAACTAGACATGAGCTGTTTCAACAAATATAAACTAATGGTGCTCTAAACAAAAGTTTGGTTTAAAAGTAAACAGCGGACGCATTGATCTGAGGAGGAAAAATGCAACATTAGGTCCTGAATATGGCTGACCAACTGCATGGCCAGAGCCACCTTTATTTACCATGTGTGTAGTAAAACTGTACTCCACTAGGTGACACTGTATGCCAACGCTTTTTAGTTCTTAGAGATTTCTTCTAAATTTTGTATTTTGAGTTTAAAGAAAATTATCTTGTTCAAGGTTTTGACCTACCCCCCTCCTCCCTCCACCCCCTCCTCCCTCCCCACTCCCCCATACATACCCATTCACTGTGGCCAATGTTTGTGTCGCTCGCGGGTCCAATATATTTATTGCATGGAGAAAACAATGATCTAGGGGGGATAAAATTATTGCACGGGACCGGTTTTGTCAGTGTCAATATAATTTTATCAGTCTGAATAATTTTATCACCCTTAAATCATTGTTTTCTCCATGCAATAAATTTGTCAGACCCTAGAGTGACACAAACATCGGCAACGGCGAATGGGCCTTACGGAACATTGTAAAGTTTACAATGGTTTCTATATGTAATCTTTATGTGCAGATAGTTGCTTTATTTTGTTTCTCTGTTATTGTATGTTTAAACTATAGGAGCTTTGAGAGGTAATGTAAAACCAAACACAAGCAAATAGGTTAAAGACACCATTCAAAAGCTTTGACCACCACAAATGCTTGACTATTAGTGTAAAGGTAATGTTGAATATGTTTCTAAGATGATGATTTTGAATGCCTATACTGGCAGAGGATCGGACCAACTCTGTCTGTTCCCTTCAAAGTTCTAGCCTGAAGTCCCCGTTTTCATGGCAGAACCTCACCGTCTCTCAGCTAGTGGTGGAAGGGTGGCCTGTGTGGCTACCCATCCATAGTTGAAGGAGGAGAAGGTTTGACGTCAGAATAGCTAGGAGTGTCTACTGTAAACTCTTTAATGTAAACCCCTTAATAAAATATCCCCCTTAACTTAACAACATGCGAGTCAGAGGGTCTCGGGGGAAATCCCAGCCGTTCGTGCATCATGCAGTGAACATAACGACAGGAAATGCTGGGGGCAGCTCCAAGCAGATTCTTCCTACAAAGCATTGAATTATAGTTGCGAAAACTCTGCCTGGAGAGAGTGAAACAGGGATCCCCCCACAGTTGTGAAATAACTAGGATTTCTATGGCGATTTGGAGGCCTGCATTGGATTCCTGGGACAAACTATTCCTTGCTTACTGTATGAAGATCAGACCAATATTTAAAAAGATACAGAAAAATAACCCGGATTTCCCCATACAAAAACAAGCAGCTCCAACATTTCCTATCGCGATTTCCCCGATACATGGGTGCGCGATGTTTTTTTGAGACTCTCATAACCAGTATAGATGCCATGTACACCCAACTCGTTGACACCAACCCTCACCACACCCCATGTACATACATACATGATGGGTAACCCCAAACCCAACCCATCTCCTCTTAGGGTGCGCTTCTGCCAAGACAAATATTTGTCAGAAGTCCCAAAACCCTAAATCGATAAAGTAGGTTCAGCTTTCTGCAGTGTGACATTTCTGCTGCTTATAACTTTAGCTTCATATTCAGTATTATATTGTCTCATTATTTACTGCATGGCCAGAATAAATATACAGTGATTAACTATAAACAATGAATTCAAAATCTGCAAAGTGTTTTTGATGGCAGTTGAATCACGAATGACCAACAGATCTGTTGAATCGATTTATATGGTGACATGTCAATGGAGCCACGTAACCACAGATGCAGAACGGTTATATCCCAGTCAAGCATGTGACGTTATTATAACATTGCAGCAACATTCTGTTTGGTTCTGTATTGGTTCTTGTTAGGTTATTTAGATGGCTTCCAATAACGTTGCTGCAACATACTGCTGCGACGTTGCACTGCAACGTTATCATAACATTCTGGTTATGTCATTCAACCTAAACAGAATATTCTTATAATGTTCTGTTTTGGTTTCGTCCTAAACTCACCCAGAAATAATGTTTAATAACATTCTGATTTGGTGAGGTTTTGACCTAACCATGAATAACGTACTTGTTACTTGCCATCTTAGTAAGTACCAGACTGACTAAAAAAGAATAGTTGCAGAATGTTTCTGTTACGTCCTAGCTTGGCTTGGATGTCACCACTGCAAAACAAAATATTACATAATCTTTATTACTTATGTATCTATTTACACTTACATTCCTTGATATTCGTTTCAGGCATAAAAAAGAATTACAAAATAATGCGGGTACAGATATAACTGCCAAATTGTTGAGCATCATACTGTACGAAATCGTTTGTTATAGATGTCTTCCGATTTTGAATGAATTACAGTAATATCAAGTAATGGAATAGAACCAAACTAGGCATATTCTTATAGGACAGTGCAAGTGGTCAACCAGTCAAGAATGTAAAGTTATCATAATGTTGCAGTAACATTCTATCTGGTTCTGGTTCTTGTTACGTTATTTTGATGGTACCCAGTAATGTCTTTAGAACCTAACATTGTGATGTTGCACTGTGATGTTATTATAAGATTCTGGTTGTTATTTCATGTAAAATTAACATTATCACACAATTGGTAAGGTCATAACTTGACCAAAAGATAATGTTATCATAACATTCTTTGACACAAATTAAAATATTGTAACTGTTACAGTCATGAAAATTGGGCAGGTTACACACGGACCAAAGAAGTGGGGTTGTGGAATGTGCTTGTTATGTCACTGCTTGCCTAGAATAAGTTGGCTCACCTAGCTAGGTACATGACATGACCTTACTAAAATAATATAATCAACTAGTTTTAAACCATACTGTTGGATACTTTCAGGGATGGTGACCAAAAAGACATTTGGATTCGTCAAAGAACACCAAATTTTAGATTCGTGAAATTCTTTTTGGGGTAAAAACTCTCTAAGTAAATTGCAACTTGTTTCTAATAGATATAATGAAGTATTTTATATAAATATTTATAATTCATACATGTTTTTATACAGACATTTTCATTCATGGATCCATTACGCATCTTTTTTACACTTTCACGCATTGTTTTTTTGGATGCGTGAATGTTTTCTGGGGCAGTTTGTGGATGCATGGACAGAAAAAAAGAGATTTTTTTTTGTCATTACCCCGGGTCTATGATTTGTTTGTTGTTTTGAAAATCGTCCAATAGACGTCAAACCCCCTCTCTCCCCCACCCCCCCCTCCACCACCCCCACCTCCCTAGGCCTGGCACCAACACCCAATATCCCGCCGTCAGCACATCTCCCATCGGCCGGTGGCAAATTGGAGTCCGGAAACAAATGCGCCATAGATGGGGTCTTCCCGGTGATATATCGGCCCTGTGGCGCCCCCTACGACCCCCGGGGACGGCGGGAATCTCCACACGGCCTCCAAAACAATGGCCTACATACTCTCAGGCTGCTGAAGGACTTCATAACGTCTCAGGTCGTGTCATTGTGGGGGTGAGGGGGCCATTTGAAGGGGCGGTTAACTGCGGGGATGGGTCTTTGGCTACTCATATCTTCGCCCCAGGAGGATCGGGGGGGGGGGGGGCACTCAGTATAGGTGGTGTGACGTTTAATAACGTTGCAGTAACGTACTATTTTGTTATGGTTTCGTTTTTGTTACGTTCTTTTGATGACTCCCAATTATGTCGCTGCTAAACAGAATGAGGTAGTTGAAAGGTAGATTGTGTAATTAAAAGAGAGAACAGAACGTACTGTTTTGGTTTTGTCTTAACCTCACCAAAGGATAATGTTATAATAATGTTCTAATTTGGTGAGGTTTCAACCTCACCATCAATAACTCTTTTTCAGCATACTTCATGGCCAGCCCCTGCAGTTAATGCATTAACCTACACATTTCTTGGGCACAATTCAGTTCCAGGAGGTGACGATTGGTTTGAGAGCTATTATGAACTAATTTGATTACCCACAATTGACTTTTAATCTAGTATCAGATATAGTTTATTATTGACAGCTATCCTGAAATGTGGTTAAATGGTTTGACAGCCCCCCTTTTTTTAGTGAGATTGGCGATCGACAGCTACAGCACCATGATGGTCAGACCACAGTTGGTACCCATTTCTAGACCAAGTACCCCCCCCCCCTCCTTTGGGGTCTTCACCTCCTCCACTTATTGGTTTCCCGGGGCTTCTCAGGTCGTCACGCTAACGATGTCTTTTCGTTGTAAGTTTACATTCTATTGTTTCTTTTTATTACTCAATCTACCTTTCAACTACCTGATTTATAAACGAATCATCGTCTATCCTGAATAAACATCAGTAGGAATGAGGCTGTTACCCCCTAAAACTATTTGAATTATGTAAAAGTAAGGATGATCTTCTGCTACTGTACGTTTGTGATCAGCCTGTTGAGCCTCCATAATACATGACTCGAGACCGAGGGTCGAGAAACTCAGAAATTTAAAGTAGGGTCTTCATTTCAGCATTTGTTGGCTCCCCTCTGATGATTTGTATGCCTGGACCAATGTCAAATTAGAGTAACCATGAAGTCCAAGATCACCTATAATAAAAAATCATATATATCTATATATTTAACCAGGGGAGGATACAGCAATTCGTAAAGGGGGCAGGGGGCGAGGTCTGCATAGGCCTATAGGCTAAGTACGAAAATGGTGCACATTCATGTGCACACACGACATGTGTATTTAGTATGGAAATTTAAAGTCCTCGCCAAAAGGTGTGTGTGTGTGGGGGGGGGGGGGGGTCTGGAACCCCTGGATCCTCCCCTGTTCAACCAGGTAGATTTTAAAAAACAGGCATGAGGGTCAGATCGGGTTAAGAGGACTAGACTTGACCCAGCCTTTTACCAGGTTTACCCAGCCTTGTAACGGCCCGCCAGGTCATGGACTGTATTCACATCCAAGTCCGCTAGTCGCACGAGGGGGACGCCGGGGGGACGCCGAGGGGACGCACAGGGATGGGTATGGTTCCCTAAAATTGACAGGGCCACAGGGGCGTTTCTTAAATTCGACAGGGCGACATGGAATCTTATTGACAAATGGCATGACCCTTAAAAAATATAGTGACCGGAAACAGGGTTATTTCTTAAATACGACATGGGACATGGGTCTGAACTCACATATAGGGACAGGTGAGAGAGCCATTTTTTAAACTCGACACGTGACATGTCACACTCAAAGCAGGGAACATACCACTGAGCTGCTGAGGATTGCACTAGTTGCTAGGGTCAAGCCATTGCATTTATTCTAGTACTACTACTATTACTACAATAACTACTATTAGTCCATATTATACATAATTATAGAGTTATATTTAGACATCAAAGTATGCGTAACTATGTTTGTATGTATACATACATATATACATGCACAGTTATGCATCATATACATGTCTAGATATACGTATGACATGGTCTAATAGTAGTAATTGTAGTAGCTATGTATGTTTATATGTATGTATGTAAACAAACATAGTTATGCATAATTTATGTGTCTAGATATATATATATATGTAGGCATGGACTAATTGTAGTAATAGTAGTAGCACTAATTGTAGTAATAGTAGTAGTACTAGCATAAATGCAATGGCTTGACACTAGCAACTAGAGCAATCCTCAGCAGCTCAGTGGTATGTTCCCTGCTTTGTGTGTGAGAGGTCCAGGGTTCTATCCCCACGGGGGTCAGGCTTTCCTTTTCTAAATGTTTCTTATCTATTGACCACATTCCAAAGTGAATACAAGAAAGGGTTACCTATTTTATCTCTAAGCTATCATAGTTTTGGGGGGTAACAGCCTATTATTTAAAAAAAGAAGACTCAATGGAATCCTAGGTATAGTTGATAAATCTGTTTCTGTTAATCCGCACAAAAATTAATTACTTCAATTACAGATCTAAAGTGCTAACTTGAGAATCATCTTTATGGTTAGGTCTCATCCATTATTACAATGTTCTGATTTGGTAAGGTTGAGACCTCTCCAGAGCAGAATGTTATTATAACATTCTGATTTGGTAAGGTTGAGACCTCTCCAGAGCAGAATGTTATTATAACATTCTGATTAAGTCAGGTTGAGACCTTACCAGAACAGAACGTTATCATAATATTCTGATTAAGTCAGGTTGAGACCTTACCAGAACAAAACGTTATTATAACATTCTGATTTAGTTAGGTTGAGACCTCACCAACAAATAACGTTACTGCTACATGCCATTATAGTAAGTAACAGACTGACCAAAAAAGTATGGTGGCAGAACAGTTCTGTTACGTCGCAGCTTAGCTGGGGACGCAAAGAAACAAAGAGCCAATCTCGGCGTCCAGGTCACCTGACAACGGCGTCTGATATACGTGGATGGGGCCCTCCTGGGTCAAGGTCACGTGTCTGCAGGTCAAGGTCAGGGCGGCCTGTTGACGTGACGTGACGTCACTCCATGTCGGCCACCAGGGAGCATGGCGATACGTCACGTGACTGGCAGCTTTATCGCCCGTTCCGCGAAGCACCGACGTCCCCCGCCTACAACCTCTATGGGGGTAGACCCCTAAAATCGACAGGGTGACGTGGCCCTTTCTTAAATTCGACATGCGATATAGAGCTTAGTGACATGAAGAAAAGAACAAACGACATGACATGGCCAATTTCTTAAATTTAACATATGACATAGAAGGTTATTATAATTGACATGGAAATCCAAAATATATTGACAGGTGACATGGCCATTTCTTAAATTTGACATGTGACATAGGGACCCCCCATCTACACCCCTACCTCCCCTCCTCCTCCCCACGGGAGAAGACCAATTTGTACTTTCCCCAGACCTGGCGACATTGGCCAGCGTCCTGTGGGGACTCGGAGTGGGAGAGTCTGTGATTTACGTCAGAGAAGAATGAAAAGGCTTTGACGGACAAATGACACAAAGTATCTATTTCTTTGGACATGTAAAGGAGGGCAGTGAAGGCGGTGGGTGTAATCCCCTGACCCTACTCCACCCAGCCACCTGCCAATGGCTACAGTTAGTCTGTTACCGTCACTGTGTTGCACACCGCAAACTGAATGACGGGTCTTTTCACCCAAAGTGCCCCTCCAGTTTTCTTGACATAACAAACATATCTTGTCACAGAGAAGTATTCTTGTGTCAGTCATTCTGACACTCTACATATTTCTCTGGAATACATGCACCTGCCTGTAATTTGTTCAAAGCTCTTCCGACATTTTGCAAAGATGTACTCAAAGCTCCTTGATTTATGAGAGGAACATTGACCTTTCCCATGAACCTGCGCAGTCCACTACCTTGTCTACCTTTTGAGGCTTTTTGCAACTAGGTAACTTCACCTTAGTTAGGTTAACTACAGGAAAAAATATTTTTTTAAATGTATTCGAATTTGAACCACCAGGAAAAATGTGTATTGCAAGCAATATGCATCTCCTTCTGAGCCTGTATTGGCTACTCCCCCCCTTACACCCCAATACCCCCCAACTCCCCCCCCCCCCCCCAGGAGGAGAGCAATTTGTACTTTCCACAGATATGGCGACATTGACCAGCATCTCGTGGGGACTCGGAGTGGGAGTGCTTGTGATTTACATCAAAGACACGCAGAAAAGAATGAAAAGGCTTTGACGGACAAATGACACAAAGTATCTATTTCTTCAGGCAGTGGAGGCGGTGGGTGTAATCCCCTGACCACCCTACTCCACCCAGCCACCTGTTAACGGCTACAGTTAAAGTCTGTTACCGTCAGTGTGTTGTACACCGCAAACTAAATAAAGGGGTCTTTTCACCCAAAGTGCTTCTCCAGTTTTCCTGACATATGAAACATATCTCATCAGAGAGAAGTATACTTGTGTCAGTCATTCTGACACTTTACATATTTCTCCGTAATCCATTATTGGTGCACTTTCTGTAATTTGTTCAAAGCTCTTCCGACATTTTGTAGAGATGTAATCAAAGCTCCCTGATTTATAGACCTTTCCCATGAACCTGCACAGTCCACGACCTTGTCTACCTTTTGGAGCGTTTTGCAACTAGCTCACTCCACTTCATATAGGTTAACTATAGGAAAAACCCAAAAACGTTTATTCGAATTTAATCCACCAGGGCGGCGCCACCTTTAATGAAAAAGGTGTATTGCAAGTAATTTGCATCTCCTTCTGAGCCTTTATCATCCAAGTGTGTAGTGACAGGCTGTACGTATGCCTCCTTGTCGTGGCTTGTATTCATGTTTTCAACAGTGTTTTGTATTTGCTTGGGTGATAAAATAGAGAAGACCATTACGGGTCATCCTCGGGTGTATGGACGACCCTCTGGCCAGCGTACATCCAGTAGGCTTTGCCCTTGGACCATACGCTTGCTGGCAGGTCGTCCTTCCATCCGCGGACGCCCTCGGCAGCCAAATCTGATGCATTGATTATGAATAGTGTGAGAATAAACGGAGTGGTGAGTGGACATGTTACCGAGAATCCTCCATGATGCGGTCTGGGTAACTCATGGTTAAACGATTGGCTGACAATAACAACGCCCCTGATTGGCTGACAATAACAACGCCCCTGATTGGTCAGGGCGTATTGACGTCAGTGCGCATGCCCAAATACCCTAGACCAGAAGTTCCACTCATCCGGCACTGGAAGTGAGTTGCCCCCCGTCCGGTGTCACGTGACTGGGCCTCCTGCTCTGATTGGTTCACTCTCCCACCAGATGGTTTACTCTCCCAGCAGATGACAGCTTCCTTCCCTCGGCACTCTCCCGCACAGGTTGGGGGTTTTGTTGGGGGGTCCCGGTGTCACATGTCAAATTTAAGAGATGGCCATGTCACATGTCACTATATTTTGAATTTCCATGTCCATTCTAATAACCTTCCATTTTGCAGGAATTTAAGAAAGGGTCTGGGTTATGCCGTTTATTAGTTTCCTCATGTCACTAAGGCCCATGTCGCATGTCAAATTTAAGAAATAGCCATGTCACCCTGTCGACATTAGGGGTCTACATCCATATATAATTATATGTTAAGCCCCGCATCCAGCTCAAGAATGAGGCCGCATTCATTAAACGATTTATAGTTATTCTTACAGTATCTTTCTTTTTAATTGCACAATTTCTGCTTTATCCTTTGAGGTTAATCGAACAGAACATTAGGTCACTGATCAGAGGTCAGACGTGGAAAAGCGGGTATGCTGTAAGGGACTCAAGGCCCAGCGGCAACAGTCAACAGTCATGTAACCATCAAGCAGCAATACGGCCAAGCAGCGTCATAACAAATATGTTGTTATAAATAACGCTTTTTCAATTGATCAGGTATCAACCTAACCTTAACAGAATGTTATTGTGACATTCCCTGAAAGTGAGCTTTCAACTACACCTGAACAGAAAGTAATTATGGCATTTTTTGGGGACAAGGTCTCAATGTTAGCCTCACAATAACGTTACAATATCATTACCAGAATGTCACACTAAAACATTGCAAAAGTTGGTTGCAGTGACATTAATATTATCGGGAGTCATCTAAATAATGCTGCTGCAACATTACAATGTAACATAACAATATTCAATTCAGAACGTTGCTAAAACGTTATTAGAACTTCACCCCCTTTGCTGGGATAGTATTTCATCTTGATTTTTGCTGTGTACTTTTGGCACCCCATACCAAGTTTGACCTGTCCCCCGCTGTCCATCTGTCATGCTTCATCAAACACCCCCCTCTGTATCAGCAGACCCAAACACTCACTCAACTAGAAGGCACTTTACCATCTAACAGTACGGTCTGGATTAGATTCTCCCAAAACGTGTACCCTGACATTTTCTCCCAGGAAAGGGTCAACATTGAAAGATGTAATCTTCCCTGGTGGGTATCCGAGGCTGTAGGAGAGCTGCAGTAAGTGGTAAACTATTGGTTGATTCAACGATCCTAGAGTAATCAAAGATTAATGATTCGTGGTGTTTCATTGTTACATCGTAGGTAGTGGTGCCCCTAAGAGAGTTTGTGCTACCAGATACAAATAAAACAACAGGCTGTATTTTTCTACATTTTTCGAAACATAAACAAATGGTTATGACATCACAAAACTGGCGAAACAGACGACACATTGTAGCAGTTTGCATGGACGTTCATAGAGGGTGTTCCTATCGATGATGTCATGAAAATCACATAGGCGATGGTCTGAGTCACATATCTTAGTGTAGCTATAATATTTTTGGTTCATTTGATCTGGGCGATAATGGGGAACATATAGCTCCGTGATGGGGGTCAGTCGAGCCTCTCTTTGGACTCAGACACAGATTGATGGAGTGTGAAAGGGCTGATAGGACGAATAACAGGGGATCGGGTGGGGAACTTCTTCCGGGTCCCTGATGACGTCACATAGATGTCACGTGATTAGGAGGTGTCCGAAATCGAGGCCACCATGGGAATGGTGACTTCTGACCTTTGACCTCCAACTCCTTGCCTTATTTAATGTGTTATTGAGGCTGAAGTTATAGGCCTACAAGTGATTTGGAATCTCTGAAGAAAGTTTAGTTTTCACTAAAACGAAAGTTAAGGGAACCCTGTTGATCGATATGAGTTAGGTCCTGGTTGAATAAGAGATCAAAAGTGACCAATATCTAACTTTTTGAGATACTTTCCAATCCATTGACCAATTTGTGATGCCATAAATTTCTGGTTGCATCCATGAATGAGAACATAGTTTCCGGTCTCTTGTATGAGGTTCGAAAAGAACTTTGATAGAAGTGTTAAGTGAATTGCTAAGTGGGTACTCTCCTTAACTTTGATGATGTTTATGGTGTTTATTCTGTTGGGGATATGATCTGTTTGTTTTTGCATCTGCCTATATACCGCATATGGGTGTTTCGCACCGGGCGCAGCCATGCTGTGGTACAGGTGGACAAGGGGAGACTCCTCATTGGCTGGGAGGTCACGCTTGACTACTCACAGTGAGTAGCTTCAATTTCTACTGACTTGATCAGCCCCTGGTCCACTTCTGTTCTCTAAGTGTTGACCTGTTTAATCGGTCTGACCTTTCTGACCTGTTCTATCTGTTTGATCTTTTAAACTATTTGATATTTCTGGCCTGCCTGAACTGTCTGACCAGTTTGACCTTATGACCTGTTTTAACAAGTTTGACCTGTCTGACCTTTCTGGCCTGTATGACCTTCTGACCTGCTGATCTTTCTAACCTTTCTGACCTGTATTACCTTTTGACTGTCTGACCTGTCTGACCTTTCTGACCAGTCTGGCCTGTCTGACCCTTACCTGACCTTATACCTGACCTTTCTGACCTTTCTGACCTGTTCACCTTTCTATCCTCTCTGACCTTCCTGGTCTTTTGACCAGTCTGACCTTTAGACCTTTTTTACCTTTTTTGTTTGACTTTTGGCCCTGTCTGACCCTTTTGATATGTTTGGCCTGCTTGACCTTTCTTTGAATCTTTCGCTGTTTTAAACATATGTTCCTCACCTGCCCTGCACTTGTTTTTCACATACACTCCAGTAGAAAGTCCTTCAGATGACCTTTAGACCAATGATAGAGGAGTCACCAGGCATCTGTGAGACCCATCCATCATCAATGAACACAGTGGGTACTCGTTGGAAGAAACCTGTGGCCTGTTTCATAACAAACCTCCGTATGATTTGTGTTTCATAAGTTACAATGACCTTTTGGGATGCCATAGCTACGTGAGTTTTGTTTTTGCTTATGTGAGTTTGGGTAGATTTACGGGAGTTTTGGGTCAATTTACAGGAGTTTTGGGTCGATTTACAGGAGTTCGGCCACGTACAAGAGTTTGAAACTCAGGTACAGTTTCAGTAAGGGTACATAAAACCTCCGTACATACGGAGGTTGTTATGAAACACCCCACTGAACATTAAAGCCATACAAAGGTGACCGTGTTGTTTCCTGTTGTTTTGAAGAAAGCTATCAACCCAGGCAAGCAACGACATAACAAGCACTTATGTGACGATGCTTTATTGGTGAATCTGTTACCTGCCCAATTTTCAAGTAACAGTTACATCTCGCTATATGTTAGGTAGAGACTTTCCAAGACAGAGTGTTATAATAACGTTAAATTCTGGTGAGGTTGAGACCTAACCATTACACAGTGCAATATGGCAATGTTAGGTTCTAAAGATGTTATTGAATGCCATCAAAATAACATAACAAGAACCAAAACAGAACCAAATCAAACATCACTGCAACGTTATAATAACATTTCATTTTGCCTCAGAATTTCTGCACAGTCTGCATGATATGTTCCGTCTTCCAACTTTTGGGCGAATGCAGCAACTTCAATACAGAAAGTTATTGAATGTCGAGGATGTTAGCATGCAGAACTGGCTGTATTGAAGTACGTCTGTGCTGTACTAAAACGTGAAAGAGGAATTCAAATGCGTGTTGTGCATTCTAATCAATAGACGTGTCAATGTGCCTTTAGATAATTCAGATTGGTAGCAACCATCCGCTTTAAATAGTTATTCGAGTGCTACAAGCTTAGAGCTGTGATATCTCAGTATGCTTAGTATTATTGCAGTAAACATGGAATATTCCCTCAAAAAGAATTCCTAATTATTCCCTTGGTGTGACATTAAAATTGGAATTCGGGAAAGAAGCTGGGATCTTTCTGAAGAAAGAAAAAAGCAGGAAGTGTCACCGGACTTTAAGGACAACTTCAGTCACAGGCTCAAGGCCAGGGTAATTCGCATTTTTTCACACCTTTTAGTCAGAAATCCCTCTCCTGGTGCGAATTGAAATAAAAACTGAATTAGGGAGGTGTGTATGTGTCACGTGACGCCGGCACGTGACCAGTTTGGTCCCTAAGAAACTGCCCCGTGCATATCGACCAATCAGACACCTGCCTAGTCCGTCCCTGATCTACTTAGCTCTTACATAATAGGTCCATACACCCACAACAGTCCATGGCTTTTATTAGCCACTTGAAACTTGCAAGAAATTCTTTTATTTGCCCTCTATAAACGGCATGGGGAATCCGTTTGATGGTTCTTGGACTACTAACTGGTTTATTGTCCTACCTGCCATAAACTAGTGGCTGCAAAGCATGCTGGCATTTGGATTGGAATTCCCGCCTGAAATGGTTGCTGGTGTACAGACTCATTTTGGGATCTGACTGTGACAGACTAACACCTGCCCGTTGACTGCTCCCTCCTAGGCTTGGAGAGTGTAGGTCCGGGTGTTTGATTGATGGGTTTGTGGTTCACTCTCCCCCCACTGGCAGGCTACATCGGCCGGTCACGTGACTTAATAGAAGATTTGTATTTGTATGCTAGCATATAAGTATAACAATGAAATGATTAAAATTTGTTAATAACCAATAAGCCCATCCCAGTTTACACCAAAGTTAGAGTTTACTATGAAATATTTTCAAAATTCCTCCATGCTTTTTCCCTGAAGAGAGTTGCATAATACAAAATGAACCAAAGATTGCAAAATGCAGCTTTATATGTCAGCTGTTTTTCCCATAGGAACCAATGTCTGATCCTATTTTGTCTAAAATACAGTATTTTGATTGGCTGGCCAACCTGCACATCTATCAATTGGGAAAATGTTTGTTACCATAATGTTCTATCTATACTAAGGGATATAGGAAAACATAATTCTTGCTTATTTCAGTAACTCTAACTCTAGGAGACAAAGATGCTTTATATGTCAATTTTGTCCGACCCTTGTCCAACCCTGGAAATCCCCTATGTGGGATGGGCTTAATACCTTGATGAAGGCTAAGATTTGTAATGTAATTGTTGCAATATACTTGATTGTGGAGAGTTTCCTTTGAGGGTTTAAATCAAATTGAGCGAATATCGACAAAGGACAGAAAGTTGGCGTCTGTGTCTGTACCTCCTGCAAATGCTCTATTTCCACGACACCTATTTTCCTTATTCATGAGTTGCCGCGGCTTCCAACAGGTTTCAATTTGTGTCTTCGTTCTTTTTGCGCTTTTCGCTTACCAGCCCACAAAATAATTGATCAGAGGAAAAAAACAAGCATCTTATTTTGTGAGAACCACAGAGAGAAAAGAACCAATTACTGGTTTAATATCAGGACTCAGCGGGTGGTTGGCTTTGAGGTGTGGACTGTCTGTTGCTGGTTTTTGTTTATTGGTTTGTTAGTTATTGGTCTTTAACGCCATATCAACATCTTTATCATGGTAATATCCATTATGGTTATATCATAGTGAGAACAAGGTTTTGACAATTCTGTCTATTTAATAATTGTATCTATGAAATGATCGCGTCTATGAAGAGGTATGAACCCTACCCCTACACTTTTAGTGTGTCAGGTGTTCTTTAATTTTCAGGGTCTTATAGGCAGGGCCCTACACCCAACAGCTAGTGGCACAGAGTTTTTTATTGTTTATTGACAGGTGTTTCTGATATCGACAGATCCATGGTGTTATAAATACATATAACCAACCAAGAAGGGAGTACGAGGGTGATAACTGCCCGAGTACTCCCTTCGAGGTTGGTTATGGATTTATTATACCTTTTCTGTTAGATCTGAACTTTCAAGGAAGGATACACAGCAATCAGTGATGGTGGGACTGTGATGCTGCACATTTTTTTTATGTTTTTTTCATATAACTCTTTTGATATCCATCAAATCCACAAATAGTAAGCAGTAAAATGTAGCTATGAACGTTGTACAGATAATGCATATGTTAGATTTTTTATTTCTTAATGATTTCATTTTTTCATGAATTTTAGAAAAATAAAAAGTTTCTGTATCACACTGCAGTGCGATACAAGGCTGGTTATCACCCAGGTTTGTATCACCCTGTGTTAAACTCTTAACTACTAAATTTGTATCACCCTAAGGTGTAATAATATTACATTGATTATAACAATAAAATAACAGTAAAACCTTTTTCCTATATACCATTGTCTTCCATTACAAAACAGTTAACAGCCAAGAGAGTATCTTGGATCAGATTATCGTTTTCATTAAGAGGCCATTAAAGCTTTTCACTGGCCTCTGGTCCAAAAAAACAATTTCTCTTGTATATACACATAACTATTAGCAGGTAATCCACCCCTGAACACCTGTATCCTGACCCTCTTACCTTTAGCCAGTAATCCGCCCTGAGCAAAGATTTATACAGACTTTACAAAGCTTTACAAAGGCCTAGTGCCACCGGCTGCTGTGTGTATGGCCCACTTTATGCCTATGGGACCAGGCACATTAAAGAATCCTGCTTTGGTAAATGTGTAGGGGTATGGTCTCTGCCTTCTCATAGATACGTTCATTCCATAGATTCAATCATCAAAGACAGAATTGTCAAATCCTGTTTTCGCTGTGATATGACCTTAGATGTTGCTACGCTGTTGAACCTCATAACCAACCAACCAACCTTGAATCATGTCCCAATATATTGAGATCCGATATAAACTACACTACATTGAATGATATTTGAAATATGTACATAGGGTATTCGTGACATATCAACTTTTTCTAATTTAACCGTTTCTAATTTATTAAGACATAAATCTGAAAATCAAGTTTAATCTTTAAAAGGACAGTTTTTATATGATGTTGTTTGGAGAAAATGTTTGTATGCAGAGCCCAAAATGTGGAGCACAGGGAAAAGACTTGTATGTTTTAAATGTAATAAAATGAGCAGTCCTCTTTATAAAAAGAAAGAAAACAAAACAAAACAAAACTCCCAGAATTAGATCTTCAACATTATCACTTCCAGCAGGTCATAAAAATACAAGCCTGTTGGTGCACACTTTTTGGTGGGGACTGTCAAAGAGAGAAATATGTCGCACATATATGCACGCTAATGCACATTTTAGTAATTGATATACATGTTATTTCTCACCATTTCCGAAATCTTGTATCCGCCCCCACATCCAGATATAAGTACCAAAAGGAGGTGATCTTAGTGAACCTTTTGGTGATTTAGGTCCACATAGTATAACAGATTAAAAGATTTGCCATGCCCTAATTGAGTTTGAAATGGGAGGATGGGTATGAGTTACCCTGGACCCTGCCTGGACTGGTTCCGTCAGCGAAAGGCAGGTTCCGGTTTACATCAGGTTTGATCACTAATTAAGGAGAAGTAAACTGATTGGCTAGACTTGAGTGGGAGGGGGCGAAATGAAGTCACATTGGGAACAAATTATTAAGAAGGAACTAGATTGATTCCATGCTGAGTATGCATGTTGGTTTGTCCGGTGAAATTGGAATCGGAGCTGAGTTATAGTTAAATTAGGTGCGGAGGCGGCGTGAAATTGACAAATGACTTTATTGTCTCTGTAGTCAGTATAGGTATCTCGGAGAGTTTTCAATGGCTCAACATAGATTCATGATGTTGTAACCAACGGAAAGGGCTTAAAAAAAGAATAAGAAACCTGTTTTGATCTCTGTTATTAGTACATTCTTTGATTTTCTATGATTTTTTTTATATTTAATATTTTGATAGATATTTTGATTATTTGAAGAAGTGGAATAAAAAACACACATTACGTGCTATGTTCTACAATTAAAAACTCAAAATATGAAAATTGTACATACGATGTGTGCTAGTTCTAGACCTAAAGTTTGTCACTGAATATATGATAAAGGCCCAAAGAGCATGGCGAAAATGCAAGAAAAATCAGAAAAGTCATCTTAAATAGTGATTTTTACCAATTTGTCACAATCTGAAAATCCCAAAATATGACTCCAACAAACTACTACACTTGAACATGTTCCCAAAACTTGTCATTATTGTGCTATATCCCAATGAACTCCTCTTAAATCAAGCTTTCCAACAGTATGAGTATCATTCTGATCAGAGTCAGTATGTGTACATGAGTGATGCCTGAATATAACCATTTCTGAGGGGATTTTGACATTTTTTTGATGAAAAAATGTACTCTCAGGATCCTTAATTTTATATGACTAAAATTCAAAATCTGAAAAAGTTACATAGCCTGGGGGATACAGCATGACCTGAGGTTTCTCACTGTAACTATGAATAAGCCCATAATACCATGGCGGAAATGCAAGGATAATTGGAAGTCACCTTTGAAAATTGTCATGTGTGACAAAATCTGACAGCTTGCAAAAAATCACACTTACAAACTGCTAAATTTGAGTGTGTTCCCAAAATCTCCAAGCATTGTACTGGATACCATTGAACTCGTCTTGTATTAAGCTTTCCAACGGTATAAAGATTGTCATGGTCAGATTTAGCATATGGCCATGGGCAGTGACTGAAAATAGATCTTTTGGGGGGTTTTCTGACATTTTTCAGGTGAAAAAAGCCACTCTCCGAGATACCTACTAATAGTAGGTGCAAACAGTTGAGTCGCATCCCATGGGACCTACATCCTCATAACTGAACAAAACAAGCAATATTTTATAGATTATTTCATTGAGGTTTAATGGATATTCTGAGCCTTTCATAACTGAGTCAGTTTAGTGAGTTTTTAACTAAAGGTTATGTTTCAGTTCTGTATCCTTCCATTAGGTTCATGTCGCTCTATCCTTAAAGGGCCATACCCACTAGGTGATTTTACTGTTGACGAGCAATGGGAGACTGCTGGGAGAATGGCCGTTGTCACTGCCGGGTGACTGTAATATCAAGCAATTTTGATATTTTACTGCCGTTTTACCACCGATCCCATGGGCAGTCGCCCATCACCATGAATGTGCACTATACCCACTGGGAATCTCGGAGCCATTGTGACCGTTGGGTGATTATCACTGATTTGTATCTTGTACAGTTGCCTGTTGTCGGTAAAATTGCTTAGTGGGTATGGCGCTTATGAGCCATAGCCACTAGGCAGTTTTACCTGAGACCGGCACGAAAGACAAATCACATGGCAAAAGAGCCCAGTGTTCACTGCTACTGGGCAATTTCCTGATGGTATGATGGGCTTTCTGAGCAGCAGGCGATGGGGATCAACATCACCGGCAAAATCGCCAGTAAAATTGCTGGTAAAATATCAAACTTGCAAAATATTACAGTTCTCCGCTGCCACTGCAGCCGCCGATTCTCTCAGTCACCTATAGGCCCCCAGTAGCCCCTGCTGATTGTAAAAGGCGATGATAGGGGGGGCCCAGCGCTGACAAGTGGTTCTTTGGGTTTGATTCACAGTTCTTTGGGTTTGATACCCAGTTAGTGTCTGGGTTCACTAAGGGATGAGGTACACCAAAAATGATTTCTAGGTTTTGATCCCCTCCTGTTTGCCCACCCTGTTACCCTCATCTCATATATGCAATCACCAAAGACTGACCAAGTCAAATTACTTGTCTGAAAAGTCAAAATTCGTCCCAACGTGCTTTCACCATGAAAATGACCCTGGCTGTCAGTACGGCATAAAACTTCCAGTACTCACTCGCTCCCCTCTTGACTGGGGCTATGACAGTAGGTCACTGACCCCATCGCTAATTCCCTTAATGTGGTCAGGAGATGGGCTCCACTAATGGGCTCACTTCTACACCTCACCTGACACGAGGTCAACATACCACAGCCAGCAGATTAAAAGAAGAAAACAAGAAAGATATGTCTGTAAAGTAAAAGAACTTTACCTGGTTTAATGAGATTCTCCCACTTTGCATGTTGGAGTACCCCCTGACCAGCCATGCACCCCGCCCCCAATGCTTCATGGAGTACCCTCAACTTTGCAAGTTATGTTTCCATAGTCTCCATTTTGAGTTCATTATAATTCTGCTTATATCATTAGTGAGGAAAAAGAGTTATTTTTGGCGGGAGGAATATTGTACTTGTACTTATTTTTTTGTTTTTATTGGACCAAGCTATGTCACTAATGTCATTGTACATACACACCCATTTGGAGTGAGGGGGAGAATTCAATAAATACTTTATGATTGATCCATGATATGATTGCGGTTTGATCAGGATTCACAATAATTTTGCTGGCATGATAATAAAAGAACCTAGGCGATTCGTGGTTGGCAAATGGTGCAATTGCAGCTGGAATTTCTTAACTATTTCTACTGTCAGTATTTGAAGGGATTTTGTCAAAGCATTTTCATTGAGGCTCAAATTAGGTTGGGAGTGAGTGAGTGATGGATGGATGCTTTATGCCATACAGACAGCCAAGTTCATTTTCACAGTTAAAACAAGTTAGGAGGAATTCTGTCTTTGGTGATCGAATCTATGAGATGAAGGTGACAGGGTGGGCAAACAGCAGGGGATCAAAACCTGGAAATCATTTTTGCTGTACCTCACCCCTTGGTGAACCCAGACACCAACTGAGAATCAAACCCAATGAACCACTTGGTCAGTGCTGGGTTCCCCCTATTGTCGCCTTTTACAATGAACAGGAGCTAATATGGGCATTTATATTCTTCCCAGGAGCAGAAGCCCCACCACGGTACCCCCATGGGACCTAGGTTGTGATGTGATTGGATTTAAGCAGATGTATGCCCCCCACTAATCTCCACCACATTGTGATGAAGGGAAAGAACATGTGCAGTTACACTTTTAAAAAGGTCAAGTTAACACTCAATATACATACATAAATACATATATACATACATCACTTGCCACATATTTATAGTTTTTGGACAGATGCAAGGAAAGTCTGACCTATCACCCATCTGCCCTTCTGCCTACCTGGATCTACCCCTCTATAAAACTCGTAAAGAAATGCTGAAAACGTAAACCTGGTTTCCCCTCAGAGTGTCCAGTGGTCGCCTGGTACTGTCAGACATACCGAAATGTGATTAAATCGTGATTTGAGTAAACCTTATTTTATACTTTAGAGTATTGACTCAAGTTGTGATGTGACAGTACCTGTTCTGTGGCCATTCCTCATAGGTTAGTCTGTGGCTGACATGCAACAGTTCCCTTATTTGATAGTGAAGTTTACACCTTAACAAAATACACTTTTCTTAAGACCCTGTGCAATGCAGTCCTGCTGGGTCCCAGACCAAGGTGGTTGGAGCCACCAGTCAGGGTCAGTGCATTTCATATAGGCTAACACAGGGACCTCTTTGAATTTTTTGTCTAAAGCTCATCAATACACTAACAAAAAAGAAAAGTTGTCATTTTTAGCAATCATATTAGCATGCAAAAAAAAATTGTTCTTTACTACAAGTAACCTATTTTCATGAAAAAACATGTAGTTTAGATACATTAAGGAATCTTTCAGCCTAGCTTGGAGCTCAACTCTAAAAATCAAGTTAATTACAAGTACTCACCAAGTGGAGTTATTGTGGCTCTCAGTCAGCACAACCTCAATTACGTACCCCTTCTGCCCCTCTCCTTTCTCATACACATTCAACACACTGCTAGTAATTACATATCCTTGACCACCTGAGTGGGCCCCAATTCTCACTGTACTCTGCTGCAGGGTTTATATTTCTGTTAAGAGGAGGCGCCACCTTTAAAAAGAAGGGCGTATAGAACGTTGTTATAAAGTTATTTTTTGGTAATGTTGAGACCTAATGAAAGCAGAATGTTAAAATCAATCTATACTTCAGTGTGATCAAGACCTAAAAAAAATAAATGTTATAATCATATTCTGCTTGATGAGGATAGGACCTCACCAAAAAGGAGCAATATTGGAACATCATACATATATGAAAATAACACAATAGTATGTTGCAACAATATTATTGAAAGCCATCAGAAATCAAACATCACTGCGACGTCACTAAGTAATGCAACAGGAACCTCAACAGAACACAACAGAACGTGACTGAAACGCTATAATAATGTTGTATGCTTGGGTGGATGCATGGAATTATCACATCTAAAGAACCTTTTGCCAGAAACAAATCCCTCATTTCCATATACTACTTCCTCAGATGCCTACTTTAGCAGGAGAATGAAAAGCTATAGCAACTTTCACTGAATATTTGTTCAAGTATGACACAATATGTGTAGTATATGCATGCCTTGTATTGCGTGTTTTTATTGAGTAAAGGCTAGTTTAGTCTTGCTCTCTACCTAAAAAGCTACCTAAATCATAACACGAACTGTACATGTATTAAGTTTTCATTTAACTTTAATCCACCATTCTAAACAAATTAGAAGTGGGTTGCGTAATAGGGTATAAGGGTGGTCTGTGCACGGTACCACTAAGGCCCTACATCTGACAATAAAGCCTACATTCCACTTTGCAGTAAGGTGCATTTGCGGTCCCTATTTGTGGGTGCCGCAAGCAATTTGTGGTTCTGATAACAACATGTTGGTATCTGAGACCGCAAGCAAAGCTTGGAAAACCTATATAAAATAGCACCTACCGCAAGCACATATATTCCACCTGGTGACACCCTACAGCAAACAAGTTTGCGGTAGTTTGCTTGCATTTTTTCATGGTGCCGCAAGCAAATACTGCATAGTGGAATATAGCCTCAAGGGGTTTAGGGCAATGCCAGAGGATGTCAGGAGAACAACAAACGTGAAATTCTTTAACAAAAGACAAAGGACGTAGACTAAACAGACAGTGGCCAATCAAGCTACAGTCTCACAATTGCCAAGACCGTTGTAGAACCAAAAGAACGATTTACCCACTCTTTCCTGTCTCCCCTGGGGCTCTGGGTAGGGGTTGCCGATGTAGCTTGTTGAATTTTAAAAATGGCAATGTCGCATGTCTCTCTCGCTTAATTTTCTCAACGTTGCATGTCAAATTTAAGAAAATTTATTGTCTAAATCGCAAGATTGTAAAGCTATCTGTCATGCCGTTTAGGCTCCATGTAGCATATTAATTTTTAAGAAATCGCCATGTTGCCACGTTGAATTTAGTGGTCCAGGCCCAACCCCATACTATTGTGACTCAAAGTGGTACCTGACTAACAGAGGAGTGAGTGGCCCTGAGACTTTACTCTCCATCTCCCCTCCTGTTCCCCTACAGACCCACACGGGAGAGCCTCGTTTACACATCGACTTTGAACCTGACCTCTGTTGGTACCTCTGTTTACCACCAGGGGAAATCAGGGCGCCACCAGACTCATCCGGGCACTCTCTCCAGTGCCCGGATCATGACGGTTTGGTGTCAGGGCTGACAAGGAGTTTTATATTACTGCAAAGTTGGGTTGGCATCTCGTATAGCCTTTTATTCAGAGGTATACCACACCTATACGTCTTACAAGAAATCCAGTTATATATTTTATACAAATTTATAAACATACAAGTGCCTCTTGCACTTGAACCCTCCAATAGAAGCCTTGTTCCCAACGTACGGTTCCAATCAATTGTTCAGGCCTTTACATGATTATACGGTTCAGGGGCAGATCCAGAAACCTTGGAAATTGGGGTGCCTATATTAAAAAGGGTCCCGGTGCAGTGTTTCGGCAATTTGTAATACAAAGTAAATTCCAAAGTCATGCAGTGTTAGAGCTGGGAAAGTGCACTTTGAGCATTAGAACTATAAAGGACAGTGCACCTTGGGCATTAGAACTGGCACAGTGCACTTTATACATCAGAACTGGGACAGTGCACTGTGGACATAGGTAAGAACTAAGTTATTATATGCTAGTAGTGTGTGCAATTAGGATGCTGTATCCTTTAGGACATCATTTTGTACCCTCCTGGAATTGGAGTTTGACAATCTTTGCTCGAGAGATATTTTCTCAATCTCAGTGATATGGTGATCAAATAGAAAATATCTCAGCCAAGGATGCGATGTTGTTATAACTTCGATACAATGTTCTGGTTGGTTCTGTATTTGGTTCTTGTTACATTCTTTTGATGACTCCCAATTACTTTGCTGTAATGTACTGCCATGACGTTGCACTGTGATGTTATAACAACATTCAGGTTGTGTTTGTCGACCCTATGAGAATGTTCATATAACATCCTCTTTAGGTTTCGTCCTAACCTCATCAAATTCAACCTCAACATCAATACTGTAATTATTATATGCCAAACTGACTAAAGTGGTTTGGTCACAGAACGTATCGGTCACATCGCAAACTGGCAGGAAAGCTTATAAGTAAAAGGCTGAATATATCCTCCTGTTGCTAGGTTTAGTACAATGAAGTAATTAACCATGGTGAAAGCATAACTCATACGTCCCCCCCCCCCCCCTCAACGAAAAAAAAGGGGGAAAGAAAACCTCCCCTATATCGACGAGGGCCAGTACCTACATTACCAGACGCTACCAAAAGGCACTCATCAGGGGGAGGAAATGGGAACAGCGGCCGAGTCTGGGGCGGCAGACGGACCCGCCGTATATATAGTTTTAATTTCCTGCAGGCCCAGTGGGTGCTGTCTGCCGCCCTTTACCCCACTGAGGCAAACCTCTCATTCCCAGTTTTTACCACCAGTTGTAAGGGTTTGCATTCCATCATTATTGCAATACATATACCGCCTTTTTGAATGCATGCATATTATACCCTTATGGACGATTTCTTTTTTCAGTATTTTCACGCTTACACATGATCTTCCAGATATCAGTCATAATATTATACAAAAAGGAGGAAAAATGTTTGAGCAATGATATAATAAAGTGGTGTGTAAGTTTTGATGAGCAAAGTTTCTATCACGATCCTATCTCAAAGTCCAGTGGTCATAAACAAAAAAGTCATACCTGCATTATATTACAGATTTGTTTTACCATAGTTTTAAATTTGACCTTGATTGTTGCCCTCTGCACACTAGCAGAGGGCATCTCCCACACTTTCACTCCCCTATATAAAGGACTGCGTCGATACAACTCAAATTTTCGCCTTTTCTTCTGTTTGAAATGTACCTTATGAAAACTCAATTGTATTTTTGGCCTTTTGGATTCAATGTTGAGTCCATTTTTACTATTATGCATTGCGATTCTGTGGCATGTACTCATGATGGCGGGAGGCCTAAGGCGCCCCCTTATTACTTGATTTGAGTGTCCCCTGATTACAGACATGTGTACAACACCTGTGATCAGATGTGGTCAATATCTATAGTTATCTCCTGCTCCAATATTATAGGACACTCTTGCAGATCTCTGGAAAGCGGATATACAGATAAATACAATTCTCACCCCCTCCACAGATGCCTCTGCTCGTGGGGAAACACGTTAAATAATCCATCCTTCCCCATCTCCCCTTGTCCATAGATTCCTCTGCTCGTGAAGAAAAGCGTTAAATACTCCATCCTTCCCAATCTCCCCCACTCAAAAGATGCCTCTGCTTGTGAGGAAACACGTTAAATAATCCATCCTTCCCAATCTCCCCCACTCAATAGATGCCTCTGCTTTTGAAGAAACATATTAAATACTCCATCTTCCCCCATCTCCTCCTGTCTATAGATGCCTCAATTATTGTTATATTCATTTGCATCTGCCTTGGTTGTTCAGCACAGTGCTGAGTGAGACATTTGAATTTTTTTTTTTTATTATTATTTTTATTTAACCACTTTCATTATGACAATGTTCTTCCAAGTAGGTACTAATACAGACAAAAAGGAATATAAATAAACACATACAAAATATACTATTATAATCATTCAACGAATAATCTGTCTTGGTTGATATAGATACCAAATTAGGGACAGTTATAATCATTTGCCTGAATGTTATACAAAGTTTCACAAAATGATTTGCCTGTTTACAAGGCCAGTACAGTGTTAGAGGGCTAAGGGAGATGTATAGGTCCTGGGATGGGGTGGTGTGTTAGAGGGCTAAAGGAGACGTAGAGGTCCTGGGATGGGGTGGTGAGTGTTACAGGGCTAAGGGAGACATATAGGTCCTGGGATTGGGTGGTGAGTGTCATATGGCTAAGGGAGACATATAGGTCCTGGGATGGGATGGTGAGTGTTAGAGAGCTAAGGGAGACGTAGAGGTCCTGGGATGGGGTGGTGAGTGTTGCAGGGCTAAGGGAGATGTATAGGTCCTGGGATGGGGTGGTGAGTGTTAGAGAGCTAAGGGAGACATATAGGTCCTGGGATGGGGTAGTGAGTATTAGAGGGCTAAGGGAGACATGGAGGTGCTGGGATGGGGTGGTGAGTGTTAGAGGGCTAGGGGAGACGTAGAGGTCCTGGGATGGGGTGGTGAGTGTTAGAGGACTAAGGGAGACGTATAGGTCCTGGGATGGGGTGGTGAGTGTTAGAGGACTAAGGGAGACGTAGAGGTCCTGGGATGGGGTGGTGAGTGTTAGAGGGCTAAGGGAGACGTATAGGTCCTGGGATGGGGTGGTGAGTGTTACAGGGCTAACGGAGACGCATAGGTCCCGGGATCCTTCACTGCTGGCCATCCACCTCTATCTCACACCAGAGTGAGGCCTGCGGGACCAAGCTCCATTTCCTTACCCCGCTACACCCCTATTACCCTCCTAACCCTGAGTCTGACGAACTTTGTCCATTTTTCTGTAAAGAAAATTGATTTGCTCCTGTCCTGTCCAATAACACGTTTTCACTTTTCTTCTAGAATAACGTCAGTGAAATCCCAAAGAAATCCTGTTATGCTGTTATATTATTTGTTAACTTTGATAGTTAAAAATACTACCGATTTCATACACATCTGACATTTTGATATAAATAATGTTAAATGTTTTCACTGTATTTTGATTTGGTTTTAAATATTCTTGGACTATTAAGGTGTCATGCACCTGGCTGCCCCGTGGGATTCGTCTCATGATCTTAATGCTTCTTTCTTTCAGATCCCACAAACGCTGAGCCTTGAATCACATCACAACTATTTACTTCAGCCTTCAGCTGTGGGTGAGGTGTTGGTATGTGATGAGATTAAATGACAAGAAGTACAGCATGTGGGGAGTCAGGCTTCAGTTTCTTTGTTTTTTCAATAACTGAGACAGTAATAAGATATTCTTAATGTAGCAAACTCGCCAATTCTGGCCTGTGTGTGTGTGTGCATGTGTGTATGTGTGTGTGTGCATGTGTGTGTGTGTGTTTGTGTTTGTGTGAAGTGTGTGAGTGTGTGTGTGTGTGTGTGTGTGTGCGTGTGTGTGTGTGTGTGTGCAGTGTGCAGTGTGCAGTTTGTGAGTGTGTGTACCGCATCATGTGTGCAGCAATGTATGTACTACAATGTTTGTCTACACTACATCACATGTATGAGATAAACTTTGCAGGCAACCCCATCCAAACATGTGACGTTATTGTAATGTTGCAGCAACATTCTTTTTGGTTTTGGATTGGTTCTCGTTATTTTGATGGCTCCCAATAAGGTTGCTGCAACGTACTGTTGTGACATTGCACTGAGACGTTATTATAACATTATGTTTACATTCTTTAACCTAAAAAGGATGTTCTCATAACATTCTGTGTTAGTTTTGTCCTAACCTCACCAAAAAATAATGTTATAGTTATTATAACCAAATCACCAAATCAGAATGTTATTATATTCTGAATTGGTCAGGTTTCAACCTCATCATCAATAACGTAATTGTTACGTGCCATCTTAGTTAGCAACAGACTGACTAAAAAAATATATGGTCACGGAATGTTTCTGTTATGTCACAGGTTGACTGGGACAATAAATAAGGTACTCTTTCCATATACTACTCATAGTTGCATATGGCGAGGTCATGGGCATCATGTAAGGCATTCATACTACATGTATAAAACAGTGTTCACAGTGAGATACAATATACAAAACCAGTATATGAGACATGTGACGTAACAGAAACGTTCTGCAACCAAACTTTTTTAGTCAGTCTCTCACTTACTAAGATAGCATGTTACAATTATGTTATTGGTGGTGAGGTTGAAACCTTACCAAATCAGAATGTTATTACAGCGTTATTTTTGGTGAGGTTAGGACGAAACCAAAACAGAGCATTATAATAACATCCTGATTAGGTTGAAGAACATAACCAGAACGTTATAATAACATTGCAGTGTCACGTCACAACAGTACGTTGCAGCAACGTTATTGGAAGCCATCAAAATAATGTAACAAGAACCAGTACAGAACCAAACAGAACGTTGCTGCAACATTATAATAATGTCACATGCTTGCCTGGGTAATCAATCTGGTATGGAGTTTAAAGCCGTTCAGTAATTGACATCGCGTGGACATATAAGTGAATTTCAAAGACAGATGTAAAGAATGGATATAAATGTCATGAAATTGTATTACATTTATTAGTCTTTGCATATATATGATATAAATTTGTATGAGGAATGCATGATGATATGATATATTCTATATTTTAATTTACACCGCATGTAAATGTCATCTTTGTGCGTGTAATTTTGTACGTACATTTTATTGGAAGAACTTTATGTCAATGTAGTGGAGTTCCCCACATGAACAGTCCCAAAATGGAGGCGACGTGTCGTTGGTTTTGTTTGCACTAGAACAAGATGGACGCCATAGGGCTTTGGGTGTGAGGTATATGTTGCCTGTGGCCAGGAGGGTATTTCAAAAGAAATACTAAAAAATTAGTGGTACATTAAAGATTTGCTTGTGGTACAAAGACATGTTCAAGCATTTTCTTTAGCATTTCTTGAAAATAAAATTGTAATGTTTTCTTTGTTGTACCTGTTAATTCATACGCCCCTTCCCCCCTTCCACTCTTCCCAAGTGAAAGGAAATGACACTCTCCATCACATTTTCAGGGCCAATGTAGCATTAAAGCATGAATAGATATGCTTGGAGAGTTAAACAAAGATTTTTAATGAAAGGTTTCACAAAGAATTCTCAAATTATAAATTTAAGAATCTTATGAGAATTAAATGAATCAGAAATTCTGGTCTTTGTAGCAATTTTTTGCTAAGAGGTCCTTATGAAATACCCAGGTCAAAAGGTTTTCTTACCGATGTACAAACCATTGGAATTTGAACCTCACAGATCACATTTTAGCTCGTCTTAGAGTATCAAGATCCATAGATTAATTGCAATGATTCTATATGAAAGGGTTGCACAAAGAATTCTTGAAGTTTCTTCCAACGAATTTCTTACATCAACGAAATTGAACTAAGAAAACCAAACAAAGATTTCTTGATATAAGAATTATTCTGAAATCACCTCCTGAGGCCCGTTGCACAATGGATTTTCATTGTGAGGATCAAACAACGAAAGCACAATGAACTTTTGCTTAACAACGAAATGTTTCGTTGTAACGAAAATGCAATATCTCTGGTTCTAATGAATGAAACTGAAATATGTTAATTGTTATTAAAAGGGAAAAAATTAGATAAAATAACTAAAAGTTACAGCTCTTTGGGGTATTCTAAATATAGAAAAGAAATTCTCAAAACGTTCGTTGTTACGATAAAAGTAACAACGAAATGTTTCGTTGTTTTTTATTTTCCTTGTTACGAAAATCATTGTGCAACGGGCCACTGTTGCACAATGACCAATTTTACAATGACAATTTTAAGAACACTTTAAGCATGTTTAACGACGAAATCCTTATTGCAAAATCGTTGTTGTAAACCTCTGTAAATTCCTTTCTATTAGATCGAATTGAACCTGTGAATTAATATATGATGGATTATTTTAGGCGCATATACTGTAAATAATACAGCTCAAATTCAAGATCATCTTTAGGTTTATGTGGGGAGGGGGGTTGAAAATGGCCCAACAATGGTTGTTTCGTATATAGCGACAAGTTTTGTCGTTTATCAACCTTTTGATGTTGTCAAAGGTATTCTGCAACATACTGCTGAAATAATTATCATATAATAAATAATTAAACACGTGAACTGTCCCATCATACAGATAACTTCAGAATTCAAATTGATCCAATAAGAAAGATTAAAAAGAATCATAACAACATTACCGTTTTTATGTAACTTGTAAGGATATGCCAACCTGTGAGAAGTGAGATTAAACTGACTTCTGTGATAGGAGTCACAAAAATTGGTGCCCACAACAAACGAGATCAAAGCGATTGTATCCTCAATATATCTTTTCACCCTGTCAGCCTTGATATCAATGATGTCAATGGTCTCCTCCCTGCTATAGGATTTTGTGATGTGAGACCTGAAGTCATTGTTTGACCTTGTGGTGACCTTGTCTGACCTTGTCAGGGTTGGATACAGGATTTCAGAGAGAAGGGGTTCAGCATATAGGCTATAATTACTAAAACGGCATACAATCGCGCACACACATGCAACATATCCTCCTCTCTTTGCAGTTTAGGGCTCCAACAAAAAGAGGGGGGCAGATTTAGAGAGGGGTGCAGGGTGTGCGGGGTGTGCGGACCCGCCTTTTGAAAAGTAGAATTTTTTAAATGTAAAATTCGACCGAAAAGTAATTAAGGAAGATTTGTTTTCCAATAGAGCCCCCGCCCCTTTTCAAAACCCTGGATCCGCTACTGGGTTAGGGGGGTGGGCTCAGGACCCCCTTGCCCGCCCCCCTCCTATATCCCCCCTGCTTGTATTGACCTTGTGGTGACCTCTGACCCAGGAGAGCAGTGACCCCCAGACCACGTCTTCTCAGACCACCAGTCGCTCACTCACACATCACCCTACCAGAAGTAAGAGTCACATTAAGTGCAGCCACTCAACCAACAACTTTTTCATTGGGTTGCCACAGTTGGCCCAGCTAAGGATGTGATGTCGTGGTGCGTTCTAATAAAGTCTCATAACATCAGAGAATGTTATGAGAACTTCACAGAACATGACGGTTAAATTGTCCCTTCCCACGTCAGAATATGAAGTTATTATTATGTTGCAGCAACGTTCTGTTTTGTTCTGCTTTGGTTCTTGTTGCACTATTTTGATGGCACCCAAAAACTTCTTTAAAACCTAACGTTGTGACATCGCATTGTAATGTCATTGTAACATTCTTTCCTATTACAATAACATTTTTATAACATTTTTCATTAATAAGGTCGCAACTTTCCTAAAATATAATGTTATTATAACATCCCTTCTCAGTAAGTCTCAACTTTTCCCAAATAACATAACTGTTACATGGAAATTGGACAGGTTACAGACTAACCAACAAAGTATGGTCACAGAACGTGCTTGTTGCAGCACTGCTTGCCTGGGTTGGCTGAGTGGTTCAGCAGTATGCTTTGGTGTAGTTGAGAGTCTCTTAATGTCTGTGATGAAATTATTTATCTTCTACTACTTTTTAAATGAAAACTTAGCAACATAATGTATATTAGGTTGCCTTTTTCAGTGGAAGCATATATAATGTTATATCTTCATTTTAATACATACATTTTAATTTCTTATAATTGTTAATCAATTAAGTAGGGGAAAGAACAAGGGGAGAGTAATGGCAAAGGGTAGGGGAAAAGTGTAGTGGAAGAATGTAACATACCGGTCCCAGCCAGTTTGCGACATAATAAAAACAGCAACCATACTTTTTTAGTCAGTTTGTTGCTTACTAAGATGACGCGTAACAAAAACATTATTGATGGTGAGGTTGAAACCTCAAAATTAGAACATTATTATAACATTATTTTTGGTGAGGTTAGGACGAAACCAAAAGAGAACATTATAAGAACATTCTGTTTGTGTTGAAGAATGTAACCAGAGCATTGTAATACCATCACAGTACAACATCATAGCAGTACGTTACAGTGTAATAATTAGGAGTCATCAAAAGAACGTAACAAGAACCAAATACATAACCAACCAGAACATTGCTACAATGTTATGATAACGCCGCATCCTTGGCTGGGCAGTGGAAGAGTGTAGCGTACCGGCATGACTAAACACTTGTGCCTGTGCCTCCCTCTAGTTGTAAGCGGCTCACTCATACTGTGGTTCCCTCAGGGGGTGGGGCCTATAAGGGATAAAACTTTACGGCCTCAGCCCAGGACCCAAAGGTCTCTATGGCCCGAGGACCGGGAGTTAGCCTAGGGGGTAATTGTACCATGTGCATTGCCACTTGCCACTTGAATGCGGGAATGGGCCACCTTTTATGGGGAGAAGAGTGATGTGGGAGAGTGAAGGGGCGGAGAATGTACACGTAGTTAGCCCACCTTTTGCTAGTCCTTTCATGACCTAGATACTTCTTACAAAATAGGTCCTTATACCCACAAGAGTCCATGGCTACTAGTGGCCACTTAAAATTTGTAAGGAATTCTTTTATTGGCCTCTATAAATGGCATGGGGAACCCCTTTGATGGTTGTATGTGTGCTGTCTGGTTTATGGTCCTACCTGCCATAAACCAGCAGCTGCAAAGCATGCTGGGATGTAGGGTGGAATTCCCACCTAAAATGGTTGCTGGTTAACAGTCCTAGATTGAGCACCTTGCGGACTTGGACGTACCTACAGTCTAACCTTCTGCCATATACAGAGGCGTAGATCTTACTTAGCCTCACATAGTGTAGAAAGGTAAGGGCCTTGGCTCTATGACCCTGATAAAGATAGATGACAGGGACGTTTGCTGCGATCCCCGTGGCAGCAGTAAAGTGTTTTATGAGATTTCATATACTTACTGTGCAAAAATGGTGAAAGGGACTGGTAACAAGTCAAGTGGCCCATCGCATAATGAATTCGTTAAACAATTCAATGTCTCACCTTAAAGACGTCGCTATTGCGATGTGTCCCACTGTAGAATTATTGCTGCTCTACTCAACCAATTTTCAATCTGTAGATGGTTCCGAAAAATAGACATTTAGATCTAAACTTTTATCAATTTTCAGCCCGGAAAAATTAAGAAAATTGATGCTGGATTTTCACACAACAGTGCGTAATTTGACAAAACCATTGTTTGCAACAGCGAGACCCATTATGCAACAGGCCACTGTCAGTGGTCAGGCAAAACCATAAGTAATGTTACTATAAGTACTCTTGTAGGTTTGTCTCAATTATCAGATTTTTCTATTGAAGTCTTTAACCACGGAACCCAATGATTCCCTAATATAATTTAAAGGTGCAATAGTACAGCACTACGTGGACGTTACTGGTTTTATTGCAAATATTCATGTACAGTTCTGTCAGTTATCACAATCAGATATTGTCCTATTCATGGGAAAGTATTTAACCATGGATCCTAGAATCATTTAAAGGTACAATAAGACGTTGTTATCCAAACATCCCAGAGGCTAATTCTTATGAGGCTATTCGCAAGTAAGAATAGGACATTATTATAATGTTGCAGCAACGTTTTGTCTAGTTCTGGTTTGGTTTTTGTTACGTTATTTTGATGGCACCCAAAAATGTTTTTAGAACCCAACATTGTGACGCTGTACTGTAACGTTATTGTGACATACTCGTTACATTCTTTCACATTAAAATAACATTTTTATAACGTTTTTTAATAAGGTCTCAGCTTATATAAATGTTATTATACTATTCTTCATTCGTAAGTCTCAACTCTACCTAAAATAACATAACTGTTACATGAAAATGGGGCAGGTTACAGACTGTCCAAGAATATGCTTGTAACATCACTGCTTGCCTGGTGTCAGACAGTGTATTAAACAAACAAAGAGGCAGATGTTGCGTTGCCCTTAGTACGTTCTCTGGCATTCTAAAGGACATGAATGTTTGGTAAACAGCAAAACGTGTTGTTGTCCAAAAGAAAATTGCTGTTTGGCTGTTTCAAACACATATAAAAATAAAACTTTATGGGAATGTCTTTCATGATGACATTAACTGTACCATCACATAGCAATTTATATTGTTCAAATTGATCTGGTAGAACAGAAAGGAGTGAAATTCCCAAGTAGCTTTCTAAACAATCGAAAATGAAAGAGCTATATACATTCTTCTGAGAAAAATTGATACTTTTTTATTCTGGACTTTTCTCAGGACTAAAAGGGAAGCGATCCACCTCCCAAACCCCTCTCCTTAACCTTCCCTTGGCCCACCTGGTCCACGCCTCATCATCGGACTGGGTCCACTGAAGCCGAGGTCTAAAGCAGCATACCCACTAGGTGATTTTGGGAAGAATCGGCGCTGACGTCGGCCGACTCTGCTTGGACAACGTATACCCACACATAATTGGTGCCAACGTCGGCATTGGCATCGGCGTCGGCCGGAGGGGCCGACGTCTGCACCGACATCAGCACCGATCCATATTAACCATGTTTGATAATTATACGCTGACACTGACACCGAAGACTGATGACCGTTGTCTTCGGCCCTCTGTGAATCGCCTAGTGGGTATGGCCCTTACTATATGATGTAAAGGCCAGATGGTTTATGAGGGTTTTTTTTCTCCTTGAGGATGACTTCCAAAACCACATTTATCAATATCAGGTGCATGATTTGAAAAAGGAGGTGCATGCTTACCCTATTTTTTGACTTTTAATAGGTGTTGAAAACATGTAAATTTCCAGAAAAAGAGAGGGTCTTGCAGCCCTTGACACTCTCCCTAGATGCAACAAGCCTTTTGGTGTAGTTTATAGGTGTGAATCAGACTTAATATACTAAATCTAAAAGCTTTTGGACGGGTGGGGTGGTCTAGTGGTTAGCATGTTTGCATTGCACGCGGCCAGCCTGGGTTCAGTCCTTAGTTAGATCATCTCACCTTGCCATCGTTCTCACCCCCAAAGTTTCGATTACTGAACTGAGTACAGCCAAACACGTGAGTGAGCCTGATGCTGCATCCCCACAAGGCAAATAATCATAAACAATTATCTGTAATTTGTCAATGACTAGCTGTGATTCATTAATGCATCTTCGTCGTTGATTAATTACAGCTGGGCATCAACGATTTACAGCTAATCATCTGCAAACTATCGAACTTGTCTGATTTTTTCACTCTAATCATTGAAAATTATTGCATCTAATCATCAGTCATTATGGCGCCAGTGGCTTCACCGTAATCTTCGATGACGGTATGAAAGATAATCGTCTCGTGGAGATCTGGTATTATATTGCTGAACAATTTCTGAGTCATCTAAAAGCTATTATTATTTTACAAGAAAAAAATCTTACAGTCTGCCAAAGCCAGGCAAACCCTATTTCTACTGAATTCTATTCTCACTCACCTTTCTCACCTCCCCCTCCAAACCCAGGTGGTGGTCGTTCACAGCGTCTCACACCTGTAACACCTGTAATTAGCCTCTTCACAGGTTTGGGCCACACCTGGACACCCACAACTCAGCACCTGTTTGAAGGGCACAGGGGGACAGTGAGTGAATCTCACACTGGGAGGTCATTGGTGAATGTTGTCTCTCCGGTCAACTAAAGACACATCTGGGAGCTCACTTTGTCGACTCCTTCAGAAGTTTATCTGGTCATTGAGAGTAAATAACAGCCTCCAGTTCTGTTCAGGTGGTAGATGGATTGACCCTTAGTGGATTTTACCCAGGCAAGCTGCGACGTAAAGGGCATATTGTGTGATCATACCTTTTTGGTCAGTCTGGTACTTCTATAGAATTCTATAGGTTATGTTATTTTAGGTTAGCTTGAGACTTACTGAAGTAAAGTGTTATGATAACATTGCATTTGAGTTAAGTTGAGACATTGCTAATAAATAATGTTACGATTATTTCCATGTGAAAAAAACATAAGGAGAATGTCACAATAATGTTACAGTGAAACATTGCAATGTTGCAAGGTTCTAAAGACATTTCATTATGAAAATAACATCAAAAGAGCCAACGTAGAACTAAGCCCCTAGATCCATGCCTGTTATCATAATCACAATTTTGACAAGATTATATTCCAAGTCAGTGTAAAATCAGATGAACTAAAAGGCAGTACATCATAACTTGTCTAATTGGTATTAAGCCTGGAACAGACTTGGGCCATGATCAGCTCACAAATCCCTCAGACTGCCTAGGTGGACTCGGCCTGCGGAGCGGCCCGATAGATGGGCCGCAGGCTGGGATTGGGTAGGCAGATTGAGTGGGCATTGTCACCCATAAAATCAGAGTAAATCATACATGGGGGTCAGTGCCCCCTATGAAACACCCAATTAATTGTGCCCACTGCAGGCCCGGTGGGAGTAGTCTGTTCCGACCCAGATTTGCTATTACATGATGGGTCCGTACACCCACAACAGTCCATGGCTTTTATTGGCCACTTAAAATTTGTAAGGAATTCTTATACTGGCCCTCTATAAATGGCTTGAGGAATCCCATTGATGGATGCTGATTGGTTTGAGTGCTGGTTGGTTTATGGTCGTACCTGCCGTAAACCAGTGGCTGCAAAGCATGCTCGGATACATGGTGGAATTCCCACCTAAAATGGTTGCTGCTGTACAGACTCACATTGGGAAATAGTTGGTCTAAACTCGACAGACTACAGTGGGAGCAGGCTGGAGGCAGGGCTGGGCTCTGGTAATTGGGTTATGCTTAAATACCAGGCTGAGGTCAGGCAGGGGTGAGGGAGGATTAAGGCGGGGGGGGGGGGGTTGCCATGGGAGCTTGGTCCACAAAAAAACTGGTTTTGAGAGTTAGGAGATATAGACAGCCTCTAGTGCATGTTTTGTCTATTTGTAGAAAGGGAAGATGATAGGGAGTTTCAGAATACTATTGAGTCCTATTTCAGGACACTTGAATTATTCTTTTTAGGACAAACGATTATGCAGTCAAGATAATAGTTTTCGTGCTTGCGATTGTGTTGGAATGCCTGTAGGGGGCATTCTGGATCAATGCCTCCCCGGCGGATCTTTTAGGCTATACCATGTCCCTCCTCTACCCCCCCGGGTGTTAAAACCCAACATAACACCCTATATAGGCAGGTGGACTTCCACCCCTTGTCAACCCCGTGGGGGTTCCGGGTAAGAATAGGCCCCCAGTAGCCCCTGCTGATCGTAGAAGACAACAATAGGGGGGACCCAGCACTGACCAAGTGATTCTTTGGGTTCAATTACCAATTGGTGCTGTGGTCCACTTAGGGATGAGGTACAGCAAAAATGAATTCCCGGTTTTGATCCCTGCTGTTTGCCCACCCTGTCACCTTTATCTCATAGATTCGATCACCAAAGACCAAAGGCGTGAAAATGACCCTGGCTGTTGGTACGGAATAAAACACCCAACACTCACTCACTCACTCCTCCCCTCATCCACTCTGCCATGACCACTGCGCTGCCCTTTCAAGTCCCGTCCAACCACACCTTATTCATCTTCTATCACTACAATCTTGTACTTATTATTTCTCACAACAAATTTTGGTACTTAATAAATCTTATTACGCCATTCTTGCCTTACAATTTATTCCATATATCTAGCCGGGATCGCGTAATGTTAAGATTGTAGTGACAAATCCCCATGGCGAATGGGGCTTAACATAAATGTCTCTGAACTGCGATACAATGATTGCAAGGGTGTGATTTTGGTTCCAATCATAAGAACAAGGTCCCTGTGATTAGATGTGATTATTCTAGCACTGACTCTCTCCTCAAAATCTAATGGAAGATTTGTATAATAAATAAAGACGTCTATTTAAGAGTAAGGGGATAACCTCAGAATTAGTTATCCAGGCAAGCAGCAATGTAATGGGCATATTCTGCAACCATTCATTTTTGGTCATTCTGTTACTCGTTAACTTTTCATGTGACAGTTACTTAATTTTATGTTAGGTTGAGACTTACTAAGAAAAGAATGTGACTATAACGTTAACATTACATTTTAGTGAAGTTGAGACCTCATTAATACACAATGCTATGATAACATTATTTGTATTTGAAAGAATGTCAGAATAATATCACAATAGGGAGGTTAAGCAACACCAACGCATCTAGATACGTCAACGTATCTCTAAATTTCAAAGCTTTCTGTGGGAGAATGAATAAATGATTTTTAAAAGCTAAATCAATATTACATATCTACATACCAGTCGCATTCATTTCATGGTCAAATATTTTGAAATTTCAAAATAATGAGTGAGATAAGAGATACGTCGTGGTTGCTTAACCTCCCTAGTAACGTTACAGTGCAACGTTGCAATATTAGGGTGCCGCAAGGTTATTATAACATCACATTCTTGTTTGGGTTTAGTCTATAGTAACAATCTATAAACCTAGACTAAAAAAAAGACGTGCTAGATTCTCACCATAAGGTAATCACTGAATATGGGGCATTAGCTGTTTCACATTCGTTCTCATTTAACCAGGGAAGTAATTGCACAGATCAGAACAGTAATGAATTCCCTCAGAAAACAAATGGCCATTGAATAGGACAGTCCATCTGTAAATTAGAGACAGCAACATTAGAGATGCTTTGAGAATGGAAAGAGGGTCGTCCGGGGGATTCTAGCAGTCAAGAATTATATTGTATCCATAACCCATTCAGCATAGCAAGCTAAAAGACCAATAGCAATTAGCATATTTAATGGACTGATTCCTTGGGAGATTTACCAAATTCATTGCAAATTCAGAAATGCAAGAAATGCTTCGGGATAGACCAGTGGTGGTTGGCCAATTCAGGAAAACATCTATAACTTCCCAAGTAAGGCGCTGAATAGATCAGCTTTAGGCTGTTTTGTGGGGAATAGGCCAGCTTTAGGCTGTGTAGGGTAGAATAGGCCATCTTTAGGCTGTGTACGGGGGAATAGGCCAGCTTTAGGCTGTATAGGGGGGAATAGGCCAGCTTTAGGCCATGTAGGGGGGATAGGCCAGCTTTATGCTGTGTAGGGGGGAATAGGCCAGCTTTAGGCCCTGTATGGTGGAATAGGCCAGCTTTAGGCTGTGTAGGGGGAAATAGGCCAGCTTTAGGCTGTGTAGGGGGGAATAGGCCGGCTTTAGGCCATGTAGGGGGAATAGGCCAGCTTTAGGCTGTATAGGGGAATAGGCCAGCTTTAGGCGGTATAGGGTGAAATAGGCCAGCTTTAGGCCATGTAGGGGGAAATAGGCCAGCTTTAGGCCATGTAGGGGGAATAGGCCAGCTTTAGGCTGTGTAGGGGGGAATAGGTCAGCTGTAGGCTGTATAGGGGAATAGGCCAGCTTTAGGCCTTGTAGGGGTGAATAGGCCAGCTTTAGGCCATGTAGGGGGAAATAGGCCTGCTGTAGGCCATGTAGGGGGCAATAGGCCAGCTTTAGGCTGTATAGGGGAATAGGCCAGCTTTAGGCTGTATAGGGGGAAATAGGCCAGCTTTAGGCCATGTAGGGGGAAATAGGCCAGCTTTAGGCCATGTAGGGGAGAATAGGCCAGCTTTAGGCCATGTATAGGGAATAGGCCAGCTTTAGACTGTGTAGGGCGAAATAGGCCAGCTTTAGGCTGTGTATGGGAGAATAGGCCAGCTTTAGGCCATGTAGGGGGGAATAGGCCAGCTTTAGGCCATGTAGGGGAGAATAGGCCAGCTTTAGGCCATGAAGGGGGAATAGACCAGCTTGAGGCTCTGTATTGGGCAATAGGCCAGCTTTAGGCTGTGTAGAGGAGAATAGGCCAGCTTTAGGCCATGTAGGGGAGAATATGCCAGATTTAAGCGATGTAGGGGGGAATAGGCCAGCTTTAGGCTGTGAAGGGAGAAATAGGCCAGCTTTAGGCCATGTAGGGGAGAATAGGGCAGCTTTAGGCCATGTAGGTGGAATAGGCCAGCTTTAGGCCATGTAGGGGGAAATAGGCCAGTTTTAGGCTGTGTAGGGGAGAATAGGCCAGCTTTAGGCTGTCTAAGGGGAATAGGCCAGCATTAGGATTTGTAGGGGGGAATAGGCCAGCTTTAGGCCATGTAGGGGGAAATAGGCCAGCTTTAGGCCATGTAGGTGTAATAGGCCAGCTTTAGGCCATGTAGGGGAAATAGGGCAGCTTTAGGCTGTGTAGGGGGAAATAGGCCAGTTTTAGGCCATGTAGGGGAATAGGCCAGCTCTAGGCTTTGTAGGGGGAATAGGCCAGCTTTAGGCTGTGTAGGTGTAATAGGCCAGCTTAAGGCCATGTAGGGGGAAATAGGCCAGCCTCAGGCTGTGTAGGGGGAAATAGGCGAGATTTAGGGTGTGTAGGGGAGAATAGGCCCACTTTAGGCTGTGTAGAGGAGAATAGGCCAGCTTTAGGCTATGTATGGTGGAATAACCCCGCTTTAGGCTGTGTAGAGGGGAATAGGCCAGCTCTAGGCTGTGTAGGGGGGAATAAGCCAGCTTTAGGCCATGTAGGGGAGAATAGGCCAGCTTTAGGCTATTTATGGTGGAATAACCCCGCTTTAGGCTGTGTAGAGGAGAATAGGCCAGCTCTAGGCTGTGTAGGGGGGAATAATCCAGCTTTAGGCCATGTAGGGGGAATAGGCCAGCTTTAGGCCATGTAGGGGGAATAGGCCAGTTTTAGGCTGTGTGGGCAAGGAATAACCCCTCTTTAGGCTGTGTAGGGGGGAATAGGCCAGCTTTAGGCTGTTCAGGGGGAATAGGCCAGCTTTAGGCTGTGTAGGCAGGGAATAGGCCAGCTTTAGGCTGTGTAGGGGGAAATAGGCCAGGTTTAGGCCATGTAGGGGGAATAGGCCAGCTTTAGGCTGTGTAGGCAGGGCATAACCCCGCTTTAGGCTGTGTAGGGGGGAATAGGCCAGCTTTAGGCTGTGTAGGGGGAATAGGCCAGCTTTAGGCTGTGTAGGGGGAATAGGCCAGCTTTAGGCCATGTAGGGGAGAATAGGCCAGCTTTAGGCCATGAAGGGGGAATAGACCAGCTTGAGGCTCTGTATTGGGCAATAGGCCAGCTTTAGGCTGTGTGGGCAGGGAATAACCCCTCTTTAGGCTGTGTAGGCAGGGAATAGGCCGGCTTTAGGCTGTGTAGGGGGAAATAGGCCAGGTTTAGGCCATGTAGGGGGAATAGGCCAGCTTTAGGCTGTGTAGGCAGGGAATAACCCCGCTTTAGGCTGTGTAGGGGGGAATAGGCCAGCTTTAGGCTGTGTAGGGGGGAATAGGCCAGCTTTAGGCTGTGTAAGGGGAATAGGCCAGCTTTAGGCTGTTTAGGGGGAATAGGCCAGCTTTAGGCTGTTTAGGGGGAAATATGCCAGCTTTAGGCTGTATGGGGGAAATAGGCCAGCTTTAGGATTTGTAGGGGGGAACAGGCCAGCTTTAGGGCGTGTACAATGGGAATAGGCCAATTTGAGGCTGTGTAGGAATTAATAGATCTACATACTTTAGGCCATATGGGGTTGAATAGACCAACTTTAAGCCACATACAGTTGAAAAAATCAACTTTAGACTTTAACCTAGCCTAATATTATGACGGTTATGTGTCTGCACCCTGTAAGGCACCAAACCGTGAGTGTTTATCCATAGGCCAGGTTAGGCTGAGGCGAGCCTCATTTGTATCCTAAGATATATAATGTAGGAGATTATAGGTGATTATTATGTGAAGGCCAGATGTGTTAGACGCAGATACCTCACCACTTCATTGGGCATAAGCAAATGATCTCGACGGCGATAGATACTGCCCTAAATTTCATCTATAATGCACTCAAAATGTGTGGATTGGGCCATTAGGTATGTTAAAGGTAATGGAAAGGTCATCTTTTACAAGCCCTTTACAAGAGTCTTTCAAGTGACCCTAAATCTGTAAATGTCAGTTTCCATGACCTTTAGTATACCTTAAAGGAAAGCTTGCACATAAATTCATGAAGTGCTATTTTTTGTGTAAATAATTTGATTCAAGTATTCTAAAAGTATTTCAAAAGTAGAAACGTAAAAATGTTGAGGTATTAGGGATTTATACAGGAAATGAATCTAATTTTGGGAATTCCCTGAATTCTGGGCTCCTCATTACTTCCATTGCTACGTCACAGCTATGGGAATTCCCTATTAAGTTAATTTGGGATTCTCTTATCAATGAATGTCTGTGAATGGATATATATCTGAGTTTATTATGAGTGCAATGAGTTTATTATGAGTGCAATGAGGCAATTATAAATAATTTGGGCTAGAAATCATAACCCTAATTACAGATTCTACAGGGATGGGGATTCCCTTCAAAAGGCAGATGGGATTCCCCAGGAACTCCCCTTCCTGCGTCATTAATTAGGGAATTTCCCTTAAGAAATTGAAAAGTTTTTTGATGTCCCATAATTGTGTATAAACTAGGAATTTTCCTTCGATTTTGCTCATATCAATAGTATAAGCTGTGAATAACATGCTGAATTAAATTCATTAAAAAATAACTATCCTGCAGTTATGTGAAAGCTTTCCTTTAATGCTCAATTAACAAAACTCAAAAGCCAAAATACGTTTATTGTTTATGCAGTTGGATCCGAACAAACAATCATAACGAGTTTATGAGATGCAGGGTATGAAAACGAAGTGGTCCCTCTCCCTCTCTTCTGATAAATCTTTAGGATTCATACCTAAAATGCTAACTTGTCCCTGTTCCTAGTCACTGTTTTTTTAATTTATATAATAAATATTCTTAAATTCAACATGCAACTGTGATGAATTCACCATCGAGGGCCACCATATCATATCAACAATTAATAGTTCTTTTGTGTGGGATTAATTGTGTGTGTCAAATATTTAATTTTTTAATGTAAAATTGGCGCCTGGACCTTTTTAACATAGGCACCCCCAATCCATGAATTCGCCCCTGACCATGGCCTTTGATAACCCAGTGATATTAATGAATGCACGGGGGAAACGCCCCGAACCAACGAGGTAACGACCAGCCAGGCGCCCATAACTTGCCGTCAGCAGTTGAGTGGGGATCCCGGCTTATGGGACCTGGCGGCCGGTGTCAGAAGTGGCGCCCCCTTCAGGAAATTGTTACTACTACAACAGGAATTTGACAGTGGTGCCACCTGGCCGCTGATTCCTTGTACAACAAGTCGTTCTGTGAGACTTACCAGGGAGACCTGATTACAGAAGATTTACGTGGGAGTAGACAGATTAGACAATAACTAAATAACCTCACAATAGTTCATTTCAATATCATTGGTAGCCTATCCTAAGCTAGTTGCTGGTTGGCATGAATTTGCACTTTGGAAAACCAACACAGTAGATGGCTGCCAGAAGCCATGAAAACCATTTTCTACCAATATATTTTGTTTACAAGATTTTTATGCGTTTTCACCAAATCAGAAGTTTAGGGACGAATATGATAGTCAAACTTAGTTTCATTGGCAGTTGAAAAGTGGTTTATACATATATATGGATAATAGCCATACGTTCAGTCTGACTTATTAGGTTGTAAATTCATCATCTTGGAAGATCAGCCTTGGTCTGAAGAAATACAGACATAAAGAAAAAATGTAGCATGGCTGAATGAAGTCAGAGCCGTTCTTGCCATGGAAAACAACTCAAACGCTCCTTTTCAGCCCAATGTACAACGGACAAAGGGGAACTACCTCCTATCAACAATTAATGATAAATACATAACACGCTATAGAACGTGTGATATAAAGCCGGGTGTGAATTATTCATTGTATGATACATTGTGATTCTGACAGGCAGATATGAGACTTAACAATGATTTCTTTCATAATTGATAGGGGGTTATAAACATGAACATGAACATTGACAAGGGTAATATGATTTATATTATAATGAAGGGGACATGTTATCATTATTACTACAAGCTGACACAAAAGAACCAGATGTACAAATTGGTGATTAAATTGGTGATAGAATAACATTCTATATGAAACATTGTACTGATGCAGATAGTCAGCCAAAATTTTAGCTTAGCCGTTCTTGTGTAGAACTAAGAATCAGGGCTAAGAGTCTTACTCTTCTTACTCACGTGAAGAGTGTATAAGGTCAGTGTCAGGAAGCGTATGTAAACACATGTAAGGCACATCACTCAGCACTTTAAATGGTTAAACACCCTGTAAAGATTGGTACTGGAAGCTAGGTTTTGTCATGGAATCCCAGGGCATGGAATTGAGGCAGATAGACTAGTAAGGAGGCAGGAGCATTGGCTGGGTGTGGTTGAGTGGACACTGTTCTTTGGATTGTTCATTACAGGAGTTCTTGCAGCTGGTATTGCATATTGGACTTAATAAACTTATTCCTTTCACACGAGCGATTGTTATGTCTTTTATGATGCTGAACTACGTTATGGATTGGACTTGCAGTCTGAACTGAGTTAGACTGCTATTCGGGCTAGTGAATATCAATAGTAACTAAATCATAAGCAGCCCATAAATAGTGCCCTAACATTAAATGGATATTAAACCTTTATAGTTCAATATATAATATTCTACAAGTGATATTCTTTATCTCATATGAATATATAATTATAAAGATAGATCGATAGATAGATAGATAGATAGATAGCATTAGTAAGAAAGACATTATTGCATTCTTGAATTGGCCGTCCATCTTTGTGGTCTATCGTTAACTTAAAGAACTAATCTTATTTCGAGTATTATTCTTTCATTTCCAAATTTCCTCTTTTCACTTTTAATAAGAAGAAGGTAGGCAAACCTGAAGTGTCATGTAAACACGTAATGTATCTCTTGTTTCAGAAATCATCACTGTCCACATCACATCAAGTTTACTGTATTGAAGACACAATCAATGAATAGCTATTTATTAATCAAACTACCTATACCCGCAGACTAACCAAGTACAAGACGTCTCTTAATGCTTTGACATATCTAGTTGATTAATCTCCTTAGTATCAAGAAATGCACGTTCAGTTTTAAAAATAGTTTGGATGCCAAACATTGCAGCAGCGTACCAGATGATCTGAGCTTCAGTCAGCACAGTTGAGTGGCTATCAACCACCCAGTCAAGCTGCGATGTAACAGAAACGTTGTGCAACCATACTTTTTTAGTCAGTCTGTTACTTACTAAGATGGCACGTAACTACTACGTTATTGATGGGAGGTTGAAACCTCACCAAATCAGAACGTTATTTAACATTATTTTTTGGTGAGGTTAGGACGAAACCAAAACAGAATGTTATAAGAACGCCCAGATTAGGTTGAAAAACGTAACCAGAATGTTATAATAACGTCACAGTGCCACGTCACAACAGTATGTTGCAGCAACATTATTGGAAGCCATCAAAATAACGTAACAAGAACCAGTACAGAACCAAACAGAACGTTGCTGCAATGTCATAATAACATCACATGCTTGCCTGGGCATACAAGTGCTGCCTCTGGTTAACTATTGTTGACTTCTCCTGTTAGAAAGCAGGTATGAATCATTTATGAAATCATCATTTGGCCATGATAAGCATCAGCATGGCAAGCAGCAAAATGTAATATTCATGTTCTGAAAAATCAATTGTACTGATAACTGTCTTCTGATCGATTTCATTGTCTTGAAATCTATTTTGAATTTTGGAACTTTATTGTTTATTATTTGAATTCATTATGAAAAATATATATACCTTATGAGTGATGGTTACTGGAGAACTCGTCTCCAAATTTTGATTCAGGGCTCAGTTATTTTTTATGATGGAAATGTAAAGGATGTGAAACAAAGATAAATAGGTAAAATAATAATAATTTAAATTCATTTCTACATCGTATGGAAATATAACTAGGACCTAGATGAACCCAGAAGACTGAGGTTGGGCCCTCCAATTGACGATAAAAAAAATCAATAGTCCAATGACGGGTCAGCAACATTTTGTATGAACTGTTGCTGTCCTCTTGCCCAAAATAAATCACATTGCCCGGCTGTAGCTGCGGGTATCAGAGGAATCAGACATGGAATCACTTCATGGCAACACTGGGAAACACAAGTAAATTGCACAGTTGCCCACTCTCTGGTACAATAACAATCACTGGGTACTATAGATCTGGCCAGCAAGAAACTGCTCGTTTTGTGTTTCTTTTATTGTGACATAGTGATAGCTCAAAGTTCTTGCTAGATATTTCAAAGTCAAGATCTAACTCATCATGAGTTGTTTCAGAATCGGTTTAGAATACACCACAAGTTGTCAAACATGCTATATATAGTATTGGGAAAGATCATGGACACGTTTCGAACTGATCGTATAAATAATTGGTTAACTATTGATTGTGGCCTTGGCTTTATAACCACAAAAAAGCCAAGGCCACGCAGGCAAGCTGCGACATAACAAACACGTTCTCTGACCATACTGTTTTGGTGAGTCTGTTACCTATTTTCATTAAGCAGGTTACATATCTTTAAGTTAGGTTGGGTCCAAGACAGACTGTTGTAAAGTTATATTCTGGAGAAGTTTAGACATTACAAAGAAAGAACGTTATAATGCTACTTTTAAGTGGAATAACATAACCAGAATGTTATGATGACATCACAATGCAATGTTGCAATGTTAGGTTCTAAAAACATAATTGGGTGCCATCAAAACAATGTAATAAGATCCAAATGACAACCAAATAGGATGTTCTAAACATCATAATAATGTTACGTTCTTGCCTGGGCATGTAGTTTGGGACTAGATGTGGAAGCTATTGTCACTGTCTGAGACACAATGACGGCCATGATGGGACAGTCTAATATCAGAGGATAGACATTTGAAACATTAATAATTGAAAGATATAGGTTAGGAATCCGACCATTAGGATTTACCTCAGATCCCATCGACAAGGTTGCATTGTTAATTGATCGGTCAGGTTACTTTAGTTTGTAACTATGTGTGGTTGACATGAGAGACACATTAATAGTGTATGCACCTTCTGAACTCAAACATATAGTTATGGGTTCAGGCTGAATAATGTACTAGCCTAGGCCCATTGAAGGGGTTCGCATTGTTAGGTTTATGTACAAAGCTTAGAACACTGTTCACCCATAGCTGTTTACCCATGTATGAGTGGTGAACTTCACAAAATGTAATACTGTTGAGCAATCAGAAGTTTCTTCTTCCCAAATGATCTGTTAATAGTAACATCCCAGGCAAGCAGCGACGTAACAAGCTTGTTCTGCGACCTGTCCAATTTTCATGTAACAGTTGGTTGGCTAGGTAAAGTTGAGACTTACTAAAAAGCGAATGTTATAATAATATTATATTTTAGTGAAGTTGAAACCTTACTAATAAAGAATGTTATAATAACATTATTGTGACGTGGAAGAACATTACAAGAATGTCACAATAGCATCCAGTGCAATGTCACAATCTTAGGTTCTAAAGATGTTTTTGGGTGCCATCAATATAACATAACAAGAACCAAAGCAGAACTAAACAGAACGTTACAAAATGTCACAATAATGTTATATTCTTGCTACCGTTATAGGCAAGATGGTTCTCATCCCCCTGCAAGCTTTACATTCATCATAATATAAACGTCAACATACGACTGTCCGACACAAACTTTTAATTATGTAGGACCTAACATTCTCTTGTTTGTCGTCACGAGGTTGTCAATTATGCATCCATAAGTAGGATTTCAGAGGTCCGGAATAGTCTGCCAAGTTTCCATTCGCACCAAACCTCAGCTTGTGTCATTACAACAATATCGAGAAATATGGATCATTATCGAGCTTTCTGTGTCATTGTATCATTTGTCATCATTCCTGGTTCTAAAGGTAAGCATTCTCACATGTTTTTCCTTGTGAAAAGAGAATTTTCACTAGAATAGAACAAAGGGTAAGAATTAGAAAGAGACACAACTTTGCAAACTCGAATAGTAACCTGCCAAATAGGTTTGAGTTTGTTCTTCCTACTGAGACTTTGAGGCATCAAAGCTTCTGTAAAGCCATGTCCCACTTGGGCGACGAAGCTTTTAGTCGCGGGGCAACTAGTATAAACCATTTCAAACCACGCGACCAAGAGGATAAATAAGTGCTAGTCGTCATGGCAGAAAGGGTTAACACTAATAGCCTGCTGATGTCTATACATCTAAACCAACCTTGAAGCCCTTACAATTAAAACTAACTTGGAAAAGTTGATTCTAGTACAAAGCACTGTCTGTATCATTACAACTGTTTCTGGTCAGTACAGTATCCCGTTAACAGATCATGCCGTATGTTAATACATGTTCTGTGGCCTTACAACTCCTTGTCTTAACCCTGCCTCCCACAGTTCATGTCATATTCAGCCAAGGATGCAACGCTATTATAACGTTGCAGCAATGTTCTGGTTGGTTCTGTATTTGGTTCTTGTTACGTTCTTTTGATGACTTCCCATTACGTCACTGCAATGTACTGCTGTGATGTTGCACTGAGACGTTATTACAATGTTCTGGTTACATTCTTCATACCAGACAGAATGTTCTTATAATGTTCTGTTTTGGTTTTGTCCTTACCTCACCAAAAATAATGTTATAGTAACATTCTGATTTGGTGAGTTTACAACCTCACCATCAATAACATAATACTTGCCATCTTAGTAAGTAACAAACTGAATAAAAAAGTATGGTTGCAGAACATTTCTGTTACAAGGCAAGCTAGCTTGGTATGTTAACACATGTCCGGTGGCCTTACAACTCCTTGTCTCTCACAGCCTCAGCCCGGAGCATCTGTTTCTGGAAGGAGTCCAAAGCCAGGACGTGGCCGGATTCACAGACCGCCTGCATGAAGGTCAATGGCAGCATGGCCAAGGTCACTGACAGCACCGAGAATCAGCGCATAGCCCCACTGAGGTAAGTATTGTTTCCTGCTAAATAATGGGTAATGATGTAAAGGTATACCAGGGAAGTGATCCAATGACAAGTGACCGAGCATTTCAATAACAACCAATTTGAAAATAGATATACTTCAATAAAGGAAAAATGTTATTAAGCTCGGAGACACAGTAAAATGCACTGGGGTTTTGTGATCCCCATCCTGCAGCCATCTCCCAAATAAATTAAATTTCATTGTAAGACATTGCTTCAGGTACAGTTTTTAAAAGAGAGGTTTTAGAAGTCTGCTCTCGCTCTTAGCCTTGAGAATCTTCTTAGTAATTGATTTTCTTTATTGTTATGTCCTATACAGTCTAAATTCCTGGATAGGGTTGAGTCTTGGGAACAACACGGAATACTCATGGACCGATGGGACAACATTGGTCGACTCGAGTTACATGAACTGGGTGCCGAACGAACCGAATGGGACCTCCGGCCGTCACTGTGTGACCTACAATGACCTCAGACAGTGGAACTTGACCTTGTGTGAAGACAAGCGGACCGCCTTCTGTGAAAAACAGGGTTAGGCTGTTGCCCTGATTACACTATGTGTTGTGTCTATAGGGTCGCATTGGGTAGTGTTGCCCAATGTGACCAATTTGCTTGCAGGGCATATTGCACTATTCGTTATACCCAACGCAAAGTATATTATGCCATGCATTTTGTGTCACGTTTGGAGTCGTGTTGGGTCGTATTGGTCACGTTAGTACAATTTGGCTATATTAAACTTTGGCTGGGTTCTTTGGTATGCGTAGGCTATTCATGTTGGGGCAAAATTGCAAAGATGCAAAGCAGCCGACGCAAAGGGTAACATAGCCTTTTATCTGTGTCGACAACTGGGGGTGTAGATGGGGGGTCCCTGTGTCGCCCTGTCGAATTTAAGAATTAGACATTTCGCCCTGTCGAATTTAAGAATAGGCCCATATCGCTGTCACTAAGCCCAAAAAAGGCCATGTCGCCCTGTCGATTTTAGGGGTCTACACCCATACAACTGTTAAGGCAGGATGTTGACATCAGATATATAATACTAGTCAGGCATGAATCAACCTGAATAATATCTAACTCTGAAGTGTCCTCCTCATCAGAACCTTATGTTCCTTGTGACATGTTACATGTACTTAACTCCCTAAAATATACCCTCGTTAACAAAGATATGAGTCCCTGTGCAATGCTTTTTGACATGAAAATCTATCCTTCTTAAATATTTTTTTGAGCCTAGACATTTATAGATATCAATTGTCTCATTATATAACCATAAATTGACAGAATTTAAATGACACCTTTAAAAGAGCTGAAGTTATGTGTTGTAACATTGACATTATTTCTTAGAAAGATACAATGATTTAAGTGTGATTATACAATGATTTAAGTGTGATTAAAACTATTTCCTACCATAATTCTTTATGAAATAATCAAGTACCTAATTTTATTCAATTGTGCCATTAAGGAATATCGAAGATAATGACGAGTTTTTATCAAGTCAACGATTCCATAATTTTTAAAGTCACCTGAAACACTGTTGTAAAGATCTTGTAAAAACAATCCTCCAGTGTTTTAAGGGTCACCTAAGAGACTGTTGTAAATGTTCTATAAAGGTCTGTAAAGGTGACTTTTTCATTTCAAAATTCTATTGATGAATTGTAGATTTTATACAGCGCAAGCAAAAAATCTTTATCATTCTTGCCTAATATTCATAACTGCGACTCTTTACAGTACCAAGCAACCTTGTCAGGAATGCAACTGTAACTGTAGGACTTGACATAGTCAGCTTTGTATGTAACCAAGGTTACAGCTTCTGTGATGGGGCAACTATCAAGTCCTTCACCTGCTCAAATAAGGGAAGCTTGGCTGAAATGCTTGGAAGCTTCACTGAATGTTTTCCTGCAGGTAAGTCAGGCATGTTTTGGGACAGGATAAATGCATGGCGCAGACTTAACCAATATATCATTCTCAGGGAAGCAGCAACGTAACAAGAACGTTCCCCAGCCAAGCTGTAACGTAACAGACATGTTCTGCAACCATACCTTTTTAGTCAGTCTGTTACTTACTAAGATTGCACGTAACAATTACATTATTTATGGTGAGGTTGAAACCTCACCAAATCAGTATGTTATTACAATGTTATTTTTTGGTGAGGTTAGGACGAAACCAAAACAGAACGTTATATAAGAACGTCCTGATTAGGTTGAAGAACATGACCAGAATGTTAAAATAACGTCGCAGCGACATATCACAACAGTACGTTGCAGCAACGTTATTGGAAGCCATCAAAATAACGTAACAAGTACCAGTACAGAACCAAACAGAACGTTGCTGTAACACTATAACAACGTCATATGCTTGCCTGGGTCTGTGACTGTACTTTTTTTGTTACATACATCTGTCTTTTGAGATACGTCCACTGACGTTAGCTTAGTGATGCGATGGCCAGCAATGTGTTTTCCACTTTTGGAACATAATCCGGCGACATTATTGGTCACGTCACGAATTTGGTGGCAAGATTTGGGAGTTACAATATATGAATTTGTGTTTATTGCACAGACAAGATCCTAGCTTTAATAGACCAAAAGATGTTGATGTCAAGTATTTTGTTGTAGTAGGGATGTAAGATTTAGCCAGAGGCCATTTTCCAATGACTCCCAACAATCAAATTTAGGTAGGGTAGGTGAATCTAATTAAAAGAAGGGGTGTTACAGGGTTTGAAACAAATAACTTCATGGCTATTAGAGAGATGAGTAAATGATTAATGACAGCAATTAATAAAAAAAACATATCTAATGAGGTAAGTATTTAACAGGGAAGGCTGACAATGACTGTACATATCAAAAGTCATGTAACAAAACATCCTCTAAGAGCATTGCATGATGGATTTTGAAGTTAGCAATAATGTACTCTAATGTTCTTTACTGTACATTTCAATCAGTTTTGCGCTTTTCTATCCTGTCACAGCCCCATCTCGAAACTTGTGTTATTGGAAAGAATCATCAACCACTAACTGGGCTGCCGCAGTAACACACTGTTCACAACTGGGAGGCAGGCTGGCCAAAATCGCTAGGTCTGATGAAAATGATCAAATTGCATCTATCAGGTAGGAGCATATAATCTTTGTGAATTGCCTCTAACAAGCTTAGGTTATTTATAAATAATGTTTATGAAAAATGTAGACAAGAGGGAACAATATCACACTCACATTAGCTACAAATGGCAACTAATAGATCAGGAAAGGCTAAATCTTACTACAGATCTGGTCAGAAAGAAACAGCTTATTTTTATGTTCCTTTTATTGTGACATAACAAAGGTTAAGAGTTCTGGCTAGATATCATAAATGTTATTTCAGATGATATAATGTTCATTAACATATTGTCAGTATACTTTGAATGTTCCACTAGAGTTACAATTTGGAGATTTTAAGATGAACTGCCAGGAGGTGACAGAAAATGTTCAGTTTTTGAGTTGTTTCTTGTGTCCCAGATCTATATATACATTGTACGTTTCGTTCCTGTGATTTAATAGGTTTGCATTAATACAAAACTGAAATTATTTAAAGATGAGTGGCTTCTCCCTTCAGAGCAGATTCTTGGATCGGTCTCAAAGGGGACGGAGATCAGTACACTTGGCAGGACGGGAGTCGCTTGTGTCACTTCTCCCCCTGGGCTCCTTCACAACCAATGGCTACTGAGCCTAGCTGTGTTAGATATGACGGCAGCAATAGCCAATGGGAGGATGCAGACTGTGATAGCAAACACACTTTTATCTGTGAAAAAGAAGGTGTGAAGTTAACCTACATTATTGTCTATTTTATCATTCAGTTGAATAATGTGATTATGAATATTAATGATTGTTGTGTTCATAAAAGAAAATTGAGATGTATGCACTGACAAAAGATATGCTATGTTAACTCATTCCAGCTCCTACAAATTATAAACAAACATTTTCATACTGATCAAGTTGATTGTTACTATTGTTGGTTTACAAAATTAATTTGACACAGCTAGTCCAAAAGGAGTGGCTAACATGAATGGGTTTAATCCCATCTACAACCTATGGGCACCAAACTCTCAATCTTATCAAATACAAACATCTGATCAGTTTGAGAGTTGAGTACACTGAAGGATTCAAGAAACCACTGGATTTTGTTTGTCACCTCTCCATTGAAACAACCAACAACACATTTGTATCTTTACCCAAATTCTCTGATTCAAGGAGTATTATGTGTATCTTTACAGTACCAACAAGCCTTGTTGTTAATGCAGTCCAGACAATAGGGGTCAACTCAGTTACGATCTCATGTCGCCAAGGTTACAGTTTCTGTGATGGGGCTACCGTTAAAACGTGGAGCTGTTCAGACCAGGGTTCCCTACCCGCAATGCTGGGGAACTTTACCCAATGCTTCCCTGAATGTAAGTGAGGGGACCTTTAACCAGAATAAGCCCATCCCACATATGTTTTTTCCAGGGTTGGACAAGGGTCGGACAAAATTCACTTATAAAAATCCTTGTCTACTAGAAATACTGAAATACATAAGAATTATATCATTCTATATTCCGAAGTATTGATTAAACATCATGATTTCTATAATTATACCAATTTACAGATTTGCAGGTTTGATACCCAATCAAAATGCTGTATTTCAGGGCAAAATAGGGTCGGACATAATAGGTTGGGTTGACAGGCTTTAACATTGGTTCATGGGGAAAAATTCAATAAAGCTGCTTTTTACAAATTTAAGAAGTAATTTGTCAACCAAATTGCTTTGGTTAATTTTGTATCATATAACTCTCTTAATGGAAAAAGCACGAAGCCAATTTTGAAAATATTTCAGGGTAAATTTTAATATTGGTGTAAATTGGGATGGGCTTATTGTTCCTCCACTGCTCCATTTCCATCAATATTTATTAATGTTCTCCAACTGGTTTCAAACGTTTTTCCATGTGACTTTGATTTTGAAAAATGATATTATTTGCTAAGCAGGCACAGTTTTGGATCAAGTAGTACTTGGCACAGAATTCAGTATTACAGTAAAAAATACAAAGGTTGACAAAACCACCCTGAATTTGAGGTTGGTGTCAAAAAATTACTGCCCAAGACCGTTATGCTGAAGGCTGAAACTTTTCTGATGTCCCAATGAGTATTCAGGGTCGTAATGTCAACCAATGGATTTCTGCTTATTGGATTTGCATGATTATTTTTTCAGGTAAAATAATGCAGTCTGATTAAATGGAGGTAGTGATAGAGTCCTCATTTGAGAGAAAATAATGAATATTAGGGAAAACTGCTTGGCACCAGTCAAAGTTTGTACATGACCAACACATTGGGATACTGCCCAGTTTGCTCCACTGTTAATTTCCGTTTTATTTTCTGTATAACATATGAAATATGGTATTAAATATAAGGAAAACTTACCTCGGTTGACAGTACAACCCTGTGTACTAGGTGGGATGTCAGAAAAATTACAGCCTTCAGCCTAACAGCCTCAGGCAGTAATTTTTCTATACACACCTTGTATGTTTTCCCATAATATTATATACCCATGCCAGGATAAGTTATGAATACTAACTGGACACTGCCATTCAGTATTCAGTGGGCAGTATTTGTGTATACTGCCAACCTTGCTTTATGGTGTCAAATGTTTTTCTCTTTATTTTGTGAATTCTGAATGGATTTTCATAATTATTTTTTTAATGTCAGGTAAAATAATACAGTCTGATTTTTGGGGGAGACGTCAAAATTCTCCACAGCAGGTCGCAGCCAGTGGTCACTGACTTGATAGCATATAACCACCACTTTGGGTACAGAGGGTCGCTACCTGCTGTGGTTTGGCTGCAGCCTGATAGGGAGGGGTTCAGACACTATCTTAATGACCATAAATGACCTCATTAACTCATTAATTAATTAACTAATTAGCGCTAATGAGGTGATTAAGGTATGTAATGTATACAAACATTAAGGAAAAGTTCCATTATATCTTTTTCCTTAATAATATAATGATCAAGGCTGGGGCTGGCGCCCTTAATGACAAGTTAATCGGGGTTTGAAATGCTGCAGCCACTCAGTAGGGTATAGAAATTTAACCAGCAACCTGCCACACCCTGCCACAGCATCTCAGGGTCGCAGCCTCTGAATTTTGACGTCACCCTTAGATCGAGATAGTGATAGTCCTATAATTAAGAGAAAATAAAGAATATCAAGGTAAACTGCTTGAGACCATTCAAAGTGTGTATAGTCAAGACATTTTGATACTGCCCACTTTGCTCCACTGGTTATTTCCTTTCTATTTTGCTTATAACTTACAAAATATGGTATATTATAAGGAAAACTGAATACTCGGTGGGATGTCAGAGAAATTACAGCCCTTAGCCTAACGGCCTCGGGCAGTAATTTTTCAACACCAACCTCATATTCAGGGTAGTACTGTCAACCTCTGTATGTTTTCCTATAGTTCTTCCCACTTTGCCAGTACACCAAAGGTAATGAATGGCTGTGTCTGTTTATTATTCATAACTTAACCTGGCATTGGTGTGTGATAATTTTGTTTGTCATATTGTTTGAGTAAGACCTTTCCTACCAAAATCAATAAGTTAGCCATCCATATTTTATAAAAACAGTTGGGCCATAACTAAGAAGAGAGAAAAATAAGAGAGATAAATTTGCATGATAATGACCTAATTTTCATTGATATACACCTTTCAGTACAGCAACTGCAAGAAGCAAAACTGTTAGTTGCATTTCCCCAACACAGGAAAATTTACAAAGCAAATTAAAGGAACGGTCTGGACATTTTACTCGCTAAAACAAAATATTACTCTATTGTTTAACAGCCCCAGCTCGTAGAGTTTGCTTTTGGAGGGAATCAACACCGACCAATTGGGCCAATGCTGTATCAACGTGTTCCGAACTGGGAGGCAGGCTGGCCAAAATCACCAGATCATCAGAGAATGAGCTGATATCTTCCATCAGGTGACACACTCTATTACTTTGTACAGATGTCAATGAATGGACACTTGCTATACTGAAATAAATGGGGTTTTGTGTTTCTATCAAGCAAGCGGTGAATCATAATTATTGAGATGCAAAGATCACAAGGTTGATCTTTCTCATTTGAGGGAACCTTCAAACTTACACAATAAGAAGAAATATATGCCTATGAATTGATGTAATAAACCCATCCCACATTGGATATATGCTAGGGTTGGACGAGGGTTGGACAAAATTGCTGTATATGCCATCCTTGTTTCCAAGAGTTGGGGTTACTGAATTAGCAAGAATTATGTTTTTCTATGTCTTCAAGTACTGCTTTAACATTATAATTTCATAAATTTCATCAGTTGACAGATTTGTATGTTTGCCAGGCAATCAAAATGCTGTATTTAGGACATTGTAGGCCAGGCTGACAGGCTTTAACGTTAACATTGGTTCCTATTGGGAAAATGCCAAAATATAAATATACTCACCCAAATTGCTTTGTTTAATTTCGTATTCTGTAACTGTTTTTCAGAAAATAAGCATGGAGGCAATTTTGAAAATATTTCCTAGTAAACCTTAGTGTTGGTGTAAACCTGGATGGGCTATATTATATGACAGTTATATAAATAATTATATAATTTTTAAAAATGCCCTTTTTCAGACAAAGTGCATGGATTGGACTCTCTGGTGCTGGCGAATACAGGTGGGCGGATGGGACTACACTGTGTCCGTTTAACTACTGGGGTCCATCTGAACCGAGTTCAGATGAAGCCTCCACTAGTTGTGTGAGGTATGATGGAAGCTACAGTCAATGGGAAGGTGCAGATTGCAACAGCAATACATCCTTCATCTGTGAAAAAGATGGTAAGGAACAAACAGCTTTCCCAGCTCACAGTTTTATTGATATGTTGAAACAGAATCTCTCTTGAGATGTCTAAAAGATTACAATTACAAATTCCATTGTTCTTTCAGTGTTAACCATAAATTATCTCAGGTGTTTCTATATTTGTTATGCTTGGGTTACAGGGACCGATCCAGAGATTTCCAAATAGGGGGGCACTTATATAAGAATTTGAGGCACCCATCCAGGGGCAAGAATTTTACATTTAATAAAATCAAATTTGGCAAAAATTAGGGGGGTCGCGCGCCTCAGGTGCCTCTCTAAATCGTCCCTGGGCTTTGTGGCACCCAAATGAACACAGATACCTCCATCATTACAGAATGCAGATCTTTCAGTTTGCATTGAATGACAGACAAAAACCTTAAATTAACACCAGTCACATCAGAAAGTGATTTTTTGAATTGGTTTTTACTAAGAGTTAGGGGATGGTCACTGATGATTTTAATTCCCCTCTCTCTAATGAAACAATATAGAGTTTTCCAGGTACGAGAATAAATATCTCTATCTTATATCTGTAGTACCCAAGTCTATTCTATATTTGTAGTACCCAACAACCTTGTCCACAGTGCACCTTATCAAACTATAGGAGTCAACTCAGTTACCATCACCTGTCGTAGCGGTTACAGGTATTGCGATTTCGCTTGGAAGAAGACTTTCGACTGTTCAAACCCGGGATCTCTGTCTTCAAACCTTGACACATCAAACCGATGTTATCGTCCAGGTATTGTGTTTCCCAAACAACCCCCAATAAATGTATTTATTATGAAAAGAGTATATAACTCTGATGTCAGCCCCTACAGGATATATTCCTACCATTTTAAAAGTGTACAGTGTTTGGTCATTGGATTAAATCAAACTGTTCTATGGAGAGCCTTTCCATACCTGTCTGTTTACTGTGAAATCATGTATGTGAGCCTATACTAACACTTTTGACAAGACTTCATTTGGTTATTTAGATTGTAGATGACTGCAAAATAATAGTTCCAATCTGGGTCAGTCTATAGTAACCTATATAGATTCTAAAAGTAAACAACAAGTCATAAATAAGCCTTCCCAGAAGTGTATAGTTGTTGTGCTGATTTCATAGAAGTCAAAAGCAGGGATATCGTAGGATGAAAGAATAAACTGGTATTCACTTTTCACTCTTCACCCTGTCAGCTTTTTGCCGGTCAATTTAAATGAAACAAAAATCATGCCACCCCTTTTCTTTTGGTTTTCTTTCATGGTTCACCTCCCCAAATGTGCAAAAGCAGACTAGGGACCACTAAGTTATCTACATTTATTATAGTATTTCCACAGCTCGATATCGTGGCGTTTGCTTCTGGAGGGAATCTTTTACTGCTAACTGGGCTGACGCAGCAACACACTGCTCACAACAGGGAGGCAGGCTGGCCAAAATAAGACGGTTAAGTGAACATAACCAAATCGCCAACATAAGGTAACACTCTCAACTGGTCATTAGCTGTATCAGAGATTGGTCTTATTACTTTAGTATGAATGAATTTCTTTTAGGGTATGTTAGATCTAGTGTATTATGAATATGCTTACTTCTGACACTATCATTGAATGAGAATTTCCTAAATTCGGATCAAAGTTCTATGGTTATGCAATATCATATATAATCGAATAAACATAAAATTTTGAATTTCTCTTGAAAATTGTTTGTCCATCTCAAATCATCCCTGATCTTCTTTTCAAGGGATAATGCTTGGATTGGTCTCAAAGGGAATGGAGATCAGTGGTACACTTGGGAGGACGGGAGTCGCTTATGTCACTACACCTACTGGGCTCCTTCACAACCAATGGCTACTGAGCCTAGCTGTGTTAGATACGACAGCAACCACAGTCTATGGGAAGATGCAGACTGTGATAGCAATGTTTCATTTATTTGTGAAAAATATGGTCAGTAAATTTTTATTAGAGGAGCAAACTAGTACTCATCCATTAATTTGTTACGATAATATAGCCTTCCCAGGCAAACATGTGATGTTATCATAACATTGCAGTAATGTTCTGTTTGTTTCTGTATTGGTTCTTGTTACGTTATTTTGATGGCTACCAATATCATTGCTGCAACATACTGCTGTGACATTGCACTGTGACATTATTATAACATTCTGGTTACGTTATTCAACCTAAACAGAATGTTCTTTTAACATTCTGTTTTGGTTTTGTCCTAACCTCACCAAAAAATAATATTTTAATAGCATTCTGATTAGGTGAGGTTTTGACCCAACCAAAAATAGCGTAATTGTTATGTTCCATCTTAGTAAGTACCAGACTGACTAAAAAAGTATAGTTGCAGAACGTCTCTGTTACGTTGCAGCTTGGCTGGCTTGGCTTTGACGTTTACCTAGGTAATATCTTGAAGGTGCTTTGATGTGGAAAAATTGTTTAAGATTTAAGACATTTAGGTTTCCATAGTTTACTGATGATATTGTAGTCAGGTTTAGTTCAGTTTGTAAGTGGGCTGGTACTTAAGGACCTATGTTTTTCAGGACTACCCATCCGAGGTGTAACATAAAAGTCACATTATGCAACCATACTTTTTTGGTTTGTCTGTTACTTACTAAAATGTCATGTACCTGTTACATTATTTTCCTGTGACATTCAGACCTAACCAAACCAGATGTTATCATAACCTTCTGTTGAGGTTAGGTCAAGATCAAAATAAAATAGAACGTCATTGTGACATTCTGATTAGGTGAGGTCTAGACCTGACCTAAACTGAATGTTGTTGTGACCTCCTGACCAGGGTAGGTCTCAACCTTAACCAGAATGTTATTATGATGTTCTGATTATGTCAGGTCTTAACCTTACATAAACAGAATGTTACAGTGACAATCTTATTTGGTTAGGTGTCACCCTAACCTAATGTTATTATGACATCCTCATTCAGTGAGGTCTCAACCACACCTAAACAGAAAGTTTTTATGACATTCTTATTAAGTCTCAGCCTCATAAATAATGTTATAGGAAAATTATCAGAACGTCACAATGTAATGTCACAACAGTTGGTTGCAATGTAATTAGAAGTCATCAAAAAAAACTATGCCTGGGTAATGCTACGACAATCGACTAGGTTTTCTTTTTAATCTTTTATTTACCCTGGAAAAACATTGTACATAATACAATACAAGATCAGCCTCAGGCCGTTTTTCACTTGTGTCCAGCATGTTAAGACAATTCCCAAACCTGATAAATAAAATGGGTATACTGGAAAAGTAAGCTTAGATGGCAACATATATACAAATATATACAGTTCATACACCATACAAAAGTATTGTTCATAAGGCAAGGAAAACATTTTAAAAATGTTAGTACTGCATGTAACATATTCTTGGGAGAAAGAAAGGCAACATATATTTTGGGCAGGCAACAAGAAGTGATAGGTAAGATGTAAAGGAGGTAGGTATATTCACAAATTAAGTAATGTATTATTAGCAAGACATTTCAAGAATATTTTCAATTGGATACCATAGTTAGTTTTTCTGTAGTTAAAAGTTAATTTTGCTGTTGAAATTTGTTGATCTGAGTTCACCTGAATACTCAAAAGCTCCCGGCTGCAGGTGTCATTTCTCCTGAATACATCAATCTCTCTATTTTACAGTGCCCACCACCCTTGTCACAAAAGCAGCTCTGACAATAGGAACCAACTTAGTAACCGCAAGGTGTCAACAAGGCTACAGTTTCTGTGATTCATCTACAGTCAAGTTCTTGAACTGCTCAGAACCTGGATCTTTATTATCAATGCTTGGCCCATACACTAGGTGTTATCCTGCAGGTAAGCCAGATCTGTGTAAAACAAAACTTGTTTTTCAAAAAATTCAAAAAAATGATATATGAACCCCCCCCCCCCCGACCTTCAACTTTAAATCTCACAGTATAGGAAAACATACAGAAGTTGACAATATGACCCTGATTACGAGGTGGGTGTCGAAGAATCACTGCCTGAGGCTGTTAAGCTGTGCTCTGTCGCATAACGGAAGGAGCGATATCGCTCTTTAAAACAGCGGGGGTTTGGCAAAGTCTCGCTGTTATGCGTGAAATTCGGCATCAATTTTCACCCATTTCTAATCAATTTTCCGAGCTAAAACTTTCAGGGATTTTGGATCTAAATGTCTAGTTTCCAGAACTTTTTACAGAATTAAAATTGGTTGAGCAGAACAGCCGCAAATCAACAAGGGGAACCATCGCAACAGGGACATCTCTCGCAACAGCGAGAGGTTGCAAACCCTCGCTGTTGCCAAACCCGTTATGCAACAGAGCACTGAGGGTGTAATTTTTCTGACATCCCACCGAGTACTCAGGGTCATATTGTCAACAGAGGTTAGTTTTCCTTATATTATATACCATATTTTGTAAAATATAAGGAAAATAGAAAGGAAATTACCAGTGGAGCAAAGTGGGCAGTATAACCAGTAAAACAATGTCTTGACTATATACACACTTTGACTAGTCTCAAATAGTTTACCCTAAAATTCTTGATTTTCTCTCAAATATAGGACTCTGTCACTGTTTCCAATTAATCAGACTGCATTATTTTACCTGACATTAAAAAAATAATCATGCAAATCCATTTGGAATTTACAAATTAAAGAGAAAAACATCTTATACAGTGAAGCAGGGTGGGCACTATTAACAAAATGTAATACTGCCCACTGTGCCAATACACCAAACATACTGAATGGCAGTGTCCAGTTAGTATTCATAACATATCCTGGCATGGTTATGTAATATTAATCTGAACCCAGTTGCTCTCTTTAGTTTCAGCACGAAGTATATGTTTCTGGAGGGAGTCTGAACCAGCATCCTGGTCCAACGCCGGGACACATTGCTCCCAGCTGGGGGGCAGGCTCGCCAAAATTGTACGGATGGAGGAAAATGATGAAATTGCCTCTATAAGGTTAAGATCAATTACCTTGAACATTGCAAATATGCAGGTATAGGTAGAAATCTTTTTGCGAATCAGATATTAAAAAAGCATTGTTATTGTATCTGAATCAAGAAATGCTTAGGCTTTATTTTCTATACTGAAACGGAGGTGGAACTGGTCTGGGGTGTTATACTCCCACAAGCAAGAATATTATGTTATCATGACATTATTATAATGTTCTGTTTAGTTCTGTTTTGGTTCTTTTTACATTCTTTAGATGGCACCCAAAAAAACGTCTTTAGAACCTAATATTACAACGTCCAATATTACATTATTGTAACCTTCTTTCAACATTCTTACATGTTATAATACAATGTTCTTTAATAGTAAGGTCTCACCTTCACTAAGATATATTGTTATTATAACATTCTTTTTTAGTAAGACTCAACTTTACCTAAAATAACATAACTGTTACATAAAAATTGGGAAGGTTAGACTGACCAAAACAGTATGGTCACAAACATGCCTGTTACGCCGCTGCTTGCCTGGGCAAAATAGGAGAAGGGGAGGGGGAACGTCCTAGTAAATATGCCAAATGTGGTCATGGCAGGCCCGGTACCCATTGAACTTTCCATCTTAATTTTTTAAACATTATTATCCATTTTTGGATTTTTATGTATTTACCTCTGTACCTGTTGACTTTTTGATAACCCAAAACATGGATATGCAGGGTCAGTCCTATGTCAGACCAGATTTCTTTTACTCAGATGTGGTTTGCAATATGAACTCTTAACTAATGGAATTATCTAAGGGTAGGCTACTGCAGTTCAGGGCAATGACTCCAAAATTTATTTGAAACTATCTATTTGTGAATGAAGTTTCATAACTTAATTGGTTTCTGAATTAGCATTTTCTATGAACGGATTTCCTTTGTTTTCTAGATCGGATGCCTGGATTGGCCTGTCAGGAACCAGTATATATAAGTGGGTTGACAACAGTTACTTGTGTCACTTCACTGACTGGGCGCCTTACGAACCCTCAACTAACCTGACCAGTTGTGTTAAGTATGAGGGCAGCTTCAGTAAGTGGGAAGATGCAGACTGTCAGCAGGAACACCCTTACATATGTGAGAAAAGTGGTAAGGACTTTTAAAGGTACTTGTACCTATTCAGCAGGATTTTAACTTGTAGTGATATTTCTTCCATACCTCCTCAGAATTTTCTTTATTGCATCAGGAATACATAGACAGAGGTTTTTCAGTTAGGGGATTGTAAACATTTGAGGCATTTACTATAGGTTTCTATGGGTAATACCCAAGTTTTTATATTCCAAAAATCACAGAAAAAAAAGTGGAAGTGTTTTTTTCTTATAATTCCTGCAGATTTTAAGTTTTGATCTTATTAATATACTGTAAACAATCAAAGAGTTTTACAGTTTTGATCATAGACTTCCCTATCATCCCTTAAGTAATAACTGACACACCGTTTGTGTGTAGCAGCAGTATACCAATAGCACAAAGAGAGTTCCACAGGTATGCACTAGGTGGAACTGCTAGAATAGGTGAACTAAATAATGTGTATTTCTTTAACGTTTTCAGTTCCCACTGACCTTGTAAAAAACGCCGCTGTGACGGTGGAATCTGACGCTGTGACCTACACATGTAACCAAGGTTACCTATTCTGTGACGGAGACACCAATAAGTCTGTGATGTGTGGGACCTCGGGGTCCCTAGCCTCCATGCTGGGTACCTTCACGGAGTGCTTCTCAGGTGAGTCGACTGTAAATTTGCGGAGTGAATGAGTGATGGAGGTTTTATGCCATACCGACAGCCAGGGTCATTGTAACAGCGAAAACAAGTTAGGATGAATTCTGTCTTTGGTGATCGAATTTATGAGATGAAGGTGACAGGGTAGGCAAACAGCAGGGGATCAAAACCTGGAAATCATCTTTGCTGTACCTCATTCCTTAGTTAATGCAGCACCAACCGAGAATTGAACCCAAAGAACCACTTGATCAGTGCTGGGTCCCCCCTACCATTCCCTCATATGATCAGCAGGGGCTACTAGGGGTCTACCTGGAACCCCTACGGATTGCAGGGGCGGATGCAGGATTTGCGAAAGTTAGCATAAAGGTTAGCATAAAGGCTAAGTACTAAAACTGTGTGCGATCACATGTACGCACAGCATTTTCCCCTCTTTTTGTAGTTTAGGGCTCCACCAAAAAGGAGTGAGATCAGGACCCCAAGGACCCCCCTCGATCTGCCCCTGGTAACGGAGTTTTTACACTATCTGATATGAGCTGTGAAATGACGTCGCAGTGAAGTCGCACATATTAGCGGTAAAATTCATGGTTATACGTGCGTGAAATACTCGGAAGATCAGATTCCAAATAATTTGATCATCCCTATGTGTGAATATTTTGAGAATTGACCAAGTAGAGACCCAAAGTTTAGGAATAATTTTTCCTCTCTTGAATTTATTTATTCTCACACATTGAGTTCCTTGAGATTACTTGGCTGGGTATCATCCCCTTTAAGTGAGTTTAAGATGTCACCCGGTCTTTAAATCAGGTTCCGGTCATGCATTGTATCTTTTAACATTGGTTTCCGCTTCTGACCGGAACCCGAATTTATAGCAAGGGTGACATCTCGGGCTCACATGCACTGAGTTCTGCTTCAGAGTAAGTATTGTTTTCTTTTTTTCCTCCAGAGATCCCCACTGTGAATGCCACAGTGACCAGATCAGCCCAGTCTGTGACGGTGACCTGTAACCATGGTTACAGCTTCTGTGATGGGGCCACCAGCAAGGACTTTCCCTGCTCAGAGGGGAGCTCATGGCAGGACACTATGGGCTCATTCACTGCTTGTGTCCCTCAAAGTAAGTGGGTTTTGTTGGTATTTTCCTGTGGCACGATTGTTAGGCATAACAAAATTTGATCACAGAAATTTGCTAGGGGGAACAAAAAAAAAGGTCACACGAATGTTAAATATGTGTCCCTCTAGGACTCAATTACTCTTAGTTGTTTTTAGTTTATAGTCTGTAATCTGGTTACTTCCATAAGCAGTAGAGACGCTAAGTATGGGGGCTTGTTTCCACACAAAGAACACTCACTTGACAAGAAGTGAAGTTTATTACATCCACTGAAAGATACATATTAATAGTCTCATCATGTTCCATACATGATGTACCTCCATACTCTTTACTCTTAACAACATTAGTTACAATCCAACCAGGAAGTGTTCATGATGAGCTTCCCCTTTCGAGGACCATAATACCACTTGCTTCCTAACAGAAGCGTCGCTCCCCAAGCTCCACTAAAGTCCAGGAGGCCTAGCCTGTGTCCCAGTCTCTCCTAAGTGCTCCGTTCATAATGTCCAACATAGGTTTTAGTTCCTAATAATTCACCTTGGTGTTCCTAACCATGATATTGCAACTTGCAAGTATACATATAGTTAACTATTGCGCCCTCCTGTACTTCTTCAATGGTTAGTGTAGTCTGCTCACCTAACCCTAGGATCGTGCCTTTATAATAGCATCAGCCTGAGGCAGATGCTCTACCTATATATAGTATCCTTGTCCTGATTCTCAATGTCATAAATATATTAGAACATATCATAATCTAAAGCGAAAGGTATATATTATTGATCTTGTGTTTAGACTAAACTAGTTGGAAAGGCTTTAGTCTTATAATGTCCTCATATTTTAGAATCAGTCCTGTTTACACAACGTTTCCAAGCAGTCTTCACAGGTCAGCTATTGCACTTTGTCCTCATGGACGCCTGCTTTCACCCACTCTACCTGTCTCCCATCTTAGGATCAGCGTTTAACTCAGTTACCACGATGCCTGCACGAGGGCACCAACGATTAAATAGTTTACAACAGTTACTAGCGACACCAATGCCATCTGGTGTTCTTACCACGACATAAGCTTTACAAAACAGCAATGTCCTCTTGTCAAATTCGAGAGTATTACAATACCTAGACATGAGCAAAAGAATATCAATTGCACTTTGACCTCAGTGTAGGGGCACACCCTCTACAAATATGCAGGGGCGGATTTTCAAAAGGGGGGGCATGCAATTCCCAAACTTTTATAATTAAGATAACTTAAATTTTTGCCAAAGTAGGGAGGACATGTGCCCCCATGCCCCCCATGGCCCCCATGCCCCCCATACCCCCCATGCCCCTCCTAAATCGGTGACTGATATGTCAGCCATTGGTCACTACAAAGTTTTACTTGCTACAGAGGGCAGTTGGCGGGTGCCCAAACTGTTGGCCAGTATGCCGGGAGAGCTGACTGACTCCGACCTGACCACGTGCCTGCCCCTGACCAGGCGGGCAGCCGACTCACCCCTGGACATGGTTTACCAGCTGCCCTGGGCCGCCCCGCCCTGCCCCCAACAGGTATAGGTATATTATATTCCACCAGTTTATCCACCAAAAAGTGTCCCCTCTATCTGAGGTAAAAGCTGTGACCGAATTTTTCACTTGTAAAATGAAGATATGAGATCAAGAAAATATTTGATGAACCTACAAAAATATTTATCTATAATACTTTCCCTTCATAACTACTTATAGCTTTGGTTTGTAATTTGCCCTCGAGCTGCACAGTGAGCCTTCTAAATACACACATCATTTTGGCAGGGCAAAACAGAGTACCATGTATAACTGGCTGTACCTATTGAACCAATGCAGATAGAGATAAAATTCAAAAAGCATATTAAACTAGACACTGTATATGGCTGATAATATATTGCTCAATAGCATGTCATAACTTTTATGTAATATACCTCCAACAGGTGGTCATAGGGGTAACCTTCAGTACCTCCCTCCTGGAGTACGACCACTCTGTGCTCCTCCTGGTGACCGACGACCACTCCACCTCCGCCACCCGCCTCTTTGACTACTGTGACCTTGACAAGGTCACCGCGGTGACTCAGGAAATACAGACTCGCGAGTTCCAGTGTGTCTGTGTTGGTGACTGTTACATCGTTCTGAGGATAGGATTTCCAATCGTTGATTTGTACGCAGAGAATCAGTTCTACCTTTGTGAAGTGTTTGTTAAATGATATTTTACGTACTGTAGGGTGTAGATGTATCAAAGGACATGACAGATGTACGCCACTCATTATGTACAGATCACGAATTAAAGGCAAATATATATACATGTGTATTCATGGACATAACTAGCACTTTGCGCAGCTGGGATCCGAACCCCAGATCCCATGTTGCAGTCGGACATCCTACCATTAAAGTGGGTGATCCAAGATGTGACAAAACACATTTTTCACATATAGAAATCTATTTTAAGTTAAAGATTCCCTTTATCTCACAGAAAGTAAGGTAGAGTTGATAAGAAATTACATGTTGTACAAGAATGGTCGTTTAATATTTGTCAAACTGATTCCTGAAATCGGCCAAAGATCGCTTCGTGGATCCCCAGGATAAGGCCACCACTGGTGTGACTGTGGGAGGGGGCAGAGTGTTGGTATAGGGGGACATTTTGCTGGATGGTGGTCTTTTACTCTTTATTTTATAGTGAGATGAAAGAGTTGATATACCAGCATTTATCTCTACAGGCACTCTGCCTCTGGCTCTCACTCACTCTGTGTCCAATGGGAGCTAGCAGGTGGGGTTGGGTGATGATTGGAAGCAATGGGGTTTTAATGTAAGGATTTTAATGAACTGACCAGTTACTAAGTCATGTGGTACAGCTTATTTTCCAAATTCAACAGAGGTAAATATAACTTTTAAGGCAGGATCTATTTACCACATTACCCGAGGTAATATATTAAAGTAATTCAAAATTGCCTCAGCCTAATCTCAAGTCCCCCAGTATTAGTGGGGTCTGTTACAGAGCGGATAAAAGCACCAAATTTTGCATGAGGCACCTCTGAGGAATAACTATCAAATCCATGAGGGGAGCCACCTAGAAATATCAAAATGAAATTTTGACAAATTTTGTATGTTTTTAGCATTTGTAACTTTAGGTATTTGACCAAAAGTATTGGTCATCTTGGGTTAGTTCTCCTGTGTAGATTCCAAAGGTAAATAATTGAATCCCCTGACCTCTAGTCTCCCAATTTTGACACTAACAATTTGTTTCTAGGCATTTCAGAAGCTGAGATATCAGGTTATTTAACTGAAAATCTGTCATTTTGGATTTTTGGCCTCCATCTGGGTTGTGTAGATATTTCAAGATGGCTCCCCTTTTAAATTTCATTAAGGGGTCCTAGGGGATCATCATGCTAAATGGATTTAAGAAATCTTTTGGCTAAAGAGTAAAGTCAATATTTTTCTTTTGAATATTTCGGAATATAGCGGTCATTGTCAAAGGTATCATGTTAATTAGTTCAGCCATTTTGAAATTGATGATATTGTTTTGGATGAATATTATATTTATTATCCCTCTAGGCTATAAACAACTGATATTGGAACAATTCCCCTTGCCTTATACCTTAGTAGCTAAAGGTCATAATATTTCTCAAAATTAATCAGCCATCTGGGATTTTGGATTTCAGCAATGACTTCAAACACAAATAATTGAATTCCCTGACCCATCATCTCTCAATTTTGACACCAACCATGTCTCTTTAGTATTTTAGAAGCTGAGATATAAGATTGTTTGTAGCAAAAGTCGGCCATTTTGGTATTTTGGCCCCCACATCCATCCTATCAATATTTCAAGGTGGCTTCCCTTCCAGATTTGATAGTTTTGCCTCAGAGGTGTCTCATACAAAATTTGATGCTTTTATTTTGCCGCATAACGATTTCACTAAAAAATGACCTTAACATACCCCAGTATATATATATATATATATATATATATACATATATATATATATATATACCTACATTGATTCCTTTGGCTGATACCAAGCAACCAAGAAAAGGATGTTTCTCCTCCTCATTTGAGATAACCAGGAACCAAAGATAGAGACAGTATTCCATGCGAAGACAGATTCCCCATGTTGTAGGATAAATCCAAATGTACATAACCGTCTTGTTTTTTTTTCCATTTGCTGTGTTCTCTGTACTATATGATCTGTTTTTACTATATCACACAAACTGTTCATTGTTCATAGGAAATTATATAATATGTTTTGTATAGAGCATAAAGAGTGTCAAAACTGATAGTTATGTTTTGGCCATTTAATCTTTTTAGTTTGAGTCATGACAAAGAACCAACATCGAACTCAATAAAACATAATTGTGTGGCAGACCTTTTTATATCGATGCCTTGTGTTCTTGTCCATGTTTTATGTATATATTTGCGTTGTGTGCATGTTTTTTTCTGACATAATGCTCAGTGGATGGTGGGAATGTACTACAGGAGACGCCCTGTCCTGTTCAGTCCGTGTATATAATATTCATATTTATTTTGACCCCCAATACGCAGTCCCCCATCTCTTGACACTGGACGATACAACTTAAAGCCCAGGCATGATGTTAGGAAAAAATACTTATCGCCTGGGTATGACGTTGCGAACAAAAGTGTTTATACATTATTGTTATTGAGTGGGGAACCAATAAAGGTTACTTAATTCATACTGCCAGTTAATATTGTTGTAGTTCTCATCTTTTTATTGCTAGTCAAGGGTAAAGGTAAGTCTCCAGTTGGGTTGTTCAAATCCAAACGCAGACACTCACTTTGCAGAGGTTTCAGTTTATTGAAGATGAAACAAGTAGGAGATATTCACAGTCAAAGTTGAAAGATGAATCACAATGAGTACAAGGTATCCTGCAACACTCTATGAGTTCACCTTACATAGACCCATAGGGTTCCCTATTGCTAGTCCACCTATGTAAGTCAAACTCTTGTGAAGGTTTGATAGTCCACTGTATGGTCACCAGATGTTGCCACTGAATGAGGTAAGTTCTATCCACCAAGCTCCTGAACCCTAAAGGTTCATCCAAGTCCAAATCTTTCTCGTTCTCAACCCTCTGAACGCTATTGTACGTTTATGGTTAATCGTAGTTATTGTGAATTGTCCGAGATATTCACTGTCATTGATATTATTATTCCTAATGGGTGCTAGTTGAGTGGTATGTGAGTCCACGAGATGGGCGCTCAATCCATAACATGAACAACGCTTGGCATTAGGTTAAGTTTATTGGTGGATACGGTGATGCGTACAACTGCCAGTGAAGAGATGATAAGTTTTCTAGGTGTTACAATTCCAATCCAGTGTAGAGTAAGCTTTCTCCTCGGAGTCCGCCTAATCTCACATCCAGCCGTAGTGCAATAGTACTTGTGTAAGTCACCAGATGTCCCTGTGGTTTGCGTAGCTATCTAAACCCCTCGAATCTCTCAATCCGTATTGTCCAAACGTCAATGAATTTCTCTCTGCCCTTACACCGCGTTCTCGCTTCTTATAGCAGTCTGGTATTGATTTTTACCCAAGCATCAACGCCTGCTGGGAGGTGTACCCTGCTGAACATTGTCATCAGGTATATTTACACCTACCAGCGGCACCTGCCATATTTATACTGTGTATCATCATAAGCTAAGTAATTTGGAAGAATTCTTATTATCCCCCTGTATTCAACTGGTGACCTTTACACTATTTCAATTGATATGTGCAAAGTAAATGAGTTAATTTCTACCTTTGTGCACCTCTACAGGTTACTGCTGAATCTCTTATACTAACCCTTTATTGATTTTATGTATACCTGTATTCCCTCTGCAGTGCTGCCACTGGCAGACAAGGCTTCCTGTATGGAGACTGGTCCTTAGGTTGTCTCACCTGCGTTGACACTGCTTATAGCCATCAATTGGCTCTCTTTATTATTAGAATTCCCTTTTAGTGATTTAGTTCATGTTTACTTCAATTTAATGCAGTCTGGTGACCATTCTCCTTGCTTAAGGTTATTCAGCTTTATGGTAAGCATCCTAATACTTAACTTCTAATATTTTGATATAATTAAAGCCTTATTCTAATTATTGCCATGCATGAGGTATTTTGACCTCAGTGCAGTTGCATGTAAACAAAAAGTTAACTTCACATGATTATTACACACGCAATAAACGCACACTAACTGTCAACAACGCACAATTAGTTAAACAAAATTTAAGAGGAGCTGACATTTCTAGAATAGCAACAGACCATATATTCTCTGTGACATAATATATATATTATGAGACGACAGACCGCAACTTATTCAGTCCTCACTGGACGCTGGTGACTGTCCTGTGTGGGTGGTGTGTGGTGAGGGCTGCAGGTACCAGCAGAGCCCACGTGACACCTCTATACACCTAGCCGCATTTCAACTGAAAACTCTCAATCAAAATATTTTTTAACATTTTTGGTGCCATTAGGAGTAGTCGGTATGTATATATATATATATATATATATATATATATATATATATATATATATATGGAAAAGGGGGAAATTTAGGTAGTAGTATTTATTTCCTGGATCTAAAAGGTTACAAGAAAGTGAGGGGACATTAGCCCACCGAGCTATATTCATAATGTAAAATGTTCAACAAATTATATGTATTCTAGATGATGCGACCATGTATACATATATTTACCGAAGACATCAAGATATCATTTTACAGTAGATGGCAGTCTAGATTTATCATTTTATTCAGCTAGCATTATGCTGAGGAGCAAAGTCACAGTCAGATCTGAAGATTAGGATGTTGATGATTGATAAAGTAGAAGATATAAGGGATTACTAATGAAAGTATGGAGGTCGAAATTTTTGATATATTCTTGCCTAGGAAGATGGCCAAAACAAGACCATGGTCACTCCACATCACGGATTTGTGAAGCTGAATAATTGGACCCCTATAACAAGAAATTAAGGATCCACTTTGATTAAGAAATAAATTAATAACAAAGTTTGGTGCCATTAGGAGTAGTCGGTAATGTACTTTTTTAATATAGTTTGATTCAGAATATATCAAAGGCTCACTCGTCTGAAACATCTGTCATCCAAAAGGCTTAGCTAGAGACTGATTAATAGAATTGCATGGTAGGTCTTATATATAAAGAGCTGATTCTGAGAGGCTTGAGGGACAGACCAAAGAGATGTAAGAGAAATACAGAAGGATTTGTGCTGGAGCATAGCAAAGGATTTTAAAGTGGTGACGTCGTGGTGCCATAGACTAGTCAGATCGAGTATGATTCTGGTCATGGGCAGCTCATAATATAGGAGTATACAATAGGTAGTAGGGGTTACCAACAGCTAGCTGACGATGGTCATGGTAATGACAGTATCGTAGTAAGAAAGTAGAGAAAGACCTTGAGTGAGAGTATGGTTCTTGGTTAAGGTGAGACACTCTACACAAATGTGAACATTCCTACCAGTGGAATATGTAGGCTATACCATTGAAAGAATGTTACATCAGTACTGTGACTTAATTTAGTCCAGCCTTTGAACATATTATTATTATTATTACTGTGACTGAATCTTAATTTAGACAGTCACTATTTATCTCTCAACCTACATGGAAGAACAATGTACCAATAAACGGGATTAATAATAAATAAAAAAGAAAAATGTCTTGTGTGTGTAATAAAAGTATATCATTGTACCTCTCCAAGTGAGTGTTGTTCAATTAGACTTGAACAACATACCCAATATGAATATAAAGGCGAACACTGAACTTAGACTTATTGGATGTTATCAATAACCACGAATGAATAACATCATGAATTCGGGATACTAATATCGCATGTTCATCAATAAGAGCTAGTAATTCCCTGTTATATAAACATATGAGATAATATCCACAAGAGTTCAGTTTGCAGAATGTAAACTTAATGATATAACTGTAAGACACAAACATTGGCACTAAGACACTCATCACTTCGCGTAAACACAGCACAGTAAACACAAATAAAACACACACACACAACTAACACACACATGCCTCACACACACCATGCAACTCACACACATGGACACACACACCAGACACACAGATGCACACATACAAACACACCACATGCAGATGCACAAACGCATTCATGCACACATGTATGCACATACACACACACCACACACCTCACATGCCACACACTACACACACATCCACACACACACACCACACACACATACATACACACCACACACACCACATGCACATACACACACACCACAGATTTCTACACACACACACCACACCTCACATGCCACACACTACACACACTACACACACATTCACACACACCAAACACACACATGCACACACACGCACCACACACACACATGCACATACACACACACCACAGATTTCTACACACACACACTACACACACACACCACACACATCTATACGCACGCATGTACACACACAGATGCATTGAATACACCCTGTTCATCCATCCTACCATCATATGTACACTGGTTAATGCGGGTTTCTGAACATGGGTTGACTATAGGCCTACCGTTGGTGATCAATTTACCTTGGTTGTTATCCGTTATTCTAAAGCATTAAAAATTATCTTGTCAATCCTTTACTTTTACAAACTCCCTGATGCATAATCAACAACTATTATCATTTAGAATTTAAAACTTTAGAATTTTTCTTATGGCCGTGTTCATGAGCACCACGTGGTGTTCACCAAAATGGGATCACGTGACCACGTCTGAACAAGTTCTATAGACCCTCATATGAAGTCAGTTGTAAGCCGGTATACCTGTGCTGAGACATCAGCATCCACCCACCCCTTGTCTACCCTTGACGTATATAGGCCCACATATTGAGTCAGTTATAAGCCGGTATACCTGTGCTGAGACGTCACCCCATGTCTACCCTTAACGTTTATAGACCCACATATTGAGTCAGTTATAAGCTGCTGTCCCTGTGCTGGGTGCATCATTTGGTGCTGTGCGGTCACTCTGGTCTGACTCCTAACTCCTGAGACATGGCTAGTTCTGGTAACAAGTGGGGGATGGAGGAGTTGAACCACCGCCACTGGTGGGACCACTTCATGTCCTGCTCCGACCAGACCCGGCAGATCCACCACACCCTGGTCACCCAGGGAGAGGCCCTGGGACTGGACAAGGCGGGCAGCATGGTCAGCGTGGGACCAGGTAAGTAGACGCCCAGCCAAGCTGCGACGTAACAGAAGCGTTCTGCAACTATACTTTTTTAAGCCAATCTGGTACTTACTAAGACGGCACATAAAGACTATGTTATTTCTGGTTAGGTTGAAATTTCATCAAATAAGAACGTTATTAAAACATTATTTTTGGTGAGGTTAGGATGAAACCAAAACATGTACAGAACGTTATAAGAACATTCTGTTTAGCTTGAATAATATAACCAGAAGGTAATAATAACGTTGCAGTGCAACGTCACAGCAGTATGTTGCAGCAACATTATTGGGAGCCATCAAAATAACTTAACAAAAACCAAACCAGAACCAAACAGAATGTTGCTGCAACGTTATAATGTCACATGCTTGCCTGGGAGGGGTAGGGGGGGTCAGGTCCACCAGACCCTGGGCACCTGGGGGTGGAGGGGGGAAGTAGTTGGTGGACTTTTTATCTTTCTTATTTGTTTATTCTGAGGCAATAATCCTATCCCAGTTTACATGAAAGTTAAAGTTTACCAAGAAATATTTTCAAAATTGCCTCCGTGCTTTTTCCATGAAGGCAGTTGCATAAAACAAAATTAACCTAAGCAATTTGCTCAAGAACATTTCTTCCTGAAATTGTAAGATGCAGCTTTATGTATTGGCTTTTCCCCATAGGATCCAATGTTAAAGCCTGTCAGCCCAACCTACAATGTCCGACCCTATTTTGCCATGAAATACAGCATTTTGATTGGTAAAAGTTTAGTTAGTAAGTGGTTCGGAGGGCAGTAGGCCCTACTGGAGCATTGGTCAGTGAGACATTGCTGCAACTTTAGGTATCATAATGTTTTATCAATACTTGGGGATAGACAAAAACATAATTCTTGCTTATTTCAGTAACCCTAACTCTAGGAGACAAAGATGCTTTACACATAAATTTTGTCAAACTCTTGTCCAGCCCTGGAAATCTCCTTTGTGGGATGGGTTTATTCCAGACTACGCCACCCAGTATGGAACTGAGTCCTAGAACTGTTGGCCAGACAAGCTGGGGGTTGTTTTCTCTTTGAGCCTATGTAAATTGGTGGCTTTTAACCGCCTCAAAATTTTTAAACACACGAGGGAAAGTACTACCTCAACCATGGTTGCATTGTGCAGAACGTTTTCCCTTCACTGATATATGTGCCATGACTGTGAACGTAGGCCTTGTATTTTATAAACATTGTTCAATATTATCTGTTTCGATTTAATTTAACTATCAGCATCACGTAAATGTCCTTAACCAATCAGTGGCCCGTTGCACAATAGAATTTCGTTGTGAGGATCAAGTTAAGATATCGTAACGAAAAGTTTCGTTGTAATGATTTTACAAAAATAGTAAAATCTCTGGTTCTATGAATGAAATTGAATGCTGTAAATTGATGTCAAAAGGGAAAAAGTTAGAGAAAATTCAGTAAAAGTCACAGCTCTCTGGGGGCATTCTAAATATGGAAAAAAATTGTGTGAAAACCATCATTGTTATGAAAATATCAATTTCAATAAAAATATTATTTTCGTTGCTAGGAAACCCACTGTGCAACGGGTCACAGGTGTCGTGCTGAACAGAATCTTATAATCCCTGATCTTTCAAGATGGCCCATCTTGGTACAGCATGGCCAGACAATAAGAGTCGCAGATATAAAAGAGAAATATACGAGCACCAAAACATCACAAGGTCGATTGTATGAGTGCACTCATCTGATCATAGGACCGATCAGTCCGTACAAATTGCTACTGGGTGTGGGGCTTTATGTTATGAGATATATGTATGATATGATGGTGTCACAGACGATTCACATAAGAATGAAATCATATTTTACAAATGCATAAAACCCTCCAAATTCTATTCCTGCGTCCGTACAATTATTTTATCCATGTCTCATATTAATTGGTAATGATGCCAATATCAAATTTCTTATTGACTTATCATGCCGATATTGAAGCACACGTGACATTGTATAGACCTTTCCCATGAACCTGCGCAGTACCCCAGTCTGCCCACTTTTTGGGCTTTTGGTAACTAGATCACTTCACTTCATATACCTTAACGATGAGTGTATAGAGTTAACTATGGGAAAGCCCTAAAAACTGTTTCAAATTTATATTACTAGGGGGCGCAAGGTGAGAAAGGTGTATGATACAACCTTCCATGCTGGGCGATCAGAAACTCTGAGGAATGACGGAATGAAACAAAGTTATTCGTCCTAATGATTACCCTACTTCTTCTAAAACTACGTCCTTTCGCATGTTGCTGAATACATACTGAACTCTCTTCAGGTCTTACCAAGAACCAGCGTAATAGGCCATAACCAACCTGTCCATCTGGTTGCTGTTTTGTTAAACTGATTTTAAAAGGACCAGTGGGAACCAGCAAATTGGGTTATGTTCCAGCCTCATCCTCCCTGTGCCTTCATGGTGTAGTGGTTAGGACCCTCACCTCCAGACCCAAAGCTTGTGGATTTGAATCCTCAAAGAGCTCATCATTGCCAGCATTTTTCAGCCTGGCGAAGGCACTTGTTCATACAAATAATATGTCACTATGGTTATATTGCTATATACATCAATCCTTTAAACAGGTTTCCCGTATTTTGCTTGTACATCTACAATTTGACTTACATAAATGAAGCTACAAAAAGGACTGTAATCGTTCAGGCACAGCTTGTACTGCCGTGCATTGTGAGGGAATTGCATACACATGTATACATTACGTATTTTAAATTGATTAATAGGTTCAAATATGCCCTATTTCTTGTGTTATCCTTATACAATATAAAGGCGGTATTGAAGGTGTTATCATGTGGATGTTATTAAAGATTCAATAGGCGTTGCTCTAATCTATCTAAAACTGACAAATTCTTCAATAATCTCCTTCTAATTTCCCAAGCAATAAGTCTAACCGAATTTACATTGCAAAGATTTTTACTCACATGATAATTACTAATAAGATGTATAGCAGTAAAGTTGTGAATACATCGATCACTCACGTTCAATGTCCCCATATGGCGTTATATTTGAGTGTGAATTTGGCGATACATCAGTATCCTGAAAACACGTTTTAATACAAATCTCCTATTCATGGCGCTCTGTTCATAAACGATGGGACTTGACCAGGTTGAGACAGGTGTTGACAAGTTTTTTCAAAGACACTCCGTTAACTATCCTGTATTAATTTCCTCTGATTATGCCCTACCCAACCAATGATGCGACGTTATTATAAAATTGCAGCAACATTCTGGTTGGTTCTGTATTTGGTTCTTGCTACATTCTTTTGATGACTCACAATTACATCGCTGCAATGTACTGCCATAATGTTACACTGTGACATTAAAAGATTCTGGCTACGTTCTTCAACCCAAACAGAATGTTCTTATAACATTCTGTTATGGTTTGGTTTTAACGACACCAAAAGATAACATTATGATAATTTTCTCATCCAGTGAGGTTTTAACCTAACTATTAATAGCGTAACAATTAAATGATATCTTATTAACTAACAGACTGACCAAAAAATTATGGTTGCAGAACAGTTCTGTTACATCACAACTTGGCTGGGAAGTCCCCAGCCAAGTTACAACATTTTAATGGCATCGCAGGAACCAGTCTGCGACCATCTATCACTGACTGAAGTAACATAATAAAAAACAGTGACGTTATAAAATGGATAAATGAAGATATCTATCCATAACTGAATGTTAATACAACGTTATTTTACGTGGGGTTGAGATTGGCCTATACAAAATAGAATGTTACCACAATTTTCTTGACTCCCCCCCCCCCCCCCATCCTCCAAGAGAAAAAAAAAGAAACACAACCAGAACATATTGAAAACAATCATTATATTGCTGCAGCGTCAGAAAGTAATTTGAATAGAAACAAAACAGATTACAAAAGAGCGTCGTATGTGTGGTATGGCTCTATACTTTTATGGTTAGGGCCTTTGAGGTACTGATCTACAATACATAAAGATGTGGAGAATGCACCAATTATTAGCCCAAGCTTTGATAAAACATACATGTGATCGCTTTCAAACGCTGTTTTATTATGTTATAGCTCATGTGGGTGAGTTGTTTGTTGCAGCCACAGGGGAGCTGGATGCTGGTGTGATCCGGGCCTGTATGGGGCAGCTGAAGGAATACATAGGGGTGGAGCCAGACCCTGATCTGTTTGACGGGCTCACCACCACCCTCAGCGGGCTGCAGGGGGTCCATGTAAGACTTGATCTTTATAGGTGGTATGTAATCTCTACAGGTAGTACGTAACCTTTATAGGTAGTACGTAACCTTTATAGGTAGTACGTAACCTTTATAGGTAGTATGTAACCTTTATGGGTAGTACATAGGGGTGGAGCCAGACCCTGATCTGTTTGACGGCCTGACTCCCACCCTGAGCGGGCTGCAAGGGGTCCAGGTAAGACTTTACCTTTATAGGTAGCATGTAACCCTTATAGGTAGTATGTAACCTTCATAGGTGTTGCATAACCTTTATAGGTAGTATGTAACCTTTATGGGTAGTACGTAACCTTTATAAGTAGTATATACCTTTTATAGATAGTACATAACCTTTATGGTAGTATACAGGGGTGGAGCCAGCAGTATGAAAACTTAATAGATAGTATGTAACCACTGTATTATAGTATGTAACCATTATAGATAGTATGTAACCTGTTTAATGTTTTTGTGTTTTTATTTTTTACTTGAATAGGAAGGAGCTCTGTAAGTTTGTGCTACCTTTGTTTCCCTCCCTTCAAATGTATTCAAAAATATAGTTTGTTTGCTGTTTATAGTTTCTGCCAGGATAGATCATATCCTCTGGATGTTCAAATCCCATTCTTGTGCCTGAGAAATCCTACCTCACGGCAAGCCTGTATCCAGGGGGGGGGGGGTGGTGATGCGGGGTATTAGTCTCCCCCCTCCCCAATCAGGGCCAGGTCCACTTTGTGAAAAACCGTTAAAGTTTTCCCTACTCCCCTCTTATCCCAGCTCTCTGCTATATCCTCCATAAAACCTCTCTTACCTCTTCTAGCCCTCTGCTAGCCCCGTAAACTTTCTCTCATCTATTACAGCTCTCTGAAGAGCATGCCAGATTCATAATGTGACCAGGGTCACCAGATTACATTCTAACATTACAAAATACATCACCAGCTAATATGTCGCCACACTAAGGGAAGGAGCCCCTAACCTTCACAACCTATGAATGATACCCTGACTTTAATTAATGCTATTCTACCTCTAAAAAGTCTAATTTTTGGAAATGGTCAACCCCCCATGAAAAGTTCTTGATATGGTCCTGCAAGGACACATATCTCTGAGTCTGAGAAAGGTTGGGTGAAGACCCCTGCTTATATCAAGGTACCTTGAATCGTTCAGTTCCTTGGTCAGGCTTACTGTGGTGTGTGACCTAACGAGCTGGGATCCTGGTACCAGTCGTTTCCTGCAGGTGGCGCCACAAGCACCACCTGTTGTAGCTAAATGACTCTGCTCTGTTCATTGATCTTTTTCGCCATTTTGTTCTCATTAGAATTCTGGAAAGGTCTTGTAAATGTTAATATAGACCTTTATTATAGATACAGAAACATATTATTTATATTCAATAACATGCTATCGATTTGTCATTTTTTATGTTTTTGTGTGCAACAGTCTGAAAGGCCAGATGGGCCCTAATGGTAATTATTCAAATGAGGGAACTTCCATAAAGTATGTGCGAATGGAGGGGATGGGAGGGGGTTATGGGTTATTTTCAAATGTACCCACCCAGTAAATGGACAGCCCCTATAGCTTTACCCCAAAAAGCTGATAGACCAAGCCCCCTGGTCGTTCCCTTTTAAAGCTGACCCCTCCCTATCTCTAGGTGTCTCTCCTCCCTATCCCCAGTTCTCGTTGGTGCGGGAGGCGGTGCCCGCCTGGTCAGGGCCCCCTACCCCTGTGGACGTGGTACTGGTCAGCCACGTCCTCTACTACCTCCAGGACCCCATGGTCGTTCCCTTTTAACGCTGACCCCTCCCCTCCCTATCTCTAGGTCCAGTTGGTGCGGGAGGCGGTGCCCTTCTGGTCAGGGCCCCCTACCCCTGTGGACGTGGTCCTGGTCAGCCATGTCCTCTACTACCTCCAGGACCCCATGGTCGTTCCCTTTTAACGCTGACTCCTCCCTATCTCTAGGTGCAGTTAGTGCGGGAGGCAGTACCCTCTGGTCAGGGCCCCCTACCCCTGTGGACGTGGTCCTGGTCAGTCACGTCCTCTACTACCTCCAGGACCCCCTGGTCGTTCCCTTTTAACGCTGACTCCTCCCTCTCCCTACCCCCAGGTCCAGTTGGTGCAGGAGGCGGTGCCCGGGTGGTCAGGGCCCCCTACCCCTGTGGATGTGGTACTGGTCAGTCATGTCCTCTACTACCTCCAGGACCCCATGGTCATTCCTTTTTAACGCTGACCCCTCCCCTCCCTGTCCTCAGGTCAAGTTGGTGCAGGAGGCGGTGCCCCTCTGGTCAGGACCCCCTACCCCTGTCGACGTGGTCCTGGTCAGCCACGTCCTGTACTACCTCCAGGACCCCCTGGTCGTTCCCTTTTAACGCTGACCCCTCCCCTCCCTATCTCTAGGTGTCGTTGGTTCAGGAGGTGGTGCCCGTGTGGTCAGGACCCCCTACCCCTGTGGACGTGGTACTGGTCAGTCACGTCCTCTACTACCTCCAGGACCCCCTGGTCGTTCCCTTTTAACGCTGACCCCTCCCTATCTCTAGGTCCAGTTGGTGCGGGAGGCGGTGCCCGTGTGGTCAGGACCCCCTACCCCTGTGGACGTGGTACTTGTCAGTCACGTCCTCTACTACCTCCAGGACCCCCTGGTCGTTCCCTTTTAACGCTGACCCCTCCCCTCCCTGTCCTCAGGTCCAGTTGGTGCGGGAGGCGGTGCCTGTGTGGTCAGGGCCCCCTACCCCTGTGGATGTGGTACTGGTCAGCCACATCCTCTACTACCTCCAGGACCCCATGGTCGTTCCCTTTTAACGCTGACCCGTCCCTATCCCCAGGTGTCGTTGGTTCGGGAGGCGGTGCCCCTCTGGTCAGGGCCCCCTACCCCTGTGGACGTGGCGCTGGTCAGTCATGTCCTCTACTACCTCCAGGACCCTATGGTCGTTCCCTTCTAACGCTGACCCCTCCCCTCCCTATATCTAGGTGCAGTTTGTGCAGGAGGTGGTGCCCCTCTGGTCAGGGCCCCCTACCCCTGTGGACGTGGCGCTGGTCAGTCATGTCCTCTACTACCTCCAGGACCCTATGGTCGTTCCCTTTTAACGCTGAGCCCTCCCCTCCCTATCTCTAGGTCCAGTTGGTGTGGGAGGCGGTGCCCGTGTGGTCAGGGCCCCCTACCCCTGTGGACGTGGTCCTGGTCAGTCATGTCCTCTACTACCTCCAGGACCCCATGGTTGTTCCCTCATAACGTTGACCCCTCCCTATCTCTAGGTACAGTTAGTGCGGGAGGCGTTGCCGGCCTGGTCAGGACCCCCTACCCCTTTGGACGTGGTACTGGTCAGTCATGTCCTCTACTACCTCCAGGACCCCCTGGTCGTTCCCTTCTAACGCTGACCCCTCCCTATCTCTAGGTACAGTTAGTGCGGGAGGCGGTGCCGGCCTGGTCAGGACCCCCTACCCCTGTGGACGTGGTACTGGTCAGTCATGTCCTCTACTACCTCCAGGACCCTATGGCTTGTGTCCGTCAGTTCTACAGCTGGCTGCGGCCCGGGGGGTCCATCATTCTGCTGCACGGCTACAAGGACGACTTCTTCAACCGCATAGGTAAGGACAAAACGTTGACATGTGTTATTATTTTAATTGTAATCTATTGACATAATGCGACTGTTCCAGTTTGTTACTTGTTAAATTTTCACGTTTAAAGTTTTCTTGCAATTGTATACTCAGTCTCTCTTTTTTTTTTCTTTTGCATGTAATCGTCTTTCTTTCACTTAACTTTCTTTCTGTTTACTCAATATAGAATTCAATGGCGGATCCGGGGGGGGATGGTAAGGGGCAATTGCAATCCCCCCTAGACCCAAGGAAAAGATTTGTGGCATTATAAAATATCTGTAAAAATGATGTTTTTAATTTTCATTTGTATAAGGGGCGTCAGGGTTTGCCCCCACTAAAGCACTGACTCTGGATCCTCCCCTGGAATTGTTGACGTGTAATTGATAGGCAAGGATGCAATTACTTTTTAATGATGTTGTTTTTGTAATCAAAGTCAAGCAATAATGGTTATGACAGAGTCCTATTCTATAGACATGAGAAGACTAGGAAAAAAATACATTCGTTAATGCTTTTGGCAGTACACAGTTTTGATCCTTTCAGTTTTATTTTTCGTGTTGATTTCATTTGTATTTAAGAAAAAATAGAATGACTGAAAGCCATCTGGCAACCCTTTGTGGAATTTACCCTATTGAATATAGTTATCCCATGAATATTTTTTTCCCTTATATGACAGCCCGAGAGCTCGGTATCAGAGCGCCCAAGGCCTACGGTAATGCCGCCATAAAGGATGACCTGGTCAAGGAAGGCTTCACGTTTGAAGGTAAGATACCTGCTCTAATCTGAATGATACATTTAAATCATCCCATATCATTTCATTTTCATAAGCTTTCCTGATATTATGATAACTGAATGTATCTGATATAAGAAGTAAAACCTGGACTACAAGGGAGAGCAGGAAATCAATGTTTTTCCCGATTGTAACCAGTATCCATCACTTTCATTCAGAAACTAACAATAAAATACATCTTTTACATCAGGCCTGCATAATTCTATCACATTTTTATTCACGATTAACGGATATACCCTTGACAGGATAAAATAATCAAACAATACCAACCGCAACACCATGAAATTCTCCACCCCCAATTATACGCTGTTCACTTACGCTTTGGTTTTCCTAGTTTTGTCACAATTTTTGTAATAAAAAATCTTTATATAAGGGCGGACTACTTCGCCGGCTTCAGCAACAAAGTTGGTTTCATTGTTTCTTATTTACTTCAGTTTAAACCAATGAGTTCAAACATAACCTGTTTGATTAAACCCACAGATATGGACTACAAGATCCACGTGCAGAGTCCGGAGGATGACCGGATCAGCCGGCTCTACTTCGAGGCCTGGGTGGGGCTGACAATGGGTGAACAGGTGAGTGGCCATAGCTTGGTGCAGGTATCTATCACATCTTTATTCACTGACAATTACATAAAAGTAAATCACTTCGAACTACTGTAGGTGTAAAATGCATCAAAATTTTCGAACCTAAAGTCATAATTTTGGGGGCCAATTTAGTCTTGGGGGCCAATGGTCCTGGGGGACCAATAGTCCATTTCATGGGGGGCCAAAAGTCCCAAATGTTGGGGGCCAATCGTCAGGGGCCAAAAGTCTTTGGGGCCAATAGTCCATACACCGTTTTGCCTCCACCCCAGTCCACAAACACTATCTACCACTGATTTGTGTATGGCTGTCACGTAGAAATCCTATCTGTATTAACCCCAGGGGGTTGTCTTGATTTATCTTTGCCCAGATGTGTGTATTGCGGGTTCAGAAAAAGACCCAGGTTAAGGACCTCCAATGCCACAAAACATACCCATAATAGTGGGCTCACATGTAGAACATAACCCATTTTGAGGGACAGAGACAAAATGTGATTCCAGTGCAGATAACTATATTTTTCAATGGCATTAACTAATTTGATAGAAAAGCATCCACCTGAAAAAAAATGCTTTTAGACCCCAGAGCAACTCACTTTTGGTGGTAATTTTTGCTACCTTCTTATGTTGGACCATTATAGATGGGTGTCTGTTACAAAGATGGACCCATTAAAAGGGACCTGACTAAATTCGTACCCGTTTTGAGGGAAATTAATGACCCTCTAATCGCTCAATTCTGGACAAAATAGGATCCATTTTCCTCACTTTTCAACACACACATTGGGGCATAGTTGAGACCAAGTCAACCCTGCAGGGTACTACCCTCTGTTATGTTGAACCTACATTCCTTTTGGCTCCCTTTAACCCCTTGTTCCTTTGTTCTTGTCCTAGATGCAGCGTGCCATGACTACATTCAAGGAGAGATGTCAGGGGAAGGATGTGGATGTGGGGCGAACCGAAGGCTGTATAACAATACGAAAACCTCAGAACTGAGGGGTATCTGAGAAAGGATTAGGGGGACTTGGAGCTGGAGAAACGGAGGTCTATATCACAAGACACAAACCAAAGAACTGAACAAGAGTGTTTATATCCTAATGTTACTTCATTTAGGGGATAATAAAGGCTAACTTCTTATGTATGACCATTGGCTTCAGCTGTTGTTTCATTGTTGCTAATGAAGGGTAGAGCTAGTCTCTGATCGGGTTGTTCAGATCCAAATGCAGACAACGCTTTTCTGAGGTCGAGTTTATTGCAGAGGTAGGCATGCGATGTTACAGTTATGCCAGTGTTGATCACATTGAGTACCTAGCGTCCTTTCCATACCACGAGAGTTCAATCATACAGCGGGCATGCTTCCCTATAGCTAGTCCACCTGCTCCGAGTAATCCTACGAAATAGCACAGTTCTTGTACTCGTCACCAGATGTCACCACAGACTAGTATGTCTTTACCACCATGCTCCAGAACCCCCAAGGCTCGTATTGATCCAAACGTATCTTGCTCTCTGCCTGATACTGGTTACTACCATCCCTTTTATACTTCCTATTATCAATTTTATATACCTTTACATCCCGTAGCAGTGCTGCCACTGGCAGACCAGACTCCCCGTGATCACCAGGTCTAGGATTGTCTTTACCTTCTTCAAAAAAACTTTGGCTTTACAGTAAGCATTCTAGTTTACATTCAAGTTTTATGTCTTAGTTCTATTCTAATTATATGCACGAGGTTTAATTCCTACCTCAGTGCAGAACTTAGGAGTGCTGCTTCACACTATATAAGCTTGACAACTATAAAAGGTATCAAGACAAGGACGTGGACAACGCCTGAATGCCAGACAGTTGAGAGGCTGTTTTATATTACACAAACCCTAGAACTTGGGAGGAGGTGATGCCACATGGTCCGATCACTGTATCTTGACATCTCATTGCATTAAGCAGATGCTTACCTATAAAATCCTGATGAAGGTTCGCAAGAATCGAAACATGTTGATGTACAAGCATGAATCAATGCTCTAATAAAACAACTTGTCCACAAAAATTTGGGAGTTGGGTTTGATACAGTTCAACATCATTTAAATTTACCTATAAAATGTTTTATCAACATTTGGCTCATTGTGATTACTAGTTCCTGTATAGTGGGTGTCATAGAAATGTTCTTTCTTTTCCATGTGTGAACTTTTATGCACATGCAGGTTAGTATTGACACATTTTGTCCAGAAAAAGTGAAATGATATTTCATTTTTATGCTTTATATTTTGTTTGAGTGTTATCTGAATGCATGGTATACTGCGACAGTTTACCTCATTATTCATTTATCAAACATTGACATAAATGCAGTTTTTGCAAAATGTCTATAATATATAAAATTATAGAAATTGTACATCTTTAGGTATAGGAGAGATGAATGGTATATAAGGACAGGACCCCATGTAATCGGGGGCAGTCAAGAAAACATTTTCATGGAGAATACATGCATGGGAGCTAGAAAGTGAACCAAACCATTGCAGGTACGCTTGGTGAAGTTAGCTGAATAATTGCTGTGATCCTAGAATATGACGGACATTAGGTTTGCAGCACTTAGTAGGAATTAGTTCGATCCTATGGGTAGTGCTATCTTTTCTATGTTGGAACAACTGTGCTGGATTGAGGGAGTGGTAATCTCGACTAGGACTGAATATGAACTTTGCATTCAAATGACGATACTGGGTGTGTTGCATTGCATAGTTACAACTTGTGGAAAACCTGGATGTAGGAAACAATTTAGAGCACCGGTGTATGTCTAGCATTTATGAATCTGTGTCCAATAAGCTTATTTTACCTCTGTCAACGAGTGTTCTTTATGTGGGTCTGAACCCCCATAATTATGGAGATTCCTTTACCACTTTGCTTCTGACATCAGGCGGACATGTATAAATACAAGACCCTAATTTATTAACATTTTTTAATGAAGGTTAACAGTGAATTAAGTGACAAGAGGGAAATAACAATCAAGCTAGTGCAAACTCCCCATCTTTATCAAACAAAGATGTCACCAGGCAATAACACGAATGCAATACACATTATGTAAATAACAGTCTAAGTTCAGCTTTTCAATAAGTATTTTTCTAATTTTACTTTTTATGAATCAATCAGATTGTGAACCAATTTATGAATCAATCAGAGGGTGTCTGTACGATCCTGGGGGGTACGTCAAATATCAATCACGAATCACGAGGTTCGTACAATCCCCCTTGGTTGTACTGACACCCGAGGACGACCCCAGAGGATCTTCCATATTTCATCACCCAAGCAAGATTAAAAACAGAATGAAAATCCTGAAAACAAGGAGCGATACGTAAAGCCTGTGTATACACACTGGCCCCTGTATGCACCGCTCGTCAAAAGTGTGGGTGATAAAAGAATAATCATTATTAATTTTGTCAAACCACAATTTCTAAAATTGATCCATAATCGGTCCAAAATCAAGTAGTGGATCATCAGCATTACCCAGGCAAAAATCTAGCGTTATGATAATGTTGCAGCAACTTTCTGTTTAGTTCTGCTGTGGAACTGGTTACGTTATTTTGATGGCACCCAAAAACGTCTTTAGAACCTAACGTTGTGACGTTGTACTGTAACATTATTGTGATGTTCGTTCATGTCACAATAATTTTATTATGACATTCTTTATTAGTTAGGTCTCAACTCCACCAAAATATAATGTAATTATAATATTCTTTTTTAATTAGTCTTAACTATACCTAAAAGGACGTTCTTGTTACGTGCAAACTGGGCAGGTATCAGACTAGCAAAAAAAGTACAGTTTCAGAGAGGAAAAAATAAGTTGTCCCAATTCTCCTAGCATAAATAGTATATTTTCTGTGGTTTACGTGCAGACTATTCCTAAACAGGATGCATGCTGGGAAATATGTCGACAACACCATATACATGATGCTTAAGTATAGAGATTTTCATTAATCATGATATATATTGTAGTTAAGGTGATAGACACCAATATTAACTATATTTCCATTTACTTTTTGTATATGTTCACTATTTTTTTTATATGGTTTGAAAATTTGTTCATTACAAATTGATATATAGTAAATAAAGATATATTTTCTATAGTTTTCCATGACTTTTTCCGAGATTATTGCTCAAAATTAACCTGCAGGTGCCTATAATACTGTAAATCAGCTATCCATAGTAGGGAGAATTCTCTCGCAGTTCATTGTCCCAGATGGCTCTCATTTAACCCTTTAGACCCCAATCCAGCCCTAGCCGCCCGAAGGTTTCCCCAATCCGGCTGTAGCCACTGAAAAACGGATGTTTTTCCATCATTTTTCCATTTTCCCCCCAAATGTGACAGTTTAATAAATATTCAACATGTTAAAGCTCATTCAATCTCCTATTTAATGTTACATACCATATCTTTATAATCCGAACTGATAAGTTAGGGTCTACCTTTGAAGGTCCTTTATTGCAAGGAATTTAGGGAATTCCTAACGGAAATCCTTGGAAATCCTGGGGAAATCTAGCAATTGATAAACGTTATCTGTGGGGTCTTAGGGGTTAAACTGCAGTACGGTTTCAGGAACAATCTCTCAACACCTCACTGTGTCTCATCTTTAACTGATGCTTTCTTTGAATGCATTCACTGTGCTCTATTTACCTTTGTCCTATTTTCTTCAGGTGATAGTTTGAAACATAAAAAGGAGGCCTAACATCAACGAATCTGGCCTACTTGTGACCTATACCGTGCTTTGTGGATACAGTTTCTACTTATTTTTCTGTATAGCGGTATTATTCAAGGTCATCTGTAACTGGCTTTTCCCCGACTTTAATCTAATTCAACTCATGAAATCAGGCCATGTTTAACGTAGATACAAGTATATAAGAATGTCTACATGTACAAATGTGTCTACATCACCTTAAATCACATTGAAATGACGAAGCTTGATCCAAATGTCATAAGATCAGCCATTTTCTGATATAATCAACCTTGAGCTTGATGAGGTAATTCAACAAAAAATTCTCATATTACATTGTACCAATGCACGTGGGGATGATTAGTAAAACTTTCTTTATTTCATGCCATCTTGATAACTTTAATAAGTGATCTCCCAACCAAATCCAGACGGTTGCTGTCTGAGGAGGAAGGATCATACATACTCAACATCCCATCCAAATCTAGGTTAATATGGACAGGAAGGACAATATCAAGAGAAAATTACCAGGGATATCAAACTAGTAATTACATCTGTGATGAATTGTCCATTCCTCTTTTTGAGGTACGAACTATTGACCTTGAAATCGGGTATAATGAATTTGTTTTGTGAAATAATTGAATAATATAGCAGATGCCGGCTAATAATGAAATGGTGTAATGGTGTAATGGAACAAAAATGGGTACAAAATGGACAGGAACTTGTAAATCGGGTACGAGAGACCAAAAAACTATGGTAACCAGATGTGACATCATGATGGTCACGTGGTCAAGATTGACCAATCAGAATTGACTTGCAGCCTATAAAAGGGGGCATTATAGCCCGAAATAAACAGTTCCTTCTTGGTATTCACTGTGTTCACATGTCTCTTCTTTAAGATGCCCACACTTCTAGTTGGCCCCAGCCTAAGATATGCAATAGTAGCAACAAATGATCGAGCAAAACTTAACTAAGGAATCCGAATTAGAGATAGATTGGACAGTAACCCAAAAGGCCAGAAGATGGTATGAAAGCCCGAAACAGCCTGAGATGCTGCCAGAGCCCGAAAGACCGGCCTAGTATGAAAGCCCGAATTAGTAAGCAGTCGGCCCAATGCTACAAGAACGAAGGTGCATCCTGCTCGGACACAACCTCTAATGGCGAGCGATGACCCGACTCCCTAGGCAGGCAGGCAGGCCGACTGACGACACAACGCCTTAATGCCTGAAACAGACCCTACCCCAAAACCCCTCCTATCTCGATCCTTGACAGTGCCAGCCCAACCGTCCTGCTCGTTCACCCTGGTGTGCGGGGCACAACTCTTGATCTTGCAAATCGGTCTCCTGCTCGAACTCCTCATTCAGCTCAAGACTGAGGCGACCCGAAAGGCTCTTCTTTGTAGAGTTCGGAAACCCTGACTCACCGAAGAACGTCACGCATCTATCGATTATTAGGTTTACTTAATGTATTCTACAGCCATAATAATTGGATGAATAAGAAATATAATCCTCCCTTAATTATAATCACTCGCAATCACAGGCAGCATTTGGGGCAGATCCATGAATGGGAAAAAGAGGAGCATGCTATAGCAAAATTTCTACAGGGGCCTTCCAAAAGCAGGAATTTTACATTAAATACTTTAATGTTTGGGCCAAAATAGGGGGAGCGTGTGACCAACATGCACCTCCCCCCCTGCTAGATCCACACCTGCCTACAGTGCAGTATTATTTTGCGATGTGAGTTTCAGCAGCACAGTGAGCGGACTGTGTGTGGCAGCAATGAATGAGTGGGAGGATAATTCTGAGCAAAATCCTGTCAGTAGCACTGTCACTCCCTCACACACTGATTGCGTTGGTCCCGACTATTCCCAATAGGGACCCTAGACCCTTAAATTCAACTGAAGACATGGCCATTTATTAAAAAAATTCAGTAAAAAGTTTTAGAAATATAGATCCAGATGTAATATTCCCACAATTTTCAATTAAGGAAATTATGATAAATAGGTGAAAAATTACATTAAATTTTCGGAACAGCGAGGGTTTTGTCACCAAAACAGCGAGACCCATATATAAGTCATCGCTGTTTTCTCAATGTTGCAAGGGTTTGGTTATGCCACAGACCACTGGTTATTTCATCACTTGATTACATCGTGCTCATTATTTTGGCCCACCCTGTGCATTATGTGTGTTCAGGCCCACCCAGTATCTAAAGTGTGTTAACTGACTTAAAACATGAAGTCAGGTGGGTAGGTACACAGTCATATCAAGTGACCTGTAGCCATGGAGACGAGGGGAATGCTGTTGGTGGCTGCCCTGGTTGGGGTCTTCTGCCCAACAGGTAAGAATAACCCAGCCAGTTTGCAACGTAACAGAAACGTTCTTCAACCATGCTTTTTAGTCAGTTTGTTACTTACTAAAATGGCACGTAGCAATTATGTTATTGATGGTGAGGTTGAAACCTCACCCCATTAGAACTTTATGATAATGTCGCAGTGCAACGTCGCAGCAGTAGGTAGTGACTTAATTGGGAGTCATCAAAAGAACGTAACAAGAACCAAACCAGAACCAAATAAAACGTTACTGCAACGTTATTATAATGTCAAAGCTCTGGCTGGGAAGTATGTTATTTAATCAGACCCCTGGGTGAAGACCGAGTACCTGTTTGTTTCAAAATTGCCTTCATTCTTCATGTACTTGACACAGGGAGATATTGTGTGTAAGGGGTGACGTCAGAATTCAAAGGCTGTGACCTTGAAATGCTGCAACGGGCTGCAGCAAAAAGTTAGTTATAACTCTTATGTGCCACTGGTTGGCTGCAGCCCTCTACAACCCACTGATATATATTGATTCACCATTTTATTTCTGTAAATCACATAGTATTGTGATTCACCATTGCCCCTACCTCATTTGTATATTCTTTAAACATCCTTATTTTAACCCTTGACATCCCTTCCTTTTATCTCTGTTTTCTACTATTCAAGCTGGTGATCCACGAGATGACAAAACAGTATACCGACAGCAGACTAAATTCAAAATTGGCCCAGTGTCAGTCAAAAAAAGCTGTTGGTCCAAAATCGGTTTGCTTTTTTATTGGAAATCGGCACATGGATCATGCCAACTGATTTTTTATAAAACCAATTTCTGAGTTGACAAGAGAAAGCAAAAAACATTCCAACTGATTCGAAACCATAAAGGGCCAACAAAATTATTAATCATGTTAAATATTTTTGGACTGATTCTGAACTGAGTCTGGACGAATGCTACTAAGTCTATATATTTTCAATGTTATTTCATTCATTTTGGTGTGTACTAGAATGCAAATTGTATCAAAATATATGCAAATGTATCTTTTTTCATGTGGTACATTTTTTAATGCCCTACGATGAGCATTTTTCTATTTTACTAATTATAAGTTACACAGACTAAATACTTTATATTTCTGGCTGTGAATGATATATTTACACACGAAATATAAAGATATTTTCAAATTTGTGAAAATATACCAACCAGTATTTTTCATTGTCTTACTATAAATTTGCAGTCTAGAAAATAAAGGAAAATATTGTTTTTCAACTTCATGGTGGACCATAGGTTCAGGACCGATTCTGGACCGATTTTAGGACTCAAAAGTTTGATTGCCAAGCTGATTCAGGACCAAAAAAAAACATGTCACTCCTAAAATCAGTTTGCTGCTCTTATTTTTGTCATTTTGGTCTCTTGGATCATCGGCTTCAGAGTTGGCAACTTGAAATGATCCTCATGACCTCTAAATGGAAAGGTTATAAGGGGAGACATCAAAATTCACCACAGCAGGTCCCAGCCAATAGTCAGTGACTTCCCAGCCAGCTTGCGACGTAACAGAAATGTTCTACAACCATACTTTTTTAGTCAGTTTGTTACTTACTAAGATGGCACGTAACAATAACGTTATTGAGGGTAAGGTTGAAACCTCACCAAATTAGAACATTATTATAACATTATTTGTTGGTGAGGTTAGGACGAAACCAAAACAGAACGTTATAAGAACATTCCTTTTTAGGTCAAAGAACATAACCAGAACGTTATAATAACGTCGCAGTGCAACGTCGCAGCAGTAGGTCGCAGCAACGTAATTGGGAGTCATCAAAAGAACGTAACAAGAACCAAACCAGAACCAAATAGAACGTCACTGCAACGTTATCATAATGTCACACCTCCGGCTGGGTTAACATCATGTTGCCACCACTCTGGGATACTTAGGTCGCGACCTGCTGCCATTGGGCTGCAGCCTGGTAGGAAAGGGGTGCAGACATTATCTTAATGACCCTAAATGACCACATTAACTAATTAGTTAATTAGCCCTAATGAGGTGATTAGGGTATGTAAAATATACAAACAAGAAAGAAAAGTTCCATTCTATCTTTCTCCCCAATGACATATTGACAAAGGTTGGTGTCTGGCACCTTTAATGAGATAGTAATGGATTGTAGAATGCTGCAGCCATTCATGGCACATAGGGGCTATAACTAACATCTTGCTACAGCCTGCCGCAGCATCTCAGAGAGATTTGCTGAATATTCTAAGTGAGTAAATCTGTTATAAATAAATCACCTTTCCCAGTTAACTAGCTCTAAAGATATGAAGTTAAATGTGTACATTTTTCTGCAAAACACAAAATTGAGTCAGCCTATCCCAGCAAGGCACGACGTAACAGTCACGTTATGCGACCATACTTTTTTGGTTTGTCTGTTACTTATTAAATCGTCACATAACTGTTACATTATTTTTCAGGGAGGTTGAGACCTAACCAAAACAGTATGTTCTCATGACGTTCTAGTGCGGTTAGGTCAAGATGAAATAGAATGTCATTGTTACATTCTGATTAGGCTAGGTCCAGACCTCGCTTAAACAGAACATTTATTGTGACCTCCTGACCAGGGGAGCGCCCGACTTCACCTAAAAAGAATGTTACTGTGATGTTCTGATTAGGTTAGGTGTAGCCTAAACAGAATGTTATGGTGACATCCTCATTAAGTGAGGTCTCAACCAAACATTAACAGAATGTTAATGTGACATTCTTATGAAGTATCAGCTTCATAAATAACTTTACAAGAATGTTCACAATGTAACTTCACAATGTAACGTCGCAAAAGTTGGTTGCAGTGACGTTATTGGGAGTCATCAAAAGAACGTCGCTGTAACCTAACAGTGTGACGTAACAAGAATCAATCCAGAACGTTATTAGAACGTTATTAGAACGTCATATCCTTGGCTGGGTCAAGCACCTGTCATCCCTATTGCGGTTTATTGTTGATATCTGAATTTCCCTTACCTGATTATCTGTTATGTGATAGACCTTGATGGTATTTCTAATTTTAACCAAATGTTCACACAATTTGCATTACTGACAATCATTATTGCCCTTCAATTGCTACAGTGGCAGGAGAAACCCCATTCGCTGACCTCTCAGTGGCAGAGATGAACGAGGTCATTGAATACCTGTTTCAACAAACCACCCTCAACTTGGTGCGAGTAAACAAAGCCAAAATGACAGATTCCCTCATATTCCTAATAGAAGCCATCCGCCCACCTAAAACAGCAACCCTCAGATACCTGGATGGTTCTGGACCTCTCCCACAGAGGGCGGCACGGGTTGTGGTGCAGAGGTAGGTAAAATTGTCCCAGGCAAGCAGTGTGATGTGTGAACAGTCATGCAACCATACTTTTTTGTCACTCCATTACTTACTAAATTGTCAAATAAAAATTATTTTAAATATGTTAAATTATGTTAGGGTGTGGTAAAACCTAACCAACACCATACATAGTTACAATGTTCATACTAAGTCAATTCAATACCAAACACAAACAGAATGTCATTCTGACATTCTGGTTTGGTGAGGTAGAGACAAAACCTAAGCAGAATGTCATTGTAATGTTTTAAGTAGAATAAGTTGAAGCCAGAAGTAAACAGAATGTTATTGGTATGTAAAAATAGAGTAAAGTTAAGCCCAAACCTGAGGAAAATGTTATTGTAACATTCTCAATCAATTACTGTCACAGCACATTGATATTTTCAGCATAAATCTTAATTACCAATTTTGCATCATTTCAGGGGAGATCTTCCTGTGCCTGAAATGCAGGAGTACAAAGTTTATCCAATCCCCAAACCAGGTAACATTGATCAAATTAGAAACCCTAAGTGGAGAGATCCTATCCCATTCAAAAGTATTTGGGTCAGTAGACCTCAACTGGCTGCACTTGAAACTCTCATAGTTCGTGAACTTACCCCAGTTCATCATATCATTCTTGATATATCTGGTGGGTTTGGATATTTCAATTGTTCAAAAAAGTGTCTGTCATGGAATCCTGGAGTGCCAGCACATGTTGAATCAGGACATCAGAAAGTTGTGCTGGCTCTCTTCAGAAATGTGGAGGGATATCATTTACATCCCATCGGCATACAGTTCCTAGTCAATATGGATGAAATTGACACATCACGTTGGTTTGTTGAGAAGGTTTGGATACAAGGGCAGTATTTCAAGGATTTCAATGAGGTGCTTCAGGCAAAGAACAAAAATGAATTAAATATAACAAAATTAAGCAATCTAGATAGTCCACCTGGAGGATTCCTAATGTCCTCTCTCAACTTCCGAGGTGAGCCAAGACCAAGTACACCCCAGAGAAAGCCTCATACAGTTATGCCTGATGGAAGAAGATTTAGCGTCGTTGACCGCAACATCAAATGGATGGGATGGGAATTTGAGTTCAGTATGCTCACATCATCTGGCATTCAAATACAAAATGTAAAGTTCCTGAAAGAAAGAATAGCTTATGAATTGAGTCTACAGGTAAGTTAAGTAAAATATTTTGTTGAGTGATGAAAAAAAGTAATAACTGTTGTATTTCACAGCACGTGTCTTTAAATCATGTGATCTTTAACGAGGAAAGAATGGAGGATGGTTTACAAATAACCTAAAAGTGTCAATAGAGAATTGGTTCTTAAATTATTGTAAATTATTCAAATTAATATTATTTAGTCTAGAAGATATCCTTTATGTAGAATAATAAATATTGTAAACAATAAGAACTTAATCAATAGTTTTGGCAGTTTAATTTACTTATCAACCTATTGATTACAATTTTTGTTTCCAGGAAATCATGGTCTTCTATGGTGGGGGCAGCCCTATGCCTAGACATTCCACTTACTATGATTCACATGTCATTCTTGGGACCCAAACTTCACAACTATTTCCTGGTATTGACTGCCCTTCACATGCACAATTCTTTGACTTTATCCATTTATTTGCCGGAAGACCCCATGTTTTTCCCAATGGTGCCTGTGTCTTTGAACATGATAGAGGAGTGCCTTTACGACGTCACTATTCTAATGATCATGCAGGTTCTTATCACTTTGCCCAAGGAATCCCTGACACAGTGCTGATCTTCCGTAATATTCTGTCAATCTATAATTATGAGTACATAATCGACTTTATGTTCCATCAGGCTGGTCAGATAGAAGGTAAAGTGACTCTCAGTGGTTATGTTTTATCAACCTTCTACACAGGACCAGAAATGAACAAATATGGATACGTTATCAATGAACCCACCTCAATAGGAAACCTTCACCATCATGTCCTCCATCTTAAGGCAGATCTAGACATAAAAGGAACAGTGAATAGATTTGAGACATTGGATATTCAACTGGAGAATATAACTGTAAGATCTCTTTCTCAAATACTTGAGTGGGATTCTAGTTTGGGGAGGAGTCTCCTATTTGCATGTTGAATTTTGTCTATCACTATGTATTGAAAATCAATGCATGTCATGTCATTAGGCACAAGTTGCATGTTGCCTTTAAGAAATGGCTGGCACTGACGATTTTTGTGCTATAGACCCTTCTTGATGTTTCAGTTTGAATAAGCTAAGAGCTTCTGAGAAGGAGCAAATCTTAAGATAATATTTGACCTTGTAAAGATAACTGTAGATAATTGTTGTAAAGATGTCTATCTTAATTTCAGGATGAAATCAATGAAGGTGAGACACTGCTGAATAGGTATTTCGCTCGTAACTTGAAAAGGACTGAAAGGGAGGCTGCCTACAAGTTCAACTTCTCTAACCCCAAATACCCAAATATCATGTATAATGAACAAGAGAAGAACATATTTGGTAACTCAAAAGGTTATCGAATTGTGTCAGATGCAATGTCCAAGCTTCTTCTGCCAAACTCAAACAGAGGATTTAGGTCAAGGGCGTGGACTACATATCAGGTAGAGCAACCCTCTTTTTCATTTGATTTCAGTTTAAAAAAATTGTTGTAGCTAATCTTTGAACCGTACCTGTCTTTTAACAAATGAAATTGTCGGTTCAATCCTCAGTTATTGCAAAACAATGTATTTTGGAAGAATAACATGCAATATAAGTTATTCACAACCGTATATCAGAACATGATATGAGGTTATTCTTTTGCTTCAGTCCTGGACATGCTACATTTTGTGATGAGTTTCTTTAGCTTCCAGCGACCTTTGGTAACCTTCTGCAACCTTCTAGTGACCCACTAATGACCGTCTGATGACCTGCTGGTAACGATAAGCCCTTCTCTCCTCAGGTGGCAGTGACAAAACAGAACGATAATGAGCAGTTCAGTTCCAGCATCTATGCCCTCATGGACCCCTATGACCCTGTGATGAAGACATTGTCGATCAAGTATGTACTACTTGCTTGTGATTCTTTTGTTTCAATTCCATCAAAGATCAACATGGAGTCAAATGTTATTGGTAGTTCAAGTCTTAAAACAACATATGCCATTCAAGTTCAAGTTGTAGAAAAAGAAATGTACAAACCACTTTGTGAACTGGAATCACTCCCAACCTCAACCCTCAGTTGTACTCACTCTTGCATTCACCACACAGGACTCTCTAAGATTCCAAAATGCTGTGACAAATGACTGAATGTAAATTTATATTTTCATACATAATATTTACATAAGTTTCTTCTTATCTACCAGGCTTCCCGCATTAATGCGTTATAAATTTTATAATCTCATGTACTCATGGTGTTTTGATTTTTATAATAATTTCCTCTTTCCAAAAGGACCTGGTTGCTTGGATTACTCTGGGCACCCATCACATCCCACACTCTGAGGACGTTCCCATCGTGACAATGCCAGGCGTCCAGATGACCTTCCACCTCCTTCCCTACAACTACTTTGATGAGGACCCATCCCTGGCCTCTCGGGACAACATCAGGGTGACTCCAGGTGAAAACGGCCCTGTTTATGAGTATTCTGGAGTATCTGGTGAGGGCGCATGCCCAGAGGTAGCAACATGTGCCCCTCCTCCTCCATCTCCCACATCTGGGACCACTGCCCTTGCACCATTCTGGGCAATGCTCGTCAGTATCTGCTCAATTATCATCAGGAGAACCCACTGAGAATACTTTTGAGAATTTTTTTATTTCAAAGACTCTTCAGCAGAATTTCATTAATATTTATAGAGAAAGTGATTGAAAAAAAGATTAGTATTTCTTATTTTATAATATTTTATCTAAAAATATAGACAATGGTGGATTGGAGCTGATTTGCTAAAATTTTAATTTCTCCATGAATGATTATCAGATTTTAGCACATGATATATCAAATGAAAGGGGATTTTTTCTTATGGGGGATATCTTTTCTAGATTTCATAAGACAAAACCTAAGAGCAATATAAAAATCTGACATCCCTCCAAAACAATCCTATTTTTAAGGTTCTAAAGTATGTAACTCTAATACTATGGCACATCATTTCATACTGATACAATTTTCAAATTTTTCAATAGAGGACATTTGAATATTGCAAACCTTGTTTACATGCCATAAGATTATCTACTAAAACATAGAACTGTATTCAATTTCTGCATATGATGGTCAAACCACTGTTGTCTATCCTCTAATAAATTGGTTTATTCCTTTATTTTCTTAAGTAAAATGACCTATCACATTTATCCTCAGTTAATGAGAAGCATACTGATTTAAGCCCGTGGAAATATACATGCTGCAACCTTCTTACATTCCATTAAATTGTGAATTAATAAGTTTACATGGATTTTCTGCATTTTTATATTGATTTATTTCATATTGTGTCAAGATGAAGGATTCAAGGACACGCTCAGTATCAATTTCAGAAATGAGGAATTATAATAGGCACAGGAGGTTGAGCAGCATTGCTGTGGGAAAACTATGCTAAACTTGTTCTATCCAGCCATAAAGATCAATGGTTTCTCATTACTTAAAATGATATCTGGTTAAAATTGTGTGTACAAGTTCCTGACCCTTGGATGATCTTTATTTTTGTTTTTGTTTTTATCTTCTGCGAAGTAAAGGTGAACTAATTCATTAAGATCTGCACAAAGGTTTTTGGCTTACCCCCCTTTATTTTAGTCTGGAATCTCCACATGAAATTTCAAAGCCATGGCTTTAACAAGTAATATTTCACATCAAAAGAAGTATGAGTTACCAAATATTTTTTCAGTTTTATAACAACCTTCCTTTTGGAGTTTTCATTACATTCACGTATGTTTTACATCATAATATAACTAAGAATGTATGCTTTTGCAAGTAATCAATATATATCTAGTAACCTCAATGCCTCATTTGATCAAGACCAGATATAACAAATCTGCTCTATCTATGAATTCTATGTTTCTAGTTAAATATGATAATAAGAACTGCTGTTGTAATATTGAAATACCAAATCTATTTTCGTAGGGAGTTCCTTTTGGAGTTTTCATTACATTTATGTATGTTTCACATCATATAAATACACTCCATAAATAAATAACAACAAAAACAACTAATTAGTATAAGTGGACTTGGAAGCCGGCAGCGATAAGTGTCCGCCCTTCTTTTTTTTTCTTTTTCTTTTTATTATGCAAAGGAACCGTGTGCATGGAGCGGTGGTCAGACAGGTAATGAACAAGTAGTAGTATCTGGGACACTGGTGCTACCAAACCAACACTAGGAGGCAGCACCGTATAGAGTGTACCTGTCAACAATTTATATAACCAGTAATGATATAAACATAATTAATGGTAATACATATAACTAAGAATGTATGCTTTTGCCAGTAATCACTATCTATTTATCTAGTAGCCTCAATGGCTCATTTAATCAAGAAAAGATACAACAAATCTGTTGTATCTATGTATGTTCTATATTTTTAGGTTAAAGATGATAAGAGGAATTGCTGTTGTAATATTGACTAACTCCTCAAACATAATTGATATACATTCAATGACTTAGAATATATTAGAATAAAGTAAAAATCTCTTAATGAAACGTGTTTGCCTTGGACATTTTTTATTTTATTTGATAAAGTTATATAACTTTAACAACAGCTTGTGGATTCAATGTTTTACTGAATGACTTTTGATCACCACATTTGATACCACCTACTAAATGTTGCTCACCAATACATGATTTGGGTAGTTACTCATAAAGTTAACTGTCAATAAAAGCTATGTAACTAAAGACAAATATTTTATTAACACAGGATCATCTAAAGAATTGAACTTTGATGGTTTATTTTCATGATGATGTGTTACATGCATGTCTAATAAAGATGGGGAGGTTTTACTAGCACTTATCATTGAATTGTTATCATTATTTTAAAAGTCTTTGTCTCACGTTATATATAGAGTTTTCTTATTCTCTTCATTTCGCTGATGCTTACGTTGGGGTAGGCTTATCCTTATCTGGGCATTCAATTCCAAATAAAGATCACTTACTTGCAGAGGTATTGTAAGTTTATCAAATAACAAATCCTGGATAACAGTGGAGGTTCGAGTGCTCTCAATGATCGCCTATGTTACATCGTCCTTTATACAGCAGTAGTTGTTCACATACACAACGACTGTCACTTGAGGTTGCAGGCCTATTACAAACTGCAGTGTACATCCTGGTGTTTACCCAAAGCTACCACTCGGTCAGCACGACTTAACCCTCTAGCCTAAGCTAAACCCAGCTAAGAATGTAACGCATATTCACGTCATAATTACGTCACATGTTATGTGGAAGTTATATCACATTGTGACGTCTTTATGACGCGAAAATGGAGGACTCCATTTCACGTCATAAAGACGTCACTTGCAACGTCACATACCGACTAATTATGACGTATCTTTCACGTCTTTCTGAGATGTCCCAAAATGACATCAGTATCACGTCACATTGTGACGTCATATTGACATGATAAGTGAGGACTCCAATTGACGCCATAATGACATTACAGAATGACATCACAATGTGACTAGAAATGACGTCTTTTTCATGTTATTTTGTGACATCACAATGACATCTTAAGGAGGTACGTTTCACTAAGACATTTCATCTACATGAATTAATGTCGTTATTAAATCCTAACGAAATGTTGGGATAAGGTTTAATTCCAACCACACACCAATGTATATTGTATGTGGGATGTATTTAAGCTAGGTTTATTAGCAAATACATGCTTAGTAGATGTTATAATAAAGCACTACCAATCCAACACATCCATATGAAGCCAATTTGTAACCAAAAAGGTGTCTAGATCAAACAAAAACCTTTATATTTAGAAATTATCAAGACAAGGCAGGCATATCAATCATCTTATGTTCTAGATAAGTATATATGTATCTTTATAGCATACTATGATTTTAATAAACTTTTAAGAAATTATCTTTAGATATAGTTTTAAGGTAAAGCTGCCAATGTTTTATACATTATGATAATTTGCCCCACCTAGTGTAGAGTAAAGTACACGTTGCAGTGATGTCCCAATTTGGTGAGGTCAGGACTTTACCTAAATGGTATGTCGCAGTGACATCCCAGTTTGGTGATGTCAGGACTACACCAAAATAGCATGTCACACTTACATCCCAATTGAGTGTGGTCAGGACTACACCGAAATGCCATGTTGCAGTAACATTAATTTTCAACTGGGTGAGATCAGGGCTGCACCTAAATTACGTACATGTTGCAGTGACATCCCATTTTGGTGAGGTTATGACTACATCTGAATGGTACATCACAGAGACATCTCAATTTGGTGAGGTCATGACTACACCTGAATGGTACGTCACAGTGACATCTCAATTTGGTGAGGTAAGGACTACACCTTCACAGCACTTTGCAGTGACACCTTAATTCAGTGAGGTCAGGGTGGCACCAAAAGGACACATCGCAGTGACATCCCAATTTGGTAAGGTCAGGACTTCACCAAATGGTATGTCGCAGTGACATCCCAATTTTGTGAGGTCAGAACTACACCTACATAGCACGTAGCAGTAACATCCATTTAGAGTGAGGTCAGGACTACACCTAAAATAGATGTGATTATAACGTCACATCTAGGTGAATCACAAACCATGCATGAAAATGATGTGAAAATGACGAGATTTTGATGGGAGTTTTTGACTGACAAAAAAGTAACCACCCTGGCACGTCACAGTTACATCGCTTCTTATATCACTTCCCTGTTGTTTGCCATATTCACCCTAGGTGTAGACTATCCTTTCAGGTTGCTGGTAATATAAGTCCACTAATTCTTGGTGTCAATTCATCGATCTTGCCACATATCTATCATACCACCCGGGGGAATTCAGCTCACTACCATACTCCCATACGTGATCCTTGGAATTGTAACCTATCATCCACTTAGCAGCCTTTGTTCTTGCAAACCTATTTGTCTGAGCTGTATCTCTTATTCCCTCTGCACTTGGCTTATTGACAATCAAACACTTCTAAGTAAACACTATCACCACCTGGCGTATCACTAACTAACTACACCTATTGCATATTCTGCAGCAAAATACACATGACTTCAGTGCAGAATAACTGGTGGATGAAAGTTGAATGTATTAACCCTTTGCCTCCCCCAATGTTTGAACTGAGACATGTTAAGGACAATTTGGGATGGCCTTTCAAGTATCAAATGTCTTTAGAATATTGACAATCTATTTACCATCTGAAAGCCCATTTTCTCAGGATTTATTTTTTTTAAATGAATTCTATACCATGGATGGGATGTACAGCACTCAAATTTTTACCTAAGGGCGCCCCTTTTTTTTTATTTCTGGATTCGTCCCCCGTCCCTGAAGAGTCTACAGTTATGACATCTATGATAAATTACATTTGCCATGAAGGCAGCTGTAAATGCAGAGAATATAATTGTATTTAAACATTTCTTTCAGGCTTTTGGGCTTTGAAAAACATCCAGTACATTCACACAGTATCAATGTTTGACAGTATGTATATATACTACACACACTATGTTCTCATTTTAAGATTATGATTGAGATGAGGCTAACTGTGTACAAGATCGTTATTACCACTGTGAGTGCCTGGATGAGGGATCCAGCCAAGCTGCAACGTAACAAAAACATTCTGCAACCATACTTTTTAAGTCAGTCTGCTACTTACTAAGATGGCACGTAACAATTACGTTATTGATGGTGAGGTTTCAACCTCACCAAATCAGAACGTTTTTACAACATTATTTTTTTGTGAGGTTAGGACAAAACCGAAACAGAATGTTTTAAGAATGTCCTGATTAGGTTGAAGAATGTAACTAGAACGTTATAATAACTTCGCAGTGACACGTCACAACAGTACGTTGCAGCAACTTTATTGGAAGCCATCATAATAACGTAACAAGAACCAGTACAGAACCAAACAGCACGTTGCTGCAACATTATAATAACATCACATGCTTGCCTGGGGATCCAGCACTTGATTGGCGCCTTTCTGCCATCTTCGTGATTACGGCCAGGGGACTGTTAGTTGAGCTCCCTTTCACCAGGGGGTGCTTGGGTGGGGCTCAGGGAGTCAGGGGCCAGTCAGTGGGACCGGGAGGGTTGACTATGGAGGTAGGGGCTGGTGAAGGAGAAAGGGGGGTAGTGGTTCCCCCCTTGGCAAAGGCACAGAAATTACTATTATAAAAAGGCATTCTCCAAAGACCTAGTGATGAAAAAGAAAAATGAATAAATATGTTCTCATTTTAACTATGTATTCCTGTAGGGTGTTTCATAAGAATCTCCGTAGCTACGGAAGTTCTATGTACACCAATGCAGCCATTTCGTAACAAAGATCTCATAAATCCACCCAAAACTACCATAAATCCACCCAAAACTACCATAAATCCATCCAAAATACCATAAATCCACCCGAGACTACCATAAATCGATCCAAAACTCCTGTAAATCCACCCAAAACTCCCGTAAATCCACCCAAAACTACCATAAATCCACCCAAAACTACCATAAATCCACCCAAAACTACCGTAAATCCACCCAAAACTCCCATAAATTTACCCAAAACTCCCGTAAATCCACCCAAAACTACCATAAATCCACCCAAAACTACCGTAAATCCACCCAAAACTCCCGTAAATCCACCCAAAACTACCGTAAATCCACCCAAAACTACCATAAATCCACCCAAAACTACCATAAATCCACCCAAAACTGCCATAAATTTACCCAAAACTCCCGTAAATCCACCCAAAACTACCATAAATCCACCCAAAACTACCATAAATCCACCCAAAACTACCATAAATCCACCCAAAACTACCATAAATCCACCCAAAACTCCCATAAATTTACCCAAAACTCCCGTAAATCCACCCAAAACTACCATAATTTACCCAAAACTCCCGTAAATCCACCCAAAACTACCATGAATCCACCCAAAACTCCCGTAAACCCACCCATACTCACATAAGCAAAAACTAAACTCATGATCACATAGCTACAGCAGCCAAACAGGTGACTGTAAGTATAATATTATGAAACGCAAAACATGAGGATGTTTGTTATGAAACAGGCCACTGGTCAATGTTTTATGGCAGTATTAGTACTAGTGTCTTTATGGTCTAATGTTTGGTTTAGACCATCTGATTTCTAAATTTAGAACGGCTGTTCTAGTTCGAAAGTTTATGACACAACTTTTTGAGCACATTATTATAAGTGGAACAAAATATTATTTTTTAAACATTTTGTTATGAACTTGCCCTAAATTGGGAGTGGGGTTAAAGAGATGGCTTTTTGAAACCTGGACCTCTTCCAACATCCATACAATGTGTAACAGAATAACCAATGGATTCTTGTTTTTAGAGCTGCCAGAACTATTTTTCATCGCAAGCAGGTCCTATAGGCAAAGTTATTCTCCCCACTGGCTAGGAAGACATTATTTAAGCATAAAATGCTCAAAACGTACCTTTACAAAACAAAACATACCTTTACAAAATGTATGCAACGTTATAAAAACAAAACGTACCTGTACAAAACGTATGCAACGTTATAATAACGTCATATGCTTGGCTGGGTACCAACATGAATATAAAAGTCTCAAATATATATGGCATGTGACACAGCCTTTTCTTAGAAATTACATGCCAAGTGGGGACTACCCCACCCCTGCCTGCACACTTACATGTGGCCATAAGTTTCCTATATGGACACCCAAAAAAAGCCTGCACCATTCTCACAAAACTAAAACTCACTTAATGCACTACTAACAATATGATACTTCATCACAATTTAATCCACTTACAACAATATAGGTTATACATCTAATTTTCAATGTTATATGCTAATAAGAATAAACACAAGACCTCTCGACCTCACATGTACCATATGGGACACTTACAGAATTTTCCCACAAAGTAAGGGAGGTCAGTTAAAAACAGTTTTAATTGTGGAGACTGTATGGACTGAGCGTGTCATAGGAGATATGGAATAGTTTTCCACAAAGTTGGGACTGGTAGTTTGATACATAAAAAGCTAAGGGGATCTAACGTCCTTGAATCTGCACTACTTCTGACCTTTACTGTGCTTTCTGTATTGAGCTTCTACTTATTATTCTTTTCTGTAAAGTGGTATTATTCAGGTGGTTTCTCTATATCTCCTCTTGCCAGGAGGCTTCTTTACCCAGCCAAGGATATGACATTTTAATAACATTCTAGCAACGTTCTGGATTGATTCTTGTTAGGTTTTAATATAGTTACCTCTGTTAGTATATCTTATGTAAATGTTCTTGGTTTCAAGTGTTTCAAATATAGATCTGAAACTTCTAAAGCTCCCAAGACATTTGGCCAATTTTTGATTCACAAACTATTTAGACCTCAATAAAGACTGCAGGGGATAATACTTAAATTTAGTTATCATTAGATTTACTTAATGCAATCTTCAGCAATAATCACTGGATGAAGCACCGACTATAACCCTCCCTTAATTCCACTTGTAATTGAAGGGCCCAACCAGGGGAGGATCCAGGAATCCAGGAAAAACGGGGAATGTGCTAAATATTGCAAAATGTTTGCCTTCTCCCTCTGAGCACAGGAATTTTCAATTAAAAACTTTAATATTTGGGCCAAAAAAGGGGGAGCATGCAGCAGCTGTATCCAGGCCTGCCAACAGTGTGGTAGTATTGTTCAATGTGAGTTTCAGGGGTACATTGGGTGTACAGTGTGCAGCAACAATATGTTGTGTGCAAAAGATGCGGGGACTGGGAAGATAATTCTGAGTAAAATCCTGTCAGTAGCACCGTTGGTGCCTCACACATATGTTGCGTTAGTCCTCACTATTCAAAATGACCACCAAGGCCCCTGGCCAGGTGGTTACTGTTTTTATTATACCTTAGGGTGATACATATTTAGGAGTTTAATGCATGCCGTATCAAACCTGGGTGATAACCAGCCTTGTATCACCCCCAAAAATCACATCGCAAAAAAGTAGTCTGTGAAAAAGTGTTGTTTAATGCATGTTTTACCGCAAAATATGCAATATTTTGTATTTATACATAAATCTATGCGTAGATATTAAATATATCTACTAAAAATGCATAAAAACGCAATCAAATCCCAACGTTCCTGACTTGACACATGGGCGATAATGCGGGAGTTGCATAACTTATTTTCCATAATTCATAAAAAAATGAAAATGAAAAAATTGAGCACATGCATTATCTCCACAATGATCCCAGCTACATTTTACTCGCTGTGTGTTGATTCGATGAATATTAAACAAATATATGGAAAAATGTGATGAGGGCGTTTAGGCCACGGAGTTTAGGCCACGGAGTCTCGGCCACAGATACAGGAATTATTAATTATTTTCAAAAATATGTTGATTTTCAGGGGCTAAGGTATAATAAATCCATAACCAACCTCAAAGGGAGTACTCCCCAACCAGCTTGCGACATAACAGAAACCAAACTTTTTTGGTCAGTTTGTTGCTTACTTAGATGGCATGTAACAAAAACGGTATTGATGATGAGGTTGAAACCTCACTAAATTAGAATGTTATTATAACATTTTATTTTGGTGAGGTTAGGACCAAACCAAACCAGAATGTTCTAAGAACATTCTGTTTAGGTCAAAGAACATAACCAGAACATCATAATACAGTCACAGTGGAACGTCGCAGCAGTAGGTCGCAGCGACGTAATTGGGAGTCATCAAAAGAATGTAACAAGATGTTATTGTAACGTTATTATAACTTCACACCTCCGGCTGGGTCGGGCATCATCACCCCTCGCCCAGACCCTGATATCAGCCTTCGGGCCCTGGCCTCAGGCTGTTATCAAGGTCTGGGCTTGGGGTGATAACTGCCCTCGTATTCCCTGCTCGGTTGGTTTTAATATCATGTATATACAAGCCTATCTAGGCCACAGGATGTAACATTCAGAAGCAAGTGGTAGTGTAGGTCACAGCCCTATTCAGACGAGCCCATATCAGATTGAACTTCCAGTGAGTGTCACGGTAGAGTGGATTCCATATATTCACTACTGAGGACTGTGGTTTTGAAATGCACCTGCAGCTGAAGATATGCATGAAAATAGAAAATCATGCTGTGATAAAGTTTCTGGGGGCCATTTGAAAAATTCATCATGAAATGACACACCGCGGTTGTGGAAATTTCAGTAAATTACTAAAGTTTTTAATCATCAATCCAGGCACACAAACAATGATTCAAAAACATTTTAGTTAAATTAAAATTATGTGAAATACGCCTTATCTACCCCTGCTTAAAACTTGACGGCAACTGTGAAGTGGTGAAAGTCCACTTTCCAACACAGTACTTAATACATGATGTCAAAATGGGCATCATTATTTTTTGTCCACCCTGTACCTAATGTGTATTTTGGCCCACCCTGTACCTTATGTCTGTATTGGCCCACCCTGTACCTAATATGTGCATTAACTGATTTAACACATGATTCTCTTGGCCCACCCTGTACCTAATATGTGCATTAATTGATTTAACACATGATTCTCTTGGCCCACCCTGTACCTAATATGTGCATTAACTGATTTAACACATGATTCTCTTGGCCCACCCTGTACCTAATGTGTTCTTTGGCCCACCCTGTACCTGCGTTAACTGCGTTAACTGACTTAACACATGATATCAGGTGGTGCAGGCACACTCTGTATCAAGTCACCTGTAGCCATGGAGACGAGGGGATTGCTGTTGGTGGCTGCCCTGGTCGGGGTCTTCTGCCCAACAGGTAAGAATTAGTACATTATTTAATGCTATAATCAAACCCCTGGGTGAAGACAGAGTGCCTGTTTGTTTTGAAAATTGCCTTCATTCTTCATGTACTTGACATAGGGAGATTTATTGTGAATGATAAGTTTAGGAGTAAAAGTGACAATCTATTCTATTTCAAACTACAGTCATAAAAATAACAAAATCACAATGTAATGATAGTTTTTGATAAAAGATTTATATATATATATATATATATATATCCATCCCAGTTTGTAATTTTTGCTGTCTTTACAGACAATTTTTTTGTTGAGCAGCGATTGTATGTAGCTCTATTAATAAAAAAAAAGGACATTCCATATACTGACATGAACCAAATCATATGCAACACCCTATAAGCACGGGTTTGTCTGCACAGACTTGATCACTAGATTTGACCATAAGCTTGCAACCAAGTGTTTACAGTGTCAGCCCCAGCCAAGGATAAGATGTCAGAGTATTTATAAGTTCAAATGTTACAAAAGCGTCACAGAACTATTAGAATGACACAGGAAGTCAACGCACTGACAAGACCTTCCCCAGCCAAGCTGCGACGTAACAGAAACATTCTGCAACCATACTTTTTTAGTCAGTCTGTTACTTACTAAAATGGCACGTAACAATTACGTTATTGATGGTGAGGTTGAAACCTCACCAAATCAGAACGTTAAAACAATGTTATATTTAGGTGAGGTTAGGGCAAAACCTAAACAGAACGTTATAAGAACATCCTGATTAGGTTGAAGAACGTAACCAGAACGTTATAATAACGTCACAGTGACACGTCACGAATTTTAGAGAAATAAAAAGTTTCTGTATCACCCTGCAGGGCGATACAAGGCTAGTATTCACCCAGACTTGTATCACCCTAAGGTATAATAAAAAGCAGAACCACCGCAAACACATAGAGCACCCTGAGAGCAACTAACTGCAACTAATTAAGTTGATTAACCAAATATGTTGGATCATGCTTAAACATAGATAAAATAAAAGTTTACCAGCCTGTAGCCTGTACTGAAAGTGGAAGTGAGTTGGGGACCTGTCCTCATTCACGTTAGTCTTATGCTTGACCTGTTTGCCTCTTAGCCCTTTCCAGACTGCCAATGTAACTTTTGTACCATAAGTACATACCTATATGCTATCATTAATGTCGTTTACATATGTACAACCCATGCTTTTCTACATTTTAAGAATACAGTTGAAAAGATTTTTAACTTTTCCTTGAAATTGTGAATTGTCTTTTGACCCATAATACATGCCAAAAACTACGACGCCATAATCTGGAAAGGGTTAACTGACACCCATATCTATTTATCATGAGCATAAAAAAATATGTATGTCTTCATTGTAATTATGTAGTTAACTGGAGCAGTGGACTGAAGACCTGAACCTATACAAGGCTGTTCAAAATGTATTGACATTGAATAACATGTAAAAATTAGCTTAATTAGATTAAAGTGAAATACTCAAAAATACTCACAAATGTCAATAACACAGGACATTGCAGCAACGTTATTGGAAGCCATCAAAATAACGTAAAAAGAACCAGTACAGAACCAAACAGAACGTTGCTGTAACGTTGTAATAACGTCACATGCTTGCCTGGGTTCACACCATACAACCAGAACATCAACGATCAGTTGGCCCTTGGCTGAAAGCTAGGACACCATCCCTTTGTGGATGTGATATATGTATATTGCGAATCACCCTTGCTCCTGCTTCATTAATTTTGTAGATTCTTTACACATCCTTATTTCCACCCTTGACATCCCTTCCATTTATCTATGTTTTCTACTATTCAGAGTTGGCAACGTAAGGATCATAAGGATCTTTCAAATTGCCAACTGCCTAAATTACAGTCCTACCTACAACTTTAGGCCTTAAAGTTGTAGCTAGGACAGTTTCTGTGCTCTAGTAAATGCATTGGTGTTGATTTATAATCATTCTGAAATCTGATCTTCTCAAGATAATTTAGAGACTAGACCGATCAGTCTAAAGGAAACCCACAACTTTAAACCCCCAGCAGAGACTTTGTATGTATATTGAGACTGGAAAGCCAGGATTAATCCTGTTATGCACTACAGGCCTGCCGGGACTGGCTATACGCGCAGCAGTCGCGTACGCGCCTGTAGCGTATATATAATTTCTTATATACGCGGACTTTGTATTGTATTTCCAATATCTTATATGTGCAGAAATTAGGGGGAAAAACTAGAAAAGAAGAAAAGAAAAAGGGGGTTCGGGGGCTTAGCCCCCGATTTACACATAATATGATAATAAAAAATGGGGCTACGTCCGCGCATCTAAGCACACACATATACACGGACACAATCCCGCGGATACACACCCGCCTGTACGCGCAGATATTATACTCCCGCGTGTACAGGCCTCCCAATATATGCGGACTTTACATCCGCGTGTACAAGTTATTCTGTCTGCGCGACTTTCTGCTGCCGTGCCCGCGTGTATAATCTCTGCCTAGGCCTGCCACCTAGGTGGTGGTTGGAGTAGATTTAGATACCTTTATATCTATGGTTAATATTACCTGTGTGGTGCCACTTGCTGTTCTCAAAATACATTGGTAATTATCAGACCCTGGTCATAGTTTATCAGGTTAGTTCCAACCAGCCGATATATCTATCTATATACATACAAGGTCTCTTCCCCCAGTTATACATACAGACCATCAGAGACCCAACTGGACACAACTGTTAAGTTCAGTCTTGATATATGCTTGGTGCGCCATATTGCATGATGCTGATATTTAGCTAATTATGTCTATTGTAAGTGGTGGTTGATCCAAATGGTAAACAATAGGAGATATTCTGTAGTAAGACACATTCATGAAACCTTCGTGAATAAGAAAGTCTGTGGCAAAACTGGTAACCTGCCAGGGATAGATTGTATAGAACAGCGTCAGGGTCAGCCATTTGTTAGGTCAGTCTTGGGGATTTATTATACCTTAGGGTGATACAAGTTTAGTAGTTAAGAGTTTAACGCACGCCGTATCAAACCAGGCTGCTAACCAGCTTTGTATCAGCCTATAGGGTGATACAGAAAGTAGTTTGTGTGGGAAAGGCACCTGAATACATACATATAACCAACCTCGAAGGGAGTACTCCGGTGGTAATAACCCCGAGCCGGGACACCAATATCAGCCTGAGGCCAGGACCCGAAGGGCCTGCCGTGGGCTGATATCTGGGTTCCGCCTCGGGGTGATAACCACCTGAGTACTCCCTTCAAAGCTGGTTATGGATTTGTTATACCTTTTCTATTAGATCTGAGCTCCCAAGGAAGGATGCACAGCAATCAGTGATGGTGGGGCTGTGATGCTGCACATTTTAATATATTTTTTTCATATAACTCTATTGATATCCATCAAATCCACAAACAGTAAGCAAGTAAAATGTAGCTAGGAACATTGTACAGATAATCCATAGGCTAGATCTTTTATTTCTTAATGATTTCATTTTTTTATGAATTTTAGAGAAATAAAAAGTTTCTGTATCGCCCTGCAGGGCGATACAAGGCTAGTATTCACTCAGACTTGTATCACCCTAAGGTATAATAAAAAGCAGAACCACCGCAAACACATAGCACCCTGAGAGCAACTAACTGCAACTAATTAAGTTGATTAACCAAATATGTTGGATCATGCTTAAACATAGATAAAATAAAAGTTTATCAGCCTGTAGCCTGTACTGAAAGTGGAAGTGAGTTGGGGACCTGTCCCCATTCATGTTAGTCTTATGCTTGACCTGTTTGCCTCTTAGCCCTTTCCAGACTGCCAATGTAACTTTTGTACCATAAGTACATACCTATATGCTATCATTAATGTCGTTTACATATGTACAACCCATGCTTTTCTACATTTTAAGAATACAGTTGAAAAGATTTTTAACTTTTCCTTGAAATTGTGAATTGTCTTTTGACCCATAATACATGCCAAAAACTACGACGCCATAATCTGGAAAGGGTTAACTGACACCCATATCTATTTATCATGAGCATAAAAAAATATGTATGTCTTCATTGTAATTATGTAGTTAACTGGAGCAGTGGACTGAAGACCTGAACCTATACAAGGCTGTTCAAAATGTATTGACATTGAATAACATGTAAAAATTAGCTTAATTAGATTAAAGTGAAATACTCAAAAATACTCACAAATGTCAATAACACAATAAGTAATTGGTACTCAAGAACACTTGAAATATGTCATACATTTAGTGACTCAATAGCAAGTGACTCAAAAAATGTTGATGTCTTGCATCCTGAACTGCTAAGGTGTCTCAAGCAAGTCTAAACAGAAAGTATTTTTCCTAGCCAGGTTATGACTTATAATTAATGACCACGTTATACAACCGCACATTTCTGGTTAGTTTGTTACTCAGTAAAATGTCACATAACTGGTTCATACTTCTTCTGAGAGTTTGAGACCTAGCCAAACTAGAATTTGATCATAACATAACATAACATAACATGATCATAAAATTCTGGATGGAAAAATATCAAACATATAATTATACACAGTGTGCCATTGTACTATTCTGATTAGATGAGGCCCAAACCTAACTTGAAAAAGAATATTGTTGGGACCTCCTCACCTAAAAAGAATGTTATTATGATTTACTGATTATTTCAGGTCTTAACCTTACCTAAATGGAATGTCACTGTGACAATCTTATCGGGTCAGGTGTCAACCTAACTTAGACAGGTCCAGGCTAACTAAGAAATTGGAAACAATTCCACAATCCTGGGGCATAGATCGTCCTGTGATTTAAGAACATTTGTATAAAATTAAGAATATTAACCCGTTCACCTCTGAATGTTTCATGCAGTATTGAAAAATGGCCAATCCAGTAAATTCAATAGTCCTAAAAGACGCCACATATAGTATGATACCCATATGTAGACCAATGTAAAATCCATTATTTTTCGAAATTTTGACAGGGAGATATGCTATATTATGGATGATTTCAATCTCAGAAATTATTAAACTTCTTGAATATTTAGCCTTAAATTCACAGTAATGAGATTTATTCAAAAGATGCTTCAATGTATCTGGCATCTTTTGGCTGGCTATGCCTCAATGCATCTGGCATAGTGAAAGGGTGAGCTTAAGGGATGTTATTTATGCTTTGTCGATTATAGGTTATTTAATCAATGTTGAAAACGAAAGGCTCCTACATCCTCCAAACGGTTATTTAATCAATATAGTTCTTAGTTTCACTTGCATCTTAGGGGGATATGTTCAATGTTTCGTTAGACTACGTTATGTTAATAGCAAGTCATTTATTTGCTTGCGACTTAGTGATAATCCAATAAAGATAATCATGATAGAAATTAGGGGAATTCTTCATTATTATTCGTTGTACTAGCTAGCTCTTTGTTGTTAATCCGAATAGATCTTATTTCGAATATTCGTATCCTTCATCAGTGGTAGATATTCTAAGTAAAGGGACTCATTCCTATATAAAGAACATGCAGTTGGCAAGAGATAATTTTATTTTATCCATTGAGACATTACAAAGATACAAGTAAATAGTCATTCCATTCATACAATTAATGCCATCCATCTCATAAGCTAAAAACATCAGTAATATTCCAACCAGGTATAGCTATGGTTAAACTTCCCCTTTTAAGGTCTATAATATATAAGGCTAGTGGGAGGGTCACCTTCACTGGAGACCATCGGTAGAGTCTCCGTCGCTTCCCTTAATCCGTCCATAAGGCTGAGACTAAGCTATCCCGATCCTTACTATCACATGCCATAGTTGTTACTACTGTCCTAGCACTACCCTTATGATCCAACTTGTTAGACTATTGCTCCCATGTGTTCTTCTTGAAATCTATGTTGGTCTGCTCACCTGTCCTATGTCTCCCTTATATAGCGCCAACCATAGGCTTGGCGCTATACGCAGTGATACTAACACTCACCAGATTCTCCCTTCATTAGTCTCACATACTCCCCAGTCATACCTATACTAAACTAATCTTATTCCTAGTTTTTGTACTAAAGCAAGCGCAGATGGTTTAGCCATTGGTCCCATGATGTCCTCCTAAACTGGATTCTTCAACTTATGCATAGCATAATCATAATGTTCCCAGGCAGTCTTCAGATTGCACCTATGTCCCATTCCTACCTGTGCGTACCTGTCTAAGAGTGAACTAACTCAGTTACTATCATCACACATGGAGGCGCCGTCTACGATAACCCTATGCTATACCTAGCCACAGACAAGATCGGTGTTTGGCATTTTTGCTACAAAATTAGCTTACTACACGCAACGTGCTCCTGCCAAACTTTACAACATCTATCCTTAACACTAAAGAATTTTATAATTCTTTTTGCACTGTGCTTCAGTGCAAGGGTTAATTAAAAGATTTTCTTAATATTCTGAGTCGGTAAATGTGTCATAAATAAATTGCTTTTTCCAGTTATCGAGCTCTTAAGATCTGAAATTAAATGTGTGTATTATGTGGATATTATGTCCCAGTATATACATTTTATGTATGTGTGTTGCCAAATTACATTTTTCCTATAGAATCATCCAAAATACAGATTTATGATAACTGAATATGAGTTAAATCTCTGGGATCCTTCATTTTGAAACGCCAAGATCAAAGCTCTCCTGTTCAACAGGTACTTTATCTGGCTCCTCTGACCATATTGATACTTTTTTTCCATTGATTTTGGAGGTAAACTAATAGAAATAATATTTTGTTATTATTTTTTGTTAGATATATCTAAATCATATTACATAAACAAAAACTAATAACAAAATTTAGATCTTGAGTATATTGTTGATATTCAAGTTGCACCTCATTTTTCCTTATCTGATTGTCTGTTATGTGACTTTTTTTTATAGTGTATAGCGTTAACCAAACGTTCACATAATTTGCATTACTGACATCATAATTGTCCTTCAATTGCTGCAGTGGAAGGAGAAACCCCATTTGCTGACCTCTCAGTGGCAGAGATGAATGAAGTCATTGAATACCTGTTTCAACAAACCACCCTCAACTTGGTACGTGTAAACAAAGCGAAAATGACGGATTCCCACATATTCCTGATAGAAGCCATCCGCCCACCTAAAACAGCAACCCTCAGATACCTGGATGGTTCTGGACCACTCCCAGAGAGGGCGGCACGGGTTGTGCTGCAGAGGTAGGTAAAATCGTCACAAACAAGCCATGTGCCATGTCTGGTAACGGCCACAAGATCAGACCCACCACTGAAATGTACATGACACTATAACTTACATTTCACTCAACTCGGTGTCAAGCCAATGTTCATAGCACCCATCCCTGAGCCAGTCCATTAATGGGAGGGACAGTTATATGTATCAATCCACTTGAGTCTTCCTATTTCTTTAGTAGTGGATGATTAAAATGCTCAATTCACATTGAAAAGTATTTGCTGGAAAATCCTATTTTTATGGGACTTAAAATATCTAACAGAATTGTTGTTGTAAGATACTCATGATTTAGAAAATACTACCAACCACCCCCACTATCAAACTGAATATGTTCTACAAAAGAATATGTGAATGACATCATCATTCTTTGGGTATAACTTGGTCACCTGGGGTGTTTCCCATAAGTATGCTTAGTTACTGTTAAAATAAAAACAAACCCAAATGCATTCTTATGTATCAAAATGTGAATTATTATGCACCTAAGGGCATGAAAATCATTTAATAAACATCCAGGAATGGATTAGGGACACATATACATTTTTATGACAATTGTATCGTTCAAGTCACTTAAATATTAAGTTGTTTTTGTTTTCAAACATCCAAAAGTGATGTCCACTCATAAAGCTGTCAGTATTAATTACTGTCACTGCACACTCATATTTTCTGCATAAATTTTAGTTACCAATATTTTTCATCATTTCAGGGGAGATCTTGATGTGCCTGAAATGCAGGAGTACAAAGTATATCCAATCCCAATCCCAGCTAACATAGATCAAATTAGAAACCCTAAGTGGAGAGATCCTATCCCATTCTCAAGTCGTTCTTGGTACACTGCTCCCCAACAGGCTGGAATTAATACTCTCATAATTCGCGAACTTACCCCAGTTCATGATATCATTCTTGATATATCTGGTGGGTTCGGATATTTCAACTGTTCAAAAAAGTGTCTGACATGGAATCCTGGGGTGCCAGCACATGTTAAACAAGGACATCACAAAATAGTGGTGACCCTCTACAGAAATGTGGAGGGATATCAATTACATCCCATCGGTGTACAGTTTCTACTCAATATGGAGGAAATTGACCCATCTGGTTGGTCTGTTGAGAATGTCTGGATACAAGGGCAGTATTTCAAGGATTTCACTGAAGTGCTTCAGGCAAAGAGCAAGAATGAATTAAATATAACAAAATTAAGTAATCTAGATAGTCAACCTGGAGGATCACTAATGTCCTCTCTCAACTTCCGAGGTGAGCCTAGACCTAGTACACCCCAGAGAAAACCTCATACAGTTATGCCTGATGGAAGAAGATTTAGTGTCGTTGATCGCAATATCAAATGGATGGGATGGGAATTCGATTTCAGTATGCTCACATCATCTGGAATTCAAATACAAAATGTAAAATTCCTGAAAGAAAGAATAGCTTATGAATTGAGTTTACAGGTTAGTTAAGTAAAATATTTTGTTGAGTGATAAATAAAAGTGATATCTGTTTTATTTCACAGTATGTTCTTTAAATCATGTTAACAAAGGATGGTTTATGAATAACCTGAAAGTGTCAATAAAGATCAATTGTAAATTATTAAAATTAATGTTATTTAGTCTAGAAGATATAATTTAAGTAGAATATATTCAAATGTGGAAGTTTTGATTGGTGTAAACAATAAGAATCTAATAAATAGTTTTGACAGTTTACTTATCAACTTATTGATTGTGATGTTATTTCCAGGAAATCATGGTCTTCTATAGTGGAGGCAGCCCTATGCCTAGACATTCCACTTACTATGATTCACATGTCATTCTTGGGACTCAAACTTCACAACTCTTTCCTGGGATTGACTGTCCTTCACACGCACAATTCTTTGACTTTGTCCATTTATTAGCAGGAAGACCTCACGTTTTTCCCAATGGTGCCTGTGTCTTTGAACATGATAGAGGAGTGCCTTTACGACGTCACTATTCTAATGATCATGCAGGCTCTTATCACTTTGCCCAGGGAATCCCTGACACAGTACTAATTTTCCGTCACATTCTGTCAATCTATAATTATGAGTACATAATTGATTTCATGTTCCATCAAGCTGGTCAAATAGAAGGTAAAGTGACTCTCAGTGGTTATGTTATATCAACCTTCTACACAGGACCAGAAATGAACAAATATGGATACGTTCTCAATGAGCCCACCTCAATAGGAAACCTTCACCACCATGTCATTCATCTTAAGGCAGATCTAGACATAAAAGGAACAGTGAATAGATTTGAGACATTGGATATTCAACTGGAGAATATAACTGTAAGATCTCTTTCTCAAATTCCTAAGTGAGATTCTTGATTGGGGGGGAGTCACCAAATTGAAAGTTGAATTTAATAAATAACCATGTTGTATGTCACTTTGTATCTATAACCCATGCATGTCATGTCATTAGACACAAGTTACATGTTGCATTCAAGAAAAGGCTGTTACACTGATGATTTTTGGACTCTCGACACACCTTAATGTTTCAGTTTAAATGAGCTTCTGATAAGGAGTAAAACAATAATAACCTTGTTAATATCATAACCAATTGTTGTAAAGATGTGCATCTTATTTTCAGGATGAAATCAATGAAGGTGAGACACTGCTGAATAGGTATTTCACACGGGACTTGAAAAGGACTGAAAGGGAGGCTGCCTACAAGTTTAACTTCTCTAATCCCAAATATCTCATTATGTTTAATGAACATGAGAGGAACAAATTTGGTAACTCAAGAGGTTATAGAATTGTGTCAGATGCAATGTCCAAGCTTCTTCTGCCAAACTCAAACAAAGGATTTAGGTCAAGGGCATGGACTTCATATCAGGTACAGTAATCCTCTTTTTCATTTGATTTCAGTAAAAGATTTTGTTGCAGCTAATCTTCCAACAATACCTCATTTAACAAATATAATGGAAATGCTGATACAATCCTCACTTACAACAAAACAGTGTTTTTGGAAGAAAACTGAATGACACTCGATATAAGTCAATCACAACCACTCATCAGTACATGATATGAGTTTATTCTTTTGCTTCAGTCCTGGACATGCTACATTTTGTGATGAGTTTCTTTAGTCTTCGGTGACCTTTTGCTGACATTTGGTGATGTTCTGCAACTTTGTAGTACCCCTCTGGTAACCTTCTGATGACCTGCTGGTATTACTAAGCCCTTCTTTCCCCAGGTGGCAGTGACAAAACAGAAGGATGACGAGCAGTTTAGTTCCAGCATCTATGCCACCATGGGGCCCTATGACCCTGTGATGAGTTTTGAAGACTACATCAACGATGATGAAGACATTGTTGATCAAGTAGGTGCTCTATTCTTGTGATTGCTTTGTTTCATTTCCATCATGAGTCAATTGTTATTTGTAGTTCAAGTCCTAGAACATCATTCTTGTTCTAAAGACTGAAATATTTAGATTATATCAAATATACAAAAAATAAGACTATAGTGAATATTTTAGAAAAATGTTTTCAAAGATTGATACCATTAACTTTGAGGAAGTGAGGAAAGGACCAAGTGAACAAAGTATTGAACAAACTAACGAATAAACCTCATATGTATATATTTGAGTTTTTTTTTTACATCTGCCATTATTTGAAACAATATAAACTTAATGTACAGATCTTGTGCAGATGTGACCACTTTTGGTAATCACTAGGTGCTCTTCAATGGCACATTGCTATTTTATAGACGTAGAATTTAATGATTCTGAATAATGAAAATAGTTTATTATAATATTTTATGATAAATCAAGGCACATTCTTCAACAATGTGGGTTCAAAATGTTTGCAAAATGTGAATGATAACCATCAAATATTGATCACCAATATGGCAGCTAGTCATTATATTTATACAACTGGTTTCTGGCCCCACCCAGCCAGTTAGTTTTAAAGATGGCGGTGGTACGAAACGATGGTCATATACAATGCCAATGAATGCCAATCTTATAATGTCATGTTCTCATAGTGTTTTGATTTATCTTATGATTTCCTCTTTCCAAAAGGACTTGGTCGCGTGGATTACTCTGGGCACCCATCACATCCCACACTCTGAGGACGTTCCAATCGTGACAACGCCAGGCGTCCAGATGACCTTCCACCTCCTTCCCTACAACTACTTTGATGAGGATCCATCCCTGGCCTCTCGGGACAACATCCGGGTGACTCCAGGTGAAAACGGCCCTGTTTATGAGTATTCTGGAGTATCTGGTGAGGGCGCATGCCCAGAGGTAAAAACATGTGCCCCTCCTCCAACATCTGGAACCTCTGGCCTTGCACCATTCTGGGCAATGCTTATTGGGATCTGCTCACTGAAAATACTATTGAGAATGTTTTGATTATATTTCTTAAAGTCTCTCAAGTAGAATTATTTTTCATAGAGAAAGTGGTTGGAAAACAGATTTGTAGTTTTTGTTTTATAGAAATTTACTTTTGTATCATTTCTTAAGGGCAAATGATGGTGGATTGGAATTGATTTGCAAAAGTTGTAAGTTTTCCCCAGATAATTATCTTAACATATGATATATCAAATGAAACATTTGTTCTTTTTCTTTTTGGCAGATATCTTTTCTATATTTCGTAAAACAAAATCTAAAAGCAGTCTAAAACGATCTGACACAGCTCCCTCCAGAACAATTCTTTCTCAAAGGATCTGGAGTCTCAAGTATGTAACTCTAGTATTGTGGCACATCATTTCATACTGATACGATTTCCATATGTTTCAATAGAGGACATTTTTATATGCCATAAGATTATCTACCAAAACATAGAAATGTATTCAATTTCTGCATATAATGGAACCACTTTTGGCTATCTTTTCCTAGATTGTTTTATCTTTTTATTTCCTTAAGTGAAATGAGCTATCACATTTATCTTCAGTTAATGAGAAGCATACTGACTTAAGCATGTGGAAACATATATGCTGCAATCTCCTTGAATTCCCTTAAATTGTGAACTAATATTTCTACATGGCTGTTGAGCATTTTCATATTGATTTGTTTCATGTTGTGTCGAGATAAAGGATTCAAGTACATGCTCAGTATCAATTCCAGAAATGAGTAAGCATAAAGCTTTGTCTCCACTTGGGTGACGAAGTTTTAGAATCTTGCCAGCAATAAACCGAGCTCTGAAGCCAGTGGACAGTGGACAGGCTGGCACGGGGTAATTAAGGAAGCCGCCTGTTGCCCAGCATTAAACCTCAGTAACTTGTAAAAACCAGCAATGTGAGCAATAAACTTGATAAAACATGCTTGATCTGATGCCCAAAATCCTTGGTTATATAGTGGATTTGTCACCAGACAGAAAGGCACCAGGATCCTGGACAATATTGCCAAAGTTTGTTCAGATTTATTGCACCCTTCCTTTTGGAGCTTTCATTACCTTTATGTATGTTTTACATCATAATATAACTAAGAATGTATGCTTTTGCAAGCTATCAATATATATCTAGTAACCTAAAGGGCTCATTCATTCATGACCAGATAAGGCAAATCTGTTGTATCTATAAATGTTCTATGTTTTTAATTAAATATGATAAGAAGTACTGACGATGTAACAATGAAATATCAAATTTATTTTTGGTTTTATAACCTTCTTTTGGAGTTTTCATTACATTTATGTATGTTTTACATTATAGTATAACTAAGAATGTATGCTTTTGCAAGTAATCACTAGTTATATATCTAGTAACCCCAATGGCTCATGTAATCAACACCAGTTACAACAAATCTGTTGTATCTATGAATGTCATATGTTTTTAGTTAAATACGATAAGAATAACTGCTGTTGTAATATCAACTAACTTCTCAAACATAATTGATATACATCCAATGATTTTGAATCTATTGAAATAAAGTAAAGATCTATAAATGCAATGTGTTTACCTTGGATATTTTTCTAATGAATTTGCTTAATAAAATTATATAACGTCAACAACAGCTTGTGGATTCAATGTTTTACTTAATGACTGTTGATCGCCACATTTGATACAACCTACTAAATGTTGCTCACCAATACATGATTTGGGTAATTACTCATAAAACTAACTCTCAATAAAAGCTATTTAATTAAAGACAAATATTTGATCAAAACAGGATTATCTAAAGAACAACTTGTGGATGAAAGTTGAATTAATTAAATTTGCTCTTGTGTTCCTAAAGTCTTATCTTCTCTGATGTGATTATCTCATTCAAGAGGGTTAATTGTCAATTTGTCAAGATTACTTGGGTAAAAGTAATTTCTACATCTACTGAAACAGGGGTTCATGTAGTAAACATTTGCTCCTTCCTCCTCAGATGGCAACCGTGAAGTCAAGGGGTTCATGTGGACTGCAAGAACATACTGTCAACTGATTAATATTCTTGTATGTCAATCATTATATTAGTTATATGGCCTGAGCCTCATATGGGTACATTATGATGAGAAATGTGCTTTGAATACACTGAAGACATGTATCAAAACAATCCATTATGTTATACATGATAGTAACATTAAAGAAACCCAGCCGGCGGTGTGACGTTATAATAACATTGCAGCAACGTTCTAGTTTGGTCTTTGTTACGTTGCATTGTAACGTTGCAGCGACGTTATTTTGATGACTCCCAGTAACGTCACTGCAACCAACTGTTGCAACGTTATAATTATTCTGACATTCTGCTAACTTTCTTGCCACGTTATTATGAGGTTATTATTGCGACTTTACCCAATAAAAATGTCACAATAACGTTATGTTTAGGTGTGGTTGAGACCTGACTGAAAGAGAATGTCACAATAACATTCTGTTTAGGTTATGTTGACACCTGACCTAATAAGATAGTCACAGTTATGTTCTGTTTAGGTAAGGTTAAGACCTGACCTAATCAGAACATCACAATAACATTCTGTTTAGGTTAGGTTGGGACCTCCCCTGTGCCCCATCGCATAACGGGTCTCGCTGTAGCGAACATTGGCACATTTCAAAAGACCTCTCCCTGTTCAACAGGGAGCGAATCCACCTTTCATCCTTACAGGGATGGTTTGACCACCCCTTTTCTTTCATGTCCCGGGGGGACATTTTGGGGTGTTAATTTTAATATTCTGTTTTCAGCAAATAATAGCAGTGTCCCTCATCTTATAAAATATATAGGAGGTAAGTGGCGGAAATGTATTTATCAATCAATTAAATTAACTTCAAAGTGTGTGCAAAACCATCGCAACAGGGACAATTAGCACATTCCAAAAACAAGGAGAGAAAAAAACAGCGAGAAAAAAACAAATCCATCCTTAATCGCTCCCTCTTGCGAGAGTTTGGTTATGCGACGGGCCACTGGTGAGGAAGTTACAATAATGTTCTTTTTAAGTGAAGTCTCGACCTCACCTAATCAGAACGTCACTATAATGTTCTGTTTGGATTTGGTCTTGACATTACTTCATTAGAACGTTATAATAACATTTAACCTCTCAGAAAAATAACGTAATGGTTACGTGCTATTTTAGTAAGTAACAGACTAACCAAAAAAGTTTGGTTGCATAACATGACCATTACGTCCGCTCTGGCTGGGAAAAATATAAAAAAGTAGATATTTGAAGCAGGCCCTAAAGAGACCACTGAGGTGTGAAATTGGTGAGCACCAATAGCTGATTACTTTATTGATTCCTTATTAGGACATGCCTGACTGATCATAGGTTTATTTAGGTCACCACCTGGAGCTGCTCAGGGATCACTCAATGAGGGGGAGTCATCCGCTGGAGGCAACAGGTAGGTAGAGGGACATTCTAGTCTATAGCTTGTTTTTTCCCCACTTTTTCCCAGCCGTGTTGTACCCAGATATGTACCAAGCCTCCTTTGACGTTGCACTGCAACGTTATTATAACATTCTGGTTACGTTCTTCACCCTAAACAGAATGTTCTTACAACATTCTGTTTTGGTTAGTCTTAAGCTCACCAAAAATAATTTTATAATAGCATTCTAATTTGGTGAGGTTTCAACCACACCGTCAATAAAGTAATTTTTACATGCCATCTTAGTAAGTAACAAACTGACTAAAGAAGTATGGATGCAGAACATTTCTGTTACGTTGCCAGCTGTCTGGGTAGAGTGACATCCTAGCCATACGAGGGTCTATAGCTTGTTTCTTCCCCATTTATTATGTCTTGAAATGTCTGTATCTTTGGTTGTCTTCAGGAGACAGACGATACCTTAGATATATTCTGGGATTTATTCGGTAATCTTAATAAATCCCTCATTGAAGTGGAAAATGCTTAAAACCAATTAGCATGCCATGTTGTTATGTGTGAATTGTTATAAAAATAATTACCCCGAATTAAACGAAGGGGATCCAGTATATTATAAGCATTTAAATTACAATTTCTTCTAGGAATTACATCACTGTAAATAGTTCTTCAGGATCGTTGTCTAAACAATGTGTTTGGATTCTTACTTTAAAATGTTTGTGATTTCAGATAAGTGTTATGAATTGAGTTTATTTCTTTCTATAGGGATGAAGACCATTTGGATTTGGAGTTTTACATTATTCTCTATTGGAGGTAGGTACCTAACAGAAGAATGCAGTGTGGACATGGACAGCCGATTTAATTAGAATATATTTACATATGAATTAATCATTTAAAAACAATACATTAGGTATGATTATGCACTCCTGTAAATATATGCACCCCTTTTGCTTCATTATGAGAATATAAGCATCGACATTTTTAAAAAAATAGAATGCTCAAAGCTTTTGCAAAGCAGAAAAATATAGCATAACCCAGCAAGAAACGATGTCACCTGTACTGCAAAAGGTATTATGATGTTCCCCACACAGTATTACGTATTATATAAAAGCATGTAGACTTGTGTAAATAAGAAAAATGTATATATACGTATTATGCATATGCACATTTTTCTTGAAATCATCTTCATGTAAAATATTCAATTCAGATGATAGTGTTGTGTAATTTACACAAGGAGTTATACAAAGCGGCAGTGCCCACTTTTGCACAGGATTTTATAATGACCACCCTATTAAAGTGACGTATGCGTTTTGAAAACATTTCTAACAAGCTCCGAGGTCCCAGTCAAGTAAAGTGAAATAAATCTAGTTACGCGAGGAAAGACAGCAAATTCCGCTTTTTGCATACCAACCCACTTGTAAATTCGTAACGTACGCAATGTCATCAGTCTATGTAACACTACGTGTTGGTCTTGTTTTGTACCTAGATCATATATTATGACCAGGAATATGAGAGGTCAACACCCTCACATACCTGCATCCAAATATGTCACTATGGCAAAATAAACTACAGAATATGTATACTAACCAAACGTTCTGAAAGGATTATGATTTGGATTGATAAGAGGTTTGGGGATCTCATCCCAACAAGAGATAGTAGCACACTAAGTAAGAGATGGAGGTCCAACTGCACAAATTGAACATAAATGCACAGTAAAAAAAAGTTCTTTAGTTTCAGTGTTGGGAATTCCCTGTTCGGACCCTCAGTCTGAGACCTGTGTGGGGGTTCTGGATCCGTTCTTCTTTACCAACCTGACCTTCCCTCTGACAAGGATGGTATCTGCCTCAGATTGGGAGAACATGTGTGGGTGAGTATTGTAACATCAACCTTTTCCCACTGACTTTCAAAATTGTTTACAACCAATTTGGTAATCGTCAATGCATTTTGGGGAAATTTGATGGATTCAAAATAAAGTTTTTGGCATGGTTTATACTAGCATTCGCACAACCCCTGTAAAACATATTGTCAAATAAGAATGAAATGCTCATTTTACAGAATTGGCCATAGTATATTACTATAACTTTCCTCTTTATGAAACCAGAGAAAAGTCAATATATATACTACCATAACAAAAAGGGTCTTCTTGAGCATGAAAACTAGAGCTTTTATCCAAATTGGGCTTAATATGAAATTGTTATTTGCACTATTATCACCAGAGATGGCATGCGATTTGGATCACTAGTACTCAACCAATACAGAAGAACACTTTTTTCAAAACTTTTATTCTAAGGTTTTCCACAATATATTCAAGTTCTATACAACAATTTCAATCTATCGAAATGTGTCAAAAGAACTGAGATCTGCAGAAGAACATGAAATAATTATGGCATAAGAACATGCAATGAGGAGATCCGCATTATAAATTACATTATGGAAACAAAATTGTGCAAAAATAAGCTAATTTGGGGGTCCATGGCTCTGCTATTGGTTTATTATCAACTTGATAGAAAGGGACACCACTTTAAATTTCCATTACATTTTCTTTCAATATTTCAACAGTGCCATATCTGATTTTGATTCGGTTTGAAACTACACAAATCATTAGAAAATCTGGATCTCACAGGCATTGATAAATCATAGAAAATTTAAATCGTATTTTTAGTGTGGTATTGCTATCTAAACCCAGTTGTTATGATTTCTATGTATACGCTTAAACTTACAATTTCGTGTTGGTGGCAAAACATGAAATTAGACCTGATAATGATGAGTATGGCAGATATATAGATATAATCATTATGCTAGTGCAAAAGAACCTGCAAATCTGCTGAAAGATAATGTGTAAAAGATATCAGATAGTATTCCAATTCCAATTAAGACACTGCCTAACTATTAGGCTATGCTATTGAATAATACAATTCTAATTATATTCTAGTTTCAATGCGATCCCAAATCCATGGTTTATATTGTTATACTTACCTTGGTAATATTCACTTACAAATAAACTTCGAATTTGGTCGGAACCTATCTGTACATACTACATATCTTTTAATTCTACTACTGCTATCTGAGAGCCCCTTTGCTGCCCAAGAATATAACTATTTTTCTCATGTTCAGGATCGATTTGATATGATAGTTTGTAAAATCTCCTAAGATGTTGGTGCACCATTGGATGCTGTTCAGTTCAACATTCCTTATATACTCTATTTCAAAGGTACGGTAAAGAAACATTTTTGGATTGCTCGACCAACGACTTCACTGACTGTAATGAAGACCAGACTCTTCGATTCTCCACCTTGCAATATGTTGCCAAGTTCATGTGTTCAGAGGAGGGGAAGGCAGGTACGTCTATTGTAGTGCTCTTGTTTGAACATTAATTTTCCCCTCAAAAGTATCAGCCATGACTCAGTAGTGAATTGTCACCATTCACAGATGATTAAAAGAGTTAGATACCATTATAGCAATTCTGAAACAATTGTTCTATTTATAAATACTTATTGGGTTTTTTAAATCATTCTTGTCAATAACACTTAGGCACCAAGTGATTTATCTAATAATGATGTGAAATACTACTGATCCACCCAAATGGGTGACGTAATAATAGGGCCTATTCAGCATTTCCTTTTCTGGTCATTCCACAAATCTTCAGGGGCGGATCCAGAGTCTGTCTTCTAGGGGGGGGCAAGATATCTGCCCCCACCCCCCATGATTCACCTTACAAAATTTCTCCTTGGATTTGTCAAAACTACGAGAGTTCATTTTTTGTCTAGGGGAGGCAATTGCCCCTTTTAAAATTTGCCCCCCCCCCCTGTATCCGCCACTGATCTTTATAATCCTGGACCCCTCTTTCCTAGCCAAACATCTGACTTTAATATAACATTGCAGCAACATTCTGGTTTGGTTCTTGTTATTTTGATTGCTCCCAAATAACATTGCTCCCAATGTCATTGCTGTAACGTACTGCTGTGACATTGCACTGCAACTTTATTATAATGTTCTGATTATGTTCTTCAACCTAAACAGAATGTTCTTATAATGTTCTGTTTTGGTGAGGTTTCAACCTTAGTATCAATAACGTAATTGTTACATGTCATCTTGATAAGTAACAAACTGACTAAAAAAAAGTATGGTTGCAGAATGTTTCTGTAGCATCACAAGCTGGCTTGGTTGTCAAAATATTATACATAGAATATTAAAAAAATATATATAATTATATTGTTTCCACTGTGACGCCAGGGTGGGATGGCCCAGTGCAGTGTTTGTCATCGGGAAACCCCAGCCTCATCACTGAGACCTGCCTGTCGACCTTCTCTAACCTCAGGGAGGTCGTCATCGAACTGCGGAACAGAGAGCGGTACGAGTGTAGGTAGGGTTGACTCTGCTCTTTTGGTCCTAGTCCTGTCTCCTGTGATTCGACATGCTCGGTTTAGTGAAACAATATGCTCTCCTCTTTTGACAGGGATGTATGTGTTAAGTTAAGGGGGGTATTTTATCAAGGGATTTACATTAAAGAGTTTATGGTAGACACTTCCTGCTATACGGATGTCAAACCTTCCCCTCCCTCAGCTACGGTTGGGTGGCCACACAGGCCACCCTCCCACCACTAGCTGAGAGATGGTGAGGTCCTGCCGTGAAAACGGGAGTCCAGGCTAGAACTTTGAAGGGAACGGACAGAGTTGGTCTGGTCCTTTTGCCAGTATAGACATTCAAAGTAACCATCTTAGAAATATATTCAAAATTATCTTTACACTAATAGTTAAGAATTCATGGTGGGCACAGCTATTGAATTATGTCCTATATAAACCTGTCTGCTCGTGTTTTGTTTATATTACTTCTTAAAGCTCCTATAGTTTAAACATGTACAATAAAAGAGAAACAAAACAACTATCCGAACTTAAAGATTACACATAGAGAAACCATCATAAACTTTACATATGCAGAGTGCAGAACAGTTATAAGCTCAGAGGTGCCCGTGGTGATCATTCCAACTTGTCAAGGTCTTCTGACAATTTAGGTTACATCCCTAATAGTCTGTGTAATAATCTAAAATGGTCTAATTTCTAGACTGACTAACTGATGAATAGACATGGAAGTCATTTGTGCACTTTATGAGTCTGTTCCTGAGATTTGACTCACTTTTTCTGATTGTAATACACGTACTTTTTGCAATACATTGTACTATAAGAAGCTTTTAAGTATTCAACTTATTCAACAAACAAAAAAACATGTGTTATTATAAAATTAGTGTTTTCCCCTAGCTTGCTGAAGTCCTTCCTGAGCTGTGCTGGCACGGCGGTCGAGGAGTCTTGTGGTCGGGAGGCAGCACTGTGGCAAACACAATACCTCATCAACATGCTCCAATCCCGAGCTGACAAAACAAGATGTACCATAGGTATTGTTGACTGATATATTTTAGCTACCATAAATGAATTAATTTTGGGCAGGTTGTATGATATACTTTAGATACTGTAGAATAAGGAATGGCAGACATTGCAGAGAAATAGAATTATGGCACTGTATGGCAATGTATGGCAGTTTACCATACAAAAAGCATCTGTAAAATTTTGATTTTCTCTCTTTTTTATTCAAAAGGCTTTTATAATCATAATAGCATTCATTGAATTAACTTTGATGCGATACATAGGGTAGCTCAAAATCGTATAATGCAACACCAAAGAATGAAGATAAAACACCTTGTTATTGATAATTCAATAGTTAAGACCATACACACTATTTTCACCAATTCGCCCTCCAAAGACAAAATCCATTTAGATCAGATTTAAACTACTTATTAGAACAATTATATTCTTCTTACTGTTTTGTTGATTTACAGATGGGGTACCTATGGGTATCGTCATAGCTATAATAACAGGCGTCATTTCCCTGGGGTCAGCCATCGCTGCAGTAGCCATATACTTCTATAATAGACGGCTCCTGGCCTTAAGACAGAAGAAGTATGGAAATCCAGATGAAAGCACGAACCCTACTGACATAAAGTATGAAGTGCGCCAAGGGTTTTAAGATCAAAAAACAAATCTACCTTAATAATGGACACTTAAAGCTGTAAAACTTGTGCAGAGGAAAACAGCGAAGGGCATTCGTGAGAAAAAGGAAAATGTGAAATCTTTTGGTCAACAGGAGCTGTTAAACAGTGGTAAAGTTATTTCTGATTGGTAAATTACAAATTTCCGAAGATGCAGTAGATGAATTACCCTTGAGGTTGAAGTGAGGAGAATTGTTCATGCCACGTATCTATATTATAGAATCCATAGGACTTAAATGAGTTTGTCTCATCTAAAAGGCCATACCCATTAATAGATCTGAGCAGCTACTATGGCCCATTGCACAATACCGATTGCAACAAAGAAATTCAGGAAAACAATGAAAACTTTCGTAACAACGATCGTTTTGACACTAAAGAAAACTTATCTAGAATGATCTCAACGAGCTTTAATTTTTACTGATTTTATTCTTATTTTTCCCATTTATGTATCAATTTGCAGAATATAATTTCATCCAGTAGAAACAGAGATATTGGTGAGCAATATGGGTGTAATACCTTAATGATGGTTCGTTGGGGATAATAAAGACTTACTTCTCGTACGTTATTGTTAGGTCGATTATTATTCAATCTTAGCTAGTCAAGAGTAGAGCTCAGGGACGGATTTAGATGAGGACGCCTGAGGCGCGCATCCCCCTAATTTTTGCTAAATTTAGATATATTTAATGTAAAATTCTTTAACATGGATTGTGCGCCTCAAATCTTTACATAAGGGCACCCTTTGGAATCTCTGGATCTGTCCCTGGAGTTAGTCTCATTGAATACTTCATCATAAAATATCATTGTATTTAGTACACTGAATGCTGACATACTATTTCCAAAGTTATTATCAAAATTAATAAGAAAATTCTGTAAAGGCAAAGTAAAATCTTCATAATTAGCAATTTCATGGGCAGCCATCTTGAAGTTACATCAAAATGGCCGATTTATGGAAATTTTTCAAGAAGAAGAGGGTGGGATTGATTTGAAATTAATCTAAAGAAAATTAATGCCAACACGATTTTGGTAATTGGATCTAAACATTTGAAATTGTTGTACATTTTACAATTTATTAAAAGTAAAATAGATACAATAAGATTTATTAAATAGGCTTTTTAAATTTAAATATCATAATTTTTCATGGATAAATAAGGTGGCTTTTTTGATTTAAGGCCAAATTAAATTTTATGATAACACCAATCACAGTGTAACAAAATGCAAATTGATCAATCTATGATCAAAATATGTCTTCCTAGATATGAAGTAATACATCTGATATGAATATTCCAAAAATCATCTTTTAGATATAAAAATAGATATTATAGCTTTATCACTGACCATCGATCATATGTGATCGATTTCCTATTGAACTATTGTTAATGTTTGATTTAAGACTGCGTAATGTTCGTGTATATCCAAGTCTTCATGAGTCGTTTATCCAGAATGCCTGAGTAATTCAGACTGCTTTTAAAGTTTGTCCGTCCACTTCCCAATAGTTCAAAAGAAATGAACGATGAGGGAGCTTCTTAATATGAAAGGGTTTTTATTCAGTAAACATCTCATCCCGAGTCAAAGCCACCATGTATAAGTCTTCATCAGTCCACCTCCCATCTCCTATCAGCAATCAACCACATTTAGAACACGAGTTGCTCCAACACCTTCTAGACCATTCTAGTACTCAGCTCTATCACAATCCTATGTCCGAGGTAGTGGGTATTGGTAAACTCCAGTCTGTTACACGGAGCCGATGTACTTACTCCAGGTATAACTCCTTGGCTAAACTTACTTAGCTGACATTCTCACTAAAACTAACTGCTCCCCACTTTGCAACACCTTTTATACTGGTTAACAGGTGGCGCTAGAACCGCAAGATATTTCTTTCTAAGAGTAGACTAGAAGTAGACTTGCTAAGCCTGATCCTTGTTGGATTATATAACATGACAATATATTAAAAGTACTAAGCCATTAGTACATTCGACGGCGGTCAGGTGTTTGAGTTTAAGGAGGTGGACGACATAGCTCAAACCAAATGGAGATTTTCAATCAAATGTGATAAAGTTCCCAATTTTAATGATTGGATATATTTGTTATTATTGTTTCCTAACATAAAGAAACCAATGTGGGGGTGGCCCTGACTCTCGTGGTACATTCGACACAGTGTCAATAGATTGGTAGATCCGGTTTCAACACAAATTCACAATGAAATTATTCATTGAGTTGATTTCCACATCTTGAAGCTCAAGGTTAGCAGAACCCGTTCATAAAATGACAAGGTAAGTGTTAAAAATTGATAACATGATTATTTGGATAACAACGTAAATGATGACATAATCATGGTGACAAAGTGACAAAGTCAATTTTAGAGGATGAAGTATTCGTCATCTTAGGTATTCACTTAGTACGTGCCTTGTACATTAAAGTAAGTTCTCAGCATCGTTAGCTTATATTAAGATTTAAAGATGGTGACACCCGTGCATAAGGTGACAAGGTGAGTTCAAAGAATTGTCAGCCCATATTAAGGCCTAGGGATAACGACACCCGTGCATAAGGTGACCAATTCAGTTTTTGACTTAGTACATATGTATACAGTTTCTGATATTTATAATTTGTAACACAAGTCAACAGAACTCAACATATGTACAGTGTAAAGTTGTCTTAACCTTTTAAGAGTAACAAGTACACATCAAATCCAAATTTTAGAACAAGTTAACACAACATAAGTCAATACAGAGGATTCGGACATTTTGAACGAACGAAGTTCATTATACAATGCGTGTCAAAGTTCAATCAAATTTCAACTAGAACAACATTATTTACAATAAATACAAGGTCCCTGCATCTAATCTAGCGACATTATGCAGTTGGGTCTAGAAAATATTACCATCCGCGTCGCGTTTGATGGTTCGACCTGATATTTTGGGCCGATATGAATTAATTCTGTCGCTTGATTATGTTGGTTTGGGGCCTAAGCTTTAGTTTAGCACAGATTTTGTAAAAAATTATACGATGGTTTGATCATGCTAGCCGATTTCAAAATTTGGATCTTTTGGATCAAAAAGGGGTTTCCCAAATTAGCCTCGTTTTGACGTCATTTTAATCAGTGCCGGCGGTCCTTTTACAGAGTCAAGACGTGTTTTTATATCTTCCTTCATTTTTACGTTATCTTCTACGAGTTCACCATGGTCCGAGTGGCTATTTTCTCTTCAAACCGGGAGGCCGGACTCCAGGATTACCCTGACCTAATCCGGAACAGCACCGACCATTATTTTGTGACTTTTCCGAGCGAGGACGCAACGACAGCGGAGTTGGCGGGGCACGCCTTCGCCCATCACATGCTCTACCCGGAAGACGTGCTAATAGTTATGACTAACCTCCTCGACATTTTGACTTGGGACAGAGAATTGGATCTTTACCTGCCACTATTCATTAACCCGGATGCCGTAGTGAACTTTTATGCTGAGCTATTTAACCAGGCATTCCTGAACCTGCGAGCCCATCCTATTCCAGCCACCCTGATCCTGGCCACTCCCTCCGGTTTTGATGCCCGGAGGTGGGAGTTGACTGACAGTGATGGCTCGTTACAAAAATGGCTTAACCGGATCATCCCGCGAGTCAGCAGAGAGGTCAGGAGAGCCAACGAGTGGTATGCGGTCCCAACGGTTGATACAGGCCACGCACTCCACCGGCCCAAGGTAGTGGCGGACGGGGTAATGACGGTCAACGATTTCTGCGAGTTGACAGATGGCTACATGCCGTCCACCCGGTTGCTACGTCGTTGGGCCCGGGCTTTAGGCCGAGTTTTTGTCAGACTGCCACTCCAGCAGTAGGCCGCCGGCACTCTTTTGTATATAATGATTTTCCCGAGTGATTTTTAGGATTTAATTCCCGGCCTATGCCTAGAACAATAGCCTTAGTTTTAGCACCTATTATATTCAAGAGGCATAGCCAGATTGTTTTCACGGGAGCCCGGACGATAAGACTGTTTTCATGGGATACACCAGACTTGTGGACCACAGACCGCAGTTTCCCTCGCCTGTTGGAGCACCTTCCTCGTCGAGACGGTCCAGCGCCCCGACCTCTCCGAGCCCGGGTAAGTTCGGCCCTCTTTCCACAGTTCTTGGCACGTTAGGTAGGCTACTAACCCGTAGATTTTTAAGGAGATTGTTGGTCAGGACTTCTTCGCCAGTTTTCTCAGCTCGCCTTCACGTTGTCGTATTCCGGAAGCTGATGTCACTCCCGGAACCAGAAGCTGTGTTTCGCTGGTGATTTTTGTAACGGGTAGCATGGGCGGCTGTAACATGACAGAACGGAACTCCAGTTATGCTACAGCGGCCACCTAGTGTTTACTTTTGGTTTCAAGATGGTGGACGCGGGCTGAGAACTAGGACCTTGCGCACTAAACTTATTATCTTTTCCAGGTCCTGCGGTATGTTAGGGTGATGTAAATGAAGCAGTGTGACACGGTTGGCACTGAAAAGTGTCAGGCTATATGATTTTAGTGGGAGGGATTGTTTAGGCGAACATGATCGAGCATTTTATCTCGCGCGTGGTTGGGCGATAATAGAGGGTTTTTCTGCCTAGTGGTTTGTTGACATTACCGATTTAAGTTAGGCTTTTTGGAGTGTGGGTGATTTGTATCGTATTGGTATTATGGTATTATTAACTGTTGGGGACTGACACTGCACATGTGGATTCAGGTATGGGTGACCAGGGGTTCCGGTCTGAGTTGTACAACACTAAATTTGCTGTAACAGAATTCTTTGTTTAGTCGTTCTCCGTACAAGACATTAGTGTAGATGTCTACATTGGAAACAATTCACATGGGGCGCCCTAGGGAATAAGCACATCCTAGGGTGTTCACCCTGGTAAGTTTAGAATAACTGTAGGTGACCAAGTATTTTGGTCCAGATTGCCCAGCATTAGATTGGCCGTGGCAGAATTCTTTGATGAGTTGTCCCCCTTACAGAGTACTGGACAGATTGCCGTGTCGGCCACGTGAGGCGACACCACAGGTGGAGCCGTCCAACAAGCTGTTGGCGACTCCAAGGTAAGTTTGAGAGGGAGTGGCAAGAGCCACCAATACCCGTCCCATATTGAGTCTAACGACAAGACTTCGTCAGTGTCATGGTGTTAGAATAGGTTTTATAGCGAGTATTATTGTGCTGGGTTGTCCAGCTGAGGAGACAATACTACTGCAAGGAAACCAGAACGAAACCTTCAAGACACTGAATGAGCTCCCAGACAGAGATTCGGTGTTGTCGTTGTCAAGAAAGGAATGGTGTTCTCGTTAAAGAAAACTAGAAAGGCACCAAAATCCACAGTAAAGATTACCAAACATCCCAAACAGCGATATATTTGCGAGTTAGGTGGGAACAGTTACACACATCGTTCTGGGCTCAGTTGCCATGAAAATGTGCATTTTCAGGATCTCACGAGTGTCCGAAATGTGATGCAAAACTCACACGTTTGGACTCTCTCACAGACCACATGAGGAGATAAGAATAATGATAGGAACTGGGTCTATTGTGATTTACTTAAGAAGCTATTTTGGTTTTCCAAGAGTCAATACTCTTGACAACACACTTTATGTACATTGTGTTAGAATAATTTTCCAATACACTCCAAGGGTTTATATGTAAACAAATTAACACCCCCCCCAAGGGTGACAACTGTTCTAACATATTTGACTCCATTTTGTGAAGCATCACCTTTAAAGCCACAGTTTGTTCTCATTGAATGGTTATGTTAAGACAAAATCCCTTCCCTCTTTGTTAGTTACAGGTGGTAGCTCGGCGTTCACCCCCTACATTCAATCTGGGGTTTGAAGACCGAGTTCCACTTTATATTGGGTAGTGGCGCCCTCCTAACAAGGCAAACAGGTGCGCCCCTAACTCCAAACGGTTCACTGAATAGATATTACACCTATGTTAACAGTAACATCTTACTGTTTACCCTATACTTTACATCACATGGGGAAAGCCATCATGACAAGCGGTGGGGGTAGCGTTTCATTCCGTAAAGTATAAATGTCATTAAAGGACATTAAGTACTAACTGTACAAAGGAGGTTGAGATTATTCGTTCCTCATTAGTTATCACTAGAGGATCGGGTCTCAGATTCAGGTTCATTTCTGATCTGATTCCCGGTCCTCATTAGTTACACGTGGTTTGTCGGTACCCCCCCATTCATAGGACCAGAATGGGCAGCACCGAGTTTCCCATTGTTATAATCGGGAGCAGACTGCATATTATTTTTTTTTTTTTTAATATGCAGCCTACACCCCCTTTAAATTACAGAGATGTGTAAATGCATCTCCTCAGATCACTCACTTCCAGACAGCACCTAGTAAGTCGGGCCTTTACCGAAGTACAGTATCAGGTTAAACCCGTCTTCTTGTTCAGGTCTATGCCCGTTTTTCCTTGTGGAGAGTCGAAACTACTCCAGAAAAGACTCCGCCCCCAGCCTATCCTAATTATGCGCATGCAGGGCAGGGATATGTAGTGCTAAAGACAGAGTTAGAAATTTTAGTTTCTTTCTAATAGAATGGGTAGACTATTAGCTATGGGTTATCAACTAAGTTTTTTGCAGCTGTTCATCAGGGAATCAGTAGTCCGTGTCCCCCCTCCTCAGCTCAACTGTTGAGCGGAGACCTGGATACTTTTAGCGCCACGACGGCGGTCGAGACTAATTTTCATTCATTTTTTTTTTTTTTTTTTTTTCTCGACGGCGGTCAGCTCTGAAGCCGCACGTCTTCTTTATTAATTTTAATTATTTCTAATTTACCCGGGTCGAAACTTGACTTCTTGCCGTTTTGTCTCAGACCCGGTTAAAACTGGTCTAAACATGCCTAAATAACTTAGTCTTGTACCTTTGGGCAGTTGTTCATTATTTTCTTCTCACAACTTGCCCAGAATTCCCTGAGGAAGGGCTCTTAGTTAAATAAATATTGGGTTGCTTTATATATTTAGTTTTTTAAGTAAATTTCTTTCTATTCGTCGATTTTTTTTGTGATGAAGAGACCGCTTGTCAGGAGCCAATCCACCCGGGGCATAGTGACTGCCATGGTCGGGCGTCCACCCCAGTGCCCTTCGCAGCTTCAGTGACGCGTAACCCCAACGTCCTGCCTCCTGTCAGGCACCACTGACACCAGGCATGTGGGCAGGCTCCTGCTGCTTGTGCAGCCCCCTCATCTTTGAGAAGATTATATATGTAAGCATGCTAAAGAATAGACAGTGGCGTTCCCCAAGTGACTCCTGTACTGCAGCCCGATCCTAGCGGTAACAACAGCACAGGGGTCAGGTGTAGATGGTACTTGCTTGGGGAAGTTCACTTCGCTCGTTGGGAGCATTGGTCCCGTTGAGCGCTCTTAGGTTTTATACAGAATTTTGAGTATCTTTTTAAATGCTAAAATTTCGCGACACTAGGATCGGTTCCAAATGGTTCCCTACTTTAAAAGAGTTGCCAAATCGATAACAATGAGAGTGTTGAGCTAGGCTACCGGGCATGGGACACTCGACTTGAGAGAAATTTAGATAACCCATGGGTCCATAGAGAGACGGTTGGACCAGCCTACCCGACCCAGGTTTCCCTGGCTGGTGAATTCTTATTGATTAGGTTAGTCAACAGAACCCTACCTACCCAAACAGGTATTGCCCAGCGAACTTCCTGTAACATTTTAGTTCTAGTACTCGTACCTTTGTGTTATTAATTCACCAATTTTACCTGTACAGCACCAGGTCAGGTCTTAACACTCGTTACATTGTCATATGATAACTTCATAAACCGTTCCTGGATTTATTTCGGATGTCCCTGGCCTTACTGTCTTTCGGGCAGATCCCGTTCCGGTCGCTGTTGAGGTGGGCGTGGTCGATCTAGGAGGAGCGTTAGGCATTGTTCCATGTCCCATCACCGGTTGAGGCCAGTCCGCTCCGACATCGGACCAGCCTGCGTCGATGAGGCGCGGTACTCCCATGGGTACAGGAGTGGCTAGCCCTGAGGAATATCTCAGTAGTCTGGCCCTGGTATTGTATTTTAAATTACTCATCATTAGACGGGCTAGTTTCTTAGATACCCTCAGGGTGTCTGGTAGTGGTACCTTAGATGGATGTTGTCCAGGTCTAGTCGCTGCTCCCATCAGCTGCGCCCCCCAGGTAACTGTCAGAGTATATTTCAGACACAGCTGGGTCACCAGTAGATCCCTAATGAGCACATAGCCCTCCGTATAAGTGTGGTCTGAAGGCATGGCCAGTTCCCCCAGAAAGATTGTCTCTATCATATGTGGGTTGGCAAACTGTACATACAGTCCATCTACAGTCTTCCTTCTGATATATCTCCACTTTCGCCACACGAGGACCACTATGGCGATGACTAGTACTGCCAATAATATAGCAAGTACTGCTACCGCAGTGGGGTTGGCGGTCGTGTCCGGGCATCCAGTTAGTTCCCTTTCACCGCGCAGCAGCTTCTCTGGGTCCGCCGCTTCCAAGGCTATGGCCCGAGGTAAAGTCATGGTTAGTCCGGCCAGGGCAGCCTTGCCTTGGTGGTTCCGCCAGCACTTCCAGAGGATACACCCAATAATGGTTACTGCCACCACTATACAGAAGATTGTGAGGAGGCCAAAGCCGCCCCCAAAGTTACCTATAGAAAACCATGGGGCGTGTTTGTCCACCTCGTAGCGGTCAGTTGCTTTCTTGATGCCTTTAGCCAAGTCTTTCCTGTGTTTTTGGATTCGCTTGGCCAGAGAGGATACAGGTATTCTGACTTTTAGGCTTTCCTCGATTTCCAGTAGCTCTTTCCTAATCGTTTCAGGGATAGGATCTGATTCTAACATAGTGGGTTCATTCTCGGGCCTTGTGAAATTAGCGTTCCATCCTTTCACACGACTCGCTGCTCCCAACAGGTCGTTAGGTGGATACACGACCGTGGTAATCCTGGTGCGTCGGTCACAGTTCCGTAAACTATACGGTATCCATGATCCCTGCGTCTGGAAGGCACAATCGCATTCCACCTGAACTCGCGCATAGTTTTCTATGTTCACCTCCACCGCGGGTTGATTTCTGCAAATCATTTGGCCCCGAGTGTCAGCGCTGACCACAAGCATATCTCCGTCGTCCAGATACACTGCCATTTCTCCAAAGTCTGCTTCCAAAAGATAGTCCAGTTCACATTTCTCTCGTATGGCCATGTCATCGCGTCTCAACAGGGCGGCAGTGCAGGTGTTATCCGTAATCTTTTTCATGTAGGGCAAGTCCTTACAAAGCGTGATGGTCTGCCCATAACAGCCTGACCAACTGCCGCTAGCCAGTGGTACGTAGTACTGACGGGACATGGACATAGCCACACTTTTTGGCAGATTAACAATTTGGAGAGCGTCCTTCTTTTGCCTTCCTCTAACTGGTACTGGCACAGGAAAAGTCAGTACTTCGTAGACTCTAAACAGATGTTCGTCGGCCACAACTGGTACCCTTACATACACGATAAGTTCCTGGGTGGTTTCATTAAATTTAAATGAGGGCTGACTGTTCTCATAATAGAAGGAGGGATCTGAAAACCTGGGATCATGGAACCTGGGATGGATTCCTTTCAGATACCTGTTGACTTCCAGGACCGCGCCGACCATGTACTGGCGTGGCACCAAATCCATGGTTAGTTGGCCCCGTGTCAGGTGTTGTACACCTTTCCTGAACACGCGCGTTTGCTCCACCACCAACTGGAGATACACCATTTCACCCAGTTTGTCTTCCAGAGCTACAGGTATCATGTTCAGGTACAGTTCCATCCAGTCCACCTTATGTTGGACAAGTTTCATTCTCCGGCGAGTGGTATTATGCGCCTTATTTAGTGACCTTAAATTATCCAATAGACCTATCACGACGTGGTTAACCCTTTCTACTGCCTCGTCGTGTTTCTCGTTCATCAGCGCCAGGTCTTCGATCATCTGGTCAGAGGACTCTTGTAACACTTTAATTAGTTCCCTGTTATACTTGACATCAGCTGAAAGCCCCTTGTTCCATGATGTTGGAATAGGAAAGGTCGGCCATCCTGGGTCGTCCAGCATGATGGGGAGTTTCTTCATTCTTTTGATCCTTCCGCCTGAGTCTGATTCTGACCCTTGATTTTGAGGTCGCTGTTGGTTGTTTTTAATTAGCGAGCTTAAGGTTTCATTGAGAATTTCCCTATACCGACCTTTGAGCGCCTGCGATGCCTGATCCATCCAATTCACTAGCGACCTGACGTGGTAACAGGCTCGGTCGAGAGCGTCTCCTCCCTTTAGGTACCGATGACAGACCTGGCCAAAGGTAGCCTTGATGAAGGAGCGCCTTTGGGGAATAGTGATCAGAAAGCCTTGGCGGACGTGAGTAATATCTGCGGTGGACATTAATTTCCCTGGTTTCAGTACCACCCCATATTGTTCCAAGGCTATAACTTCAGCATTAGGGGTTAGCCCTTCACGTGGGCTGGAGTCATTCCGCAACCCCTTAATGCCTCCTATCATGGCGAAAACGAACAGCACCGACCACTTCATTGTCATTGGTTTTAGCGCTAGTCCATGAAAGTCAAGTTTATAGTTTAACTAAAACATGTTCACAACAAAGTTACCTTCACTCTTCTGCGCACCACTATCATCCATGCGCCGAAGTATGCCCTCCTCTCGGGCCCCCTGGTCCACTTAGTTTGGGACATGCTCATAGAGATTTTGCCCATTGTCATTCACCACTCGCCTGATGATTCCGCTCTCGTCCTTGGTGACCGTGATCCTCAAGCCTCTCATACGTTCGCAGGACGAGGGGCGCATTGCTCTGAGGGGTCTTGGCCTAGTAGGTTCCAGTCCGAAACGGCCCCCGTTGGGTCGTACGACGGTTGGCTCGAGGGGTACGGGTGCGGCACCTGCGGTGGGTTTGTCGTTGGGAGTGGGCTCGGCCACAGTGGACCCCCCGGCTGGCTGGTTGGCGTCCACTGCTGCCGGTTCCATAGCAGTGGTGAGGGATTGGCGCTGCAGCTCGTTGTCAAGCTGCTCAAGTCTAAACAAGCGGGGTCCGCAGGCTGCAAGTGGTGGAGGAGGGGAGCTCCCGCTGGCCCGTTCCCCACCGGTGGGGTTGGCGCGCGTTGAACGGGTGCTACCTCCACTTTTAGTCCTGGAGCGGCGACGGTTAGCTGTTCCCCTCCCGATCGCCTTTCCAGAGTGGGCAGAGGTCGGCCGCCTCGTGTTGTTTGTTGTCTGGTACCTTCCCTGACGCATTTAGAGTTTTGTGTGGTTCTTTGAATGAAAGGAGCTACCTGAGTTTTAACCTCAGTTAACTGTTTGTTTGATTTTGGCACGTCCAGTCCCACTGTCCTTCTAATTTCGTCAACAGTCTCAAATAGTTGGAACAGTGGTTGCGTAAGGTCCCAGAACCAGCCGGCCTGGATCTGCACCGGTCGGTTGGCCGCTTCTCCTTTCTGAACCGGCTTGGCCAACGCCGTTAGCCTTGGCTCGGGCTCCGAGTCACTCACCTCAGATAAATTGTAAAAGTCTTTATCTGTTGTCTTCTTTTTGACTGGAATCGATTTAGCGGACTTCTTGGCTCCGCCTGCGGTCGTTCTGGTGGGCCGCCGGGCTGGTGTCCTTGGTTTCTTCCGGGCAATTCCGGCGTCGGTTGAGTCCGGACGGACACCGCCCCGGCCCGGCCAACTCCACCGCCTAAGGGTCTGAGCCGGTCGTTTCTTAGTACTCTCCTTCTCGACTGCCTTTTCTTTCATTTGGTAAAATCCTAAAAGAATGGCCCAACGAACCTTCCCTTGGTAGGCAGCGCCCTCTGGTGGGGGCGGCTAATCCGTTTCCTTCTCAGGGGGACGATGATCCTTCCCTCCGTGTCCGCAGGGAAAGTAGTGGTTCCCTTTGGATTGCTATGTGGCCGGAGGGCTAGACAGTTCCCCATGAGTCGGTGGATCAGTGTCCCAGCTAAGTTCTCTTTCTGCTCCTTCCAGGAGAAGTCGGAAGTTGAACAATTTCTATCTCCAACTTCTGTTCAGAGATAGAATCAATGTCTATCTCCGTTTCCTCCCGGGCTGGGTTGTGCGTACAATCATTCACCTGCAGCAGAGGTGACCGTCTAGGAGCAGAGTTGCGGACCGACTGGTGGATCGGCGCGGATCCCACGAAATTATAACCGATCCGCTTGTCCATGCCGTCTCCATATTTGGAGCTGTATCTTGTTTCAGGTGGGGGGGAACGCTTGCATCCGGTCCCAAGAGATGACGCCAAACCACTGGCATCTCTCTTGGTGTGCGCACCCTCCCTTTCTGCCACGCCCCTGGGCGCGGCGAGGTGGCCGTGAGGTAGGCCACCTGTTCCATTAGCGTTGATGCTAACGGTGCCGCTCCGCCGAACCTTTATTTTCACAGGGCGGCTAGATTTCCTGCATTAATCATCCATGTCGTCGCTTTCCCCGCCGTTGAACAGAGCGGCGTAGTTAGGCCGACGGTTCCGACGTAGGTTATAGCCACCTTTCGTCGGGACATGGTCCTCTCCTGTTTTTTCTGGGCTCTGTTCCGATGTATCCGAGATCGGTACATCTCCGCAGGGCAGTTTTATGGGCTTGTTGTTGCTTGGAGGGGATCTCCCTTCCAACGGCTGGCTTTTGCCCCTTCGTTTAGCTCGTTTGCGTTTCCTCTGTCCATTAGCGCCAGCTGTTCCCCGTTCACAGGCGGCTTTATTAGGAACAAAGGATAAGTTTGGTGACAGCGCGGTGTCCGCACTGGTGCCCTGACCATCAGTGATTTGCCCATCCGTTTCTGCTAAATCAGTGGGACTTGGACCAGGTTTTTGTGTAGGTACCTTCCCGGTCATAGGAACTGCATCATGCTCACGGGGACCGGTCGTTCCCGTTGAGTTTTCAGTCTCAGCACCCCTTATTTCGCCATCTTCCTCAGCGATTTCACCCGTCGGAGTGTGATGCAATTCAGGGTTTCGGTCAGGATCTGCCCCTTTTGAGTTAGTGATTTTCGCTTCTCTCACCATTTTGGGAATGTTATGAGGGACGGCGGGGGACCAAGGCCCATGTGCAGGTTTGAGTTTCGAAATGTTTACTAGATGTGGTACCTGTTTCCCAGTTTTTAAAGACACTAGTCTAACAAGGTGGTCCCCTTTTGTTTCAATTACCCTGAATGGCCCGGTATACCTGTTTGAGAACTTAGACGCTTTATTTTCACTAGCTAAAGGGTCGTACATGTATACCATATCACCTTCGTACATCTGAGTGGGCCGCGCCCGCTCATCAATTCGCAGCCTCAGATCTTTTTCATAGTTTTGAACAACTCGTTCTGCCATATTCCTAAACATAGCAATGTTGTCCTTTGTTTGCATGAAGAATTCACAGTCATTCAGCGTTTCAGGGATTGTTCCCTGCTCAGGCATTCCCATGCTAATTGGATCTCTGCCAAACAGCAAGGTATGCGGGCTGTATCCCGACCGTACACTGATTGTGGATCTAACTGTCCATAATGCAATGGGAAGTAGATCGATCCAGTTACAGTGGTCGTCAGGGATATAATAAGCAATCAGGTTTTCAATGGTTTTATGTAGTCTTTCTACTCGAGCGTTGCCAGTCGGCATTCGCCCGGTAGTGAACGTTTGTTTGCACGCTAGTCGGGTAGTAATCTCCCGGAACAGTCCTGATAGGAAGGCCGCCCCCCGGTCTGTGTGCAGACGGTTTACCCGCCCATACCGACACACTATCCCGGTTAGGAAACAGTTGGCCGCGGTTTGCGCAGTGGAGTCTTTCGTGGTGAAAGCCTCCGGCCAACCTGTTAGTAGGTCTATGAAGGTCATGATATATTTTGACCCATCCCTAGCCCTCTTTAGTGGCCCGATGAAATCACACTGTACCACCTCAAAGGGTCGAGTCGGCCTCTCCCAAGACTTAGCTAAGGCCTTGAAATGTGGGGCCCGTCTCCTTAGAGAGCAGGTTTCACAGGCCTTCACATAGTCTGCTATGTCGGCGTTCATGTTTCGCCAGTAGAATCTGTCAGAGATTTTGGTAGTGAGATTACTGATACCCACATGTCCCCCAGCCAAGATGTCATTATGTAATAGTCTCAGGACTTTGGGAATTAACCTACCCGGAACTATCATGCGGGGTTTTAGTCTGACCAGTTGGTCTTGGTGTTTGTTATACCTTTTGACGTTGAACCTACAGAGTACCCCCGGTGCTACCATTCCCACAAAATCGGCTTGGTCCATTATTCGCCTAGCTTCAAGGGGATCTGTTGGTAGGTCTCCGTCCTGAAGGTAGTCTATCAATTGCGCGCACTCTGCATCTTGGAGTTGCGCGTTCATTATCGTAGCCACAGAAAGCTCTTCATCCTGAACCTCGGCCTCAAATAACTCACATCCCACAGCGGGCTCATATTCTTCACCTGGGACATGTTCATGATAGACTCTAGACAAATAGTCCGGTAGAAAATGAGTCGCTCCTGGCTCATATATGATTTCAAAATCAAAATCTGATAGCGCTAAAGCCCACCGTCTCAGCCGGGCTGACGGGGCTTTGTAGGCACTCTGTAGCAGGGGAATCAACGGTTTGTGATCAGTCACTATTGTGATTTTAGCTCCCTGCAACATGTCCTCATAGTTCTTAATGCCTTTAATTACTGCCAGAGCCTCTTTTTCTGTTACCGAATAATTTGATTCGGCGTCACGGAGGGTACACCCCCAGAAAGCAACCGGACGGTAGATTTCATCTAGTTTATGACAAACCGCTGCACCGCACGCGGCGTCTGATGCATCAGTTAGCAGATAGAAATGCCCTCCTATATCTGGATGAATTAGTAAGGGCGGCGAGGTGAGCAGTTTCTTTAACTGTTGAAACGCTTCCTCGCAGGCCTCCGTCCACTCAAAATAGACTTCTTTCTTTAACAGCCGGTTTAAAGGCTTTGCTAGATCAGCGAAATTAGGGACAAACGATCGGTAGTAATTACACAGTCCCAGAAATGATTTAATAGTTTTCACATTATGTGGGCGGTTAAAGGCTGTAATCTTTTCTGTGGTTACCCTTTGTGTAGCCACTCCTTCCGCGTTTACTACGTGGCCGAGGAAATTGATTTCACTGCGGCACCACTCACACTTTGACGGTTTCAGTTTGAGATTAGCTCTCGCCAAAGCTTGGAGAACCACCTCAACGCTCGCCAGGTGTTCTTCAAATGTAGTGTCGTAGACGATTACGTCGTCTAAATATGCTAAGCATGTTCTAGGAATCAATCCCTTTAGCGCTATGGCCATTACCTTGGTAAACTGCCAAGGCGCGCCAACTAAGCCAAATGGTACACGCTTATACTGATACACACCCATCGGGGTTTCAAAAGCGGTATATTTTCTACTGTCTTCTTCGATTACACACTGATGATAGCCGCTCAACAGATCTAAAGCTGTCCACATAGTGGGTTTCTTGTAAGCCATATATAGGAAAAGCGAGCGAGCCGTGGGCATGGGGAATTTATCTTTAAAAGTGACTTGATTAAGCATGCGAAAGTCTGTACAGAGCCTAGGTTTGCCATCTTTCTTCTGCACTACCACCAGCGGGCTTCGCCAGGCCGATTCGCTGGGCTCTATGACACCTATATCTATGAGTTGCCTAACCTGTTCATCGATGATATCCATTTTCTGTGGAGAGTATCGGTATGGTCTAGAACTTATGACTCCCTGCGACTCATCCACAATGATTCTCATCGGCGCTATTTCACAGTGACCTAACTCTTCCATTGAGAACGCTAGTGCATTCCTGTTGTTATTAAGCATTTGTCTAAACCTTACCTGTTGTTCTTCGTTTAAGCACGACTCGGTTAGATCTATTTTACTTACATTTTCATCCATTTTACCTCGGGATTTCTCCTCAGAGGTTTGGCTTTCCATTTGCACTGCGTCTTTCATTACTTCTACAGAAATCCTACAGATGGACATTGGGGTCTCTGTTTTAGTTAGATAACACAAGTCTAGGAACTCTTCTATCTGATCTTGGTTTACCTCAGGTACTGCGCATTCTTCTGCAAAAGCTAACACTTCCTGGGGAGTGATTTCTTGCATTTCATCTAGCGGATTCATGACTTTGATCCACCACTGACTTCCCACCGTATTCACGCACCCCTCCACTAGGACAGGTGCAGTGACTGCTGGTGCGCAGTAAGCTACTGGTGAGTCTAATCCCAGCGGCTCTCGGGTGGTAACCGGTATGATGCATTCATTTCCCGGAGGGATTTTCACTGTTTCTTTGAAAACTTACATCTAATTTGTTCTAGTATTACTTGAGACGAGTTGTCTGCCAGACTGATGTTTCCTTTCGATACCTTCCATTCATCTAAAATGCATTGTTTAGGGATCTGCCGTTTACAATGGGTGGACATGAAGCAATCGCTCGCTCCTGTGTCTACCAAAGATCTAACCTCCTTCTGATCATTAAATCTTAACGTTAAGAAAAATGCTTCGTCTCCTATCTCTCTCCTAGCCGGTCCGTCCACTGCGCCTAATTCTATCGTGGAATGAACGGACCCCCCCTCTAGTTTCCCTGACTCTTTTGTTCTGTGCCACTGGCTTTACTATCTTTGTACATCCGCGGGGGTTTTTCCCTCAATCTATTCTTTAGCCACAAGCACGCTTCTGTGGAGTGACCGTGTTGTTGGTGAATGATACAAAACTTACTTTCATCGAAAGGTAGCCTGGGTCTTTCCACTTTCTGCTGAGTTGGCGGGTTCTTTCCTTTGTCTGCCTCTCTGTTCGGGGCGGTATTGGGTTTAGTCTTCTGATCTGAATTTCTTTCACCCTTCTGATTTTCATACCTATCTTTTCTCTCATAACCTTGCTGTTTATAGTTACCACTATTCTGGGGAGCTCCGCTTTGCCCTGGTTTTGGTTTCTGAAACCATGGAGCGGCCTCCAGTCGGGCCAGCACCACTCCAAACCGTTCGGAGATAGAGTTTAGGGCTGCGGTCTCCTCTGACGCTTGGCTCCCAGCCAGCTCGCTTACTGCATTAGATATTTTAGTTCCCCCTTTGCCTTTGTCCAACGACTCTAGTCTCGTTGCACAATCCACCGCTTCGGTGAACGACTTAGGGTCCAGTATAGCTACCTGTCTGGCTACGCCCTGTTTTAATCCTTCTAAAAACACAGCTAACATCATACTTTCGCTTGCTTCTGCTTTAACCTGTTTTTGTTTCAGGACACCTGCAAATTCGATCACGCTCTGGTCTTTTCCTTGTTTAAGGCCACAGAACTCTGCGTGTTTCTGCCACTTAGCTCTTCGATCACCGAAGATCTTTGTCATTTGAGTTTCTAATTTTTTAAATGTATTTTTCTCGCTTTCGGCTAAGGCCCCTGCCCAGTCGTCTGCCCGTCCCTTCAGGCCTAATAACGCCATATTCAGGAGATGGGCGTCCGACCAGTCATAGATAGCCTTTAGTCGCTTCAATTCCCTGAAATACTTTTCTATTTGCTCATCTTCCTTTCCATTAAACCATGGTAATCTAATATTCGGTCCCCTTTGATGACCGTTATGGGAAGTTTCCCGCACTGGTGAGGGTACTTGGCCCCAGGCCGTGTTTAGTTGCGGGAAGATATTCCAGAGATTTGGCTGATTCGTAGGGTTCGGAGGATTGTTCTGACCTGGTGGGCCCGGCGGACCTGGCGGGCCGGGCGGTGGAGGACCGGGTGGGTTTGGGGGGTTATTCTGACCTGGCGGGCCCGGCAAACCTGGCGGGTTGGGTTGATTAGGTTGGTTTGGGGGAACGTTACCAGGTCCTGGTGGGTTCGCCTGGTTATTCTGGCCTGCCGGAGCTTGCTGACCCTGTTGGTCACCCACTCTACCTCGGCCTGCGTTAAGATTGGCTGCGATCGCCATCGCCTGCATTAGGTAAGGGAACATGTTTTGCTCGACCCCACCCCCTGCTGGCACGGCTCGGCCAGGCTGTTGGCCCGGTTGGCCATTCCCATCATCTTGTTGCAGTCCCCCAAGGTTTACCCCAGGATTAGGCTGCTGTATTCCCGGATTCGCACCACCATCTCCCCCTTCACCAGGTTGCTGAAGTCCCCCAGGGTTTATCCCCAGATTGGGCTGATTCGGAGGGGGATTAACCTGAAGGTTTTGAGGGGGATTAGGCCCTTGTGGGTTGGCCTGATTATCCTGGCCTCCTTGGGCCTGTTGGTTAAGGGGAGGAATAAGCCCTTGAGGGTTGGCCTGATCGTTCTGGCCCCCTTGAACTTGTTGATTAAGAGGAGGATTGACTCCCTGAGGGTTGGCCTGGTCATCTTGACCTCCCTGGGCCTGTTGATTAAGGGGAGGGTTAGGCCCTTGAGGATCGGCCCGATTAATTTGACCTCCCTGAGCTTGTTGACCCCGTTGGTTGCCCCCTCTTCCCTGACCTGCTAGTGGATCGATTCCCATCGCTTGAGCTAGGAAAGGGTACAACATATTTTGTTTTATGGGCCCAAGGTCTATCCCACCTCCTGCCGGTGCGCCTCGGCCCGGTTGTTGGTCTGGGATTTGACCATTCCCATCCCCTACTAGATCCACCAAAGGTACGCCTCCTTCCGCCATATTATTTTCGTGGAGGTTTTGTATATCGTGATTGTCCCACTGTTCTTTCACAGGTATTCCCTCTACACTAATTTCGTCCTCACTTTCTTGTTTATCCTTCTTACCTGTGTCTAAAACATCCTCGGTAATAAGTTCGTATGACGACGAGGTTGATTTATCTTCTCTAGCTAATTTTCTATCAGGACTACCCCCTCTGACATCTGCGGCTGCTTGTTCTGTCTCGCTATTTTCTTCCTCGTACTCGTCCTCGTATTCTTCATACGATTCATGAGTTAGAGTGTTAAAATCTTGTGCTTTAAGCGTTACATTTTCTTCACTATCCTGATCGCTTAGCCTCTCTAAATCTATGTGCTTTTCGGGGCTTGAGTCTGCCCACTGTTTTAATATTTCGGCTGGATCAAAGGCCCGAGCTTCCGCTCTTTTACTAGCTTGGTCTAAGTTCGTTTCTACACCGTAAGTTAATCGATAGGGTTGTAAATTGCCTACTTTCTCGTTGTTTCCCTCTGCTTCCCTTCCCACTCCCCTATCCCCTCCCACTGTTTTTCCTTTAGCTACAGTGGAATAAGGAATGGACGCCCCCGGGTTGGGGTGAGTTGGTGTTACCAGTGGGTGACTGATAAACTCAAGTCGTTGGGGTAATGGATAGGTGAGAGAGCTCCCATCAGGTAGGATTACCGGGTTTTCGGGGCGTTTTCCCCCTGATGGGCTGGAGTTATCCGCGGTGTTTAGTCGTTGTTTTAGGTTTCCTGAAGAAAATAGGTTATCTTCATTGGAAACTTCCTGTTCGCTTTCACCTCCCGCTGCGGGTAGTAACCGATAAGGAACACTTTGGTTACACCACGGATTGTTCACATCAGATTCACAGGTGGAGCGAGAGCTAGTACCAGTTTCGTGGTCCGTAGGTGGCACGTACCCTGGGTTCCAATATTGCTGATATTCCGTGAGACGGTTCTTCCCTTCAACTCGTCCCGAGTGTGTTAGGGTTTCAAGTCCTTCGTCAAGAACCGGCCTATCTTTGGACCCTAGGTGCCAGGGAAATGGTTTACCTTTGCCACGGGTTTGGTAATTTTGTGCACCTTCGGGGCAGAGCTGCTTGGGTCTGGCTGCGACCTCCTGTCTCTGTGCTTCCCCGTCTAAGGGATTACCTACCAGGTGGCGGTTTTCCACATTCCCTGTATATGATGTTGACACATCGTGTCCTGCGGGCCGCAAAGATTGAGGCTTGGGGTTAGAGGAAGCCTCAAAGTCACCGGTGGCTGACATCAAGGATGAGCAAAACGGCACAAGTCATGTTTCGGGTAATCTCCACCAAATGAACTATTGTTAATGTTTGATTTAAGACTGCGTAATGTTCGTGTATATCCAAGTCTTCATGAGTCGTTTATCCAGAATGCCTGAGTAATTCAGACTGCTTTTAAAGTTTGTCCGTCCACTTCCCAATAGTTCAAAAGAAATGAACGATGAGGGAGCTTCTTAATATGAAAGGGTTTTTATTCAGTAAACATCTCATCCCGAGTCAAAGCCACCATGTATAAGTCTTCATCAGTCCACCTCCCATCTCCTATCAGCAATCAACCACATTTAGAACACGAGTTGCTCCAACACCTTCTAGACCATTCTAGTACTCAGCTCTATCACAATCCTATGTCCGAGGTAGTGGGTATTGGTAAACTCCAGTCTGTTACACGGAGCCGATGTACTTACTCCAGGTATAACTCCTTGGCTAAACTTACTTAGCTGACATTCTCACTAAAACTAACTGCTCCCCACTTTGCAACACCTTTTATACTGGTTAACAGGTGGCGCTAGGAGCGCAAGATATTTCTTTCTAAGAGTAGACTAGAAGTAGACTTGCTAAGCCTGATCCTTGTTGGATTATATAACATGACAATATATTAAAAGTACTAAGCCATTAGTACACTATGGGCCGTCACTAAAGCCGGTCAACGAAAAGCGACGCGGGAAAACCCATTCCCACTTCTGGTACACCGTACTTCTAGTCACGTGATAGCTCGGGGATTCCCTTCCGGCGGGGAAACCCCCCTCCGTCGACAGAGTCCAGGGTCCGAGAGAAAGACGACAACGGCAAGGCTTTCCAGGCTCCAGATCTACACGCGACTTTCCCTCCGTGAATACAGTTTGTTCAGGGACATCACATCTCAGCCCCCAGCCCTCGTCCTCCCTTTCTGGCCCCAGTTTCTCGGGGTGTAGGAGACTTCGCCCCGTGGTAGTTGAGGACTGGGCGGGGCAGCATCCATGGCCGGCCGGCCTCCCTCCGCCCCCCTCCCGGGGGACCAGGAATACCCGCCCTTCGTCAAACTGGGGGTGTCCAGGTTCGACCAGGTAGGGCCAGCGTGCGACCAGCATTGTTCTCCTGATCACGGGTGAAAGTTCAGAGTCTGAGAGTTTTTATCAGTGATGACAGTCAGCAGCTAGGCCTAGGGGCCCAGTCCTAGCTGGCTGGCACAGTACAACTACAACTTACAAGGCAAACTTAGCTACAGTCCCTGAGTCAGGGCTACAGTATGGATCTAGAACTAGAAGTCTTTTCTATTTACCATTTATTATTTATTTATTTATCTTTTTTTATTTTTTATTTTTTCTTTTAAGATACTTTCATTTATACTGAAAGAACATACAAGTTAGCTTGCGCCAATTGACATTGCCTTCCAGTTATCAATTTAAATAGAAAATTCAATATTCAAATTAAATAAACTTGAACCGGTGATGTCATTAGATAAGACTAAACTCATGTTACAGTGGTCAAAGACTGGAAGTCTCAATTTAAGATTTTTGCCTTTATTTCAGATGGGTTTTTTTCACGTTATCACCCTAGCCCTAAAAATGAGTTTTAAAATAATGTTCTCACATTTTTTTTCATAGAAATTTTAAGAGTATTCCAAATTGTCCTCCGTGAGTTACAATTATTTTTCATTTATCCTATTTACATCTCTGGAATTTAAATATACCGGGCTCGTAGACAGTCAAACCTAGGTCCAGGCCGTTATAAATAGAGCCGTTTGTTGAAGTCCATGTGATGATGAGCGGTTTTGGCACTGTGCCAATCTGGTCGAGGGCAACTCTTGTGTAACCCTGTTTTAGGGCAGTAGCCGGCCTAGATCTGACAACCCCTCATCATGTTAGCCTCAGAATGCCTAGCTAGCTAGGCCACCAGAGAGTGTCGGAGATGGTAGAGTGAGACGTCAACGATGTAAATGATCATAAAATACTATTAGAAAAATAATGTTTAATGCTATAAATTGAGTTCTTAAAACATCTATATAATCTTGTGTAAAAGCAACATTATTTTTTAGATTCTTCTTCATGTCTCAATCTTCGAGACTAACGCCTGCACGTCCACCAATGGCAGAAAATTTTGTATAAGTTGTATAAGGGCCAACGATTTTCAGGGAAAAATTAAAATCAGCCCGGATGGCTGACAAATTTTCAAAATTAAACACGAATATAATGAACGCTACTGTATGTTTATGGTTAATTATAGTTATAGTGAATTGTCCGAGATAATCACTGTAATTAATATTATTCCTAATGGGTGCTAGTCGAGTGGTAAGTGAGTCCACGAGATGGGCGCTCAATCCATAACATGAACAACGCTTGGCAGTAGGGTAAGTTTATTGGTGGATACGGTGATGCGTACAATTGCCAGTGAAGAGATGATAAGTTCCTAGGTGTTATAATTCCAATTCAGCGTAGAGTAAGCTTTCTCCTCGGAGTCCGCCTAATCTCACCTTCAGCTGTAGTGCGGTAGTACCGTGTAAGTCACCAGATGTCCCTGTGGTTGCGTAGCTATCTAAAACCCCTCGAATCTCTCGATCCGTATTGTCTAAACGTTAATGAATTTCTCTCTGCTCTTACACTGTGTTCTCGCTTCTTATAGCAGTCTAGTATTGATTTTTACCCCAGGCATCGACGCCTGTTTGGAGGTGTACCCTGCTGAACATTGCCATCAGGTATATTTACACCTACCAGCAGCACCTGCCATATTTATACTGTGTATTATCATAAGCTAAGTAATTTGGAAGAATTCTTATTATCCTCTCTATTCAACTGGTGACCTTTACACTCTTTCGATTATCATGCGCAAAGTAAATGAGTTAATTTCTACCTTTGTGCAATAAGGCCCATCGGCCCTGATGGTCAACTGTTTTGAAAATTAGTCTCGACCACTGTGTCGATGTTGTTTGTTTTATTATTTTCTTGAAACAGACTTTTTCCAAAGTATTTGTCAAATTTTCATCCCCTAAAGGGCCTTTGTATTTCAAACTACATTTTCCCGAGATCAAGGCTAATGTGTTTCATCTTACTATACCTGGGCCTAAAAGAAAGGTTATGTTCAGGAAATATATTTAATGTTCAACAAATGCCGGAGAGGACATTTGACGTTAATTCATATTTTTCAACAATGCCCGAGTCTAAAAGATAAAAAGGAAAGATATTGACCTAGGGGTCTTCTTGTTTTTTTGGTTTTCTATTTTTGTTTTTGTTTGTTTTTGTTTTTTTCGTCTTTTTATCCCGACAAATGTTAGCTGAACACACCTTTTTAACAGTGTTCGAAATTAAGGATTTATTTTATGCACACACTGGGTGCATAGGGGTTAGAAATCATGCACCCGGCTATCTATTTATGTGCACACCTCTATATAAAGGTATTTATACTGTTCAAAATCCATGCATACACCGGGTGCATGCCTCCCAAAAAGTATGCACCCTGCAGCCAAATTGTGCACACAGGGTGCAGGGTGCGCCCTTAATTTCGAACACTGTTTTATATTTTTACCTATTCAAATAGTGCCTGTCTTCCGATTAGATAACAGCTTTCACATATTCGCAACGAAAATAATGTGAACATTTATTGCTACATTGTTCAGTGTTCTGCCTTGTTTCACTTTTCTCCCACAAAGTCATACCTCAGGTTCAGTGTAGGGTTGATACTAACTTTTATTGGTTTCGGCCAACAGGGCCGAGGGGCCTTTTATTCATGTTTAGATGAGAAAATGTGCCGGCCATCCAGGCAAATTTTAATGTGTTTTCCGCAAAATTTGTTAGCCCTGATCCAAAATTATCGGCCATTGACTTACAGGCAGGTATTAGTTTCAAACACTGCATGTTCTTTTTCAGTCCAACTTCTATGGGAGATGGCGACATTTCTGTGACGTCATAGATCCTCGAACGCTGTTTACGTCAGAGGTGAGAATTTCTGTTTTCAATCTGATTTCACTTTACTTTTGGTATCTTCTATAAGTATGCAATATTTATTGTTAGTATTGCCGTGTTTACGGCAGAGTTCGATAAGCACTATGGGATTATGGGACACCAGTAAGTCGTGTATAAATACGTGCAAGCAAACTGAAACGTTAAAACAAATCTGATGCATCTAATTATCAAAAATAAAAAGATTTAAAAAAAAAATTAAAAAAAGGATTCGTCAATAGAATATTACTTGCGGACCCCTCTGAGACGCAAGTCCTGGGCCTTGAGACTTCATTTAGTGATGACATCACCACTGCCATGTTTCACCCTGTACCTAGCATAGGAAAAAAGGTCATTTTGTCACCTATTTCGGAGGTGAAGTTTAACCGCCTACAGCCTTAAAAATACCATCAACATATGTGAAAACATCTCAACCTTTCCCGTTTGGCATACTGACAAGAAATATGAAGTATTAAAGGCTGGGTATCACAGATTTCAATTAGCAGTCTGAGTAAAGTCCTGTGTGTATATCCCTAAGCCTGAGGCAAGGGGACCCCCACTCTAGAGTTAATCACTTTCACATGTGCTGCCCTGACTAAGGAGATGTAATCTGATAGGAACAGGGGGGTCACTCTAGGCCATTATTCCATGTATGACTCTAACATAAGGTAGTATATGGTGTATAAATCACTCTCTTCCCGGCTTCTGAATAGTCTTCAAGGCCTGATAATTATGAGGTCAGGTTACTATTAAATTTTAATGACTGGACAAGGGGTATGAGCGGTGTTGAAATACAGAAGATGCTGGTAGAAATGATAGCATTTATTAGCTTAGATCAGACAGCTAACTTCGCGCACCACGCGCCACATTGGAATGACCTACTTCTGGTACTCGCCGGGAACAAGCTACAGTTCAGTGAAAGCACATATTATCGCTCAGTGCAACGAAGAGCAGGTAAACACAACAAGTGGCCACGGGAAATTGTCACTATAGTGTCATTTTTCCCTACCTACCAGCAAAATACTTGATACAAAATTAAAACCTGGGGGCCGCAAGGGGAGCATATATAATATATATATGCTCTCAGGGGACCGCCTTCTTGCTTAAAAAGGTTCTTGATGTTGTATTTATAGATATGTTGTACGTGTATTTGTTATTATATTAAGTGACATGGTAAAAGTCGGACGTGTTTATTTGCAGGCCAAGTTACAGAAGTCGGTCCAGCTGCTGGAGGACTTTAAGAGCGGGAACCTCCCCCCCGGGATCTCAAACAAAGACTTATGGGAGGCGCAGAAGATCAAACAGGTCAGACTCCGTGATCAAACCTCACTCGTTGTAGAAAAAAGAAATATTAAAAAATCAGATAGTATTTGTGAACTAGGTGTAGTTTGTGAGCTGGGCTAGAAACTAGGCACGGCGATTCAGCCAGTTGTAAAAAATATCAAATTCTAAAATATCTAGAAAAAGTGTACAATAAAAGACGTTACAAATATAAACAAGATTTACAAATTTAGATAAATTTTGTTAACTATCACTATATCAGAAATGTTATTACATTACATCTTATGAACCTAAGAAAGTAAATATTTTCAGAGAGATATTTGTTGTATTATAAAATGATAATTCTGTCCGATTATAAAATAAAAAATACGTGGCCTTCGTAAATATTAAACTGTATTTTAATTATCTGCAATAGAATTATTCAGTCTTAGGTCAGTCTTGAATTGGGCTATTTTCACCATTGATTTTGTTCACACTAATCGAACTCCCTTTTGTGCTATTAAAAACAAACTTCCTCTCGTGCAGGCCATCATCCACCCCGACACGGGGGAGAAGGTCCTCATGCCCTTCCGTATGTCCGGCTTCGTCCCCTTTGGGTCGCCCATCGTGAGTAGGAGTTTTGTTACTAAGAAGATAAATCCTGGATATTTCTCAGGATAGGAAAATTCATGTGTCCTCAACGAGTAGATATTAAGTAATCTCTCAAATACTTACCAGCGAAATATTGCCCTGATTGCTGGTTAAGACATTCGGAATTTTCTCTACGATGTGGACAGCCTAATTGTGAATGTAAACAATCAGAATTCTGCTACTCGTCTTCTAGCAACCAGAAATTTGGCCGAATTGCCCTAGCCTGTTTCTGTAGGCTTTGGGTAGTTTGCTAGATAAGGACCTTATGCAAACATCTTTATAAAGATATGACCATACCTTTTATTCCAAGATAATGATGATCACGTGCACTGACCTTTTGCAAGAGGATAAGAGCTAACACGTTTATTAAAAAAGAATTATGCTAGAATTCCCAATTTTATTTATGAAAATATACCTTTTATATTTTTGTCTGGCATGATAATTATATAATCAAATGCACTGACTTGTTTCCGAAGGATGAGAGCTAAACTATTAATAAAAATATCTATATCAATGCGTCTTTACTACAATTCGGAATTAACTCTAGCTTTCTCCCTTTCTTGTTTAAATGTACCTGCTAGGTTTTGATGTTGGCAAAGAGTTGCTTAACCATGGACATTATTTTTCACTAAATATCTGTGCCTCTGTTGAGAAGAAGCGACCGTTCCGGGTGAAGGGTCAGTTTTCTCTTGAAGCATCAGGCAGAGATACGTTTTCAGAGTCCAGATTTCTGTTACTGACGTCTCTCCTCTCTTCCTCTCTGTCCGTAGGTCGTGGGTCTCCTGCTCCCCAACCTGACCCTGGGTCAGGCAGCTTTCTGGCAATGGCTGAACCAGAGTCACAACGCATGCGTCAACTACTCCAATAGGAACGCCTCCAAGGTAAGGTGAAACCAGGAACATGTGACGAGGGTAAGGTACAGGTACCTCATGCTTAGTAGGTATTTGACCTGGACCCCCACAGCATTTAATATCAGAGAAAGGGGACCCTACCGTTTCTTTAGTCCGTCGCACCATATGTTATGTAGGGTCTATTAAGATAAGAAGACCCACGGGGGTCGTCAGAGGGTGCCTGTGCAACCCATGGGGGATTGTCACGTAGCGAGGGCGAAGTGACGGGTATGTATGATCCCCTTGGGTCGTACAGGCACCTGAAGACAACCCATAAGGGTCTTCTATATTTAACACCCAAACAAGGTTCCAAATATGGTAAAAAAAATACTGTAAATGAGGGGCGGTACGTACAGCATGTCACTATGCCGCTTGTACGTACCGCTCCTCGGCAGTGCGGGTGATAAACTAAAAGAAATGATAGATCAACTAACCATTTAATAGACACGGGATCTTGGAGTCCTCCACCAAGTAAAATCCCTTAATAAGGAAATTGTTATGTAGGCTACAAGAGCGCCTTAAGCCCTGTGCACGTTCTCACCCAGTAGTCGGATGTCTTTAAAACATTGATATGATGGCCAAAAAACAACAAACTAAATATGCAACGATGGCTAGAAGACCACCGGAGAGCCTCGAGATAATTTCGATTCTTTATAGAATTGAAAAATTGTAAAGCTCTTTAGAGAAAAGTTTATTTCCAACATTTTGATAGCTCATGACTTGCATCTCTGCAGGATATATAGAAATAAAGTAAGTTACCATAGACATACAACAATGGACCAGCATCAGACAAGTGTTCATCCAGATATTCTGATATAACTGTATCCAAGTCATTCTCTTATTTATAAGTCATAGAGGCGTATTGTAATATGTCTATGGTGTTGTATCACTAAAACGTCCTGTCTAGCTCTTTATGCACCATAAGCATGAAACCATGTTTGTTATAGTAAAAGTAATAAACAGAAAATAATTATGCTCTTGGCAATAAAGGTTAAAAAAGGAAACTAAATTATGTTAAATTCAGTCCCTGTCTTATACATTCAGGAAGAGTATGGAGTGTATCTTTGACTGCTCTTATGTAATATTATTCCGTGTACAGATTGCCTTGTTTTTTCTCTTTTATATGATACGACAGGTCTATTTATTCTTTAAAAATGGGGTTTAAATGCATTTTAATGATTTTCATGATTTTCCGTGGAAATGACATTCAGTGATTGGTATGCCTGACAGATTGTCTTGTTTTCTTTCAGCCGACCCCCACGTCGCGGTTCGTTATGGGGTACGTGGGTGCAGTGGGCAGTGCAGTATCTATAGCCGTATGTCAGTTTCATTCCAAAATATGATTTATCCTGATTATATTTATGTAGTTTTTTTCCCTCACCGTATCCATATATATACAATGTATATATATATATATATATATATATATATATATATATATATATATATATATATATATATAACGATTTTATTCATCCTGGCACAAGATTGAGTCGCCTGAGTATTCTTCTTATCTGCCAGCCATAACTTACCTAATACATCATTTCCAGCCAGTTAGTCGTTACATATCATTTTATTTCCCATGTAGAAAACATCGTGAAGTTTCTTAGACAAAAAGAACTTATGCTCAAGGCAGTCATGGACAAATGTTTACAGAGAACTCATTTTCTTGTTTTGTTTTAGAATTAAGTATATTTACAACTTTCAGATTACATATTTTGAGTTCTACATTCACTAACAGATTGGTTTGAGCTTGTTCATCCGCCGTGCCAATGCCTTGAGTCCGGCCGCTAAACTCCTCATACAGAAGTTTGTCCCCTTCCCTGCAGTCGGTGAGTAGCTGGGATCACCTTAGTAGTCAACATGGAGGAGGATAAACTCCCAGTGTTAGTGTGAAGCCCCATACCCACTAGGCCATTTTCCCGGCAACTGGAGATGGGTGACTGGCAGAATCGCTGGTAAAATTGTCAGAGGTTCAGATCACCAGTCAGTATGTCATAATGAAATGTACACGTTTGATATGAATCGTTGCTAATGTCGGCCGATTATTCTGGTAGAATCGGCCAACTTTAGCGCCGATCAGTCGGCCAACTTTGTCAGAATTGCCTAGTGGGTATGGGGCTTTAGGTTAGTAGGCCGACTATCTTTGTTTATGGAGTAATTTATAGTAACTTGAAAAGTAGGGAAAAAAGACAGAAAAGAGGGGTTCAGGGGCTGTTCTCCCGATTTCTAACCAATATTTGCAGCAAATATTCAACAAAACTGATAATCAAATCAATATTCTTGTCGGAGAAGTAGTCTTATAATTCTTGTATACACTTTGACCGGCGCTGGCATCCGAGTCTAATCCCCTCTTGTTGTGGTATGTTGACCAACGATTGGCTCCCAATAGCTGCACATAGAGCCGAAAGCGCTGTTTGTGAGAACGCTGTATTACTCCCTACTTTTCCTCAATTTTGTCAGAGACCCTACATGTATAGATAGTATATATCGAGACTGGAAAGCTTCTCTGTGGCCCTATGTGACCATTCCCTTGGTGGCTGGTTGGATCAACTATGACTAGGGTTTGGTCATTACCAATGTAATTTTGGAATAGCAAGTGGCACCACACTGGCTATTTTTACCATAGTCATAATGGTCAATCCAACTCTACTCCAACCACATCCTAGGTGGCAGGCCTGTAGCACATAACAGGTTTCCCCTGGCTTTCCAGTCTTGATATATACTATATATACATATATGGTCTCTGACTTTGTGTCTGTTTGGTTAACTATATTTGAAAACAAAATCAATGATATGTTAGACAAGTAAAACAATATGTACTCAAGATCCCAAGATCCAGGCACTATTCCTACATCAAACTCTTTCTTGTCCCAAAGATATTTTGAACTGGCTATGTTGTTGCGTTTTTAGATTTATGTCACATTTTTTTCATGTTTCTGGACCTCAGCCACGGCCAGCACGTGTAATGTGGTGCTGATGCGCAATAGCGAACTCGCTGAGGGCATTGATGTCTTCGACAAACACGACAAGGTCATCGGCACGTCCAAAGTCGCCGCTAAAAAGGTGAGCAATAATACAGTGGTTCTGGAGTGCCTATACCGAGAACATGAAACTCATTTTTCTATATAATGCACTTCATTAAAAATAAGTAAAATTGGAAAAATTGTTGTGAAGAGGTGAAACCAAAGGCATAATTAATGGTCTTACTCAATACTGTCAACTAAATGCATAACCTGGTTTTATACATACTTTCAAGCACCTCCGAACAAAGAGCATAGTATATATTGTTTCAGGCCCTTCCCTTTCAGAGGGCAAGATTATTGTGAAGTATATTGTCTACTCTTTCTGACCTTTGTGTATCCTACATGACTGTCTTTATAACATAGCCTTGATCCATATATAATACACCGTTTGGACTTTGTGTACCCTATTTGACCTCATCTCCAGCCCTCCAGGAGACATCCTTGACCCATATTGTATTAGATCCTGTGACCTTCATGTACTTGTTTTGACCTCTGTTTGTCGTCTTTCAGGCCCTCCAGGAGACGGCCTTGACCCATATTGTATTAGATCCTGTGACCTTCATGTACTTGTTTTGACCTCTGTTTGTCGTCTTTCAGGCCCTCCAGGAGACGGCCTTGACCCATATTGTATTAGGTCCTGTGACCTTTGTATACCCGTTTTGACCTCTGTTTGTCGTCTTTCAGGACCTCCAGGAGACGGCCTTGACCCATATTGTATTAGATCCTGTGACCTTCATGTACTTGTTTTGACCTCTGTTTGTCGTCTTTCAGGCCCTCCAGGAGACGGCCTTGACCCATATTGTATTAGGTCCTGTGACCTTCATATACCCGTTTTGACCTCTGTTTGTCGTCTTTCAGGCCCTCTAGGAGACGGCCTTGACCCATATTGTATTAGATCCTGTGACCTTTGTATACCCGTTTTGACCTCTGTTTGTCGTCTTTCAGGACCTCCAGGAGACGGCCTTGACCCATATTGTATTAGGCCCTGTGACCTTCATGTACCTGTTTTGACCTCTGTGTGTCATCTTTCAGGCCCTCCAGGTGACGGCCTTGACCCATATTGTATTAGGTCCAGTGACCTTCATGTACCCGTTTTGACCTCTGTTTGTCGTCTTTCAGGTCCTCCAGGAGACGGCCATGACCCATATTGTATTAGGTCCTGTGACCTTCATGTACCCGTTTTGACCTCTGTGTGTCGTCTTTCAGGCCCTCCAGGAGACGGCCTTGACCCACGTTGTATTAGGTCCTGTGACCTTCATGTACCCGTTTTGACCTCTGTTTGTCGTCTTTCAGGTCCTCCAGGAGACGGCCATGACCCATATTGTATTAGGTCCGGTGACCTTCATGTACCCGTTTTGACCTCTGTTTGTCGTCTTTCAGGCCCTCCAGGAGACGGCATTGACCCGGATGGTGTTACCGGCCCCTATACTCATCATTCCCCCTGCCATCATGGCCATGCTGGAGAGGTGAGCCGGTCTATAGATATTTCTGTAATTACATTAGAAAGATATTGCCTCGCAGGTTAAGATTTAGATTGTTTTGTTTTTTTCATTTATGTCATTTTTAATGACTCATTTACACATATTTATGTATTTAATTGTTTTAATTATATGTGTTGTCAGCATAATGTCAGTTTTCATCAAAGGAAAGTTCGGTCATGATTTGAAGAAAGTACATTCATTTAATAGTAGTTCGCAGGTAGGAAGTAGCATATAGAATGATTATATATACAGTATATAAGCCAGCATTTTACCTCTGTTTCCTTGGTTTAAGGACGGCATTCCTGAAGCGGAACCCCCGTTTGCACCTGCCGTTCAACGCCCTCACCTGTACGCTGGCCTTCGGCTTCGCCCTGCCTGTAGCTATCGCCCTCTTCCCGCAGGTTTCAAAGGTGAGAAGAGTGACGGTGTCAAATATTCTCTCCATGTCTCTATATGGAGTGTGAGAAGAGTGAGGGTGTCAAATATTCTCTCTGTGTCTCTATATGGAGTGTGAGAGAAGTGACACTGTCAAATATTCTCGCCGTGTCTCTATATGGAGTGTGAGAAGAGTGACGGTGTCAAATATTCTCTCCATGTCTCTATATCGAGTATGAGGATAGTGACGGTGTCAAATGTTCTTTCCATGTCTCTATATGGAGTGTGAGAAGAGTGACGGTGTCAAATATTCTCTCTGTGTCTCTATATGGAGTGAGAAGAGTGACGGTGTCAGATATTCTCTCTGTGTCTCTATATGGAGTGTGAGAAGAGCGACAGTGTCAAATATTCTCTCCGTGTCTCTATATAGGGTGTGAGAAGAGTGACGGTGTCAAATATTCTCTCCATGTCTCTATATGGAGTGTGAGAAGAGCGACAGTGTCAAATATTCTCTCCATGTCTCTATATGGAGTGTGAGAAGAGCGACAGTGTCAAATATTCTCTCCATGTCTCTATATGGAGTGTGAGAAGAGCGACAGTGTCAAATATTCTCTCCATGTCTCTATATGGAGTGTGAGATCACACACACACTTCAGATATTTTTACTGAGTTATCATTTCAGCAGAAAAAAGTCATCATTAGTTTTTCACGCTGTTGTTTTTCAGTGATCATTAAATGATGTATCTTCGAAGTCACAGTTATCTTACTGATGGCACACGTCTACTGGTTATTCTTACTTTTCACTCAATTTTCTTATTTCTCTTTTGTAAGCAAATATTTTACATTGTTTGTATTTCTGAGTGAGTGATCGGGAACTTTCTATCAGTTATCAAGGGAGGGTATTGGGGGTGAAAATTCCATTGTGTACAACTGCCCGAGCCAGTTAAAGGTGAGGGGTTTGTGTTGGAAATTATGAAAGAAAATAAAACATGCTCATGTACTAAATGTTAGTCTCTTAAATCCGCCCGTTCTTCAGTCGGTAAAAGCATTCCAATCTTTTCAAATGTCAGTAAATTGCAACAAAACCTCCATTTCAGATTGACCGAGCTAAGTTGGAACCAGAGATCCAGTCAGCGACGGACGAGGCCCAGCTTTTCTACAACAAGGGTCTGTAGGACACGGCGCAGAATACCCAACCTCTACTGAGGAGTACCAACAATATCATAGTCACACAAAGATAGGAAACTCCCGCCGTCATCTACCCCACCGCTACCGAGGAGTACTAACAATATCATAGCAAGTGTGGAAGACAATATGGATATTGATATAAGAAGGACCGTGGGGGTCGTCAGAGGGTGGCCGTATGACCCAGAAGGGTTCATCACAGCCTGAGGGTGAAGCCTGAGGTACGTACGATCCCCATGGAGTGTACGGCCACCCAAGGATAACCCCTAAGTATCTTCTATATTAATACCCACAAAATATTCAAAAGGCGTTGAAAATTATGAAATCAAGGAGCGGTAAATACAGCCTGTCAGTACGCACTGCCCACTATATGCACCGCTCCTCGGCCAAGCGGTTATAAAACCTTGTGACATAAGATGGGCTTAAATGAGTACATCTTTATCTAGGTTTCTAGATAATGTAGACTGTAGAACATTGTTATAGTTTTATTACATTGGTGCAAAAATCAGATCCATATCGTATCAAAGGCAAACAAGTTAAATATCACTGACTTATATACGACAACCTTATAGTTGAATCGTTACCTACCAAGTTATACCATACTAATGAACAGAATAAGGGACCAGGATTATTAGGTGCTGCAGGGGGGACACTTAGTCAGCTAGCACGTTTACACCCTGTATATACATGTTCTAGTATTTTTAAACCACTTTGTTAACCCAAAGGAGAGTGGGGCTAGATTGTAAGTCAGGGGCGGATCCAGGAGGGCGGCCAGACGGGCCTTTTCCTCCACCCTCCGCTGTTGAATCATGTTTTTTGGGGGCCTCCTCCCCCTGTACATTCATGTTTGTGCCCCCCCCCCCTCCCCCACCCTATACATTTCTGGATCAGCCCCTGCTGTATGGTACGTTTCCCCCTCCCTAACTCTATTAAAATCTGTTTTGGAGAATGTACGTTTCTCATGTGTTTGTAAAGGACTACATTGGTACATATGAAATGATGGTTGTATTTTGTTATGGGACATTGAGCGTGTTAACTCGTTGGCTCTCACAGTCTCAGTTGTATATTCACACATATACGTTGTTCAGTCCTACATCAGTGAACTTATAGTCTGTCAGTTGTCATGTAGAATAGGCTTTAACGAGAGGTAAATGGTGATAACAGTTGGCGGCGTCGTCAGCAGTGAAGAGCTTTAGTCTTGGATTTGTCACATGTGAGTTAGGGATACACAGGTTTGCTATATCAATGCTGGATATATACGGATATAGTGTTCTCCAAATCCTAGGCCGGTATAATACGTACTTTGAGAAGTTGGAGGCAATAAACACAGGCACACCAATGTGTAAAGGCCATATTCCACTTTGCGGTGGGGGACCATTTGTAGTGGCTTGTTCAGCCACCGCAAGTAATTGGCGTTTCAGAAACGAACATGTTCGTTTCTGCCACCGCAAGCAATCCATAGAAAACCTATATAAATCCACTTGCGGTGGTCCTTGCATTGACCCAACGCAAGTAACAACACAAGTGAATCCCCATATTCCACCTTGCGGTGCCCTGTTTTACTAGTGGTGGGTCAAACACCGCTAATTTATTGCCCACCGCAAGCAATACGCCATATAGTGGAATATGGCCTTTAGGTGTAGGGGACGCTACACCTTGGGCCAGGCTCTCGGTCAGAGCATGAACTGAAGAAAGTATCATCTAATGAATCAAGGGCAAAACGGTATGGCTTTACCACTGATATTTCTATATTTTATAATCCTAGTCCATGACAGTATTGTCTAAGGTTGTTCCTGTATCTGTAGCCACGTTCACGTTCAAACTTACAAATCCCTGTCTCTATATATTATTGTTATTGTTACTAAGGAATATAGCGTTATAATTGTAGAATCAATTGGCATGTACACTTCTAAATGATCGTGTTTTCCATTGTGTCAGAATCTATGTGTCAAATATATTTCTAAGTATTCATGACTTAATAGTAGTAGTAGATCTTTTATTGATAATCAAGAAGTCAAATTTGACTTATATGACATGTAAAGGGGTGTACTTACTCGCCGACTTCAGTTTGTGGTCAGCGTCAAAATATCAAATGTGCTTCATATGGGTCGGTATCGCCATCAGCCGACACCGACTTGACGAGGCATACCCACACATAATCGCAGTGTTTGCCAATAACATCAGACATCCGGACATGTCTGACGTACGTCTGACGTGAGCTGATCAAGGTGTCTATATTAAAGTATTGCATGTCGACCAATGTCCGATGTGTGAACAAGTTTTTGGTATAGACTGAATCGGCAGGTTCATCCACAGGGAATTTGTAAATTTTACCAAAACACAGGGAGTTTTATTTGGCCAGGTTACCCCGGGTTCTGAAATTCCTGAGGAATTTGACTTCCTGTTAGGTTGTTAAAAAAAAATATCTACATACAAAGGCTTTAAAATTTTAACATTTGCTGAATATGAGGCAGGAAAAGATTTCTACGGGACAGGGCAATCTCAGGGAAAACACAGGGAATTTGAAGATGAAATTTGGGTGTGGACCCTGATCGAGTCAGACCTAGCCTTGGTGTGCAGCCTGAATTGAAATGTGAGCCTGGTTCCTAGTTCTGGCAACCTTCACCTTGGCAGCCTTTGGGTCCACCTATCCAAGATGGTGACAGCAGAGTATGTAACATTAAAAGTGGTGCACTTTAAAAGTTTACTATAGACTTCCTGTTTTTCTTTTATGTGATCATGAGGTTGTTGGGAATGATCAGAAACATGAATCAGACAGGCACACTATAAAATGAACAAAGTGCGCCTACGTTTCAGTATTAGCTGCCCATTACTAGGAACCGGGCCTACTCTTCAGATAGGCCCATGCGTCCAGGATAAGTCAGACAATGAACACGAACTGACCGTGCCGAAACCATTACAACGCCCGTGGCTCCTCGCTTTGTCTGTTGGCAGGATGTCACATGTTTCAAATAAAGACATTGAAGGCATTACTTGTTTTCTCACTGTTTTCTATTCTTTATTACAAATTTATATATATTTTTTTCAATTCTAAGGATTTAGTTATACCAGCTTTTTCTGATTTCTTTATGTCTAAAATATTTTGTATGTGTGTGGATATTATAAACGCCTGGCTTGCTGTTTGAATGCGCTCAAGAAAACTGGGATTCCAGAAACTCCAGATTATTTGGGGTCCCAAGGGTTTTCGCATATTTTGGCTTGGGGGAGTTTATTTGAGAAGATCTAATAATTAAAGGGGGATGTTTAGGGTACTATCAAATGTTGCGTCATAGTTATCTTGCTCTTACATAGTTGTTATTTGCTGAAAGGATCGGGTCGTCTCAGGGCCACCCTCAATACACCTTCCTGGGGCCCACGTTCGCTTCGGGGCGCCCTTGGGTTGGCAGGTACTCAAGGAGCCCTAGGATCTCTGTGTCTCAGTTGTGACCCCTCCTTGAGTGTTCGCAAACGTCATACTGCTAGGTTGTTCCAAGCACAAGTTGATAAAAGTTGAGGGCCTTGAATGATAATGCATGGTTTATTTTGGGTTAACAAGCCACATTTAAAGGCTACAGGTGAATTGCTCGATACTGATCAGCTTAAACCATAATTATCACATTACATAAATCCGTAAATCTTGTGTTCCCCAATAAACCTCACGTTTCATCTGCTCTATTTTCTTACTTTCAGGTTATTTTTAGCTAGGTATTTACTTGTTTTGAGTATTTGCATCATTCAAGTGTCTCTCATTACTATCCATAATAATTATACAATTATTACAATATAGTGTAAAATGATGATGATGATGATGTGTTGGAGTTTAAGGTCTATTCAGCATCTTTCAATATATCAAGACCAACTCAGGCTTTTAAATGTTCACAGTTGTATGATTGAATCTATTGTGATGGAAATGACGGTAAGGCCAGGTCAAGGAGGAAAAAAGAATATAGCGAATTATAGACCATTGGCCAGGTGGTGTAACAGGCACATGCCAGGCTTGAACCCAGCCTGGCCTAGTGGAAGGCTACTACACCATCCCGTTCCCCTCTATTGTTAAATGGCAGCACAGTCTACCTTGACAACGCTGAATGGTCAATATGTAGCTGTCAGACTCTTAGTGACTCCAGTGACGTCAATTGCACAGCGTCTATAGTCCTGATTTAGTTTGCACTTAACGGTCCAATGTATGGTAGCACCATAGCTTTCAGGGTTAACAAGATACGGATGGGGCCATGTCTTGGTTATACATTCATTTATTTAGAGTGGTCGTCACAGGCCTAGGAGGGTGGTATTGTATTTCCTTGAGATATCTTCTACAAATCTGTTGAATAATTTCTTGCTGCATCTGAAATACAAGTTAAAAAATAGATTAGAAAGTAAATTACTTTCATAGTCATCAATATTACCATTTGTGTACGCAGAAGTCAGATGCCAGGATCAGTTTAAGGTACCGATGAGAAGTAAGTAAGATTATTGACTAATATTTCTGATATTGTATACATATTTTGGGAAATCAAATGGGGTTCCAGACACATAGAATACCCCTTGGCTAAGCCACTAAACACTCACCAACTATAAATGTCCAGTTAATCAAAGCCACATAGACTTGAGGTTCAGGAACTGGGATGTAGGAGACCTAAATGCCCAACTTAACGTCAGTTGTCAGTGGTCTAATGCAGTGCCCACTGACACCCTGAGAGGTACATGGACGACTTCTATACCATACTAGTAAATATCCATTCCTTTCTCGTAGGTGAAATGTTTCCTCAGCAACCATTTGTAGTAAACTGTGTCTAAGAATTCTGATTTAAAACTTAGGTTTTATTCAATGTGAAACTTTTTATTCTATTTTTTTCTAATTTTCAAGATTTTATAAAACAAGAACTAAAACCTAGATTATTATTATTCTTTTTTTTTTTAAATTATGACCTAGATATTAAATGTGATACACATGTGCGTTACAATTCTATATATATAAAGCGAGATATTTGTGGCTATGGGTGAGGACGTACCCCTCGAGCACGGCATGGTGGCGGGAGAAGCGTCGGGCAGCCCTGCTGGAGGTGTGTGGTACATGGACCAGGAACAGGTCAGCCAGCACCACAAGCCTGTATCTGTAGGCCACGGGGAGAATCAACAGCAATAAATGTAAATAAATGTGTACACAGAATCGGTCGGCCAACACAAGGAGCTGGCATCTGTAGGCCACAGGGGGAAACAACAGCAATAAACGTTAATACACGTGTACAAGGAACAGGTCGGCCATCACCATGAGCCGGCATCCCCTAGGCCAGGGGGGAAACAACAGCAATAAACATTATTTAATACAGGTGCACCAGGAACAGGTTGGCCAGCATCACAAGCTGGCATCTGAAGGCCATGGGGGGAACCAACAGCAATAAACGTTAATACACATGAACAAGAACAGGTCGGCGAGCACCACGGCCGGCATCTGTAGGCCGCGGGGGGAACCAACAGCAATAGACGTTACCACACATGTACAAGGGAGAGGTTGACCAGCATGACGAGCCGGAATCTGTAGGACACGGGGGGGAACAACAGTAATAAACGTTAATACACGTGTACCAATAAACAGTAAAAAACATTAATCCTTTCAAGTTTGAACAAAAACAATCCATCAGATACCCAGCTGGAGGTGTAGCATTATAATAATGTTGCAGTAACGTTCTATTTGGTTCTGGTTTGGTTCTTGTTATGCTATTTTGATGACTCCCAATAATTACGTTGCTGCAACGTTATTATAACATTCTGGTTATGTTCTTTGACCTAAACAGAATGTCCTTATAACATTCTATTTTGGTTTTATCCTAACTTCACCAAAAAATAATGTTATAATAACCTTCTGATTTTGTGAGGTTTCAACCTCACCATCAGTAACATTATTGTTACTTACCATCTTAGTAAGTAACAAACTGATTAAAAATGTATGGTTGCAGAATGTTTCTGTTACGTCACAAGCTGGCTGGGTAACAGTTTATTGTAAATGGCCGAGCCCTACAAGGCTAGGTATCCTAATAGTAAGTTACTCCATTCCCCCTCCCATCAAGGCGGGATTCGTACGAACCCCCTGAACCCCACTGGCTATGGGCCTGATATGTAAAATCTAGTTTCTGATTCTGTCCCCCAAACACATCTCTACTCACCCTTTGGCAGCCACTTCGTATGTGTGCGAGATCTTGTCCCTCATTCGGTCTGGGAAACGCTCGTCGAACGTCGGGAACTCGTGTGTGGCCATTACTATGTAGGGCTCAAAGTGAATATTGTAGTTCACCTGCAACAGGCAAACAACTGGCAACATGCTGCAACGGTTTGGTTTTCACTGATATGCTGATATGTATAGTTACCTTATTGTATGTGAGGTATAGAATATACATTTATTACAACATATTTACCCACTGCATGTGCTTCTGGGTATTAGAACTAGGTGCTGTTAAAAGGCCTGAAGGGAATCATAAGAACTATTCAGACGTTACCCCAAAGGGTTTGTCTAAAGCAGGCCCGTAGCCAGGGGGGGTTCGGAGGGTTCGTACGAACCTCCCCTGAGGACTCTCACCAAGAAGTGAGGACTCTTCACCAAGAACCCTAACAAATTATTCTTCTGTAATTGAAATAATATATGTAGGGATCTGATCTAATGGCAAGCTTTCTGCTACAACATTTGCAACAGAAACATGAGGGCACTGACCTCGAACGGTTCCTCGGCCGTCATCCAGTAGCTGAAGTTGGTGGTCACGTGACCCAGCTTCCACCCTTGGGTGCTGGGAATGAAATACAGGAAGACCTTTTCTCGTTAACTGGATTAGGCTTGGGTGCAATTTAACAGGCAAAGCAAGTGCAAATTGATAATATAAGGATTGTTATAAATGTAGTGATGTGCGGGCATTTTATGTCAGTTAAACATATTGGCAAAAGGCCCACATAAAAATACTATATATGTGAAGAGGGGCAAAAAGCCCATAAGGGTCTACAAAATAAAAGGTTTTAATAGAAAATATATTTATTCAAATGTTACGTTTCAAGAGTAATACAGCCAACTGAACTTTATTCCATAAGTTACTTTTGTTATAATAGGATAGTATGCCAAATTAGAAAGGGTGGGCCTTTTGCCCGACATGGGCGTCTTGCCCCATCCTACCCTACATAATATCTAAAGCAGCAAACTACAAAAATAGAAAATATGTTCAATGCCTCCACAAACTCACCCATATCCGAAGAGCACCCCTTCCTCCATGAGCTGCACGGCCTCCTTCTTAGACCTGGGGAAGTTGGTGGTCAGCGGACTGCTGGACCCCAGCGCCGGCACCACCCACGCCTGGGGGGTAAAACGGGCAGATACTTTAAACTGGGGAAGTGGTTAGTCAGCGGACTGCTGGACCCCAGTGCTGGTACCACCCACGCCTGTAGGGGGAAACAGGTAGATACTTTAAACTGGGGAAGTGGTTAGTCAGTGGACTGCTGGACCCCAGCGCCGGCACCACCCACGCCATTAGGGGGAAATGGGCAGATACTTTAAACTGGGGAAGTGGTTAGTCAGTGGACTGCTGGACCCCAGCGCCGGCACCACCCACGCCTGGGGGGGGGGGGGACAGGCAGATACTTTAAACTGGGGAAGTGGTTAGTCAGCGGACTGCTGGACCCCAGTGCTGGTACCACCCACGCCTGTAGGGGGAAACAGGTAGATACTTTAAACTGGGGAAGTGGTTAGTCAGTGGACTGCTGGACCCCAGCGCCGGCACCACCCACGCCTGGGGGGGGGGGGGTGGGGACAGGCAGATACTTTAAACTGGGGAAGTGGTTAGTGAGCGGACTGCTGGACCCCAGCGCCGGCACCACCCACGCCTGGGGGGGGGGGGGGGGGGGGGGCAGATACTTTAAACTGGGGAAGTGGTTAGTCAGTGGACTGCTGGACCCCAGTGCCGGTTTAATATCCGATAAAGTTAGGGTATTATTCGTAAGTCATATGATCGTCCCTGGATATTAGCTAGTTCCCATCTGCAATCTATCTCCATCAGACTGCGCATCCAATACATAATATAGGTCTGTTTTATGTAAAGACATAACACTCACATGAAAGGATGTTCTTTATTAATCTCCAATGTATGTGCATACTCATAACACAATCTCTCGATGACAATGAACAATCCACAAGGGTAGGATCCACTCAACCACACTCGCAAATAGAACATTAGATTAGCAGCATTTAGGAAAAATCAGTTTGACCCTATAGGTAGTGCTAAAGTGCTATTTCTTCATTATTAGATCAATCGTGCTGGATTGAAGGAGTGGTAATTTCTGCTAGAACTGAACATGAACTTCACAGTCAAATGACAGTACTTGCTGTGTTATGTCACATGGTAACAACAACTTGATGAGAACCTGGATGTGGGGGGCTGATATTGGGGTCCAGCCAAGGGGTGCTAACTCTCCGAGAACCCCCTTTGAGGTTGGTTATGGATTTGTTATAGCTTTTCTGTTAGATCCGAGCTCCCAAGGAAGGACGCACAGCAATCCATGTTGGTGGGGCTGTGACGCTGTACATGTTTTTACATTTCTTCATATAACTTTTTTGATATCCATCAAATCCACATACAGTAAGGAAGTGCAATGTAGCTAGGAAAATTGTGCAGATAATTTTTATGCTAGATTTTTTTATTTCTTAATGATTTCATTTCTTAATGATTTCATTTCTTTTTTTTTATGAATTATTGAAAAACTAAAGTTTGTGTATGACCCTCAAGGATGATACAAGGCTGGTTATCACCCAGGTTTGATACAGCATGTGTTAAACTCTTCACTACTAAACGTGTATCACCCTTAGGTATAATAATACTACAGGACTGACCGTGTTGGTGGTGTGCCTGTTTGCTGCCAGGTACCGCCTCAGTTGGGCGTAACTGTGTACGGGCGGTATGAGGTCCACATCCACGTGTATGGTGTATGCAGTACGCACCTCGCCCAGTGCCACGTTACGGAGGTAGTTTATCGGGTACACACCCTGCAATAAGCCCATCCAGTTCACACCAACATAAAAGTTTACCATGAAACATTCTTTTAAATTGCTTCTGTGCTTAATCCATGAGACAGTTGCATAGTACAAAATTAATCAAAGCAATATGGTTGACAAATTGCTCCTCAAATTGGCAAGTTGCAGCTTTATATTGGTCTTTTTCTCATCGGAAAATGTCCAACCCTATTTCGCACTGACATATAGCAAATCTGTCAATTGATGACATTGAAGAAATCATGATGTTTAAGCAACACTTGGGGATATAGGAAAATATAATTGTTGCTTATTTCAGTAACTCCAACTATAGAAGACAAGGATGACTTTTACTGTAATTTTGTCCGACCCTTGTCCTTGGGATATACCCAATGTGGGATGGGCTTATACCACATACACTTCACACACCTGGGGGGGTAGGGCGTAGGGGAGTTTCGATTTTTAGTTTTATAGGAGGGTCGGGGCTTGCACTGCAGCTTTTAATGCTGTATAAAATTACCTGACATTTTGAATTGCAAAAGACAAAGGTGGGACCAAAGAGAGTAGTTGCTCACGTGTTTGTGGTAGACGAGGTGGCACACACAGCCTGTCCTGCCCCTGAAGTAGGTATATTACATAAAAAATGAAATATACTCTAAATATATTCAGCAATGTATTATCAGCCAGTTTCAGTGTCTAGTTTAATATGCTCTTTGTATTTTATCTCTATCTGCATTGGTTCAAAAGTTATAGGCAGTTATACATGGTACTCTGGTTTTGCCCTGTCAAAATGACGTGCGTATTTAGAAGGCTCACTGTGCAGCTTGAGGGCAAATTTCAAACCAAAGCTATATGTCATTTTGAAAGGAACATAATGTAGATCAATATTCTTGCAGGTTCATGAAATATTCTCTTGGTCTTTTATCTTCATTTTACAAGTGAAAAACTCAGTCTCAGCTTTTACCTCAAAAACAGGGGACACCTTTTGATGGATAAACTGGTGGAATGTTATATACCGACCTGAAGGCGGCCCTCACCGCCCCCGTCACCCCCTCAGCCTCCTCATCCGTCACATAGATAGCTGCGCTGACCAGGCCTGACCAGTGGTCAAGGAGTCTGACCAGCGTGTCCAGCCGGTCCGGAGACAGCTGGGTTACCAGGGTAATGTCTGCCTCATCCCCCGGAGCAGGGGGCAGGGGGACCCCGTACCAGTTCACATGGGTCCTGAAAAAGAAGAGATGGGGTACTTGTAATAAACATTCAAGTTCATGGGATCATGAGTGTCATTGAGATAATCTGTCAACATACAGCTAGTTGTCATGCAATCGACAGGCAATCTTCATGCAATTGTCACAACATTGCCAAACCATCACCACACACTCACCACGCAGTCACCACACAGTCACCACACAATCATCACTTAATCACCACACAACATCACACAATCACCACACAACATCACACAATCACCACACAATCACCATACAATCATCACACAATCACCACACAAACACCACACAATCACCACACAATCACCACACAATCACCACACAATCACCACACAATCACCACACAGTCCCCACACAATCACCACACAATCAACACACAATCACCATACAATCACTACACAATCACCACACAGTCACCACACAATCACCACACAATCATCACAGAATCATTACACAACCATCATACAATCATCACATAATCACCACATAATCACCACACAGTCACCACAGTCACCACACAATCACCACACAGTCACCACACAGTCATCACACAATCATCACACAATCACCATACAATCACCACACAATCGTCACATAATCATCACACAATCATCACACAATCACTAATAAAAACATAAAAAACATAAAGAAGTGCTCCTGATCCTTACCTGAAAGGTGTTTTCAGAGGGGCGGTGAGTCCTGCACACTCCTCCTGCTCTGTGTTGTTGGGGCCCTGAAGGGGTGGCCCCCTCCCTCCAGGTGGCGGGTGGGAGGGGGTGGAGGAGAACAGGTAGCCGTTGACCTCAGTGATGAGGCGCACGATGGACTTGGCCCGGTAGAGGTCAGGGTTGTAGTGGTCAGCCCACTCCTCAGCCCAGAACAGTGCCTGCAGGAACAAGGCTAGAACTCTTAATTGGTTTGGTTTACTTTTTGTACAAGTGATCTTATAATCACTAACCATTGTTTTCTAGGATCACCAGGAGTGTTATTAGCAGTTCCCTTTTTTTAAGGTTTTATTTGCAATAAACTTCAGAGTTGCCTCTAGTTTTCAGAAATTACATTCATTAGCATATGAAAATGTACAAAAGTGAAATTGACAAAACAGGAATCAATGATATTACATCACCAATTGGGAGCATAGACATCATAACCCATCATAGCACATATGGGAGCGTATCTGGGAAAAGGTACCTATTGCCAATTAATGAGGTCACAAAATCACATGAAACATGGGGAAATGTGTCAGCATTATTCTTATTGTAGAGAACCTACTCTTTCAAATGCTGCAAACCATTTTAAGATATTCTTGATAGAACCTGAGATAAACATGTATGAACCTCCCCACCTCTTGTACATTGAGAACCCCCTATTCCCAATTGCTGTTGTTACTTCCATGTTATGGCGACTTAAAGTTTCTTATGTTTATCAAGAAATTAAGTTTTCTTATTTCTGAGAATATTAAAAGTGCCATAATTATTGACATGAGTGCTTGTCCCACTCACTGTTTTCAGTTTTGGGAAGATAAAAATATTTTCTACATTACGTGTGAAAAAATGTTCTTTTCATTTTTGATATTCTTTTTACTGTAACCATGGTAACTCGCTAACCTAAATTCTGCTCAGAAATTCTGTTAAAAACATGCCATTTTGATTCTACTATTTTGCATTGCTTATGAAAAAGTCAAAATTTTTCACAAAATATCTTTAAAAATAGTTTTTTCCTCATATATTTAATGATAAATGTAACAAAGAGTGAATTTCTGCCAGATACTGCCAGATTTTGCCCAAATTAAGCATAATGGCCTATATTGTACGTAAGATTGTGAAGAAACTAAATATCATAGAATGATAAAACAAAGAGTAGAGTAATACCTGGGACTTCAGAAACATTATAAAACAAAACTTTTAGCTGCATGTTACATAGTTATTTCATGATATGAATAAACCTCCAAAATAAGTGACCACAGGGTGGCCAAATATGTCAATAGGTACCTTTTCCCAAATATGCTCCCATATAATCAATATAAATCGTAGGAACACAGTACATACATACAGTCATTGTATCAATACTAGAGTAAATCTTGATAATGCCTATGTAACACACACATTTTCGATTTGAAGGAGTCCCTTACCACCTTAAATTTACAATATACCCTGGGGGAGGGGGCACTCAGATATAGTTTAGGTGCAACCCTCAGGAGCAGTGGTGGTGCACCACTCTTAATGGAGGGGCAGTCATATACATCTGTGTACAATTTATGGCCCTAACAGTGTAATTGAGTAGCATATGTGCTAATTGGAAGGGGGGGGGGGGTTTGTCCCAGTTTTGTCTTGAGTCTTGGATCAAAGGCAGCAAAAACAATGGCCAGTGGGTTCCAATAAGTATATCTTCAGCTACATGGGGACTGGTCAGCCACTTTGAAATCCCAAAAATGATGGGCGGGAAGTCCAACAGTTGTTACGTATGCCCAAAGAGTGGTTGCCTCCCAGCCCTGGGCCAATTTACCAAGGGAATGGATCCGGACATATTTAGTCTACATTCATGACAAATCTACTCTCTGATGTTTTGATCTTTTACATAATAGCTGAAGAGTATGAACTAATAAGAAACTGGGGGCTAGATTTCACTGGGTCTGCAGCCTATATTTAAAGACATTTCAGTCCTGAGAACATTATACCTTTGGTTCTCCTGTGATGTCACGACTCATGCCAGGCCTGAGGTCCACATTCCATGGGCCGGGGAGCTCATAAAACAGCGACCTCTGTTTGTGAAGGAACCTCTCAATGTCACGCTGGAAAAAAAAGAAACTTATTGTACTGACGCTGATGGTCAGTCCACATTTTAGCTTAGCCATTCTTGTGTAGAACTAAACCTCGGGGCTAAGAGTGTTACTCTTCTCACTCAGGTGAAGAGTGTATAAGGGCAGCATCAGGCAGTGTATGTAAACATATCTAAGGTGCAGCACTCAGCAGAGAGCTACTCACTGTCAATGGTTAAACATCCTGTATTCAGTACTGGAAGCTATAGGTTTTGTTATGGAATTGAAGCAGATAGACTGGTAAACAGGCTGGAGCGTTGGCTGGATGTGGTTGAGTGGACACTACCCTTTAATTTGGATTGTTAATTGTCAACGGGAGTTCTTGCAATTTATATTGCACATTGGTCTTAATAAACTTATTCTTTTCAGGCAAGTGTTATGTCCTTCATAATGCGGAACAACATTATGGATTGGACTTGCAGCCTGAATGGAGTTAGACTGCCAATAAACCTAGATAATATCTATAGGAACTAATAGTAAACCTCTATAGTTCATTATGGTTATGATGATGATTTTGTGACATTCCTCGGTAGCTCGGGGTTTCCGATTTCTACAGCAGAGGGACGTGGGAATTGTTTCGGATCTCGGACGGACGAAGAATTCAGGCAAGAAACCGAGATGTGATATTTTGAGTCGTGCCTCGCGCACGAGGGGGGTTGAGCGGGTCGATCTGGAATCGGCACTCGTCGACGGGCGGAGGACTGCGGGGGAAGGAAAATATGGCAGGGGTAGGGGGAAGCCGTTTCTTATCTCTCTTCGGTGCCGGTGTTCGTTCCTACGGACGGTCCACCCTCGGTCTCGATCTGCGGGGATGTCAGGCCGACGGTCGCCTATTGTTTGGTAGCGTGGGGCCGAGCCGGTCGCACCGTCGTTCCCCCGGATCCTGGGTTTCCGTCCCTAATTTCGGGCCCTCGTGCCATTCTGGGCCTGTGTTTCCGGGACTCCATCCGGGCCAGTTTCGGGCCTTCGTGCCCTGTTTCGGTCCTTCGGGCCTTCGGGCCCCTGTCCTAAGTTTTCGCCTAATTCCCTCGGACTTCTACTATTTCACTCGTATCGGCTCATCTCATCGGTTACCAAAGGAAGAAGACACGTGTTGACACAAGGAGAACTGTAAAGGAACTCATTTATTTGGCCCTCACCGCCCCTTTTTTTACGCACAAAGAACTCTCAACGCCAGATTAGTTGTAAAGGTTATTTATTATAATTAACCTGTCGGCCCTGACTAGGGCTGGTAGAAAATATATATAACTTGGTAATGAACACATGAAGAAGTGGGTAATAATAGACAATCGGTACATATGGATTATAAAATTAATATTGGACTTCTTAAAATTACTACTGGATTGGGGCAGTCTTACTGAACCCCACTTGTTGGTTCATGTTCTGGGCAGCCTCGCTGTCTCCAGATTCCCGAAGGTACTTTGTTCTGGGCAGCCTCGCTGTCACCAGAGTATTGTTATTGTGATGTTTCTCCCACTTCTTCATCTTGTTGAATCATCAGGATTGGTGGTGTTACAAGAGGAAGATACTATTGTGACAATGGATTGGGCAGACCTCGCTGACACCAAGAATATATTCATTTGATTGTTCCTCTGTAACTTTAAACGCATTGACATAATATTTTATGACCACAACCATTAAACATGTACATGATTTCCAGATGTTCAATTAAATGCATAAAAAACAGATTTTTTACCACACCATCTTTGATCCTCCCATTAATCATGAATATAGAAATACACTTTTTTGGCGACAAAGGGCACTAACCGCCATCAGAAATGGAGGTGGAGCCACCTAATACGGAAGTCTAATGTATCGTCTAAAGGCATCAGAATGCCAGCGTCCCATCAATCGAATTTGTGCATCCGAAAACCCTCGTTGCGCCGCATCTGATGCTGCTCCAATACGGAAGCTATGTGACTTGTACCGTCCATGATCCAATCCACAGAAGGTGAGTACTGACTGAAGGTCAGACCTTGCTGACAACGTCAAATATGGAGCACCTCCAGGTATTGTGAAGAGGGGACCAGGGTATGGACCTCGTATTGCTACAAACTTTTGAAGAGCAGTGTAAGGACACGTATCAATGTTAGTTTCAGCCTGAATGTCAATTCTATGCGGAACGTTTGAATGTTTGAAATCCCTTAGGATGATAGACACAGAGGTAGAGTTAAAGATCACATCGAGACACTGTATCGGAGTGGAATGTCCCTTGCCAGTAGTAGCTTCTCCAATTCGTAGAAATCCATGGAACAGTGTCAGGTAGAAAGCTCGCAACATTGTTGTTTTGTAAACAGAGAACCCCATATTGGGGACTGAACTTGCGATCCTTTCCAGAATACCCCGAGTGATGGGCAAACGGATATCAACTGTCTGAGCTTTGTTTGCGAGACCTTGAATGAGCTTCTTAACAATGAAAGCCTCCATAGGGTCAGGTAGTTGTTTTATCTTGTGGATGTAAGAAATGGCTGACCCTGCTGAACGTATAGTGCTTACTACTAAAGATTTTCCATGAAGATGTGTAAGGAACAGTAGTATGTGAGCAACTGGCAGTGGTAATGTAGGCTCTTCCCCGAGAACATCATTTGCAAACTTTGAATAACTTTCCCAAGTGCGTGAATATTGTGTCCAAGTTGATGTTGCCAAGGAGCGCTGTAGGAGGAGATTCATTTCAGCCATGAGGCACCGGGCTTGAGGTGTTCCGGTACATGTGTCGGCCAGATGTTGGCTGTCTGGTGGAGTGACTTGAACTTTCCAATCTGTTGACGAGACAATGCATCAGCCAAGACATTTCGAACCCCAGGAACGTGGATAGCGTAGAAGACAAAATTAAACTGAAGCATAGCCAGGACTAATGATCTAATCAAACACATTATGTGGGGCTTTTTTGAAGAGGAACTATTTATGATGGAAACCAACGCTAGGTTGTCTGTATGGAACTCTACCGTTTTGTTCTCGAAGTGGGTGCCCCAAAGGTGAGCAGACAAGACTATGGGATAGAGCTCGAGGAACGTGATATCAAATCCTTCCCATTCTGTTTGCCAAGTGCCTTGTAACCAGTTATCTCCAAGCACCGCTCCATAGCCAATTTTCCCTGACGCATCAGTGTACAGGCACATAGCCATGGGGGTGTTAATCTCATCAAGTAGAAAAAATGTTCTTCCATTGTAGTGCTCCAAGAATTCATCCCACATCTTGAAATCAGCTCTTGCTCCTTTTGTGATTTTGAGATGGTGATATGGTTGCTTCACTTTGTGTGTCATGGCATAAATTCGACGCAAGAAGGCTCTCCCAGGAACTGTAACCTTACAGGCAAAGTTCAAGTGGCCTAACACAGACTGCAGTTCTCTAAGAGTGATTGTTTTCCTCTCCAAAACTCCATGTACTCTTAATTTACATGCGTCTAGTTTATCCTGTAGGAGAGATGTCAAGGAATTGAGAACATCAAGATGGATTCCTAAAAATACCATTGAAGTATGGGGACCCTCGGTCTTCCCATTAGCTATTGGTATGCCACACTCCTCACAGAAAGAAAGGAACCGCTTCAGCTGATCGTCTGCCTCTTCACGAGATGGAGCTATGATGAGAAAATCGTCCAAGACATGTACCATGTGTTTTATTCCAAGCTTCGTATTAGCCACCCACTGTATTGCTGTAGAGAATGTCTCAAAAATGTTGCAGGAAATGGAACATCCCATCGGAAGAGTTGTGTCAAAATAGAATTGGTCGTCCCACTTCATTCCCAGAAGATGATATTGGGATGGATGGATAGGGATTATACGAAAAGCAGACTTGATGTCTGTCTTAGCCAGAAAAGCGCCTCTTCCAACTGACTTGATGTGACCAACTGCATCATCAATAGTGCTATAGTGCACCGAGACCTTCTCACGTGGTATGGAAGTGTTGACAGCCTCTTCATCATATGGGTATGACAAATTATGGATAAACCGATATTGTCCTGGTTCTTTTTTCTCTGTTACTTTGATGGGAGACACTCTAAACCTTTCCAAGGGTGGTTCTGGAAATGGACCAACAATGCGACCTGCCTCGATTTCCTTGTCTAACTTCTTCTTTACCTCGATATTAAGGTTTTCAGGCAAACGAGGATTTGGCGCATCGATCCTTTCTTCTTGAAAACCCTCCGATTCAAGCATAAACCCATTTTTGAAACCCTCTACCAAAAATGAAGACTTCTGCAGATCATAACCTTCAAGGTAACGCTCGAGTTCTGCCGCCTTGACTGGAGTTGTTGGTTTCCTTTCGCTGAATGCTTCGGTTCTGGGGCTTCTTGCTGTCATTTGAACATTTGCTTGCGGAATGGGATGCACCACATTTGTAGCATGAGTGCTTGTAGTCGCATCCGCGGCATCTTCTTCCATCGTGGAATACGAAACAATATCCCGGTGGGTGAAACTTTCGTGTTCCATTGCGGGAATCCTTATCCTTCTCTGCCCCACGTTGGGATGCACGAAAAGAATTCTTTGAGGATGACAGGTACAGACCGAGATTTATATTCCCATACTCTTCAGATCCATTGGCGTGCCGTTTACGAAACGCCTTGTCGTAAGAGACCCAGTTGTAGCCCTCATCTGACATCTCCGAAACAAAATCCAGATGTTTAAGAACCCCGGATTGCTCCTGTGGAAATTTCCTTAGATATACAGTGGTATAACGTCGAAAAGCTCTCTGCCACTGTGCCAATGTAGTGATATCCTTCTTATGTTTGGGCACCATACGGAAGGAAGGTTTGTCCAAGTCATTGCATATACGCAATTCCATCTCCTGTTCGTCTTCTATCAGGAGTGCAGCCAGATCCACGTATTCTCTCGCCCATATTTTATCCCTCACCTTCTGGGGCACCGCTGTATCTAGAGGATCAGAAGCGCTTGTGATGGCTGAAGATGACTTACCCGGGATTCAAGTAGGGATTGCTGAGGCCGGGATGATGGGATGAGAATCAGGGGCTGATGAAGTACTTGCTTGTGGCTGTGGCACAGATGTTGGAACAGGTGTTGTTTGGTTGGGCTGAAAAGCTGGAACGGTTGTAGAGGTAGCTGAGTTCTGCTGCTGTACAGGATCAGCTTGAGCAGCTGGGACTACCGGTGTAACCTGAACTGGATGCCCCGCATCACCAGTCTGGTTGGCTTGACCTGGAGCAACGCTTGTTGACCCCCGAGTCAAAGTGGACAGGCTTGACTGAATATCTTCTCTAATTCCTTGCATCGCCTCCCTTATCACCCCACCAACACCCACCTGAATCCCTTGGACAACTGCAGCAATAATCATGTCCCGAGTAACGTCTTCATTATTCCCTCCAACTGTGGGTTGGGGTGGAACAAGTTGAGCCGGAACAGGTTGTGCCGGGGCAGGTTGCAACAGGATAGGTTGAGCAGGAATTGTTGGGGTGGTGGGACTGGTTGTGGCAAGATAGGAGGTTGTTGAACAACCGGTTGAAGATTTATCGGCGGGGGGATGGGATTAACAGGAGGTGGAACCGCTCGTCCTCTTTGAGCACGAGGTGGATGAACTGCCCGACCGCGACCTGGTCTCGCATGGCTTCTCCTTGCCAATGCTCCCGTTTTCGAACGAGTTGAGATGACTGATGTACGGACGGGAGGCATGGTGACCTATAATACGCGTAACTTTACTTATGTAAGAGATATTTTCTGACGTTGAAAAACGACATATTTATCTCTGTGAACAAAAACAAACTGCAAAGTCAATAAATTTATGCCTAACGCATAGGCAAATCAACTCTTTTGCTCACCTAACGTATAGGCGAAAACAATATCTTCTGTTCACCTAACGTATAGGCAAAAACAATATCTTCTGATCGCCTAACGTATAGGCAGAAACCATATCTTCTGTTCGCCTAACGTATAGGCAGAAACAACAAAACCAGGCTTTTCAACAAACCTCCAACATGCCTAACGTATAGGCAAAAATAACATAATATTACACATAACTCAACATGTACCTTAATCTCTTAATATGTTAATATATTTGGGATATTTTTTGGGTTGGAGGGGGAATACACATAAAATTAATCCTGATGAAGGTTGAAAAACCGAAACATGTTGATTGCTACACACTTTTAAATCATTTAATAAAATAACCACTGTCCACCCAACCTGGAGTTTGAGTTTGATACAGTCAACACCTTATTAACATAAAATTAAAGAAACACAACAGTCAAATGAATTTTATCCATTTATATCAATCATGACAAAGAAAAACAAGGTCGACATTTACATCCTACATCCGCGGCTTTCCTCCCCGAAGCTTGTCCATTAGAGACAGACCCTGCAGAACAGCCCCTCTGACAGCACGGTATATCTTATATAGACCTCTGCTGTTAAAGTGTATTCCATCGTATGAAAAGACATTACAAGCAGGACGGTATAGCCCAAACAACTTGGTGTACGTGATTTCTTCTTCTGCGGCTAACAAGTGATGCAAAATTTGATTACATTCGTCAACCCTCTTTGGGTACTCAGGCGTAAGGAAAGGATAGTTAGTGCGTGGTGGCACCGAGCAAACAAAAACCGCATAGCAGTGTTTAGTGTTGCTCAATACCGCTGCAAGATCGTGAATGTCACTGGCAACTGTTAAGGGCGTGGCTTCTGGAGCACAAAGATCATTGCCCCCCACAAGAAGAACAATAATGTGTGGCCCGATAGCATGGACATCATGGAGGTCATTGGCAGTGATGGATTTAACCGTACGACCCCCAATGCCGTGGAATGTCGGCGGCACCTCCACCTTCATATCGGGGTGCACTAGATGATCGTAATCAGTAGGGGGGGACTTGATGAAGCTGGCAAGACGGGAGACATGACTATCTCCTATGATGAGAGTACGGGTAACAGGTTCCATGGCCGTCGAAATAAGCCTGAGGGAAGAATTAAGGAAGAAGGTAAGGGGAGGGAGGATAGGGAATTTGGGAGTAAAGTCGCCGAATAAATTCAAAATTGAATATCGGTTAATTGTTGAGTATGTGAATAACTGGTGAACTTGTCACTAAACATAGTTGAAACAAAGGCCGGAAATATACTGGATGAACGCCCGTCACAGCCCGCATTCCTGTCAAGAAAACTCAAGTAAAGAATTAGACTTTACATCTGGGTACATACCCATAAAATGTATCAAAATTTATGAACAACAAATTATGTAATAAAAATTAGTAAAAAAACTTATTTCAACATTATATATGGAGTTAGGATATAAATTGAAAAAGTTAGATAAGTTTAAACTTAGCCAGTAAGGGTCCTCAAAGCAGGAGAGGTTCAGGTGTTGTAGCATTTCCATGTTGAAAGGCCCATATGCACCATCAGATTTGGCCATTTCTCCCCACGAATCCGGCATCATCCTCCTAATCCTGTAGATTTTCAGCGTCATCATGTGTGTGCAGTTAAAATATATATTATGATGAATTCAGTAACCCTAATATTCTTTGGATGAACAATAAAGAAAAGATATACTTTGAAATTTTGTCTGATACCTATGTTGACAGTGAAGGCTGAATCCAATATGGCAGCCAATCTCACCAAATCTCATGATCTCTCGCGTTTCTCGCGAGAATCCACGAGTTTTCAGCCAAATCTCGCGAGATCACGCGCCTCGCGAGAATTGAGAGGATTACAACATGGCGAAGGTAGGTCGTTCTCTGTGCGTAAAATCCGTCGAGTATCTCGCCGTGCGTATAGTCTAGTGGTCAGCCCTGATTGGCTATCTTTGATCACGTGGTTACAATTAACGTCACTTCCGGTTTACATTATCACTTCCGGTTTACATATCACTTCCGGTTTACATATTTCTCGGGACTTTCGGGTTTCGGGCTTTTACACTTTCGGGCCTTTACATTTTTGGGCCTTTACATTTTCGGGCCTTTTTCGGGCCTTTCGGGTTTTTCGGGCTTTTACACTTTCGGGCCTTTTTCGGGCCTTTTATAAAATATACTTTACTTTTGTCATATTACCTTACTTTTCTTATTTCGGTCTTTTACCTATCTGATGAATAGACATTCATCACAATTTGTTAGAGTTCAGCAATATCGCAGAATACTGACTCTGGTTTTGGACTTCACAGGTCTATGATTGGATCTATGGGGGTGGAAACCACGGCAAGGCAAGGCAAGGCAGTGTAGCAGGTAAACCCTGCCTGGGCTCGAACCCAGTCCGGCTATGTGCAAGGTGAGGAAGTTACACAATACACTGTCCCACCCTCCTAGAGTGGGAGTTGTTTTTTCATTACTTTTTAAAGGGAATGTTATTTGATGAAATTAATATTTTCCCTTCATTGTTTAATCATTTCACCTACCCAGATGTAGCTTTTCCTGGCTATCTTCTTGCTAAAGTCGTTGACAGTTCTCCACAGGGCCCCAGGTCTGACCAGGAGCACGTTGGTGGAGAAGGTACGTGGCTGGAGGGAGAAAGAAGAAACGTCAAATCAGTCAGTCCCAACCCAGCCAGTTTGTGATGTAAAAGAAACTTTCTGTAACCATACTTTTTTAGTCAGTTAGTAACTTACTAAGATGGCACGTAACAATTATGTTATTGATGGTGAGGTTGAAACCCCACCAAATCAGAATGTTATCATAACATTATTTTTGGTGAGGTTAGAACAAAACTAATTCAGAACGCTATAAGAACATTCTGTTTGAGTTGAAGAACATAACCAGAATGTTGTGATAATGTCACAGTGCAATGTCACAGCAGTATGTTTCATCAATGTTATTGGGAGTCATCAAAAGAACGTAACAAGCACTAAATACAGAACCAAGGGGCCTTACATTAAGTACGTACGCACCAAGGGGGGGTAGGGGGGTCTGATATTTTAGGAATTTTGCGTATGTTCCTATACAAATCCAATGCGTATTTTCACCTAAGGGGGGGTGGGGGGGGTCTAGAATTTGTTAGTTTTTGCGTACATACTAAATGGAAGGCCCCCAACCAGAAAGCTACGGCAATGATAATGTTGCATCCTAGGCTGAGAATTGCCTTCCTTTCACCCAGAGATTGACATTATTTTTCAGACATTTAGACATTCCCCCTTCAATATGTTCACAGCCTTTTTGATTCATGTATACACAGTCTATACGGTTTACCCTTGGTCCCATCACCATTGCCTCTGAGACTGACCCTCCTCTTACCTTGTCACCTCTGCCCTCGCCTTTTGCATCCAGAAATGTAGCACCAATCGTCTGTAGTGTCAAATAGAAAGGAGATTATAGCAAACTCTTAGAATGAAGAGAATAATGCTCCTTGATGGTACATATATATATATATATAATATTTCCAATTCTGATGAAGGATGTGAAAATCCGAAACATGTTAATTCGCCAATAATTCTACGTCTTCATAAATAGTAAGTCTACAACAAGCCGTCATTGAGTTGGATGTACTCTTCACCATTTTATTATTATTATTATTATTATTATTATTATTATTATTATTACAAGCTAGAACCACACTCAAGCATAATGCTATCTAATTTATATATCTTTTGTCTCATTTAATAAAACCTTGATACGTTTGAGTAAATTCTTCCCGTTATTAAAGAAATTTTGATTAGCATTATTCTTGCACAAGCTAGAACCACACTCAAGTATAACGCTATCTAATCTGTATATTTGTTGTCTCATTTAAAAAAAAAACATAATAGGTTTGCATGAATTCATCCCATTATTAAACAAATTCTGACTAGCATTATTCTTGCACAAGCTAGAACCACACTCAAGTATAATGCTATGTTGTCTATATATTCTTGTCTCATTTAATAAAACTATGAATAGTTTGAGTAAATTCACCCCATTATTAAACAAATTCTCATTGGCATTATTCTTTCACAAGCTAGAACCACACTCAAGTATAATGCTATTTAATTTGTATCATATTTGTTTTGTTTCATAAGACGATGAGTTTGAGTGAATTTATCCTTTTATTAGACACATTCTGATTAGCATTATCCTTTGCACAAGTTAGAACCACACTCAAGTATAATACTATGCAATTCATATACATTTTTTTTCTCATACGATAAAACCATGATATGAGTTTGAGTAAATTCACCCCATTATTTAACAATTTACGTTTAGCAGGTTTTTTTTGACACAACTAAGCTAGAACCATAGAAGTAACACGCTATATAGCTTTCCCCTCTGCCCCCCCCCCCCCCACCCCCCCACCCCCACTGACTGAGTGACGCTATCCCCTCGGCGCTGTACAGCCTCTGCACAAGTTCCCATCATGACCCATGGCTCTAGGGAGGGGGGGGGGAGGTGGTGGACAGGCCTTGCCCCTCCCCTCTCCCCTGTTAAATCATGTTTAATTATAAGCCCCTTACATTCATGTTTTTGTCCCCCACCCTCTATAAATTCCTGGATCCGCCTTAGCTTCCTGCCGTTCCTTAAGGGGGAAATGACCCAAACTTTGCTTGGAGATTTAGGGAAATGGTCGGAGATTGAAGTGCAATTATGCGAGGTAATATTTAACTCACAGCAATGAATAAGACTCAACCCACAGCCTCCAGACACTGACCACTGCCTTCAGATACTTATCACATCCCCAAGACACTCACTGCGACCTTTCAGAAACTCACTACAACCACCACAGCCCTCAGACAGTAGCCAGAACCCCCAGACACTGCCTACGACTCCAACACACTCAGATAAGCGCCGTTGCTAAGCGCAGGTTGCCGTTGCTAAGGAACGGCCGCACGTAGCAACGGCAATTGTGACTCGCGATGTCCGCGGCCGCGATGTCCGCGGCCGCGACTTTCGGCGGCCCTAGCTATAAAAGGACACATAACAGATGAGTTCTAACCTGATATTCCAGTACAAGACACAATTCTAAGCAGTTGGGTCTTTTCCTGGGTCCAAAAGTCCCATTTTTAAAGATTTAAGACCTGTTACTTCAACTGGAAGTCGTCTGCCTGCAGTTGTGACACTTCCGGCTGTTCTCTTAATTATATTCCCTCCCTCTGTGCACCGATCATATATGGGAACAGCAGGGGGAGGGAGAACAGCAGATGGATGAGCCAGAAAATCCTCTCTCTATAGACCTGTGTACTGAATAGGGGTAAATTTAGATGTGTCTTTCAATAATAACATACAAAATGCAACTGAAATGTGTGATTATGAAGACCAAAATATATGATAATTTCCAGAGTATGTTGAATATTATTTAGAATAAATCTTAGATTGAGTTTGAATACTTAGAAATTCAAAACAACTCTCCAGAAAACTTCATAAATGACCCCTTTTTGAACAATGATCTATAGGTCCAAAAGTTACCACTTTGTTGCCATGGTTACCAATAGTTTTCAGTGAATTACAGCAAAATACTGAGATGGGGCGCTTTCTCATGTTGAAATTCTTTTTTAGGAGGTCTCATTTGATAAGAAAAAGTTTAGTTTGAAAGGATTAAGGCTATTATTAAACATTTTCTGATTAGCATTATACTTGAGTTAAATTAAACAAGCTAGAACCACACTCAAGTATAATGCTATGCAATCTTATTTGTATTGTTTGATAAAACCATGATAAATTTGACTGATTTGACACAATATTTCGAAACGCCTTAATCTTAAACTTTTGACGGATTTAAGGTGGTTGCTAGGGAGTTTAGGTCAATTTAAGGTCTGGCTTTAAATTGACCTGAACGTTTAAGGTCTGTGATATTTCGAAACACCTTACCTTAAAAAAAGCTTAGTTTAAGGTGAATTCTTTAAGGTAGGTCGGGAGGTACCTTAAAATGTAAGGTGATGTTTGAATATTTAAATTTGAGTCAACAAACTCGTATTATCCAACTTATTTATCTACTATTAAGATGAATATGCGTACAATTTTAATATAGTTACATAACCATCTACGTAATTACTAAATAGAAAGGGAACTATTTTCTCCTTAGTGACTGTGTAAGGTTATCAGTGTGATAAGTTGTATCTTTTACATTTGATCAGGTGTCATTTTCACTAGCTACAACCTCCACAAACTATAGCTACGACTTCCACATACTGATGCAACCCAAGGGCTTTTGCTCACTACATAGGACCTCCAATTTTACCCAAGAAGGAAGGAACGTAGCACTCATAGATCTTTGCCTAGACCTCCATACTTTACCTGCCACACACTACCTATAAGATGCCCCTGCACGAAGAGGCGGGAAATGTTATCCGGCGGGGCCCCAAACATGTATATGAAAGCAGCTGGACGGGATAGGTCCTGTGGAGTGGATAATAAATTGGTCTGACTCGAACTGAACATCATCTGCGGCCCCTATTCACAACCAACATAACGTTATACCCCTAGTCCCTACATACTTCACGCGCTCCCCACAGCTCCCACACACTGCACACAACTCCCACACACTCCCCACAGCTCCCAAACCACGGATGGGATGCACAACAGTCTGTTGTTAAGTGGTGGCGATCGTTGCTATGTGACGGTCGCCCTTAGCAATGGTGAACGTTACTTCATCAGAGGATGTTTGTGCCGATTGCAGTGCTTAAACTGAATCCACAGCTCCCACACTCGACCTACAGTTCCCATACCTATGTCTACACACTCCCCGACCCCTCCAAACACTACCTGAGGCATGAGGGCGGGAGAAGGACCAAAACTGTGCTTGGAGAATCAGGTCTCTGGCGGAGAGTCACCAATGTCTGCTGGGTTGCTATGCAACGGCCGCCCTTAGCAACGGCGATTGCGACTACAAATCAGATTCTTTTTGAGAATTGTAGTACTTCTACTGAAAGAAATTTCACAATGTTGGGCTTATATAATAGTTATTTATCTCTACAACAATCGCTGAAATCGCCAAGTGTTGCTTTTATCTATTTCCTGAGAGATTTTAAAAGAAGTTCTTCTCAGATGCCTTTTGCTCTTTTGGCTGTTCTCTGAGTGATGCTCCCTCCCCACTAAGGTTGTTCATATATATAGGAACAGCAGGGGGAGGGGGGACAGTAGATGGACAAGCCAGGAATCCTTACTCTAGAGACCTGCATGCTGAATAGGGGTGAATTTGATTTTGTCTTTCTTTCAATTTATTAAAAATGCAGCAAAATTGCATATTTATAAACATCAAAATATATAATAAGTTTCATAGTATGTTAAATATTATTTAGAATCAAAATTAGATTTGGTTTGAGCACTTAGAAGTTAAAAACAATACTTCAGAAAACTTCATAAATGACTCCTATTTTGCACACTGATCTATAGGTGCAAAAGTTACCTTTTGTTGTCATGGTTACCAATAGTTTTCAGTGAATTACAGCAAAATACTGAGATGGGGCGCTTTCTCATGTTGAAATTCTTTTTTAGGAGGTCTCATTTGTTAAGAAACTGTTTAGTTTGAATGGATAAAGGCTATTATTAAACATTTTCTGACTAGCATTATACTTGAGTTAAATTATTATTATTATATATATATATATGTATATATATATATAATATAATATTTGTCTTTGCCACGGTGCATAGGAAGTGTGTGGCTAACTACAAAGTAATTGACCTCACACCCGGACTAATGTCAGGTACAACATAGAATTGTGTTTTAAAATCATAGTAATATTTTAAGCTGTCAACTCTGGTAAATAGCACATTCAAACTTATACATATATTCTTACATCTATAAGTCTCACCTGTCTAGCCGTAAAGTGGTTGAACTCTGCCCAGAGGTTTCCAAGGTCTGGCAGGAACCGCATGCGCCCGTCGACAATAATGACCTTAAACAGAAGTAGAACTTAGAGCAATATTACCTACATAACTTTCAAAGAGGAGCAGATCAAGGGCTCAGATCACAAACACCTACATGAACTAATTAAGGATGTACCGCAACCTCCCTTGTATACACCAATGCTTTGAGATGATGTTGAAATGTGGGTAAGGGGCCATCCATAAATGATGTCACACTTTTCCAAATTACCTTTAGGACCCCCCCACCACCCTGTCACACTGAATTCTCTGTTTTAAACATGGAAATAAGGCCCATTTTCAGGCAGTGTCACAATGTACCCACCCACCCCCTCGTGTGTGACATAATTTATGGGCGGCCACTTAATTGAGATAGAAAAGTGCCCCTGGCCTTACCTTGGGCGGCCGCCCCATCCGCCCCACCCCCAACATGGCCGCCATCCGCAGGTGGAGCTTCACCTTCTGCAGGCCCACCGCCTCCTGGGTCAAGGGACAGTTCACATGTAAGGTCTCAGGTTGTTTTTTTTATTAACAATTTTACAAACTGCCTCATGTTACAACATGTTCTTACTTCCAGTATAGTTGGTGAAAATCCAGGATTTTAAATCATTGTTTTAAACGAGATTTTCTTATCATTTATCTAAGCTCTTTACATTTATCTAAGTTCTGTAAATATTGCAATAGTTGATTTGAATATAAAGGTTAAGATTAGAGACACGTAAGCATGTGGAGATATAATGTTTGACATAAGGAATGAAAACTATTGATATTGCTTAGAATTTGGGCACAAAGGTCATTAACTGTAAGCTTTCTATTTGAGTTGTGACATGAGCATTTATTACTTTGACCAATACCATAATTAACATGCCTGAAGAGGGTAGTCTATGTTCAGTCTTTTAATACTGAGTGTAGGCTGAGCTTATGCCAAGTTTATGCTCACTTTATCCTCACTTTCAAAATGCTCAGCTCATGCTCAGTTTATGTTTGCTTCATGCACAGTTTATGCACAGTTTGCATATCTTTTATGCTTAGTTTATACTCAACTTATGCTCAGCTTATTCTCAAATCATGCTCAGTTTATATGCTCACTTCATTCTCAGTTTATGCTAAACTTTTAAATTATCAGTTTATGCTTGGTTTATGCTCAGTATATGTTTAGTATATATGCTGAGTTCATGCTCAACGTATGCTCAGTGGTCCTATATATCCTACCTGAGTGGCGTAGTACTGGTAGTAGGTGACCACAACTGAAAGGTATGACATAAAAAAAAAGTATGTATAATGCGATAATACTAATGCTGTTGTATTGGATTTAATAAGAAATAATATAAACGTTTTTTTTTTATGTTAAACAGTTCTTTAAGGAAAATGAGCCCCTTGTGGTGGCACTACTGTAATATTATCCGATTATGATTGAACGCTTTGCTTCCCACTAATACTTCACCTGGTTACTGAGATAATGAACTAGAAGTCAACTGTTTGAAACAAAATTAATGTGTTTTAGTCTGATCAGAACATTTGTCTGAACAGAAACTAATCTCTATAATATTTTAGTAATAGATAATACAAAGGCCATTACCCTGGAGATGAGGTATTGTGTATAGGAAAAAGGGTGAATATTGGATTTCAGTACAGTGGGATACTTATATACTTAAAACCATCTGAAAAGGGGGTCCGAGAAGGGTTATCAACCCAAGGTTTGTAAGAAATATCAGCATGAGGGCAGGGCCTGCAGGGCCGACCGAAAGCTGTTATCTTTGATATACCTGGGGTTGGATATCCTCTTGAGGACCCCAGCAACATAATGATGAGTATTTTTCAATCTCTGACACAATATTGTATGAAATTATTTGAAATTATAAAGCTTAGGGGCCATCCATAAATGATGTCACAGAAAAGGGGGTGGGTCGGGTTGTGTCACTGCCTGAAAACGGGTCTTATTTTCATTTTTAAAACAGAAGATTTAGTGTGACGGGGAATGGGGGGTCCTTAAAGTACCCAGAAAAATTGTGACATCATTTATGGATGGCGGTTTTTTATTTAGGCTTTCTTGTATGAGTACAGATAACCCATTAGAATCGCAAGTCATTACCAAAATGCAAGAATACCTATAAAAAATTGTTAAACTAATCATTTATGGATGGCCCCTTACATTAACCGAACTAGTGGAATCATTTTCTACTGCCAGCCATATTGTAAGATAACACTTTGATTTACATTCTCCTTGTCTCAGTGCTGCCTCAGTGCTGCAGCTTAACCTTAATTACCGAACCTGTATCACCCTTTTACTGCCACAGGCTAAATATGCAGCCCTATAGTAAAATCCCATAGGAATACAATTGAAGGAGGGAAAATTCAGCTTTCAGAATCCGAAAGAATTTTTCAAAAATACCAGATAGAACCAGAGATACAGGCATTTAAACATTGTACTAACAAGTCACCAAAAAATATTGAAATTGTGTTTCGAAACCATTAACAATGCACATACATTTGAACTTGAAAAATGGGCAAATTTGGTTTTCAGCTATAATTTTACTTCCATTTATGATAATCACAAACTCTCTTTTGCACAAAAAAGATGAAGTTTTCATGTTATCCATATTAAGCGTGTAATATTTATTTCATGTATTATTAGTTACCATGGAAACCTGTAAATGCCATATGCTAGGTAAAATGACTCCTGATGGGAAATTAGCCCTATCGGTACAGTGCCAACATTTTGGAACATTTTTATCAAAATTATTGAAAAAAAACCTTTCCACTTGAAGAATCTAAAATAAATTTGAGTTTTGGGCAATTCGGGGACCAATTTTTGTATTTTTGCCCATTTTGCCCATATTTCAGTAAATATCAGTTATATTATGAGATATCTGGCAGTGAAAGGGTTAAAAACATAATGAGTGGTAGATGTGTAAATACCGTTGTGTAGCTTCCAGGTGTCAAAGAGTCTGCGCAGGGTGTGATTAGTACTGGGGTCCACCACCAGGTGGACGTGCAGCGGCCCCTGGTGGGAAAACAGGACACTCTTCAGCAGGTAGACAGCGTCCCGGGCCCCCGTGGGACCCAAACAGGCCACCCCGAGGTGAATCGTCTGAAAGAGGGGGAAGGTGGAGGAATTTATTTTATATCATTAGTCCATTTTCATCCAGCTACCATAAAATTGTGTAGGTTTACCTCCATCTGTTTGGTGTGAATACCCTTTAGAACTAGCTCTGACCCTGTAACATTGACATTTAAAGCTGAAATACCTATACATTGCTGTGTCCTGTTTTTCATAAAATGATGTTGCCTGTGGGGTGCAATTAGTGATGAAGACATACCTTATCAACTTGACTTTCAACCAATCATCCCCACATCAGCACCTCACTCTTTCATGTGACGCCAACCCAGCCACGGATGCGTTTCTGTTTTTGTGTCATCCTAACCTCACCAAAATATAATGTTATGATAACATTCTGATTTGGTGAGGTTTCAACCTCACCATCAATAATGTAATTGTTATGTGCCATCTTAGTAAGTAACAAACTGACTAAAAATGTATGGCCACAGAACATTTCTGTTACATTGCAAGCTGGCCGGGAAGGTTTAGAACAAAGTACATCTAAGTTGTGCTGGGGCCCCATCCTCCTTGGGTGTGACCTCACCTCTCTGTGTGCCTCCCTACTGCCACAGGCCAGGTCTCTGTTCTCTCCTATCTCAGCACCACCAAGGTCTCTGAAAAGGAGAACAGTTGTCTTTTTTTAGAAACTTTATTCATACGATAATTGACAAGTAAGCCACTGGCCTGGATTCATTGTTCCTCAGTATAGATTTGTGAGATACATATTACAAGGTAGTCAGAAAAAAAGTGGTACATCAATTGACAGAGGTACAGTAAGATAAGGGTACATATATTCAAAGAGACAAACATACACATAAACAAACATGAACAGTACTATTACCAAACTAAAAAATTAAGAACCACCCAGTAATTTAAAAATAAAGAGACCATTGTGGTAGACTGGATGCAGGACATACCTAGAGTGAAAATGGGAAGGGCTCTTGTGTGTAATACATTTGCACAAGAGTAGATGTCATACTTGTTGACCAGCAGTTGAGCACTACTACAATCCTGGTAGCATAATCCCTTTAGTTTTTCTTTTTAAATGCTGGATAATTCACTTCATTTCCCATATGAACAGACATATTGTTCCACATCCTGGCACTTTGGTATAGTATACTTCGTTGAAGTAATGTAATGGTTCTATATTTTCTAGGATAAGCTTCAACTAATAATATTCAACCAAAGGCAGAAATTTGTCTGAGATCCAGTTTTATTTAACCAAGGTTCACTATAACAAATCTCTTCAAACCAACAAGATAGCCTGACCTGACTCGCCAGAGTAGGTCAAGATGGTAAAACACACTCAGGGTTTTGCTAAAAGAGTGTCCTAACCATAGAGGTGTTTTACAGGTGTTGTAAAGTAATGCCACTTTGTGGCTTAAAGTACAAAACTTAGGTATGAAATAACATTACAAGATCATACAGTATAAAAAGTTACACATTTTGATGCGAAAATGAAGATACCACATGTCACATTAATATTAACGAAACACACCCATAATAGATGTGAAAAACACTCAAAATGAGTTTCTCCCAAATAACACCAGGGGGAGCCGGTTGCAACACAGTTTTGCACCAAATTTAGAGTAACTAGCAACAATAATACCTAAATAGAAGTACAAACATTTAGATACACATAGGTGGCATAGTTTGGCATAATAAACATGTGTATTAATGCCACAGAATTAGTCTAAAAAGCACTCCAACACTTGCCACATGGCACAGTTTGAATGTGAGTGGGAATTGCATTCCCCAAAATAAGTGTGAGTGTGAGTCACTTTTCCCACTGTGAATGTGAATGTGAATCACACTCACAGAAGTGAAAGTGAATGCAAGTCACTTTTCACAAAGTGAATGTGAATGTGAATTGCACTCACAGAAGTGAAAGTGAATGCAAGTCACATTTCCCAAAGTGAATGTGAATGTGAATTGCACTCACAGAAGTGAAAGTGAATGCAAGTCACATTCTCAAAAAGAGTGTGAATGTGAATTGCATTCCCACAATGAATGTGAAATGTGACTCACATTACTCAAAACTATGTCTATTACAGTAATACATCAACAGAGTTAGCCATGACGTATTCCAGTTTTTCTACCATTGTCTCTTCGTACACGGACGGATACAGGACTTTGGAAAGGGCCTTAGAAATATTGTTAGGTGATATAGTGCATTAATGTGAAATGTGTTGCAACCAATGCATAAATGTGCTATTCCATAACAACCAAGTACACAGATGTGCAATTCTGTAGCAATAATGATTAATAAGAATTTGTTTATGCTGAGAATTAATAAAGACTATATGACGAGTAGGTTGAATGAACAGAGAACAAACATAACATATACACCTTTTTTACGAGTTTGTGCAGTGAACTACAGGGACGGAGCCAGCCCTTACCTCAAGGTTCTAGGTACATTTAGGGGGGTTTTGACATACATTTTTTCAAAGATTTCTTATATTTTACTTATATTATGGGAAATTAAAGGGGTTCCAGACCCCCAGGAACAACCCCCCCCCCCCCCCCCCCCAGATGCCTTGTACCCATGCAACACCTCAAGCCCAGGAGGCCTACCATAGGCAACAATACCCCAACCATTTGGTTCTGACAAATCCGCACTAATGAAAAGGTCTTTACAGCCAGATGTAAACTAGCTATTCCCCAATACCCCCACCCCCACCCACAAAGGCACACACACAACATGTCACGCCCTACAATACAAAGAACGATGAAAAGACAACTCTGAGTCTCACCTTACAACTGTCTCTAACGGTTCTCCATCCATACCGGAAGACATTGGTCTATCTGATGTAGCAAAAGCAAAGTTTAACAGGAGTGAATATACGAGACATAAAATAGACTCTCTTAACATCAAATATACTGACATCAACTTTAAAGATACTTGAAGCTGTTTGATTTAAATTCTAATTACCAATGCAGTCTGCTCCAAATTTGGAAACAATTTAGCTTTTATATAGAGGGTTATTACCTAATCAAGAAACAATATAAAAAAATTCAATATCTGTGAAAAGAGATACAAAGAAATTGATGTTCACCATTGGTTTCAATGGGAAATATAAGTGTTCTTGCTCTGTGGAAAAAAACTACCATTGGTCTCCTCATAAAACTCCTGGAACATTAAGCATTTACCTATTGAAATTAGATATTCACTGTTTGTAAGAAAAATCATACTGAAAATATAACAAAATTGAGTCTTTTGGTAATTTATACCATGTTAATTTGAAGCATTATTATCATGATTAAACAAAAACACTTTAACTTTATTTCTCATAGTATCATTGGTGAGTAGTTAAAAACAGCTTCGTTTTGCAGTTCTTAATCAATGAACCAGGTGGCGCCCTAAACAGCCTCAAGTACCTTTAACCTTCTGCAATTTAAGCTATCTACCCTTATTTGAACGCAATCATTATACCGAAAAGTATCATGATGTTCGATTAAAAAGAAAGAAGATGCTAAAAAATGGTGTTCTTAATAGCAATAAACAGTTATTAATATACAAGGACAGGACATATCCTTGTCATGTGCCTATACGTTCTACATCTACTGGTGAAAACCATTTTGAATATAAGGTCTTACCATCATGTCATACTGAACAATAAGATTCTTAAAAATGATTAATTTGATTCTAGATCTATATTATGTCATTATATATTATCATCAATTACATCACTCTTCATCAAATTACTACTATTGGAATAGCACATGTTATGTGAAATAGTTTTGATTCAATAAAAAAAAATACACTTACTGAGGAATTCTTGTACGAGGAGCAGCCCGGAGCAGAGAGTGGCCAGCAGTACCCCGGTGTAATGAGTCCTCCTATAGCGGCGGGAGGCCCCAGACCGGCAGGGGGTCCAGCGGGCCCGGGACACACACATGGTGGGGGAGGTCTGGAAGGGTCCGGTGGGTCTGAAAACAGTAAATAGGGGACTGCAACGGGGGTCAGAGTATAGTCATTAAGGGACTACCACTCGAAAATAGAGCCTAAGCTCTTGGGATTAAATGCAAATCTTTAAATTAAATTTTAAAGATCTTTGGATAAGAAAGGAAAACACTTTCTACAGAATGTTTTTCAGATCGAAGGTTGCTTGATATTTCATATAGCTTTTTTCTTTTCTTTTACTAAAAAAAAGTAGACATAATACTAGTGGATCTAATAGTAAATTGTTCCCATAGAAAATACAGCCTGTTAACTTATTGGTAATTGTAAAAGATTTACTGGATTTTAGAGTCTATTCACCAATTTATCAGCTATATCCAGATCAATATCAGACCAAAATGCTAGTTTAACTCCGTAAAGTTTGCCTAAAAGCCCTTGAACAGGGTTTGCTAATTATGTTATTATAATATATGTTGGTATCTGAACGCACGTATTCCATAGAAAACAGCATAAAAATATGTCTGCGTTCATACTTGCGTTCGCTGAATTGGTTCCCTAAACACAAGTATGAATGCAAGCAAATTCCATATTTCACTATGCGTTCCTAGAAATGTTTGCGCTTGCTTGTGTTCCACTTGCGTTTATGCCCAACACAAGTGAAATGATTTATAGTGGAATGTGGCCCCTAGGGTTCCCAAGCTTTGTTGTCACTGACGTTTTACCATAACCATATAGGCTATGTTCCATGCTACATTCAGTGGCACTTGGGTTCCCTCTAGCTAAAAAAAAACACAAGTTTACTTGCATTCAGATATCACCCTGTGCTCCTGACAGGGTCATCAAAGTCCGGATGTGTTATGTCCTTTCTATCAGACATTGCACATGAAAGACCCCTTGCCGCTCTTCGAAATGAGTAGGGTATTGCACCCGGTGGCCAATTTCTCCTAAATCATATCATAGATATGATCACCTGTAAGCTGAAAAGCATTACCCAGCTGGAGTGCGACGTAACGGTCACGTTATGCAACCGTACTTTTTTGGTTAGTCTGTTACTTACTAAAATAACATGTAACCTTTACGTTATTTTTCTGAGATGTTGAGACCTAACCAAAAAAGAATGTTATCATAACGTTCTAATAAAGTAATTTCAAGATCAAATTCAAACAGATCGTTATAGTGACGTTCTGATTAGGTGAGGTCAAGACCTCACCTGAAAAGAACATTATTGTAACTTCCTCATCAGGATTGTGATGTTCTGATTAAGTCAGGTCTTAACCTTACCTAATCAGAACGTAACTGTGACTATCTTATTAGGTTAGGTGCCAACGTAACCTAAACAGAATGTTATTATGACATTCTCTTTTAGTCAGGTCTCAACCACACCTAAACAGAACATTATTGTGACGTTCTTATCAAGTCTCAGCCTCATAAATAACGTTATAAGAATGTTATAAGAACGTCACAGTGTAACATCGCAACAGTTGGTTGCAGCAACGTTATTGGAGTCATCAAAATAACGTCGCTGCAACGTTACAATGTAACATAACAAGGACCAATCCAGAACGTTGCTGCAACGTTATTATAACGTTACACCGCCGGCTGGGTACTTTGTGCAGTCTGGAAAGAACCCTGTGCGGTTAACTGTACATCAAACTACCCCAACAAACAAACAAACCAACATGTTTGTATCTGAACACAGGTTCTCCATAGATAAGAACACACTTGCGTTCCCTGAACGCAAGTATGTACACAAGCAAATTCCATATTGCGCTATACGTTCCAAAAACTGCTTTTATTTCCTTTTTTTTATTATTCAAACCACTTCTTACAAGTAAGATCTTCCAGCAGTATGTCTTAGTAAATATTTTCACTTGCTCTCCTGTCAATGAATGTAAAATGCTAAATGCAAGTAAAAGAACGCATAATGGAATACAGCCGCCTTACCTGTACTGATAGCTGCCTCCCTTTAGTCAGGCTGTCGGTGCAGTTATCTAATCCACCGTACATTTGGGCATTTCCTGAGGATACCCTCACAACCCGCTACGCCATGCTATTATAGTGCCAGTCTATCATCCCGTCGTCCTGGGCCTTTAACCTCTTTCTAATGGTACTACCCGCACCCTCATATTTGTTTACGGCTCTAGATGATGAAATCAAAGTAACACAGGTTTCTAGATGGTTTATTCAGGGGCCTTCCATTTAGTGCGTGTACTTACGCAAATTTTCAAAAATTCCGTGCCCCCTCCCCCCCCCTTCATGTGTACGTACGTAATGGAAGGCCCCTTTATTCATTATCTTTATTCAATGATTTCTTTTTTCTTCAAGTATTGAATCTTTATCTAGATTGTGTAATTCATATCTACGAGCTGGTTGCCCATGTTTATAAGCAGTTTGATTAGATAAGTGCAACACTGATGGACATGCTTCTTTCTCCACAAAGTGCTAAGCACCGTCGTGTAGAGGAACATATTAATATAAGTGCTACTGTAATCAAGTGATTCTTTATTTATTCTTATCTTGTCAATATATTTCACAGGAATATCGAATGAGAATTATCATTTGTCTCTAATTCTAATGACGTGGTATTAGAAACTAGCGATAGAGCGTTAACTTGACTACTTCAATCAAAGTGCGTTTCAAATAATGCACATTATGAAATTGTCAACAGTATTATATCTTTGTGTAATATACATAAGACTGTTAAAACAGGAGCAGAAATAAAATGGTGTAAAAAAATATGAGAAAATAAAGGTCAGAAAAAATAAACATATCTTCAGTGAACGGAATATTCAACAATTCTACAAGAGAAACAATAGCATGATTCAGGAATTCAAATCCATAAAAAAAAATTAATCCGTTTCTTTTTGTACACTATAGTTACAATATCTTTGGCAAGCACCATACATAATTATAGACGTTGTGCAGATGACGTCATATCTTTTAAAATGGGGTGGCAGCCATGTTGGTGATCACTTTTTTTATAGTATGCATTATTCCCAATTCTGGACTATTAAAAACAAAAATCTATGCCTCATTTTTCTTAATCAAACTTCCTGACTCATATTCAACCATATTTATCATTTAGAATTTTAAATTTAGGATCGATTGTATGGCTATGTGCTCATTATCAGCACATGGTGATCACCAAAATTGGATCACGTGACCACGTGACCACTGCACAAGGTCTATACCGAGCAACACAAAGTCTGAACTGACAACTTGATTACACCTGTTTACCTGGTACAAACAAACATACAGGTGGAGGCCTGTACTTTGCCTCCTGTGGGATCTGGGCCTCCATAAGGGCCCTGTCTCATCTCATTAGTACCTGTCAGAAGCAGGCCTACAGTCCCATAGGCCATGATAGGGGCAGAAACTCGGCTGGAGAGTCACAAGTATCATGCTCTCAGAACAGATATCTGTTCTACGTATTTATTTATGTTTATTCAACACATGTACAACATACAATCATTCTGGTGAATTTGGACACACTTGCAAATGCAAAATGTGCTATAGGGCCATGATTTTTAAAAAATTTTTTTTTTAATCTATTTATTTATTTTTATTTATCAATTATCCTGAAAGGGGTCAAGCATTAGCCTGTTTGCCCCCCACCTTCAGTAAATAGAAACATGTAGCACAAATAAGCGTTACTTGAGAATACATTGAAGAAAACAATACATAGGCAATCATCAAAGTTATATGTACAGAACATGGGAAATGCATTGCCAAGACACGTTGTTACAGATAGGTCTTTAAGTAACTACATGGACTTAGTTCACAGTACAATTCGACCCGCGTGTATAACATATTGTTCTAATTACATTTTTAAATGTGTCAAGGGAAATAATAGTCCTACAGCTCACCGGTACATTATTCCACAGTGGCTCCATGATGAAAGGGTCGTTTTCGGTAGACAGATTAGGAAAGGTAATTAAAGAACTCTGGTGGATACGACTTTGATTGGTTCACCCTCCTTCACTTCAAGGATGTCACGTATTCAGCAGCACGATGGGCAATACCCACTATAGTACTGCACTACTGCCTGCTCAGCAGCTAGTACCCACTGAAAAGCAGCTAGTACCTCCCGCTCAGCAGTCGAATGTTCAAAATCAAATAATTAAAGGAAACCCTATTCTTTGTGACAAACCTTCACTCAAGACATATAAGCATCATAAAACTGTAGCTACTGTACTTCAATGAACCCAAACTTCTGGAGGTCATTTCATATCATAAAATTAAGTGTCATGAAGGCATAATTAAGAACATTCGCCATTGAAGGCATGGTCAGATTTATTATTTTGGCAAATACTTCTAAATAAAAGTATATAGGTAAATAAAGATTGTCTTTTTTTAAACATAAACAAGGTGAACATCCACAAATCATACATTAAAAAATGGTATTTGTAAATGGATCTACTATAACATTATATTTGTTGTTAATAAGTACATCGATCACTTTTGATCATCATGGCCACGCGGCTATTCATAACCCAACATTAATTGAATATAAGAAATAATGATGGTTGCTTAAGATCCAGGCATATTGCTAAAAGTTATTATGGTATAGATATTTATATTCTTCTTGATTTGACAATTATGGCAGCCAGCTTTATTTCGGAGATCTACACAACTTCTAAAAATGGCTGATGACTGTCAAGAGAAGTATAATCATACATATGGCACAAAAACTCATCACATACAGCCTAAGGTGCTAAACCTCCATCTCGCTATTGGAGTGGTAGGCGTAGTTGACAACACCCCCATGTCCACTGACAGACTGCTGTACCGCGGACCCTGATGGCACCAGTCTGTATTCACTACCAATCAGACCAAGGGGAACGCTGGCTGACCGCGCCATTGGTTCAACACGCCTGGGTATATTATTGTGCTGTGACAGCGCTGTGAGGTTGCCAGTTGAACCCATTGCTTCCTGCCTGAGTACAGCCACCTGGAGGGCCAGCTGATGGTAGAGGTTAGGAAGGCTGCGGTGGTGAAGGGCCGCACTGTTCAAGGTCCCAGTATGTGGGTTGTCAGCCGCCCCTGATGGTTCCATCGAGACCCTGCGAAGGTCATCTAAAGATGGGGCAGATGGGGCGGGATGTGTGAGTGGTTTACTGAATGGAGTAAGGTAGGCTCCATTCGTACCACCTTCCCGGGGTGGGCGCGTTGAAGGTTTATGACTGTTAGATGGTCTCTGTTGACCTTTAGATGGTCGTGGCTGCTTTGCACCATGTCGACTGGCAGGTTGTCGCGGCCGTGGTTGTACCGGAGCCTGTGATTGGTTCGCATTAATCACCCTGCTGATTGGTTGGATCCTAGCCCCCTGTTGGTTTGGGTTATGTGGTGGGCCTGCACCTGCTGATGTTGAAGGTGCAGGGTCAGGTAAGGGCCTGCCCTGTCCACGATCCCCATTGTCTACTGAAATCTGCTCCCTCGGCTGTGGATTAAAGGGTGATGGATGCTGGACATTTGCTGGAGGACGCTGGACATTTGGTGTAGGACGCCGGAAATTTGCCCTTTCGTCTTTTCGAGAGAACTGTCTCACAAAGAGGGCAATGATGCCCATGAAAAGGAGAAGCACAGCAAGCAGAACGATAATCACGATGGCGGCTATTATTCCCGGGGGCATGGCCGACCCTCCATCTCCTGTGGAACGAAAAGAGGAAAAGGACCTTGATGAAAATGGTTACTGTTGATATAAATACACTGGATAGATGACCTTAATGAAAATGGTTACCATTGATAAAATACACTGGATAGATGACCTTGATGAAAATGGTTACTGTTAATATAAATACACTGGATAGATGACCTTGATGAAAATGGTTACCGTTGATATAAATACACTAGACAGATGACCTTGATTTAAATGGTCACCGTTGATATAGATAAAGACCAAATATAAACAGAAAGTTATTGTGGCATTGATTCTGATTAGGTGAGGTCCTACTTGTACTAAACATTACCAATTAATGACTGGGCCCCTGCTATTTTGAACATACATTGAAATGACCATTTCATTACCATTCTATATATAATTTTACACCCCTTGGGACTATTGGTAACTACAAAACCATAATATTATAACAAAAAGTGTCAATCAGGGAGTATTGAGGCATTGAATCACTTGAAGATTCATGAAGTCTGAGAGGAGCTTTTTCGTCAAAAGGTAATTAACAGGTAAGAATACCACCAGAAGGATACTTCTTCTTTTTCACTTAACAGCGTTTGTTGAAATATACATGAATATCTTATGCTATTTTTATATATATGTAAAATACATATAGAAAAATGAATTTCTGACAAAATTAATATTGTATACAACTGGAAGAACAAGACTTAGTTTCACATGTAACGTTTTTAAAATTCTAACAAAATAAATCAAACTTGAATGCTAACCTGTGCCGCAACCGGCCCAATCAGACTCGTCCGACTTATCATCGCAGTCGAATCGGCTGTCACACAGCTGGGTTTTGTCCACGCACTGCCCACTCTTACACTGAAACTGCCACGACAGGCACCCTGTAACAGGAACAGACAGAATGTGATCCTTAAGGCTAGGAAAAGCTGCCCAATCATACACTGAAACTGCCATAACAGGCACCCTGCACACAACAACACCTGACATTATGTCAAGTCTTAACTTTGTCTAAACAGAATCCTAATCTGACCATCTTATTAGGTTAGGTGTCAACCTGACCTAAACAGAATGTTATTGTGACATCCTCATTAAGTTAGGTCTCAACAGCGCCCATACAGAACATTATTGTGACATTCTTTTTAAGTGAGGTTACTCATAAATAATGTAACAAGAACATTATCAGAACATGACACACAATGTAATGTCACAACAGTTGGTTGCATTGACATACATGTAATTGGGAGTCATCAAAAGAACGTTGCTGCAAGCTAACAGCAAAACCTAACAAGATTCAATCCAGAGCAATGCTACAACATTATTCAAATGACAAATCCTTGGTTGGGTAGTCTCCCTGGATACCTACCAACCATCCTGATGCCCTAAGACGGCCAATAGATCACCTATTTACTCCTGAGGTTAGTGGTCTACCCAGTGCCAACAGCCGGTCATGTCGCTGCTATTTGGTTTCACCTGTGTACCCGCCGTCTTGACTCTCTCCAATGGTGCAAGAGTTTTGGGATCCTTTAAGGATATATAGATTACCTGTCTTATCTATTGTAACAATCACACATCAATTGCTGCCTGCAATATACATTTACAAAGGCTTTTAGCTTTGTGAACAATAATGATGGTGATTTGTTGGAGTTTAAGGTGTATTCAGCAATTGTTCAGCTATATCAACACCAACTCATGGTTTTTGACTGTGCAAAGTACTATGATTGAAACTGATTGACCTAACCACTAGACCACCCTGCCCCCCTTGAATGATAACAATCCATAAAGTTTGAAATAATGATTAGAATAACTACCTTGTAAAAAGAAATCATTGACCAAATTTCTCTTTCGTCACCTGTAAAACATGATTCTGAGAAAATGCTCTTTTCTGACTTGTTGTTTTGGAGATATAGGTAAAGCTGTTATACTAAGTCTTGAGCAATTTATAAAAGAAAATAATGCAGAAAGGGAGTTTAAAGGGGGGGCCAGTGATTGTAAATTCATTATATTGTCGTGTTCATGATGGCCAAATGAGTTTTCATGCCAATTTTCATATCTGTATTTATAACAGACAGATTCGTTTTTATGAATGTTATATATATATATATATATATATATATATATATATATATATATGTGTGTGTGTTTTGCTACCTGGCACCTGCCTACACCTGGAACACCGTGACAGGTACCAGTCGATGTGTGACGTCAGAGACAGATGTCATTAATTAGATAGAAATGAATAAAGAGAATCTGATTTTCCTAAGTGCTTTTACTGAATCCAATAATGTTTTGGTTTATAAAATGAAGCGACCCCAATGCAAAATAATACATGGCTTCAAAATGCTTTATTTAAATGTGAAATTAACGGTTTTGTGTGTGTGACATCGTACACAGATGTATGTTTCTCTGAGGGTTAGAGAAAAGAGACGTTTTCCAATATAATGTAGAAAAATCATATTTGAGATTTCATTGGCTCTTCTCTTTAAAGCCATTTTCCGTTTTATTTCAGACAAAAACCCATCACGCAAATTGACAATATCAGCGTTACATTACTGAATATACTTCCTGGGATGTGGTTGAAAGACCAATGGTGCCCCTGCTACTGTTATCTACCCTTAAAGACTCCCAACCATTCCCTGCTTTCTTGGGTCAAGCAGGTGATAAGGACCTTGTGTACACGTCTCTGTGACCCGCTCATGTAGCAGTAGCTACGCACATTAGGGCCGTTATTGAGAGGAACCGATCCAGGGGGAAGTCGAGAGGATCCTGACATCCCCCCTTTTTTTGTGGACCCCTTAAGGGCAATGGCGCCATTACAGATCTAAAGTTGAGATTATGTTGAAACTCAGAGAATTGCTAGATAAATATGTTTTGAGTCCAAAAATGGAAAAAAATTAGGGAGTCACCGTGCTAACTTTTTAACTACAGGAGGAATAATATGTGCATAATTCCCTCAAAACTAAGGTTTTGTAGAGCAATATTCACGGGTACAATTTTCGTGAATACTTTCATACTAATTCTCAACTAAACAATCTAATCATTCAAATTTAAAGCTAAGACACATGTTCACAGACTAGAAAAAGATGTGTTGTTTTAACTGAATTTCAGTCTATTTTCCTTAAAAATCTATTTCTTAAAAAAATCAAATTTCTAAGAAAGTCCACACACAAAAAATCAAAGTTGAAAAATCAATAAAAATGACACATAATGTGTGTTGGACTGTTAGCTTTCATTTTCAACAAAGAAAACAGGGGGTCACCGCATGAATTTAGCCAGAAAAATTGATTATCTACCTGCAAGTCTGGAATTAGCCCACCAGGTCTATTTGTTTTAATGGTCCCTAATCCTATCAAAATAAAAAATATCCTGATATATTATATCCTAATATTGTTTCCTACATCATAAGGATTACGTTAGTGCTTACTGTGTGAAGATTGGATAAATATTAACAAAGTTAAAAGCATAAATGGACTGCCCCTCCCCACCTGCCACAGGCACCAAGCAGAGGGCAGTGATGGTTACGATCCACTGCACACCCATACCTGCAGGCTGCGCGGCCCAAGTGCGCATTAACAAACGGCGCGATTGTCCTTAACTACAAAAAGAAGGGGAAATGCCGCACATTAACGCGCAAATTCACAATGTTTTATTACTTAGCCTTCATGCTGACCTTCCCTCTTATCCTGTATCCTGTAATTCTGTATCCGCCCCTGATTAACATTCCACATTATTCCACTTAGTTGGGAGACCTTTAACGTTGCAAACTGGGGTAACAGAACGTGGGGTAATGCCTGCCTTGGCATGTCGGAAAGTGTGACACTGGTTAGCATTTCTGAACTAACCCTAAGGTGCCTTGTAAAGGGGATGATCCAAGATGCAATTTTGGGCCGATTTTGAACCGATTTTAAAAATTGGTTTGTTAAATAATCGTTTTTCTTATAAGATATACAATTTTCCAAAGAGTTTTGAATAATCTACATCAGAAAGATTGTATTTTCACAGGGAAAATTTATTCAATTTATTGCAAATGATATTTGCAATAAATTGAATAAATTTTCCCTGTGAAAATACAATCTTTCTCATTTACTGTTTTGTATATTATGCAAAACAGTAAATCGGTTGTCGTTTTGTCCTATCATGGATCATGGCCTTAAGGGAACCAGCATGGTGAGATAGGCGCAGTCATAGTTGTCAGAAGAAAGAACAACTGACCTATATAATGTTATCAAAAATACTTCATAACATGGGACCTCCCCACCACTGACAGCAGGCAAACTGAAACATCCCGCACAGTTTAAACAAGTGTTTAGAATCTAAATACTCCCCCAAACACTTTTGCTGTATCCAATTTTATAATACTTTATATCTGTAAATATGTTTAGAATTCTTGGTGTTTCGTATTAAGAAAAATGTGATGTTTGTGCACGTACAAATTCACGTTTTTCCTGTTCTCAGTTTTGAGCCAAGAGACAAAGTTCAAGACAAGAGTCAAAGCTCATTCAATCTCATCCTTTTATATTGAACCCCGAGACGTACACCCTAGTCCCTAAATCTGCATATGATAAAAGGTTTCTCAACACAGTACGTCTTCAAAAACTTGCTTAAATTCAAAGCAATTTTTAAGACATTCTAAAGTACCTAGAACATTTTCTGAATTTTATAATGAATTTATATTGATATTTAGAAGAAATCTCTAAGTAGTAGAGAAAATCGGCATAGAGTGTCACCTGGTGGAGAAAGTTGAACCACACTTAAGGTAAATGAAGGTGGGTCGGTCAAGCAATTTCATGTGTTTATAAAGTGTGACTAAATATGTCCCTAGGCCCTTAACATGTTTAAATTCTTAAATGTTTTATAGCACAGTTACAATTTTTGTAAAATGAGAGAATAAAATAAAGAGCCAGGGAAGCCATAGGAGGCCCCTGTCTTTCAGTCACCGACTTCCTGCAGATTGCCAAGGGTTATTATTTCCTTGGGAATATTATTTCTCAGAGAAAATTATTTCTACAATATGCCCCTGGTGATTGTCTTTTATATACCATCCTGGGTCATATCTGAAATACCGATAATTGCAGGGGAGGGACTGCAATTATAGAAAAGTCCTCTGCGGTTAGGAATGATTGGGAAGAAACATGTGAAAACATGATTTATTTACTAGGAAAAAGATCAATAACTTGCAATACATAAATATTGAAAAACAATTGTCCAGAGCCATAGTTTAATGTGAGACATACCACTGAATTCCAAAAGTATATGAATGTACACAACGGGTTGTCATGGAGAAACAGGGTCTAAGACCAGGTTGAATAATAGCTGCACATTTAGCATCCATTGCCTTGCAGGTATGATATACATGTCCTTTGTCAGTTTATAGGAATTCCCTCTGGAAGCTGCTTACCAGATTCCAAGGAGGGCTCAATGTTTGTTGAGGCAGGAAATGTCCTTCTTTGAGACCTGAACTAAATAACAATGCGATGCCCTGTTTGTCCTTATCCTTCCCCGTATCTTGCTGTGTTGATATTTCTGTCCATTTTCTGTGGTTCTCACATGATCACAAAAAAGAGAAAAGTATTGACAATAATTCATAATAGAGGCTTTGTGGCTGCATTATAAAAACAGTTGTCAGAATTTGTACCATTGACATTTCCCAACCGAGGGACCTTGAACCCCCCCCCCCCACCCCCCCACCTTCCTTTGAGGTAGGTCCCATATGTCCCATGCCTCTTGAATGCCCATGTTGGTTGCCTTAGTCTGTCTTTGGTCTATACTGCCTCAGTAGTCTCTTCTGAAAAGGCCTAGACCAGGAAGCCCATTGTCCTGCCCAACTGCCCTGCTGAATCCAGGATATTATAAATGGGGAAGGGTTGAGCAGAGTAATCACCCAGCCAGGGATGTGGTGTTATTATAACATTGCAGCAACGTTCTGATTGGTTCTGTATTTAGTTCATGTTAGGTTCTTTTGATGACTCCCATGAACTTGCACTGTGATGTTATTACAGTGTTCTGGTTACTTCCTTCAACCCAAACAGAATGTTTTTGTAATGTCCTGTTTTGGTTTTGTACTAACCTCACCAAAATATAATGTTATAATAACATTCAGATTTGGTGAGGTTTCAACCTCACCATCAATAACGTAATTGTTACATGGCATCTTAGTAAGTAGCAAACTGACTAAAAAAACGTATGGTCGAAGAACATTTCTGTTAGGTTGCAAGCTGGCTGGGTAAAGAGGTGTTGGGCATTTGGCATTGTCCAGTGTGTGCTTGACATGTCTAACAAAACGGTTAGGGGGCAGGATGCTACCAGATCTACTCCCATCTCTCATTCAAACCACATGCATTAACTGCCTGTTCGACTGCCTTCATATGACCCATTCACAGATGAAAGTGAAGCAAAACCGTGTTAGCATATCTGTAGCTGACCATTTTGAACGTCTCGAACAAAATACATTCAAATTTGCAAGTCATGAAGTAACAATAATTATAAGGTTGGAGGATTTACACCTCTATCTCACCATAAGCATAAAAGTATTTGGCGTGCGTGTCTGTCACGTGTCTCGGAGGTGGGCGTACCTTGTACACAGACAGAGGTACAGCGTATTCACTTAGCTCACTGTGGACCATACCCACGGGAACACTGGCTGACCGGGTATATGGCAGGATTGTCAAGGGTATGTTCTCCTGTGACCTAGACCTGAGGTTTTCAGCAGAAGACATGGCCTGTGGGTTTCTGACCACCTGGAAGGCCGAGCGGGCGGAGAGGTTCGGTAGACTGCGACTGTGCAGGTCAAGGCTGGCCAAGGTGCCAGTGTTTAGGTTGTCATGTGCCCTTGATGGTGCCTCGGGGACTCTGTCAAGGTCATTTAAAGATGGCGCTGAGGGAGACGGCTTTGTGATTGGTTTCTGGAAGGGCGGAAGGTACTTCTGGGTGAGAATGGCTTCCCAGGAGGGGAGTGTGGCTGGCTCGGGTTGCTCGGGTGGCTCAGGAGTACTCAGCATTACTTCCTGCATTGACATTCGAGGCAGAACAGACAAACTATTGCGTCCCTGTTCTCCGGTGGAGAGGTCGGGCAGGACCGACCAATCACAATCCAGCGATGATGCATCTGCTCCATCTGTCATGACCTTAGGACTGTTGCCATTATACGCTTGTATCGGAGCCTGTGATTGGTTGGCTGTGACCCCTTTGGTGATTGGCTGGGGCACAGCCACGTAGACTGGATACTTGAGTTGTGGTTGTTGAAATGCAGATTCTGATTGGACACTGCTGATTGGTTCGTCGTGGTTTGAGTTTCTCTCCGGGCTCGAAACTGTCGGATGAAGGTCATGGATTGAAGAGTTTTCGGCAGCCTCTCGCTTTGCTTTTATAAAATAGTACAGGGCGATGAAGGCAAAGATGAAGAGTACCAAGAAGAGTAGAGCACAGACGACGATGCCCGCTATGAGGCCCGGATGGAGCGAGGACCCGGCCCCCTCAGCACCCTCTAGGGGCAAGTAGAGAAAACATATGTCAAAACACAGGCTGGTATGAATGTAAATAAGGGACAAAGTTTTATTATTCTCCTTACCAAGGATAACTGATTTATAGTATTTTAAGCACCTGCAGTCTAATATGAACTAATTTTGTTGACCAAACCATTGAAAAAATTATATATATAAAAAAAAAAGACAATAATTTGGTATAGGCCTATAGCCATCTATAATTAATGAATTTTCAAACAACTGGGACAAGATTTATTAAATACATATGTATGTATGCAAATTGAAAATTAATGTCAATAGATTTTTCTCATGTTTAATGACAAATAATAAAATGATTGATGAAAATTCCTGTACTAAAGCCTTGTTATTTGTGCATCCTGATCGAGGCTAACCGTTTTTCCAGGACATCCCGTTTTTCTGTGGTAGCCCCAACCTGCTGAAGGGTGCACCCTAGTTCTAAAGATTATGCGATATTTCAGACTACTGAATTGGTTTATGGAAAGTATTCCCAAAGATATTCTGCAAAGAGACTGTAAATAAAGGTCTCTATACAACAGATGAAATTTTACTAGTGGATACACCCGACGTATCGGTAGAGTTTTTAGCATAATTATGTATTATCTTGAAAATGTTTCAATAACAATAGATATTCATGTCTCTGAAATTATTAAACCATACACCCCCTGATATTCCAATCATGCGCGGTAGATATGATATGCTTCATTATATGGCTGGCATCCTAATGTGATGACGGTATAAGACAGGTAATATGACAGCTAAGGCAGGTATTCACAAAACACCAAACACGAAGAACTTTTATTAACCCTTTCACTGCCAGATATATCACAATGTAACTGATATTTACTGAAATATAGCCCAAAATACAAAATTTAGTGCATAAATTCCGTAAAACTCAAATTTAGTTCAGATTCTTCAGAGGAAAAGCATTTTTCAATAAATTTGATATCAACGTTCCAAATGTTGGCACTGTGCCAATAAGGCAAATTTCTTGTGCGGAGTAATTGTTCGTACTATCGTAATTTGCAGGTTACCATGGTAACCGATAATTCATAAAGTAACTAGGACACTCTTTATAAAAATAACATGAAATAAATTCCCTTTTTTGTGCAAAAAACAGTTTGTGATTATCATAGATGAAAGAAAAGTTAGAGCAAATTCAAAATCATGTCATTTACATAAATTCACCCATTTTTCATGATTTTTTAATTAGTATGGCAAATTCAAGTGTAAATACATTGTTTATGGTTTCTCGAATTGCAATTCTAGCATTTTTGGGTGACTTGATAGTCCGATGTTCAAATACCTGTATCTCTGGCTCTAATTGGAATATCTGAAAAATTCTTTCAGATTCTGAAAGCATAATTTGCATTCTTTTAATGGTGTTCCTATGGGATTTTACTATAAGGCCTCATATGAGGCCTCTGGCAGTGTAAGGGTTAAAGCCTGATTTCCACAGAGCGACCAAATTGCAGCAACTAAACTCGATGGGTGTTAACCCTTTGTATCCTCGGCAACTATCTAAAAAGGTTGAATGTTCAGTTGCTGTGTTTGCAAGGGGTTAACACATTTAGTTGGCCGCATAGACCAATTTCTTGCACTTGGTCATTCTGTTGAAACCTGCCTTTAACATGCATTTGTCATGTTTGTCTTTCTGTGGAAACCCGTCCTTAGTCATCGACTTGTATGTTAACATCACTCAACACTCTATAATAAGAAGCACCACGGGGGGCGTCCGAGGGTGGCCTTACGATTCCCATGGGTCATACAGCCACCCGAGGACGACCCATAAGGTGCTTCTTTATTTCATCACCCAAACAATGCTGAAGTTGTTCAGAAAATGCTAAGAATATGGAGCGGTGCACACGGCTTGTCACTACGCCCTGTGCACAATACGCACCGCTCGCCAGCCGTGCAGGTGACGGCAACTTACCATCCATCCTCAGTTTTAATCCTTATTAACAGACAATAGGCCTTAGAGTTCTATCCAGGTGGCTGGCCGCCATACCGTCAGTGAGTAGTGCCTGTCACAGGTAGCCGTTATGATATGTGTGGAGTATCCTGACCTCAGTCGGTCACAGTACAAGGTCCATGCCTGTCCAGACTGCAGAGATAAGGGCCTTGTCATGTTTCACTGCGACATGTTTATCATATATGTTGCGATGATTTCCATACAGCCCCATTCGCCATATGCAATTTTACTTTGATTCGTTTCAATCTGAGCCATTCTCTCTTGTATACATAAAAATCAAACTTTTGAAAGACATCTTTATGGCTCACGATGCACTTGCTAATGACCGTTATGATAAATTTTAAATTCAATATGATGATTTTCTATGCTTGCGATTTGAGATCGCACAACTTGAGCTGCAGTATGTCATAGAGAAATTGCATATATTAGAGATAAAATTCTTTGTTTTACATATATGTGACATGCTCCAAATTGCCAATTTGTAACAATCTTATTAGTCTTATATGCTAATTTGTCTGTAAAATCATCATATCTCGCCAATATTGCAGCCCAAGTCGTATAGTGTAATAGGGCCTATAAGGAGCTTTTACACCTAGCCTTATTTTCACTGAGATATTTTTATCATATCCTATGTTGCGATCTGAATGTATCTCACTTTGCAAATGATTGCTAGACCCCTCCAATCTTAAATTGAGATTATTATATATAGGGGGCAGTGCGATGCAATCAAGAAAGACACAAGTAATCACGCCACATTATTTCATCAATTCATCTTATTAGATATTGAATATCATAAATAGAAATATTACTAGAGATACACATCTATTTAGTATTATAGGCTAGATCCAATTTCTTTAATTGCATTGAGAGATTCAAATTGGATACATTGATTGTTATTTTATAAACACCTTTCTTGAAGTGAAACCATAATTGTGACCATCCAAGACAGCATAAGCAGTTGCAACTGTTAAGATGGAGTGCGGCATCTCTCAAGGACAAATAGTAATAATAGAATGTCCTGATTCAAGTAAGAGTTAAAGAAAGCTCAGAAATAGTAAAACATTTGCAGCAAACTTGTCAAATTGACAAGTTTCTGTTGGCCCACCTGGCAGGTTGTTGATCTGACGGTGCTAAACCCTTCTATTTTATGAGCATCATTTTGACAAGGCAGAACTTGTATGAGGAGACAAGTTAATGACAAATTAATAGGAGTGTAGGGTACGTCTCTAAGGCAGTGGGTTGGCTAAGTATAATAATGTATACGTTAATATGGGTCTGTATTCTGGTCATAACGATGATTGGGACCTCTAGTTTTGTGAAATATTTATGTTTTGTATAAGACCTTCCAAAATTGTTGCTGTGTCACGAGAAGAAGTTTGTGAGGGTCAATAGTGGAACAATCATTGGGGGAAGTTGCATAACATTCTGGTAAAACCTTTCGTTAAACATATCCGTTATTTTTTAACAGAGGTGCACAATGTTGCATATTTCGTTATTTGTAAATCTGTTAAATAGAGATTTCGTTAAGTAATATAGCTTTTCTTTTCTATTATCTTTGCGGGTTAACTTTACAAACAATCCTTTCAAATTAAGCTTTACCGGAACAATCATGATGGATACAACAGAACAGTCTCCGTTATTCCTTGTGCAATAGTTGGTCTTAGTTATGGATCTGCAAAATCTAACGGAAAGTTATGCAACCCCCTCCAGACCAGCACCCTGTCACCTTAGATGTTATATCTATTACATACTAGCGAAAAAGACGTTCTACTTTACATACATACATACATACATACATACATACATACATACATACATACATACGTTTGGATTACCGTACTGCACTAATGCTGATTCTGGGCATTATCTGCCTTGTTTACCATGCAGGGGGATTACAGGACTTTTCAAATGGGGAAAGGTGTCAGCATACAGGCTAAGTTAAAAAAAAGAAGAGCTTATTCACAAACATACATTTTCCCTCTTTGCCTAGTTACGGTTTCCACCAAAAGTGTTTTTTCCCTTGTTCTTATTATAATATTATAATGCAGACATTATAGAGGCCTCCGTTACTAGGAGTAAAGCCCCATACCAACGCCGGTTCTTATGATCAGCTGTTAGTATGATATATTGATATGTGCATGTTTGATCTGGATCGGTGCTAAAATTGGCTGACTCATCTAGTAGAGTCGGCCGATTTTAGTATCAGTGAGTTGGCTGACTCTGGACAAAATTGCCTGGTGGGTATGGGGCTTAAGCCTTGGGCATGCCAATGGCCCTTAAATTTAACGCTTCAATACAGGTGTTTTGGGACCTTGGTGACATGCAATATGAGATTTTAAAGATGACAAGGGACAGAGGAATTGTTAAATTGACATGATTGTTAAATTGGCATGACAATATATAATTATTATGATTTCTTCAAGTCGTCAGGCCAACGCCCCAGCAAGTGCCCCCCTTGTTGTAACTGGTTAAGAGTTATTCAAGTTCTCCTTTGTATTATGCAGGGGCGGATACAGGATTTTCGAAAGGGAGGGGGGGGGGGGTCAGCATCTAGGCTTAGTACTAAAAACGTGTGCATTCTCGTGTGCTGTATTATTTTTCCTATCCTTTTTGTAGTATTGGGGTCAACCAAAAGGGGCGTGGGGGGTCAGGACCCCTGGACCCTCCCCCTTGATCCGCCCCTGTTATGTATGTAATTTTATTGTTAATTTAGTCTTGTCATATCATATTAGCCTGTAACCAGGGGGTGGCGGGGATGGCGCCCCCCCCCCCCCCCCCCCCCCACAATGAAGGACATTTTTCAACAACCTTTTCTAGCAAAATTTAATGTAAAAACCCCTCAAAATAGTAGGAAAATATTGAAAAGTTCTACCTTTTACTGGTCACTGACCCCCTTTTCAAGTTCAAATTATTGAAAATGTATGGTATAACTGTATAAAACCGCTCCCTAACTAACAACAAGAACGCATAAATAATGTTAAATAGTGATAAGTGTCCACTCTTTCTTCTGTTTTCTCCTTTATTATTAAGTCAACTAGAAACAACGTGTGTTCAGAGCAGTGGTCTGGACAGGTCTGTAGGCTTAGAGAAAACCCCTGGTGAGTAATGTTGACACCAGGGGGTAGCAGTGTATAATCTGTCTCTAATTCGTCACCAGTAATGGAGTTATTGGTTAGACTTATAATTTCATCAATGATCTTCATATTACTAAGAATCGTTTGTATCACTACATTGGAAGAACTTCTTGTGTTTGAAGAGAGTTTAAGTAAAACACAAATATAGGCAAAAGTTCTACTTGTGGAACCTCCCCCCCCCCCCCCCCCCCCCCACACACACACACACAAAGCAGAAGCTGAGTACGGGCCTGAATTAGACATATAGCAGGAGAGTCCAGTGCGGTAAAATGTGTACCCACCGACGGAGGTGCCTCCAGTTGAGGGTCAGGCTCTCAATGACTTGTAGCATTGCCAAGTGTAGCAGCCTGATCTAAGGACCCCATTAGGGATTTGGGAACAAAGACACACAACTGCAGTCATTAGTGTTGCCCAGAATACTTTGTTCTATAAGATCTCCCAGTTATAAAATACAATTTAAGATGGCGGCCCCCTCTGGAACGCACAGAGACCTTTTGGACACTACCTAAAAACAATTATTCTCAACAATTAATAAAAATGTCCACCATATAGACACACAGCCGGTGGTCAAACCCAGCCAAGATGCAATGTAACAGAAACCTTCTACAACCATACTTAGTGAGTGTGTTACTTACTTAGATGGAACATAACAATTATGTTATTGATGGTTAGGTTAAATCCTCACCAAATCAGAATGTTATTATGAAATATTTTTTGGTGAGGTTAAGATGAAACCAAAAAAGAACGTTATAAGAACATTCTGTTTAGATTGAATAATGTAACCAGAATGTTATAATAATGTAGCGCTCCCCGGGCTACGTTACTGGGGAAAAAGACCCAGGCGATCACTGGGATTGGCGGTTGTTGACAAATGACCAGACAATGCAACTTTTAGGTTAAATAAAGTTTATTTAGATAACACATTTGTTGCAATACTACTCCAAGTAAATAAACAAACCAATTATAAAATGGTTTACAAATATCTGACAATATTTCCAGAATAGCGTTCTGAACCACAATATAAAACACTAGGTTACGGAATAAAGTTTACAAAATACCCTTTAACAAAAAGGCAAATTCCTTTTAATAAAAAGGCTAAATACCAAGTCTGCTTTAGGGGAAAACTCTATAAAACTCATAGGGCAAACCATCAAATTCACCTATAGTCTTAGGTATAACTAGGTATAACTTTCTCAGTCTAAAAAGACAGGAGCAACACAGGCCACCACAAAGTCTCACAAACAAACCAGGGTTACCTTCTCAGGTCAGAACCCTATACCAGCCAACCAGGCTATAACACCACAGTGAGACAAATCCAGTCTAAAACTCTGCCCCTCAGTGTCCCTTATATCTAACCAGAGCACAGACCCGGTAGAGAGCACCCTGCTCTGATTGGTCCATTCAGGAGGGAGAGCTGGCTCCTCATTGGCCAGAAAAGGGGGCCTCTTTTCCGCCCCCGGCCGTCCGACCTCCGCCGCCCGCCGCCTGCTGATCGGCCCGGCCCAGCCTCGAGGAGCGCCACAATAATGTCACAGTGCAACGTCACAGCAGTACTTTGCAGCAATGATATTGGGAGCCATCAAAATAATGTAACAATAACTTTCAAGGACAAAAGGCAGCTTACTACTTCATGATAAACATTGTTGTCTGCTGCTGACGATGCCAGCATATGTCAGCTGCTGTCCACTTTGCCAGCTAGCCAACCCCTTATTTGTATGATATCAACACTTTAAAAAAATGTTCATCATACTTGATTCACAATAATTTTCCTGGTACTATTACCCAAAACTAAACTTTATAAGATTTTACTTTCAATATGATGTTAAATATGTAGCTGTAGGACTGGAAAGCAAAAATCGCATTTTCCCATAGGGAACAGTGTTAAAGTCCTTCAGCTTTGCTCACAATGTCCAACCCTAAAATCACAAAAAAATACCTTATTTTGGTTCACCTAAAATGGAGGTAATTACCTAATTGAGAGAAAGTAATAATTCATCCTCATTTACCAATGCCTTATTGACTTAGAAAACAAAAGTACTAACTCATTCACTCAGATTTGTGTCAGTGGCTGACTTTGCACAAACTGCAATTATGTCCGACCTCTGTATCGATCATGCCAGCAATACATCCCAAAGTGGACAGGTCTATTATGTCAGCAGCCAATTTATAATAATCATTGCTTTGCTGTGGACACAGAAAGTCAGATGCCTACGATTTTAAACTAATCGGCATGTATAAACTCACTCAAACACTGACATGTATAATTTGTTTTAATTACTAAATTGGCTTGACACTATGACATGTTTCATGATATTGGTAACTTAAAAACCTACATACCAAGCCAAGCGTGCCATGATTTTATAATTTCCAAATTTTTAAATTTGTTGTTGATCTTTGACATTGGCTAATTGCAGTGACCCACATTACATGGTTTCCCACTCATCCCATTTGTTGTAACCTTTCTTGGTCAGATTCCAGAAAACTGGATGCGCCTGGTAATGATCCAGTAATATATATCCCCAAGACCATCTACCCATGGAAACATAGAGAGTTATTCTTCTTGGTGTTCTGAATAGGTTAGTTTGGTCCATTGTCAGTTACAAAACAGCATTGATCCTAAATCAGTGGCCTGTTTCATAACAAACCTCCATGTTTTGCGCTTCATACAGTTGCGATCAGCTTTTGGGTTACCATAGATATGTGAATTTTGTTTGCGCTTGCGTGGGTTTGGTTGAATTTCTGAAGTTGTGGGTGGATTTACAAGAGTTTTAGGTCGATTTATGCGAGTTTTTTTATGAAACGGCTGCACAAGAGAGTTTCAAACTCACTTACAGTTTCCCTAAGGGTACTCAAAACCTACGTAGCTACGTAGATTATTTTGAAACACCCCATCATGAGACTAATATAACAAGGTTAATTGTCCATGCTACAGCGATAAACCGTGAAACAACCCGCGTATAGCCTACGAAGAGGGTCACACACATTAAATCATCTGGTATTATATATATACAAGAGTGAAAGTGGGGAAGGCTGTCCACTATATACATGACCAACACTCTCACTATCTGTCCTGAATAGATGACTTTATATGATAAACGTTAAGGCACCAAAGCATTTGAGTAGTTTTGGCCTGTTGATAGCTAGGGTTCACATCCCCCCTCCACCAATGAGACGAATGTCCCGCTGAAGCCCCATTCGCCGTGGTGAATGTGGTTTGTCGTAGGGGTCTGCGATCTGCGAACGTTGGAAACGTTGGAAAATCGTACAGCTCTGCGATGTGGTGCCTTGCAAAATTATTCAACATGTTGAATATTTTCGTAGAGATCATGTGCGATTCAGGAGGAGATTGCTTGCGAAAATGATCGCAAGGGGTGCAATTTTCCAGTGTGTATGCTCCACGACCAATTTCTCTAGCTTGCGATCATTTTATCTCACCTGAGGTCATTTGCGACTGCTTAAGATTATTTTTTCGTAGCTAGAAAGATCGACCAGGGCGAATGGGGCTTCAGGCTACCCAGGCAAGCAGCGACGTAACAAGTACGTTTTGTGACCCTGCTTTTTTGGTCAGTCAATAACCTGCCTAAATATCACGTAACAGGAAGGTTATCTAAGGTTACGTTGTGATTTACTAAAATAGAATGTTATAATAACATTATTTTCTGGTTATTTTCCGTGCTAAAACAGAATGTTATAATAACATCATTTTTACGTGAACTAACGGAACCAGAATGTTGTGATATGTCACAATGCAACATCGCATTGTGAGGTTCTAAAGATGTTATAGGGTGCCATCAATATAATGTAACAAGAACCAAACTAGGACCAAATAGAACGTCATAATAACGTTGTAGTAACGTCACATTCTTGCCTGGGTATACGCAGCGGCCACCAGCGGGGTGGCGACCCATGACCTACCTCTGACTGTAGGGCTGGTGTCAGACACGCTCCAGTTACCAAGGTCACACCAGGACATCAACTAGCCCTCACACTCTTCATGCACATGTTTGGAGGATTGGTTAGTACAAGTCATTTTACACGACATCCCCCCCTCGGTTGTGACTCATGATTTCTAAGACCTGACAGTGAATAAATTGAGTATTATTTCGGCACTCCCCATGTGTTGGTTGATATGCGCAGTGACATATTCAAAGGTTCGCAAATGATTCAACAAGGTTAAAAATAATGCATTTTTTAAGACCTATAGTTCGCTTCTCAAGCTACAGGCCAGTGCTTTTTAAGGGAAGGATAAATGAAGTATCACATTGGTCAAGTTTGACTAAGACTGACTTAAGCATATTGGCTCCACCGCCTTCTGCACTGACCATCCTTGGATCCAACACACCAGGATAGTAGGACCAGCTCCAGCCTACCAGAACTGCCCTATTCCAGGGGGTAGCAGCCCTGTTTTTATTCAGTTTCATTTTGTATTTTTCACGCTGACTACCTGAAGTAACTGCCCTATTCAGGGGGAATACAGGGTTTCAGAAAAGGGGGTCCAAGTTCTATAACGTTGTACATTCATGCATACACGAGCGACATTTTTTTCTCATTATCAAGTCTGAGTGTCCACCAAAAGGGGAGAGGGGGGTCAGGACCCCCTGGAAACCCCCCTGGATCTGCCTCTACACTATTGCCCATTGAAACAGCCCTATTGCCCAGTTACAACCCAAGCAAGAATATGACGTTATAATAATGTTACAGCAACGTTCTGTTTAGTTCTGGTTTGGTTCTTGTTACATTCTTTTGATGGCACACAAAAACATCTTTAAAAGCTAACAGTGCCACGTTGCGATGTAGCGTTATTGTGACGTTCTTGTACCATTCTTTCATATTATAGTAATGTAATTATAACATTCTTTATTGGTTTGGTCTCAACTTTACCAACATGTAATTTTATCATAACATTCTCTTTCAATAAGTTTAAAATTTACCTAAAGAAATGGTATAGTTACATGAAAATTGGCCAGGTTTCAGACCAATTAAAAAAGTACGGTCGCAGAATGTCACCCAGTGAAACAGCCCTATTATGGCCTAGACCCCAACATTTGACACAGCGACACGGCCATTTCTTAAAATCAACATGTGCCATGAGCCATAGTGACATGAAGAAAAAAACACGACATGACATGGTCTATTTCTTAAATTCAAAATAGGACGTGAGGGTCTCTTAGAGCCAACATGGGACATGGAGAGCTTAGTAACAGGAGACATGGCCTTTTCTTATATTCAACATGTGACACTGGGGACGCCCCCATCAAGGGCCCCCCTATTGCCCAGTTACCATGGTGACTTGGGGTAATTGCCTGTAGTAACCAACCTATTGCCCGGTTATGGTGGTTACCACACGACGTCCGCCATGTGAAGCCAAAGAGGGAAATATCTGCTTGGAGAATGAGTGCTTCTCTTTTAAGGATAAATGGCTTACTTTCTTTTTAGATTATCGTTATCCAATTTCTTCTAAACTTACGTGTTCTTCGATCAAGCCGGTTATATTGTTGTAAATGTATATCAACCATTTTCACAATTAATATCTAGCTTCACTTTCAGGAGAGAAATACTGTCCATTTTTATTCATCTAATAGAGTTGCCTTTAGAATCTTTTCATTTATAAGATACATATAAGTTTGCATCATACGATATTTTTTAAAAAAATTCTGTTATTTGGGGGTCCATACTAAAATAAGAATAACTGTAGGGGCGTCTGAGGGTAGCGTGTGACCCATGGGGATCGTCACGTACCAAGGGCGAAACCCGAGGTTCGTAAGGTCCCCGTGGGTTGTATGGCCACCTGAGGACGACCCCAAAGGTTCTTCTTTATTTCATCACACAAGCAATATTCAAAATTTAGTTGAAGATACACAGAATGACGAGCGCTATATATACAGCCAGACAATATACACCACCCTAAATACGTACTGCTTGTTGGCCGAGCGGGTGATAAAGGGATATAGTGATACTATGTACCACCATAGACCATCTTGGTAATCTTTTATGAGTTTTCATAATCAGCACTTCATTGCTAAATTGATCTAAACTCGATCATCTCATTAAGTTACAATTGGCCAGTATTAACCATCTACAATCCCAAGCAAGAATATGACATTATAATAACGTTGCAGCAATGTTCTGTTTAGACCTGGTTTGGTTCTTGTTACTTTCTTGTGAGGGCACCCAACATTGGTTTAGAACCTAACATTGCTATGTCACACCAGAATGTTGTTGTGACGTTCTTGTAACGTTATTTCACGTTACAATAACGTTATTATAACATTCTTTATTAGTTTGGTCTCAACTTTACCAAAATAGAATGTTATTATAACGTTCTTTTTCAGTAAGTCTAAACCTTACCTAACATAACGTTATTGTTACATGAAAATTGGCCAGGTCTCAGATCAATTAAAAAAAGTACAGTCGCAGAACGTTCTTGTTACGTTGCTGCTTGCCTGGGATATGTATGGTTTAGAACCATTATGACGAGCACAATGGAATCACCAAAATGTGATTACATGATTATGTCTATACAAGGACTTTATCAAACACACACTGTGTTCAGTAAATAAACGCCTAAATGAACACTTCAGTAAACAAACCCCTAAATTAACATCTTTAGTAAACACATAATAAACACTTCGGTGAATAAACACCTAAACAAACACCTTCAGTATAAAACACCTAAACAAACAGCTTCAGTGAATAAACACCTAAACTAACATCTTCAATAAATAAACACCCAGAAAAACATCTTCAATAAACACGTAAATGTACACTAACTTATAAAGTGTGACCCTTGCTATCTATCCTTAACACAAAAACGGTGCACTTCACCTAAATCCACGTCTGTCCTCACCTGGCCTGAATGTTATACGTCGTGCTCCCTTAATGTCTCTAACGACCCCAGAGAGAGGATCCTCAAATCAGCATAATGCTGGACTTCTTGTGGAACAGCCTGAATCAGGGATCAGGGACGGCCATACCATGATGAAACGGAGAAGGATTTTTAGAACGGTAAGATAGATGCCTCAAAGGCACTGCCTTTACCCCTATGGATAATATACCGGTACTACTAACACCCTTCGTCAGTCAGTTGACTCAGGAAATGGATCTAGGAAGCTTTATTCAGTATGGCGGTTTACAACCAAGTCCTATTGATTTCAGCTTTTAGTAAGAAATTCACATATTTTCGCAGGCGTGTTTACAGGTTTTAAGTGGGGAGTGGCGAGGTTTTCCCGAGAGGAACTTTTGCTTGCATGTTCCATATTTTGATCACAAAAAGGGGGATGGCGAGGAGTAGAAGGTGGAAGTTTTAACTATTTTCTCAATGATTTTAGGTATTTTTACATTGAAAAGGTGGAACTTAAAAATTCCTAAGCGGGGGGTGAAGTGGGTAAGTGTAGGGTCTTTGTACATTTGACAGAATCCATTTTTGATGAAGTCAATTTATCATTCATTTGTATTATGAAAATATTGAAAGAATTGGATGACAACATCGTACCAATTTTGAGATCTATTGCTAATATAGTGTACAAACCCCCCTCCAACTGTATTTTCAGAAAGAAAACATATCATTTCAATTTTTTAAAATTATACATGTTTAAAGCCTTTGAATAATCAAGGAACTGTTAACTTGATCTCATTATTCTGTTTATGTCCATAGAACTGAGCTCTTTAGCTCAAAAATAGCAGTCCCAGGCAAGCATGTGACGTTATTATAATGTTGCAGCAACGTTCTGTTTGGTTCTGTGTTGGTTCCTGTTACGTTATTTTGATGGCTTCCAATAACGTGGCTGCAATGTACTGCTGTGATGTTGCACTGCAACATTATTATAACGTTCTGGTTACATTCTTCTACGTTATTCAACCTAAACAGAATGTTCTTATAACGTTCTCTTTTGGTTTCATCCTACCCTCACCAAAAAACAATGTTTTAATAACATTCTGATTTAGTGAGGTTTGAACCCAACCATAAATAACGTAATTGTTACGTGCCATCTTAGTAAGTACCAGACTGACTGAAAAGGTATAGTTTCAGAATGTTTCTGTTACGTCGCAGCTTGGCTTGGGAATCAGTTCACATTTCTTTCCCAAAACCATGTTGATCCGGTTTCCCCTGGGAACCAGTGACCTTACAACTTAATTGGCATAATGAGATAAAAGGTTCTAAGAATAGGCCGAATAAGGGTGACAGGATGTGATGGGTATCACGGCAGGATCCCAAAGCATGATCAATTTACTCATTCACCATTTACCAATGCATATATATATGCATCACCACAATGAAGATGCCAGATGCATAAATGCTTCAAATGTGAGAAACTTGGGAATTCACAAGAAAAACGAAATAATTTGAAAAAGCCATTATTTTATTTCTTTTGTCGTATGTGTAAAAACATGCCCACCTTGATTTGCTTTAGGATTTTTGTTAATTCTGAACAGGATTTGGTTTTTACCTTGTAGCACAATATGTTAATATGTATTGAATGAATTTCCCTAACGTCCTTTAGGGAAAGATAAGACAGAAATCATCTGGTGCCAAATAATACAATTTAACAATATACATGGCACCAGGCAAAGGTTAAGCCCCATATCATTTAGGCGATTTTACCAGCGATGGGCGACGGGAAACTAGCAGAATTGCTGGTAAAATCGCCACTGTTTCAGATCACCTGTCAGTATGTAATATTGGAATGATTAAAAGTCTGATCTCACCAAACCCAAGCCAGTTTTTTGTCGGACTGGTTGTTTATTAATGACAGAATTGTGCATTAATTGGAATGTACATGTTTGATATGAGTCTGCGCTAAAATCAGCTGACTCTTACTGTAGAGTCGGCGGATTGTAGCGCCATTGAATCGGCCGACTCTTGTCAAAATCGCATAGTGGGTATTGGGCTTTAAACACAAGTCAATCAAATAAAAGGAATAATTTCATTTTTGATTAAATTTGAGTTGTCAATCTAACAACCCTTAGCTAATTTTTTCCTTTTTTTTATGTAAAACAGTGTCTCCCCTTATAGGATATGATCAGAATATATTTCCAAGATTATCAAGTTCCAAAGATCAGCTGATAAGTCCTATCTGGCGAAACCTCCTACACAAAACTGCAAGGACAAAATATACCTAAGTATTCTATTCAGATACAGGCCAAAAGGCTGTATTATTTTAAACAAACCTCGGCTGGACGTTTACCTAGCAAACCTCCTAGTGATTAGCCCTATAACAAAGGGGTGCACAAAGGTAGAAATTAACTCATTTACTTTGCGCATATCAATTGAAATAGTGTAAAGGTCACCAGTTGAACACAAGGGGATAATCAGAATTCTTCCAAATTACATAGCTTATGATGGTACACAGAATAAATATGGCAGGTGCCGCTGGTAGGTGTAAATATACCTGATGGACGGTGTTCAGTAGGGTACACTTCCCAGCAGGTGCGATGCTCGGGTAAAATGAATACCAGACTGCTATATGAAGCGAGAGCATGATGTAAGGGCAGAGAGAAAACAATTAACGTTTGGACAATACGGATCGAGAGATTTGAGGGGTTTAGATAGCTACCCAAGCCATCTGGTGACTTACACGAGAATTACTGCACTACTGTTGGATGTGAGATTAGGCAGACTCCAAGGAGAAAGCTTACTCTTCACTGGATTAGAATTGTGACACCTAGAAGACTTATCATCTCTTCATTGGCAAATGTACGCATTGTCGTATCCACAAATAAACTTGACCTACTGCCAAGCGTTGTTCATGTTATGGATTGAGCGCCCATCTCATGAACTCACTTATCACTTGACTAGCACCCATTAGGAATAGTAATATCAACGATAGTGAATATCTCGGACGATTCCCAATAATTACAATTAACCATAAACATTACGCTAGCGATCAGGAGGTTATGATCAGAAACCTACAAGGGGAACAATAGGTACAGGGGCTGATATCTTTTAGGGCTTTTCCTATACTTAACCTATATGAAATGGGGTGACCCAGATACCAAAAGCCCTAAAAGGTAGGCATGGTAGGGGACTGCAAAGGTTCGTGGGAAAGGTGCATCGGTTCACATGGTTCTTATCAATCTTTTCTTTTTCTCTTACTTTTCTCTTCATTTCAGATCGCAATACCAGTGATGCTAGTATGTTCATTTTTCACCTACGCAGGCGTTATAGGACCATATCAAGGTACATAAATATAGATGTTTGTCATGCATTAATGTGGCCCATTACATAAATCCTACTAACACCTGAGCATTGATTAACCTGGGCAGGTAGCCATAATTTGTGCAAAATGCATATGAATTTGCATAGTCTTAACATCAAATGTGATGCCTTCCTTGAGCAATCATAGTTATACAAGTCTATAAACTTCCTTCTTTATCACTTGGCATGTTAGGGTCTATCATGGTTAAGGCTCGTTGCACCCCTAGATAATAATCTTTGGGGGCCTTCCAAAATCTTAGACCCCCTCCCCCTTGATGCGTATATGTACTTAAAGAGGAGACAATTTCCTCTGCATGTACAACAAGTATATTATTGTAAAAATCTGTTATACAAATATTATTCTGATAGATATGGAGTTCCTTATATTGCAAAAATATCAATTATCACATAATATATATTGCTGTATAAGAACACAATTAACCCTCCTAGATCAATTCACCTAATTTACAACTCCACTCATTCATTTGATTTCTCCATGGTATATACATAAATATTTGTTGTAAGCCAAGTTCTTGTCTGTTTCAGAGACAATCTTATCTAAATACAAACGACATGTCCCTGGAGGTCTAAGAGTCCTGGCTGCTTATGGCGAGAGCCCACACCCCATCTTGACCTCTGCCAAGGACACTGTGTTCGTCATCATGCCCACCCACTCCAGGCAGAACCAGAGGGCCGTCCTGGTGATGCAAACACAGATTCTCTCCATGGCCAAAGGGATTCATCTAATAATGGCCGAGGACTCCAAAAACAAGACCCAATGGATTCATGATCTATTGGAGGAGTCTCAAATTCCCTTTACACAACTACAATGTACTCACCCAAAAAATTGCAGTAAGCCATGTGGTAAGGGCTGGGCTATGAGGAACTGTGCTCTGCGCTGGTTGAATCAAACAGGTGTGAACCATGGAGTACTTTATTTCGCCGACGATGACAACTTCTATGACATCAGGCTATTTGATGAGGTAAGCACATTACCTGCTCTACGGTATGATAATGGCATTAAAAGCAAATCAATAGAATCGTTGTAGCTCCTTGCATAATTGTACTGATGTGGCGTTAGTCCTCAGTTCAAGAAGCCCCACATTTAAAGCAGTGAAGAGTATTTCAGATCATTGGTTGAGTAACGTTTCGTTTAGGAATAGGCCGGGATAATGGAATTATTGTGGGGCTTTTGCACGAGTGTCTATGTCAGAAAGTGTTTGTGTCAGCTCTAGATGCAGAATTGTCTCAAGATGATTTGTGGCTTTAATAATGTGCAGACTGCAACTTGGACTGGCTCATATAATAGAATAATGAGTTAAAAGAATAATGTTTGATTATGCCCCTATCATAAATGATAAAACAAAACCGAATTGTTCATAAAGATTCATGCAACAACGAATGATATACTTGTCAAACAACCACTGTTGTGCAGGAATTGCTGCGTCGCATAATGGCTTCCTCTGTTGTGAACATTGGCACATTTCAAAAGACCTCTCCCTGTTCAAAATGGAGTGATTTTGATGTAACGTGGGACATTTTGGGGGTGAATTTCAATATATTTTTTTCAGCAAATGATAGTTGTGTCCTTCAGCTTATGAAATTTATAAGAGGTGAGTGGCGGAAATGTGTTTATATGCCAATTAAATGTGCATGACAGCGAGAGAGAAAACTAAACCATCCTTAATCGTTCGCTGTTGTGAGCTTTTGGTTATGCGACACGGCAAATGTTTCATCAGAATCCACGTTCCTTATAACAATCCTTCTGGGCTGAAAGTCTCAGAAATTTTAAATGGTAATATGTAATTTTTTTATAAACTATTTACAGAACTAAAATCAGCTTATCAAAAGCCCGCAATCCAGAGCAACAATCTGGCAGTTTGCACATAAAAGTGATGAAACAGCTTTTGATTACTTTACACAGTGTATAACCATTTCCATCATTATGATGACTTGTATGCTTTCACTTTTGCAGATAAAAAAGACAAAAACCGTTTCCCTATTTCCGGTGGGTGGATTTCTATATACTTGGATTTCTGCACCTATAGTAAGGAATGGTAGTATTATAGACTTCCTGGATTCGTGGAAAGGTTAGTATTTTGTAGTCAAGTACCATCAATTCAAAATAAAACATCTTCAACATTGATAGGTACTGGTTTTTAGAATAGGTATTGACAAACATTATAAAATCAATTAATCTTTTTGTGATATCCTTACAATTTTAAGACCAAAGTCCAGTGGTGGATCAAGTTTCTTTTAAAATGATGGGGACGTGCTAATAGAAAGGGGTCACATCTCCTATTTTCAAGAATTTTACACTTATGCTGGTGTTCAATGAAGTGATTTCGGACTGATTGTGGACTGATTTTAGAAACTGGCTTGACAAATAATGTTTTTCTTTAAGGATGTGTAATTCCTTATCAACTATTCCAAACTTGCAAAGACACCAAGGAACTCTTTACCCTAAAATGTACTTCTAGATATGTGAAAAATGTAAGAGAAGAACATCGTTTGGCATTTTGTCCCATTGTGGATCCCCAGAAAATCTAAATTTGGTCAAAAAAGGACAGGGCATGCGGCCCCACTCCCTAAAGGTGGTGATCTTGGATGCAACAAAATGTCAACCAATTTTCTACTCATGCATTTTTAAGATATTTTGAAATATATTTTAGGTTAAACATGTCCTTGCTTCAGAGCAATTTAGGAATAGTTGATATAGGTAATAACATGTTTTATAGAATCAACATTAATTTTCAAACCGATTTCTAAAGTCGGTCCATAATCGGGCCAAAATTGCATCATGGATCACAGTGTGAATCTGCCATTAAAGTCCATACCATTTTGATCAACAGGTGGTCGTAAGTGGCCTGTCGATATGGCGGGCTTTGCCCTGTCCTTGCCGTTCTGGAGGAAGAGGAAATGGAAGCTGTTTAGCAACAAAGCGGGATTCCTGGAGACCAAGTTTCTGGAGTCCTTAAATATAACTAGGTAACAATTAACTCGTCGTTTCTTTTCATCCATCAAAGAGCCAAGGGCCCATCTGTTTGGATGATATTTTCATAATTAATTGATTAAAAATATTTGTCAATGAAGCAATTTTCCTATTAGATCTTGACTATGGGCAAAGTCATAAGTACATAGTATATGAACTCAGATATACTAGCTAGTTCAAGGAAATGTCTTTTAAGATTGAGGCTGTTTTAAGCCCAGTTTGGTAAAAGATTATTCTTCTCTGAACCTCAAAGCTAATAATTGTATTTATGCTTTGTTAAGGGATGATGTTCAAGTTCTCGCATCAGGAGGGAAAGATGTAAGTATAAGGTTTGAAAAAGCTCTCCGTGGCCCATTGCACAACGATTTTCTTAGCAATGAAAATAATATTGTTAACAAAACTTTTCGTTTTTAATATTTTTGTAACAACGATCATTTTGCGACAATTTTTTTCTATATTTAAAATACCCTCAAAGAGCTGTAACTTTTACTGATTTTTCTCTAATTCTTTCCCTTCGTATATTGATCAATTTACAGAATTTAATTTCATTCATTAGAACGAGAGATTTTACTATTTTCGTGAAAACGAAAGTTTTTGTAACAATGAAACTGTTCGCTATCTTAACTTGATCCTCACAACAAAATTTTATTGTGCAACAGGGCACTGTGGACCGTTGCACAATGATTATCATAACAAAGAAAATAAAAGAACAGCGAAACATTTCCTTGTTACTTCTATCTTAACAACAAACGTTTTGACACATTTTTTTTCTATATTTAGAATGCCCTCAAAGAGCTGTAACTTTTACTGATCTTTTTTCTAATGTTTTCCCTTTTTATAACATTTTACAGATTTCAATTTCATTCATTAGAACCAGAGATATTGCATTTTCGTTACAACGAAACATTTCGTTGTTAAGGAAAAGTTTGTTGTGCTTTCATTGTTTGATCCTCATAAAGAAAATCCATTGTGCAACAGGCCACTGTGGCCTATTTCCCCTACATGGCCTAAACATGGTTTGGTTATGCAACAGAGCAAAGGTCTATATCCAGGCAAGCAGCGACGTAACAAGAACCTTCTGTGACTGTACTTTTTTGGTTGGTCTGAAACCTATCCAACGTAACAATAATGTTATTTTAGGTAAAGTTACAACTCAGTTTAAAAGAATGTTATAATAACGTTATATTGTGGTCAAGTTGTGACCTACCTTATAAAGAATGTTATAATAACGTTATCATAACGTGAAAGAATGTTATAAGAACGACACAATAACATTATAATGCGACATTGCAATATTAGGTTCTAAAGACGTTTTTGGGTGCCATCAAAAGAACGTAACAAGAACCAAACCAGAACTAAGCAGAATGTTATAATAACGTTATAACAATGTCATATTCTTGCTTGGGTGTACTGTAAACATAACAGGTCATTAACAGCATTTTAATACCTGGTTTTCTTATCTAAATAATGGCCTAACAGTGATCAAAGTGGACAATGATCGCATTCGTTGTTTCCTTACCATTTGCTGTTACGATCGGGCCACTGACATAAGATATCAAACATATATGTTAACCTAGTGTACGTTTTTCTATGTATAACTTTTATTATTTCATTACATTAAGGCAAACTTCTTTCTGATATATCAGGTTCATATCATACAAAATGATGAGGACCATTAGAACAAAATGAAAGTTTTCACTGTGAATAAACACAGTGAAAAATACACTACATTAAATTGAACTTCACCGTATACACTACATGCACATTTCTTTGAATGCACATTGATATAAGTAGACTGATTATTATGGTTGAAAATCATCAAAATATTTAGGTTTTTTTCTATGTTTAAACTCTGATCTCTTCCTTTTGTGACAGGTCTACGTTTGGCACAATTCTCTCCGGCCTCACATATGTAATTATGCATTGATGAAAGAGAAGAACAAATGGAATGGAACAAATTTTGATGAATTAAAATCAAAATTTCTGATGTGTGTAGATCGAAAGGTTTCTACCAGCAAAAAATCTAAGGTGGTCTTGAACAAGACACAGAAGATCGCCGCAATCAAAGCTGCTAAAATGAGTTTTTATAAAAAGAAAATCCCTACTAAAATTAATGGCACAAGTTTGAAGACATTGCCTTCCACCCCAGGACAAAAACCTAAACAGTCCAAATGAAGACTACCAACTCTACGGGCTTTCACACCTATCCCAGCCAAGTTGCGACGTAACAGAAACGTTCTGCAACCATACTCTTTTGGTTGGTCTGTTATTTACTAAGATGGCATGTAAAATTTTCGTTATTGATGGTGAGGTTGAAACCTCACCAAATCAGAAAGTTATTATAACATTATTTTTTGGTGAGGTTAAGAGTAAACCAAAACAGAATATTATAAGAACGTTCTGTTTAGGTTGAAGAATGTAAGCAGAATGTTATAATAACATTGCAGTGTGACGTCACAGCAGTACATTGCAGCAACGTTATTGGGAGCCATCAAAATAACGTAACCAGAACCATTACAGAACCAAACAGAACATTGCTGCAACGTCATAATAACGTCACGTGCTTGCCTGGGATGCCATGTGGATGCAGACAGGTCACACATAATGTAGACCCAGGCAAGCAGTAACGTCACAAGAACGTTCTGCGACTGTACTTTTTTAATTGGTCTGAGACCTGGCCAATTTTCACGTAACAATAACATTATTTTAGGTAAGGTTTAGACTTACTGAAAAAGAATGTTATAATAACATTCTATTTTGGTAAAGTTGAGACCAAACTAATAAAGAATGCTATAATAACGTTATTGTAACATGAAATAACATTACAAGAACGTCACAACAACATTCTAGAGCAACGTCGCAATGTTAGGTTCTAAAGACGTTTTTGGGTGCCCTCAAAAGAACGTAACAAGAACCAAACCAGGTCTAAACAGAACGTTGCTGCAACGTTATTATAACGTCATATTCTTGCTTGGGGACATATTTCTATGTTTCTTCACATGAATAAAACATCAAATTATGTTTTATAAGGTGACAGACCACCCCAATGTACTCAGCAGATGGCTGAATTGATATCGCCATATGTAAGTCACGTATTATCAGGGGACAGCTACAGGATTTTTGAAAAGGGGGGGTCAGCATAAAGGCTAAGTACTAAAATTCCATGCAATCGCACACATGCACGTGGCATTTTCACCTCTTTTTGTAGTTTAGGGGTCCACCAAAAGGAGGGGGGGGGCATCAGGGCCCCACTGGATCTGCCCCTGATTATATGTGTGAAACCCTTTTCTTTCTGACCGGTGGCTGTTGCCTGGTTTATCTATAACAATACCCATTGTTTAATTTATACAAAGATCCTATCAAAAGATTATAAGGCTGACTTATAACAAATATACAATTCCTGTTTGGCAAACTCCCCCATCCTGCCATTCATTGATCGCCTGTGAGTATGCAGTATTTAAATGATCAGCCTATTTCTTTTTGGATATTATGGTAGAATCAGTCCAATTTAGCACCTACAATCATCCAACCAGGTTAAAATCTTCAAGTGGGTATGGATCTTAATATTAACCTTTGACAAAAACATAAACTGCATGAACTTGGTCGGGATTAAGGCAATGGCGGATCCAGGGGGGCCAAATAGACCCAGGGTACATCTTAAAATTGGAAGATCTGTGTAAATCTGGTGTTTTTATTTATCATTTTTATAAGGGGGGTCAAGGTTTGCTCCCCCCCCCCAGAACACTGGCTCTGGATTGGCCCCTGTGAGGGCTACCATTACGACATTGCACTGTGACTGTAATGTCAAAGACAAAGTTTTTTGGGTTTTTTTTAATTCGCTTTATTTATACTGGTTTACAATTGGTCGTAGTACCCCCTATCACAATGAATTTTCAATTTTAACCTGAAAATAAGGTCTGTTTCGGGCACTGTCAAACTGTTCCTTCTACCCACCCACCCACTTGTGTGTGACATTATCTATAGATGGCCACTAACGGAAGGAACTGAATACTCTGAATTACTTCCGGTTGTGGTTCTGTGGGGAGTGTAACCAACTACAAGCATGTGAAATCATTCATTAGTCTGTTGGTATTTTATTTATTTCATCTCATCTTACATATGTATACACTAACCCAGCCAAGGTGTGATGTAACGGTCACGTTATGCAACCATACTTTTTAGGTTTGTCTGTTACTTACTAAATTGTCATGTAACTGTTACATTATTTTTCTGGTAGGTTGAGACCTAACCAAAACAGTATGTTCTCATAACGTTCTGGTGAGGTAAGGTCAAGATAAAATTGAAATAGAACGTCATTGTGACATCATGATAAGGTCAGGTCCAGACCTCACTTAAACAGAGCATTGTTGTGACCTCCTGACTAGGGGAGGTCCCAACTTCACCTAAACAGAATGTTATTGTGATGTTCTGGTTACATCAGGTCTTAACCTTACCTAAACAGAATGTAACTGTGACTATCTTATTAGGTTAGGTTCTGGTTACATCAGGTCTTAACCTTACCTAAACAGAATGTAACTGTGACTATCTTATTAGGTTAGGTGTCTACCTAACCTAAACAGAACGTTATAGTGACATCCTCACTAAGTGAGGTCTCAACAACACCTAAAGAGAATGTTATTGTGACATTCTTATGAAGTCTCAGCCTCGTAAATAATGTTGCAAGAATGTTATTAGAATGTCACAATGTAACGTTGCAACAGTTGGTTGCAGCAACGTAATTGGGAGTGATCAAAAGAATGTCACTGTAACCTAACAGTGTAACATAACAAGAACCAATCCGGAACATCCATGTCATATCCTTTGCTGGGAAGTGTGCGCTTTGGGCAGTAATTTTACATGCATTGTGTGAAGTTATTTATGTTTGTTTACAAAGCTTGTATTGTCTGGATCCACTTTAAGGTGTCTGCCAATGGTTAAGTATGAATGGAGAATGAAATAAGATTGATTGTATTAACATGAAATCACAGATAGTTCTAGTCTGACATTGAACTTACAATATAATAATGTACTATTTTAGGGGAGTTTCAAGTCCACCAAGATATTATGTTTTGATAACATTCTATTTTAATGACGTCTCAACCTCACCAGAAAATCAATAGAATGTTAAAAGGAAAACAAACAAAAAACATTCTGGATCGACCCCACATGACAGCATTGACAGTGCTAATGTTAGAAACTAGCTTGGCGGTGTATATCTAAAGTAGGCCCTACATGTAATGGATACAGTGCAGTATTTACCCAGGCAAGCAGCAATGTAACAAGAACGTTCTGCGACTGTACTTTTTTAATTGGTCTGAGACCTGGCCAATTTTCACGTAACAATAACGTTATTTTAGGTAAGGTTTAGACTTACTGAAAAAGAATGTTATAATAACATTCTAGTTTGGTAAAGTTGAGACCAAACTAATAAAAAATGTTATAATAACATTATTGTAACGTGAAATAACGTCACAACAACGTTCTAGAGTGACGCCGCAATGTTCGGTTCTAAAGACGTTTTTGGGTGCCCTCAAAAGAACGTAAGAAGAACCAAACCAGGTCTAAACAGAACGTTGCTGCAACATTATTATAACGTCATATTCTTGCTTGGGTATGACATTTCTAAATTTACCATACATAATCAGTGGTGGATCCAGAGTCAGTGCTCTAGGGGGAGGGCAAACCCTGACCCCCCTTATAAAACTGAAAATCAAAAACACCATTTTTACACAGATCTTCCAACTTTAAGATGCCAACATCTTTTCCCTTGGAACTGGGGGGGCAATTGCCCCTTTTGCCCCCCCTCCCCCCCTCCCCTGGATCCGCCACTGCATAATGATCAATACTTTAATCCACTTCTCCGGTTCATTGACGGTGCGATGTATGATATGCAAAATTGAGTGATACTCAAAGTGCCTATGGTGATATCAAATTTGCGACATAGAAACAGTGTCAGTCAAAAGTGACAATGCAATTTCACTGCCATTTTAGAGTATTGTGTGTTATTGCATTTCAAATGCTTCGCTGATTTGTAATTCATCAGCATATTACTCCTTGAATAGCAGACTACAGGATTTGAATACAAGTTATGTTAATTGGTTACATTAATTACATTGTTTTACCCGTACTTGCCTGTGTTGACAGACATTGTCTAATGTTCACTGTATTGCATTCCTGTGATTATATATACATATCTGCTGTGAATCCATTGACATCGAGTGCAATTGGGAAATTGACATTACTACTGTGCATGTTCTGATATCAAATGCCATTCTTATTTTGACATCACCTGTCGTACATTTTCACCATAAACATGTTAACAATCACAACACCCTAATATGATAATACAAGAAATGTACAAGATCTGACTCTGCTAGACAGCCATGGAAAATGCAAGATTTGTAAATGTCAGTATTTGGAGGGGGGTGGGTTGGTCTAGAGGTTAGCATGTTGGAATTGCACGCAGCTGGCTCTGGCTCAGTTCCAGGAAGCTACCTGTTAGACCACCTTATGTCGCTGTTGTTGCCACCACCATAGATTCAATCATATAACTGTACTGTGAACAGTCAAAAACCGGAGTTGGTCTTGATACAGCTGAAAAAATTGCTGAACAGACCTTAAACTCCAACACATCATCATCATCATCGTAATCAATTCGTCATCATCAGTAATTGGGCCAACAACGGTTTGTTTCTGTAGTAAGAAGGGAGATGTTATGGCAAGTGCTTACATCTATTGTAAAGATGTTGTATTGATATGATAGTACGATCCCAGTCAGCTTGCGACATAACGGAAACGTTCTGCAACCATACTTTTTTAGTCAGTTTGTTACTTACTAAGATGGCACATAACAATAATGTTGTTGATGGTGAGGTTGAAACCTCACCAAATTAGAACGTTATTATAACGTGGTTTTTTTTTTGGTGAGGTTAGGATGAAACCAAAGCAGAACGTTATAAGAACATTCTGTTTAGGTCAAAGAACATAACCAGAACGTTATAATAACGTCGCAGTGGAATGTCGCAGCAGTAGGTTGCAGTGACGTAATTGGGAGTCATCAAAAGAATGTAACAAGAACCAAACAGAACGTTGCTGCAACGTTATTATAACGTCACACCTCCGGCTGGGATGACACCTGTCAGTAATCTGGTGATGAGACTAATTACTTCTTAATTAAAGGCAGGAGCTAGTGACTATAACCATTTATTGCAAAGGGCTCCTTCCTACCCAAGGAGTTATCATGCCAAAGTGTGTGTCTTTATCTGTAATAGTTAAAATTGTATGGTCAATTATCTGATTCCTATCAAATTAGGCCTCCAACCACCTGCTACATGTTGCACAGTGCATTTTACTCTGTGTGATGTCACAAACAGTAAATGTGTGTAAAAGACAAATGAAAAGATATCATGATCTAATTTTCTAAAGTTCTCTTACTGAGTCCTCAAGTGTATTGTATAATGAACTGGAATGATTTGAGAAAACAAATTCCATTTTTAAGTTTTATCAAAGAATTCAATAATTTAAAATTTCAAAATAACGTCTATTTTGTATGACGTCACACACAGACTTGTGTTTCCTTTTGATGAGGGATTTGAGATATTTCAGGGTAGAACAATGTATTTCACATACAAACAATTTATTGATCAATATGAAATATTGCACGTCTCTATGGTAACACTTAAACTAACAAATGAAATGTCAAAAATTAAAATTTGAAATTTCACTGGCCCCTCTCTTTAACGGTTAAAGCACATTATATTCTAAGTATAGCTTACCATAATCTTTATTTATAAGACATTATGTTTAATAGGTGATTTATGGAAGTACATTTTAAGATAGATCATGATGCGAAACTGTTTTTAATGTTAAGTTGTGAAGGACGGAAAGTTCCATGCACCCGCTAGTATAAACCAATGATATTACTGTAACTGTTGGTATTTACACATATTTATCATAGTCGTGAATGTATTTACTGGTGTAACTACACCATTTGGCCTCCTGGGTGGAAACACGCGCAGATTCACCTCACGTGTTTATGGTGTAAAATATAAAATAAAGTTTATCCCACCAAACCCAACTCCACAATGAATACAATGAAACTGAAGTTGAGTTTGATTAGTTCCTCACCAGTAAAGAAGATACAAGTAATCAATTTATATATCAGTATAGTACTTGTCACCAAGGTCAAAAAAGGAGGTTCCATGCAAGAATTTAACATTGAAGAAGTCGTAATATCCTCCAGGAGGAATACCTCAAGCTATGGTTCCCCACATCAGTCACCTTTTTTACAGGATGCGCAATCACCAGGGTTTTCATGGCAACCAAATGTCTTCATTATAACTAATTTTGTGAATAAAACGTATCTTTATACATTCTACATTACGGGATTTTTCAGTGAACGAGAATGTTGAGGATAGGTGAGGAAAATTGTATGCGAAGAATTACTTGATAAATGTGTCCTTACCTAGACGATAAAATAAAACCCCGTTGGAACATCCTATCACTGAGTTGAGTCATAAATTGTTCTGGTCGGATAATTGAAGGGGACAAAAGAAAATATTTAAACTATCTAAATACTTTACTCTTGTAAATAAGACGTATGGCCCTTTTAGATCAAGCCGTAAACAAAGCTGAGTTAAAATGTGATCGTTCTCACAGGTTACCAACTAGGCAATTTTACCGTTCTATATATATAGTTCGGTCTACCTTCAATTGCAAGCTTAAATAGGGGAAAAAAGTGAAATTGTGAGAAAAATAAAAATATTCTCACATATTCTGCGCGTCATTTGTACATTTGTCCTGGGAATGACTCCTAGATACTAATACAAGTTTGTTATTATGGTAGTAGTGATTTAATTGACAACTTAGGGTCCTATACTGATCTCATGAGTTATACATCCAGTATACAACAAAACAAATGACAAAGACCCGTGGTATCTTTGTCTACATAAGACATAGACAATGTACCCACCTATGGTTCGAGGGTATGATAAATACATGGCAAGATCTAATATAAACTCATTTTCAATTAAGTATTTTACTCTAATAATATTATTTTAAATGATAGTTAATAATAGTCGTATGACCTCCGGGAAACGAGAAAACCATTATATTTCTTCTTTTTTTTTTTTTTTGGAATCACATACAATTATCAAGGGGTTCTGCAACATAACTATAAGTATGTAGTAGTAGTAGTAGTAGTACACTTTTATTGACAACTGAAAGATCTACAGGATCCAAATGTCAGGTATATATACAAAGACAAAGTCACAGCAGATCAATACTGTGATGTAGCGTAGTTTTGGCACCAGCCTAAAGTAGGCTTAAGTTAGGAATTAAGCAGATCTATATGGCTACCTTTACATAATAACTGTACCCGCAGGTGACGTAGAACATATATTAAAATATATATGACTAAAAGACTAGCAAAAAACAAAAAACAAAAACAAAACAAAAACACATAAACATACAATCTATGCTAGGAAACACTTATAGATAACAATGTAATGCTGGTGAGACATCTAAGCTAGAGGGCATATACCATAGTTAGAAAAGGACTAGAAATATGTCAGCTGTTGTGTTGATATCAACTTGCACCTTGTGACATTTAGCACCTTGTGACATTTAGTATAACAAGGAGATATATCCTCGTTTTCAATAGAATGCTGACATAATGATTTATCATCCTTGAAATGTTTTAAACATGTCTATGGTTCATGGAAGAACTAAAAGCTTGTAAGTGATTAGTCCGTTTATGACCTAGACACTTATTACATAATAGTTTTACACCTAGGGGACTTGGAGTAACTACAGTCTTGTGCGTGCTCTAAGATGTGACGGCCGAACGGCGTTCACTCTCCGGGCGGATCTCCCTGTATACAGAGCTCTGTATACAGCCCGTCTCCGCCCGGAGAGTGAGCGGCGTCTGCCCGGCCCCTCCAGGTCCCTCAGTGGGTCAGTCTACTACAGTGGCCCACAAGTACCAAACTCCGCGCCGCTACAAACTCCGCCGCGCCGCTCCCGTTGATTTTTTTTCAATGTGATGGATCAACTTCATTCCATCATACCAGGCATTTGGTTTTGACTTCAATGGTTCACAAAAAAACCTTCAGGGCATAAACCTAGTTGATGTTATTTTTAGGCTTGTATCGCGCATCATATAAATCATATAATATCAAAATATGTAATTCCTCATCATCTGTGGTAATAACCCGACGGATTTATTTTGACGATTTTTAGCAGAATGTATATTATTTTTTCACATTTTGATATAATATATTTATATACATGTATCTTAAAATACGCGTTACACTACTGTGTGTGATACAACCCTGTTTTACCCCCTGTTTTACCCTAATATGAATCTTTGCCCCAGGAGGTGGGGGATTCTGAGATTTTTTTCCCATACTATAGCCGGGCCGGGCTAATCCCCGCCAACCCCCTCCCGCCCCCGAAATTACCCAAACCCAGGTTTTCTGCAGCGGCGCGGCGTTTTGTACTTCTGGGCCACCGTAGTAGTCAACATGGCGGCGTGGCCGTGGAGGAGGCTACAGGAGGATCGCCGGGAGGAGGTGAGAATATCTCCGTTAATAATGTCTGTGGACAGTGCCAGGCCCCAGGGCCGGGCAGGGTGGGGGTTTAAGAGCAGGCCGGACAGCGGGGGATGGTGATCTGTCAGCGTTGTTTGTCTCTGCATTCCCTATCTGACCTCCAGGGATCTGGCCTAGTTCAGCCTTCCCCAGATATACATCATGTGGTTCGTCATGTATGTGTACATGTCTACGCTCAGATCCAAAATGAGGCCCAGGCTATAATATGGACGCTGTAAATGGTTCACCGTTGGTTGAGCAGAGTAAGTGTTGGGGGCAGGAGGGGGAGGGGAGGGAGGGAGGTGGCATGAATATAATTATTATATGTATGTATACGTTGGTAGGACCTCCTGACCTCTAGGGTCTCTCCAGGGGGTCTCTTAACAGTAGTGGATTTAGAAGGGGGCGCTCTGCCAAAAAGTAATTAAAGATTTGTTTTCCAAAAGCGTCCCCCCCCTTTCAAAACCCTGGATCCGCCACTGTCTTAACATGATGTGCGCCGCTGGATCATGTGCATGTTCTTTTGTCAATAATGTAGCCAATCTTTAATAGGGCATTGAGCTCTATGGCAGACATGTGGGTGGGGGCTTGTGACATGTTAGAGCACCACCTGACCTTGGGTCAGTTTAGGTTGTCTTTTATTTCTTCAGTCATCCTGTAAAGTTAGGGTAGCTGGGTTGTCTATGACCTCACAGGTGGTCAGCCTATGACTATATGGGCTATAAAATGTCCTGTGCCTTGTCTCTTCTTCCGGGGAAGAATAGGCCCACAGTAGCCCCTGTTGATCATATAAGGTGACAATAGGGGGGACCCAGCACTGACCAAGTGGTTCTTTGGGTTCAATTCCCGGTTGGTGCTGTGGTTCACTAAGGGATAAGGTACAGCAAAAATGATTTCCAGGTTTTGATCCCCTGCTGTTTGACTGCCCTGTCACCTTCATCTCATAGATACGATCACCAAAGACAGAATTCGTCCCCACCAGTTTTCGCTGTGAATATGACCCTGGCTGTCGGTATGGTGTAAAACACCCAACATACAGGTGATACAGGTCATGAGGTCTTTCTTCAATTTTTCCAGCTCTTCTGAGGTAACTTGTATCTTATTATCGCTGCCTTTGTCTAGTGATCCGATACTAAGATTTTCCAATTCCACAACTCTTCTCTGGGAGAAGCTCAATACTTCTCCTGTCTGCAGGCGAACTTTGTCTAATCATATTCTGTTTCTTCATTTTAAATTAGCGTTTCTTCCATGGCAGTTTAGTGGTTGATGCCAAAGGAGTTTTTGTTGGGCTGGTAACCGTTTCTTGGTTGTTGGCTGCCGATCCCTTCTGTTGGACTGTGATGTTCAGAGTTGAGAAAGAGTCTAAACAATCAATAATCATTCTCACTTATTACAATGGATGCACGACTCAAGTGTGTTGAGGGAATTGTCTCCTTAGTCATGATGACATTATCACCTTCCCTGTATATTGGTGATAGAATTTTAATTTCTTTCCAGCCTACTTCTTCAGTAATGAAGTCATCCCCATATTTCTTTGGGACAGGGGCACACTGGGATCATCTAGGACCTGGACTGGTTTGGTTTTTCCCCATATCCAGGTTGATTTGTACTTGCTGACTGGAAGATCACTTCAATTATGCCTCTTTACATCTTCATGAAACTTTTTTGTGGTTGAATAGATACGCAATTTGAAGAGCTTTTAAATGGTTATAGAATTGTATTCCTATGAGGCTTAGATCGGAAGTTATGTCCAAAAGTATCTGTTGTGGTGTGGAGGACCGTCATTTCCTGTGGTTCTGCAATGACAATGACAATGATTTTATTCACTTCCTCGTTATGAGGCATAGGAAAACTACAATACATAAACTACAATACATCAAATACAAGGGTTATAAATACAATATATACATTTTGATATGGGTGTGAGAACACCAAAGTTGGCTAGATCACAATTTTGTGCACCATCTCATAGCACCAGTTGTAGCACCAACTGTTTTAGTATCCCTATATAAAGAGGGTCTCCATTGGTGTTGCACAGCAGTGCCTGACGCCTAATTTCAGCACCATAATGTAATAGGATAAGATAAAGTGAGATCTAGAGTAAGAGATGCATCCAGAAAGCACCTACTGTGGGCACCAGTCACCAGTCTGGTTTTCAGCTTACAATACAGTTATTCACATTGACTAGTTTCTTACGAGGGTCTGTAAGTGGTAGTAATTAAAGTAATAGCACCAGTGAGTTCTTTAATTTTTTCTTGTTTTGATTTTCACACTGCTTGAGTAGTTGGTTTAGACAATGAGGCTAATGGAGGTCATTACTGTAGTACGGAGGACTAGTGTTTCTTTGGGTAAAAAGATTTGCATGTTTCCATGACCTTGTAAAAAATTCTGCGAGCCTAGTCAGATCATTTACATTACTTGTTCCAAACAGTCTGGTTATTCTCAACTCTAACTGGCCCTGGAGGTACCTTTTGTCTATAAGATTGGCCCGCTCATTCTGAAAGTAGCTACAGTCGAAAAGATAGTGATATTCATCACCGACACTCTTGTTTTGGCATAGCATGCACAGTCAGGCTTCCCTGTTTATTCCTTTGTGGTGGCCAGTAGAGATGGGGAGTCTATGGTTTCCTGTCCGATATTTGCATAATGTTAGTGCATACTTTTTATCTAGGGCAGTTAGGTAGGTTTCTATCGTCAGAGTTGTTTTGAATTGTTTATAGCTGTTGCAGAGGCCATTTTGGCTGACTGTTGATAACCATGTTTGGGTTGATGTATCCTTACAAATTTGGTCCAGGTCCCACAGGTACCCCATGCCAGTTCTGTCCAGGTGGACATGGATGCAAGAGAGCCACTTTCCCTTGTAGATATCTAGATCATGCATGCTCTTGAGGATTTTGTACATTCTGAAAGATATTTTGTTTTGTTTGCCATTTACCAGGTTAGCCCAGAAATTCGGCATCCACTGTTTGACAAAGTGTTCCATATTGAATCGCCCAAGTTCACCTATTGCCATACAGTTTGCAGTGGTTTTCTGGAGGTGTAGAATGAGTTTACAGGTCTGGCTATGGAACACTTCAATTTGTTTGGTGTTGGAGAAACCCCAGACCTCTGAGCCATATAAAATAATAGGCAGGACACAGCTATCTATCAAGTGACACTGGATGTCATAAGGAAGACTGAGTTCTCTAAATTTAGATATAAGGCTGTATAAGGCACGCTTGGCCTAGCTAACTTGTTTAATTTCGACATAGATGTTCCAGACACTCGTCTCTTCTATTATCACCCACTTAGGAGATCTGTAGATTTGGGGCAAATGTAGATTTAACACTAATGATATATGACCATTGTTCTAATGATATTTTCCTACCTATTTAAAAATGTTAAGTTCGTTTTGGATGTTAGAAGTGGAATAAAAGCTTGATAATGTTATGATTCTTCCACAAAGGTGGCACCCTCTACATGAAATATGTTATAATACTTGTAACTCAGATCGTTTTGGCATAATGTCCTTATATGTTACTTGAGAGTATAAATCAGTCTTTGATAAGACAGGGAACAATTTAGATGTTTAAATTGTGATACTAAAATAAAGTATAGATATATTTAGAGAATTAGAATATAGTTGTAATTGCTTGAACTGCTCATAGTTTGAGTTCATATCGTCTCTTTGGTCTTGAAGTGTATGTTGTTTCTACATGGATCTAAACTTATCTGAAGAGAGGGGTAGACTGCCAATGTCTTAAACCACCTGGACTTTGTAAGACCTTGGTTCTGAACGTTTGCATACGATGGTGCTGTGACAAGTAGTAGGTTTTACCCTTCTCTGCAAATTCTTCGAACTATCTCTTGATGTTGTCGTCCCTTATTTCGTGTGGGTGTGCTGGCAGTATTGTAGGAATTCGCCTTTTCATGAGTATAAGTTTGGCAGGTGATGGAAGTTTCGAATCAACCAGTGTTGCTCTGAGGTTAAGCAGTGCCAGGTTGGCATTCTGGGACATCTAGCGAAGCTTTTTTGATGATAGGTTTTACCCACCTGATCTGTCTCTCAATAAATCTGTTGGACTGAGCATAGTGAGGCAAAGATGAAACGTGCTCTCTCCCCGACTCACTCATGTTCTGAAGTGCTCTTGCATACTGCGGACCATTGCCTGATTTTATCTGGTCTGGGCATCCAAACGTAGAGCAGGCCTTTTCTATTACATCTGTAACTGCAGCTGAGGTTTTGTATTTGTTTCACAATTGGGTACTTCGAGTGATAGTCAGATATGATGATGTATTGCCTACCCTTGATCTTAAACAGATCTATGCCCAAGATTTTCCATGCTTCAGATGGTGTTTCACCTGGAATCATTGCTTCTATAGGGTTTATGTCCTGGTGTTCCTTACATGCCACACACACTTTTACAACCTTCTCAATATCTTCATTCATTTTTGGCCAATATACTGACTGGTGGGCAAGCATTCTAGTCTTCTCAATACCCTGGTGACCATGGTGGAGCTGCTCAAGGATTGTGTTCTGCATGGTCTCTAGTATAGCGATTTGCCTTTTCTTGAATATAACTCCGTCTTCTATACCTAACTGGCCACGGTATGACAAGTACGGTCGCAGATCGGTTGGCAGATCTTGGATCTTCTTGGGCCATCCTTGGTATATGACCTCTGCTAGTGCGTTCAATATTGGGTTGTTGCACATTTGGTTTCTCAGCTCCTGTTGTTCCAATGGACTGAAGTCAATTAGGTTGATAGACATTCCATCAAATCTTATGTCCAGTTTAACTTGAGTGTGTTCTCTTTGGTTTGGCAGACAAGAGAGAGTGTCAGAGATGACCATCTCTTTACAATAGCATCCTCTGTTGACGGTGTGGTGCGGCAATGATTGGTTTGTTACATATCATCTTAAGCAGCTTATGATCAGTAATAATGGTGAAGCTTCTGCCGTATAAAAATGTATGGAATCTCTCAACTCAGTGTACTAGTGCCTCTCTTTTGATGTTGCTGTTGTTAGACTGCATCTTGATTAGCGTTTTAGACATAAATGCTATGGGTCAGTCTTCTTCGCTTAGCACTGCCCCAAATCCCTTAAGTGAAGCATCTACTTCAAGTGAGATGGGTTTCTTAGTGTCGCAGTATGCAACGCAGGCTTCTGTAGTGATGGTATTCTTAAGCTTGATAAAATCCTCTTGATGGTTCTCGGACTACTCAAATGGAACATCCTTCTTTAGAAGTTCTTGAAGAATTGCTGCTATTTGGCTGCACTTCCATATGAACGATCCCAGGTATTTTAGAAGACCTAGAAAGCATTGTAGATCTTCCTTGTTTTGTGGTACAGGCATCTCATGGATATCCTTTTCCTTGGCTGGGTCAGGTTATATTCCTTCTGCACTGTATATGTTCCTGAAGAATTATATCAAACTGTTTAATGTTACATTTTTCATATAAGGGGACGGCCCCGTACAACAACTATAATATCACAACAGGGTTCAGTTCCCTACTGTGTGATCCTGTTATTCATTAATTCCATCAATTCATTCATGTCTCAAAACTTGATTTAACGTTTTCTTGGTGAATATGATAGCCTTCAGAATGGCTTAAAACTACCATACCCCGCAGTGGGTTCTGGGGAAGAATAGGCTCCTAGTGGCCCCTGCTGATCGTATAAGGAGACGATAGGGGGAACTTAGCACTGACCAAGTGGTTCTTTGGGCTCCATTCCTGGTTGGTGCTTGGTTCAATAAGGTATGAGGTACAGCAAAAATGATTTCCAGGTTTTGATCCCCTGCTGTTGGCCCGTCCTGTCACCTTCATAGATACGATCACCTAAGACAAAATACATCCCAACCTTTTTCCAGTAGTGTAGGACTGCTTTAAGCTTGCCGCGGTCATACTCTACCATTATCTTCTGTACTTCTTGGGCCGTGGCACCTCCAAACTTTTCCCTCCTCAGATATTGCTCTAAGCTCGTGTATTTGATCCCATCAACATGGAAGCTGCACCTAAAGTGGTTGGGAGGGGGGGGGGGGGGTTGTTTGCTAAAGAACACCAGGGTGTCCTCATTACTTTTTGTTGCCAGTGTAGAGGGTCATAGTGGGTGTGGGAGCTGCTCCAGCTGGTCAACATCATAGGCAAGACCTCCCACATACAGCTTGAAATCACATACCAAGGAGCCTCTATAACTATCGGTGGCTTTTGCTGCATAGTGATCGATGCAACACATCTAACATCTTCTTTGCCTATCCTGGTATATCCTCTTTCACATATAAGTGTTCCCCTGGCTCCTTTCCTGCCTCATTGATGAGTTTTTGTGCATTCCAGACAGCCATTCTGTCATGAAGCCTTTTGAATCTGATGAGTGTAGTCACGGCTTGTGTGGGTTGAATGCACCCTGTCGGGGTCCTTGATCACTAGGTCAGCCGTGCAAAAATTGTCATTTACCTTCCTGAGAGATGACGGATTTTCTTTTTGTCCATCTTCTGAAAGACCGTTTAGGATGAGGTTGAACTTGCGGGAATAAATCTCAAGTTTCAACCTCTCATACTTTGCTTGTTTCATATCTTTGCATGATCTTCCATTGTGTCTTCTAATTTCTTCTATAGCTGGATCACTGCTTGTTGGTTTTCCGCTTTTGTTTTCTTTAGTGCCTAGACATCAACTTAGGAGAGTGGTCACCATGTCATATACTTACTTCCCAGTTGCAGTCATAGTGTTCTCTTATGGCACAGAGACACCTTGACATATTCCTTATTTCTTGAAATAGTATTTGTGAGTCTTTGCTCTCAAACTGGCGGATAGGCACACCTTCTGTTTTGGTGACTTTCTTTGGACGACTTACTCCCGAGGTTCTAGGGTCTGGATATGACCCCCTTCACATTTGTATCCATTTTGTCATCCCCTTCCATAATAGGAGATCGAGAGACATATCTTGCTTCAGTTGGAGCTGATGACACTTTATATCGCTGTGTGTTACTTGTTTAAACTACCCATCCAAGGACAGGGTCTTCTCATCCTGTGAGCTAGGTTGCTGGAGAATCAAAGGCTACATAACATAGTGCAACCCCTGTTGTGTGACACACTGTAATGATAGGTTCATAAAGTTTGAGTGCTAGCAGGATATGCTTATAATACATGTCACTGCAATTTGACTGTTTCTTATGTCACCTGGTTATTTCTGTACTTGTATCTGTGATGTATTCCACGCCACTCCAGACTTTGCTTTGCTTTGCTTTGTTCTTATCAATAAACAATCTGTGTTTCTAAATGCACCAACCAACATGACCAGTTGGCTAGTGCGTAACCTGCATGTAATTAGGTCACAGTGTGTTATTGTCTCTGTGTCGTCTGCTCAAACTCCCTTAAAGTGTATGTCAGAGCTAAATCCTATCCTTATTTTGTGTTCAGGGTGATCCTGGTAGAATATCCTCTGGGGTTGGCCACTTAAACCTTGGTAGAGCAGATGTTGTAGGTGACATAAATGTTACCACAACTTTACCACAACTTTATCCTTATCTTTGCTGTGCTCTAGTACTTTCCTAAGATACCATGTATCATCATACACACAAGCCCAAAACTCACCTTCTTTGTAGAGGCCCTCTGGAGCCTTGTCTTTGGCACCCATTGAATGTCAGTCGTTCTGTTCTCAAGTCTATGACTTGAATCCCAACAGAATCTTTTGCTACTGAAACACTGATCTGGTTATTGAATCTAGCTCATTGAGCAGAATTTCTCTTTCCTTCTACAATAGCAGTCTGTGTCTGTCTGTGTCCCACCTTCCCCAGCCTGCCAGAAAAAGATGGAGATGTTCATTGGCTTCCATGGCCTCAGCCTGCTGGTCCTCTAGGGAGACTTGAACAGCATCTTCCTAAGCTTGAATGGCCTCAGCCTACCAGCCCTATGTGGGGACTTGAACGGCATCTTCATTAGCTTCAATGGCCTCAACCTCAGAATGAGTGGGGTCCAAATGATATAGTTAATTCTTCTGGATAGAGTTTGGTTATTAACAAGAGAAATACAAGGACATAGAACTATGACTAACATAACTACACACAGAACATATAAACATTTAACATATTAATAGTTAAGTGGGTCCCAACAAATCTTTCGATCTGTGCAGGGCTGAGCACTTCTTTTTTGGTTTTTAACAAGTGACCTGACCTACTCCTGACCTCGCGGCATCCAGTGTGAAGGGTCGGCGTCTGCACTGGGCCTGGCACCATGTGATGCCAGGCCCTGGAGATGAAACCTGTAAGACAAAGGGTGATATGTGATGGTTGCTGAATACACTCTCTGCAGTAAAGAACACCAGAGTGTTTGTCTTCTTGCGTTGCTATTTCCCCAGTTTGTAGCCACTTTGGAAGGGTGTGCAGATTGTGTTTGTTGAAGGAGCACCCATCCAAAGTTTGTCTCTTTGTAATTTCACTGTGTTGAACCTACCATGGTTCCTTGCTGTGCAATATATTTGGTGCATCTTGTCCGATTCCACCTTCAGTTTTCAGGGTACATCCTCTGACAGCCAGAGAACATTTCCGTTCTTTGACACACTTTTCAGATTTGCACACTTGGACCAGCTTTCATTTCTTGCCCCCAGGAACCAAAATCATATTATAACTGGCCTTGGCTGTGTTTTTGTCCCTTGCTGTAATTTTGGTTTTTCCTATTCGGTACACCACATCAAATTGTACTTCTCGTTTCACGTTCGACTAAGAATTCTCTTCTGCCTTCGCTTGGACATTGACCATTTCAGCCATACTTGCCTGAGGTTGAGTCATAGTGAGGTCATCTCCTTTTTTAGGGCTGAGATTTCTCATTGTAACTCTTGATCTTTTCTCTTACTATTCCACTTACATTGTATATACACTGTTATGTCTCATCTGGAAGACCAGGGGGTTACCCTGAGGATGACTTTTTGAATAAAAAAAAAAAAAAAAAAAAAAAAAGGGGTGAGGTTTTCTTCTTGAAGCATAGAGGTTTAGTATTGATGTATACCACCAGGGGGTGCATATATATCCTCTTTATATATCCACCAAATGAGCCAACCATAAGTATAATAGGGAGTGAAAGGTGTGCTTCAAGAGGATGAGGGGAAACATCTCTCCTCTCCTTCAAGAGAAAGAGTCTAGGTGTATGGGGTGCCCTTGTCCTCCTCCATGACCCTGACCACCTTATAAAACTGTTAGTCTCTGATTACATTCACACTTTGTTGTTCTTTCCATATATATCGCTGCTGCCTTAGTGGGCTACATCCACTCCTTTCAGGTCTCACAGACCTCCCTTTTGTTCATTCTTCATTTGGTTTTATAGCCCTTCAGGTATGTTGGTTTATTCACAGATGGTTCCATAGTGGTTTTGACCAATGTTGTGGTCAGTGGGAGTGGTCAATGCATCATTTACTAAGACTGGTTGGAGTGGTGGTGTATCGGTGTCCATTATTCCTTTTGATTGTATGATATGCATATGGTTGTGTCTGCAAACAGCACCATCTGGTGTCATAATGTTTGTCACAGTGGCTTTTTTCCATGTCTTCTGGTTGTAGTTACAGCTCTGATTCTTTTCCTGTTGTTTTATTTTAGAGTATTCATATGTTGGCACTTTGCGTGCCTTTAGGAGAAAGCATGTTCAAAATTGTATTTCTTGGTGAAGGTGTGGAACTGCTCAGTCAAACTGTGGGCTGTTATGATTTACAACCACATCCAGGAACCCATGTCTGGAGAATTGGGCCTTTAGTTTGTGGATTACTTGCCTGGCAGTAGTGTCCTTATTTATTTTATTTCATCTCAATAGACCCACTGAAGTAGTCCACGCTGATGAGATAGTGGTGATTGTTTAGCTCCATCAGGTCACAGCTGATCTTACTCCAAGGCCAGTCAGGGATCTCATGGTGTATGAGGGTTTCTTTTTGCTGGCTGTCCTAAAATTTCCGGTATGACTCACATGTTAAGAGATTTTCCTTAACTTAATGGGACATGCCAAGCCAGCGGAGACATTTCCGAGCATGTCTCAATCAGCTCCTGACTTCAAGGTGTGATGTGTGGGTGGTTTTCTTCATCTCACCTCTCAGTGAAATAGGGATGATGATGCTTCCCGCTTTTAAGATAATTCTATTCTGCACACTCATGTCATCCCTCATGTTGTAGTAGGGTATGACTTGGCTTGGAAAATCATCTTTGTTATCCAGCCAGCCCTTCAGTATGACCGTTTTTTAATTCTTGTAGGCAATCATCACCTTTGGTCTTATGATTGATCTTTGCAAGGTGATCTTCTCCAATCGGCATGTATGTCATCATGTTCACATGTTGATTTGTAGTAAATGGTTGTTGGTAAGAAAGCCCTAGACAGAATATCAGCAACATGCATGTCTTTACTTCACCGATTGTCCAGCAGTGCACTTTGGAGGAAACCCAGTGGGAGTTCCGAGTAAGAATAGGCCCCCAGTAGCCCCTGCTTATCGTAGAAGGCAACGATAGGGGGGACACAGCACTGACCAAGTTGTTCTTTGGGTTCAATTCCTGGTTAGTGCTTGGTCCACTGACGGATGAGGTGCAGCAAAAATGATTTCCAGGTTTTGATCCCCTGCTGTTTGCCCTCCCTGTTACCTTCATCTCATAGATTAGATCACCAAAGTCAGAGTTCATCCCATCTATTTTCACCATGGGTAAAAAATTTGAAATATATTATGACCTTTATTGTCAAACAGCATAAAGCATCCATTACTCACTCACTCCTCAGGAGGGTCAGCAGTCTCATGAGTTACTTCATTAGTCACTAGAGGGGGTGGCATATTAAATATACAAAGTATGCAGGTTTTGGGTTATCTGTCAACGAGGCAATGCCCAGACTGGAAGTTGGGGGGAAACATTCTCTGGCGAGCGTTATTTTTCACATGCACATGTATGCAAGTTTCCCGGTGTTGCAGCCTGCCATTCTTGCCAAACCATATACAGAGTATAAGAGACTGGTAGTAGTATTCAGACCCCAAACCCCAACTCCTTGATCACATGCTGTTGGTTGGTCAGGAAACAAGCTCATAGTAGTGCATGAAAGCGCCACGTAGGTCCACACTCTAGGTACTACAAGGGCTATATCCATAACATCCCCTTTCTATGATTTCTGGGTTTTGATCCCCTGCTTTTTGCCCACCCTGTCACCTTCATCTCATAGATATGATCACCCAAAGACAGAATTCGTCCCACTGGTTTTCACCGTGAAAATGACCTTGGTTGTCGGTATGCTCCTGATGACACTCGAATGATACATCATCCTTCATTAGGCCTCGTATTGGTGTTGTGATTGTGGACATCCGTGGGATATATTGTGATAGATAATTCAACATCCCTATGAGCCTCCTATGAGAGTCCTTCTTAAACTCAGGCTTCGGCATGTCAGTGATGGCTTTTATCTTTGAAGGATCCAGTTTAAAGTTTATCCATTTGATCATATCGATCTGCTTGTTGATCTATAATATGTAACACTGTCAGTGTTAAACCTTAGTTTACTGTCACCAATACTATAAAGTGTCTCACAATGGTGGTGCTGTTGAGTGTAGCTCAAGTTCTTTATTCGGACACTAGGTAGCAGTACATCGTAGGTGACTATGAGTAGGGAAATTTCAACTCAAACATAACTAGCTGAAGAGCCCTGAAGGGTTGGCCAGACATTAAACTACCCTAACAAACAAACAATTCTTATTCTTATCTGACCTGATAGGGGTACCGGGTTGGGGCTTCTGCTCCTGGGAAGAATGTAGGCCCCCAGTAGCCCCTGCTGATCGTATAAGGCAATGATAGGGGGAACCCGGCACTGACCAAGTGGTTCTTTGGGTCCAATTCATGGTTGGTGCTGGGTTCACTAAGGGATGAGGTACAGCAAAAATGATTTCCGGGTTTTGATCCCCTGCTGTTTGCCCACCCAGATTTCGTCCCAACCTGTTTTCATTGTATTAGTTGTCAAAACTGTGTAAAGTATCCATTACTCGCTCACTCACTCACTCATAGATACTATCATCAAAGACAGGATTAAAAGGCCCTGATGTACGCATTTGCCTCAGCTGCTTTCTCCTTGATTTTGATTTGTGTAGATTCAATTCTGTTGAGCTCAGCACACAGACTCTATAGTTCCTTGCAACATGAGATTTTCTTTTGTCATGAGATTCACATTCTCTACATCAGTTGATTTCACAGCCTGCCCCTGATGTGTTTCTGTAAGGCACTGAGTTTCTTGTTTTTGTCACTTAACAGATTTCTTTGTAACTTCACCTCCTGTAGCTCACTTGCTAAACTTTCTTTTGCATGTAGCAGTTCTGCCTTGGTTTTGTAAGCCTGTAGTATCTGTTGATGTAGTAGTGTGATCTTTTCTTCGTTTGCCTTTTCTCATCTTCTGGAATTTGATGCATCTGGACTTGGTGGTGTGAGCTGCCCTTGTGTACTGTCAAGTTTTGGTGCCTCGGAGGTAGCCTGTAACTATGATGTATCGCAGAGTGTATGAGGACTGGTCTGATTCACCTGTGTGAGGTCTTTTCAGGAAGCTTTCCCTAAAACTGCAGGAGTGTTGCTTTCTTGGGGGGCTTTGCTTAGCAGCATGTGTTCAATGTTTCTTTGTAGATTCCTGTTCACTTGGCCAATCTCACAAGGTATCGGTGTTTGCTATTCAGTGAGCAATAACGATGGTTGTTGTGTGGATGGTGTTATGTGATCACTTGGTACTGGTGCAGAGTAGACGCTTTCTTCAAAACAGGTTGATGTGGAGGTGTCAGGGGAGGCATTGTGGGTTTCTAATGTGGGTGTTGTGGAATCTAACAACATGTATGGAGTACAAGTATCTGATTCTGTCTTTTTTTGGTGTGTTGTAAGGAGGCGTCCAAGGCCCTTCTTTATGGGTGTTAATAAATTCATTTTAACCCACGTTTGGTCTTCTGTTACAAAGTTTTTACCATAATGTTTAGGAACAGGAATTTGTTGTGACCTCCTAAGTCCAAGTTCCCTCTCCATGGTTTCAGTTGCCATGAAATCAAGAGAGTTGTTGAGGCTGCAAAGTGGTTGGTGCTGCACAGTTAGGTGGGAGTGTAGGAGTCAGTTTCTGATTGTTGTAATGCACTGTCATACATTGACACTCTGCACTGGGTTTGTGAGTGTGCGGAAGATGTCTAGAGGTAACTTGAGCACTTTTTGTATGCCATTTCAAGAGCTTTTCAGTGGTGGTAAAATATTCTTCCTATGACCATTAGAAAAGGTGCAATACAGGTGACAGAGTGGTCTCTTTCAATCTGCAATGCACTTCTATGTTGAGTTAGTTTTGCATAATATAGGGTATAGAGGTTACAGAGTGCCATCGTAGCGAGACGCGGCTGCCAAATCCCCCAATTATAGCTTAGTGGAAGTGACGTTATTTTAGGGCCAAAACCGTTTTTTTTTTTTTTTTTTTAATTTGTTTATTTATACTGGCAAATGTCGGCTTTACAGTCGGTTTTAATCAGTTACCAGTTCAAGTTCCTTGGTACTGCATGTTTAGTAAATAGAAACATAACATATATTACAAAATATTTACACAATACATATTAAAGTTGTACAAAATATTATGCCTTTTTTCAAGGTTACCACATAATCGTAGACAACAATTTTGGACCTTCTGTAACTTATGCAATAATCTTTCACAAGCTCCGACATATATAATATCACCATAGTCTATATAGCGCAGGATCATTGATTTATAGATAGTTTTAAGAAACGACATACAGGTTTTGGAGCCTTTTATGGCCTATCACTGTTATATAAGATCAAGATTTCAAAAGGAAAGTTTTAATGATGGGACTCAACACAAGCAGGTTTAATCTTCAATGGGGTCCCGGGAAGAACAGGCCCCCGGTAGCCCCTGCTCATCGTATCAGATGACATTAGGGGGGACCCAGCACTAATCAAGTGGTTCTTTGGGTTAAATTCCTGGTTGGTGCTGTGGTTCACCTAGGGATGAGGTACAGCAAAAATGATTTCCAGGTTTTGATCCGCTGCTGTTTGCCTGCCCTGTCACCTTCATCTCATAGATCACCAAAGACAGAATTCGTCCCAACTGGTTTTCGCTGACCCTGGCTGTCAGTACGGAGTAAAACACCCAACACTCACTCACTCACTCATTTTGTGGTGTTATCTATTTTCATTTAATGTCAAAATGTGTGAGAAAAGACACAAAAACCCAGTCACAGCCACTGATAGCCATGATGGTAGACCCACCGGGTCATTTGGCAGCGAGGGATTTTTGATCATCCATGCTGAAAATCTAATGCTTGTGTATGTAGAGATTTATTTAGTTTCTTCAGAATAGTCTCATCTTTTTCATGTTTTTTGACAAAAATGCATCCATCAGAGGTCCAGGCTACAAAAATGATGCCATTGGCTACTTTCTCACATGCTTCGGTGAAGAGACGGGCTGTGGATCTTGTTAGGTCATCATCGACAAAGATTTTGTGACCTTTCAGCTGCCTTCTTGCATGGATAAACTTGTACCTCATTTCATAGGTCCTGAACTTTATCAGAACTGGTCTCGGGGATTTTGTTTCCTTGACTGAAGGTTTTCCTATGCGACGAATCACATCGATAACACCCACTTTGTCATCAGCATTGAGGCATACCACTTGATCTTGTTGAATGACTCTTCATGCTCCTGATGACGCTTGAATGATACATCATCCTTCGTTAGGCCTCGTATTGGTGCTGTGATTGTGGACATCCCTGGGATATATTGTGAGATATAATTCAACATCCCTATGAGCCTCCTATGAAAGTCCTTCTGAAACTCAGGCTTCTGCATATCCGTGATGGCTTTTATCTTTGAAGGATCCAGTTTAAAGTTTATCCATTTGATCATATCGATCTGCTTGTTGATCTATAAAATGTAACACTGTCAGTATTAAACCCTTACTGTCACCAATACTATAAAGTGTCTCACAATGGTGGTGCTGTTGAGTGTAGCTCAAGTTCTTTATAATGGTCATTCAACAAGATCAAGTGTAACCTGTCTGACACATCTGGTCTCAAGCTGTATGATCTGAGACAGCCAGTTGTAATGTAATGCATCCAAGACTGGAATAATTGGTCAAATTTAGGAGGTCAACAATGTGAATAATGGAAAATAATGAGATGAGAAAAGATGAGGTTGAAATAACAGTATTTCAATAAAGCACCTTAATATATGGGTCAATAATTGAGTTCCTAATGTGGTTTTTAAATTCTGTCTTATTGTCCACTAGGTAGCAGTACATCGTAGGTGCCTATGAGTAGGGAAATTTCAACTCAAACATAACTAGCTGAAGAGCCCTGAAGGGTTGGCCAGACATTAAACTACCCTAAAAAACAAACAATTCTTATTCTTATCTGACCTGATAGGGGTACCGGGTTAGAGCTCCTGCTCCTGGGAAGAATGTAGGCCCCCAGTAGCCCCTGCTGATCGTATAAGGCAATGATAGGGGGGACCCAGCACTGACCAAGTGGTTCTTTGGGTTCAATTCACAGTTGGTGCTGGGTTCACTAAGGGATGAGGTACAGCAAAAATGATTTCCAGGTTTTGATCCCCTGCTGTTTGGCCACCCTGTCACCTTCATCTCATAGATATGAACCCCGCGGGGATTCTGGGGTAGAATATAGGTCCCAAGTACACCCTGCTGATCATGTAACCTTCATCTCATAGAAACAATCACCAAAGACAGATTTCGTCCCAACCTGTTTTCACTGTATTAGTTGTCAAAACTGTGTAAAGCATCCATTACTCGCTCACTCACTCACTCATAGATACTATCATCAAAGACAGGATTAAAAGGCCCTGATGTACGCATTTGCCTCAGCTGCTTTCTCCTTGATTTTGATATGTTTAGATTCAATTCTGTTGAGCTCAGCACACAGACTCTATAGTTCCTTGCAGCAGGAGATTTTCTTTTGTCATGAGATTCACATTCTCTACATCAGTTGATTTCACAGCCTGCCCCTGATGTGTTTTCTGTAAGGCACTGAGTTTCTTGTTTTTTGTCACTCAACAGATTTTTTTGTAACTTCACCTCCTGTAGCTCACTTGCTAAACTTTCTTTTACATGTAGCAGTTCTGCCTTGGTTTTGTAAGCCTGTAGTATCTGTTGATGTAGTAGTGTGATCTTTTCTTCACGTGCCTTTTTCTCATCTTCTGGGATTTGATGCATCTGGACTTAGTGGTGTGAGCTGCACTTGTGTCCTGTCAAGTTGTGGTGCCTCAGAGGTAGCCTGTAACTATGATGTATCGCAGAGTTTATGAGGACTGGTCTGATTCACCTGTGTGAGGTCTTTTCAGGAAGCTTTCCCTAACACTGCAGGAGTGTTGCTTTCTTGTGGGGCTTTGCTTAGCAGCGTGTGTTCAATGTTTCTTTGTAGATTCCTGTTCACTTGGCCAATCTCACAAGTTATCGGTGTTTGCTCTTCAGTGAGCAATAACGATGGTTGTTGCATGGATGGTCTTTTGTGGTCACTTGGTTCTGGTGTAGAGAAGATGCTTTCATCAAAACAGGTCGATGTGAAGGTATCAGCAGAGGCATTGTGGGTTGTCGAATCTTAAGAGCTGTATGGGGTACCAGTATCTGGTGTTAATAAATTCCTTCAAAACCACGTTTGGTCTTCTGTTGCAAAGTTTTCACCATAATGTTTAGGGACAGGAATTCATTGTGACCTCCTAAGTCCAAGTTCCCTCTCCATGGTTTTGGTTGCCGTGACATCAAGAGAGTGGTTGAGGCTGCAGAGTGATTGATTCTGCACAGTTAGGTGGGAGTGTAGGAGTCAGTTTCTGATTGTTGTAATGCACTGTCATACATTGACACTCTGCACTGGGTTTGTGAGTGTGCAGAAGATATCTAGAGGTAACTTGAGCACTTTTTATATGCCATTTTGAGAGCTTTTCACTGGTGGTAAAATTATCTTTCTATGACCATTAGAAAATGTGCAATACAGATGGCGGAGTGGTCTGTTTCAATCTGTGATGCACTTCTGCATTGAGTTAGTTTCACATAATACAGGGGATAGGGGTTGCAAAGTGCCATCGTAGTGAATCGCAGCCACCAATCCCCCTATTATCACTTAGTGGAAGTGACGTTATTTAAGGGCCAAAAACGTTTTAAGAAACGCAATACAGGTTGTAGAGCCTTTTATAAACTATCACTTTTATTTAAGATCCAGATTTCAAAAGGAAAGTTTTAATGATGGGACTCAACACAAGCAGGTTTAATCTTCAGTGGGGGTCCCGGGGAAGAATAGACCTCCAGTACCCCTGCTGATCGTATGAGGCAACATTAGGGGGGACCCAGCACTGATCAAGTGGTTCTTTGGGTTCAATTCCCGGTTGGTGCTGTGGTTCACTAGGGGATGAGGTACAGCAAAAATGATTTCCAGGTTTTGATGTCCTGCTGTTTGCCTGCCCTGTCACCTTCATCTCATAGATTCAGTCACCAAAGACAGAATTCATCCCAACTGGTTTTCGCCGTGGAAATGACCCTTGTTATGGGGACGGCATAAAACTCCCAACACTCACTCACTCACTCATTTTGTGGTGTTATCCATTTTCATTTAATGTCAAAATGTGTGAGAAAAGACTTAATTACCCAGTTGCAGCCACTTTGATAGCCAGGGTGGTAGACCCACCAGGTCATTTGGCAGCAAGGGAATATTAGTTTTTTGATCATCCATGCTGAAGATCTAATGCTTGTGTATGTAGAGATCTTTCATGTTTTTTTCACGAAAATGCGTCCATCGGAGGTCCAGGCTACTTTTTTGTGCGCTTCGTTGAAGAGATGGGCTATGGATCTCATTAGGTCGTCATTGACAAAAAATTTGTGACCTTTCAGCTGCCTTCTTGCATGGATAAACTTGTACCTTATTTCATAGGTCCTGAACTTTTTCAGAACTGGTCTCGGGGGATTTTGTTTCCTTGACTGAAGGTTTTCCTATGCAACGAATCACATCAATATCACCCACTATGTCATCAGCACTGAGCTTCATCACTGTACAGATCTTCTGGATCTCATCTTTCAGGTCTTCTGTTGGACTTGACTCCAGTATTCCATTTACTTTCACATTTTTCAGTCTTGTGTCGTTATCGATCTCATCTTTTTCCTTCTGGACGACCCGCAGTTCTTCTCTCACTTTTTGCATCTCATCAAGTAGTTTCTTTTCTGTATTGTCAATCTTCTCATGCCATTTGTTAATGCGTTGATCAGTTATCAGGCTAGCTTTAGCCATAGCTGCTGCTATAGCATCTGGTTGCATACTGTCAACAGCCAATTTGACAGGATTTGAAATAGTAGTCATGAATTCTTCATCAGCATCTTCCCTCTCTCCATTGGTCTTTTTTACAGGTGATTTGGTAATTGGCATGTGGGGGTTTGTGATTTTCCTCTTCCTGTTATTGTAATTTTTCTTTCCTTTTTTCCTTTTTTTTCAAGGGCCTAGCTGTGAGTGTCTCTCTCTGAGCTACTCAAGTCCATTGGTTCATAAGAGCTGAATCCCCGTAGCTAGCATGCAGTTTCGGGATTCTCCATCCTGACAGTTGCATAGTCTGGCTTGCATGCAGTTTCAGGATTCTCCTTCCTGACAGCTAGTTTAGTTTGGTTGGCATTGATTAGCAGAATGACAATAAGCATGCGAAATAGTCTGTGACCGCAATGTGACCCACTTTTCACACAACTGAAGTTTTCAACACAGAAAACAAATGATGAATATGAATAACAACATTGGGACAGGTATTACCACACAAAGTATGATGGTGGTTACACTCCACCCAGACTGATCATGATTAAGAACATATAGGAGGTCTTCAATAGGCATGTTTTCAATAGGGGGTAGAGATTTTAGGTTTGCGTGATTGACAGTGATATGAGGCAGGATGGGTTTCCAAATATCTAGAAGCGTTACATTAATTGCATGGGGAATTATTAACTGGTTCTCTTTGACAACATGGGTAGATTCATGTTCAAAATGCATAGGCAAAGTGAGTTTATCAGACAATGCATAACAACCTAATTGTAAGTCAATCAAATGAAAAGGTGGCTTTATCTTAAACTCAGAATCTTTGGTTTTATAGGTACACATAATGGTGAAGAAAATTGCTTTGTCAGTAATGATCAATCACTTGCAGCAAGGTATTTGGCCAATAGTAGCTTTAACATGTTGGTCACTGTTGTTATACAATATTTTTGGATTGCCCTTGAATTTCTTTGGTATAGAGTCAAAACACAATATTCATGCTGACTTATCACATAAACAGCAGATGACATTGAACAGAAGTTAGTGTTCGGTTGCCCACATTTCATCATGTCTTCCAGACTCATAATTGGGTCTTGCTTTTTGTTGCTGCTGATGGCAAAGTACCTAAATTCTAGATTGTACATTGCAGTTAGATTGAATAGCGGAAAAGAAAGTGGAGGATTAATGGCTTCAGTTATGGTAAAAGTGTTACCTATGTCTAAGAGAGGAATTATAACAGTGACGTCCAATTTCCTGTCTATTACCAGAGTTGTACTCATAAAGGTTGTATCATGGTTATCTCTCGGATCTCTTGGGAGCATTAGGTGATCAAAATTCCGTTCTCTACTTTTGACACTAAGTCTTTTAAATCATCTACAGGTAGCACAATAGGTGACATATGACCTATTTTTAGTTTCAGATTTGCAAGCAGGGTAGTTTCAATTTCTATTATTAGTTTCTATTTATTGATGTTAACTGACATTTGCAGATACATTAATAAGAACCTTCTCATGGGTAGAATAATATGCTCAATGTGCCTGTTGTTTGATGCCACTTGGAAATTTAACACACTTGTTACATTGATGAGGTTATTTTTAGCATCCCTGTTCTTCTGAGTTTCTATTCTTATAATGTTTACAAGAGATAAGCTTTTGCCAGCTACATGTCATATGACTTCTTGGGAATCATGCAATTTGTTTACTACTCTTCTTAACATTATTGTTTCAATATAAGATAGATGCCAGATAGAACTGTGCTAACTATTGCTGCTTGTCTCTTCACTTTTCTGTTTTTTTATGTTTCGTTAACTGAAATTCTGTCCCAAGGTTTGTTAGACTATAATTATATCGATTGGATTTATGAATTTTGTGGATTTCTCCAAATTCTTCTGAAAGGTTTTCAATTAATTCATTATACAATGGTACTGTATGTGGAATTGTTTTGGTCTTGGACGTACCTATTTTAAGCATTTCATGTATTTGGTGAAGGGCATCAGTTGTTGAGTTAATGCATTGAGGTCTACAACAAAACCAACCTTCCACCTTGACCGCATTTAATATACCTCTGCTTTATCTCTGAAGAACACATGTCTAACTGTGTTAGCATTGTTTCCACTAAAGAAGTTTATGATAAAAAGGATGGCTGTTATTCTGAAGAGAAAAAACAAAAACAAAAACAAATAAAACACTAAGTTGTTGTCACACTGGGAATAAACAAAAAAATATCAGGGAAATCCAATTATTAATCACAACCAGAAGAAGTGACTAGTTCACAAAAGGTCCGTAACAAACTTTAAGAGGTTTTTAACTTTGTCTACTTTCCCACTTGTTTTTGTTGTTTTAGCCCTCAGTTTCACTCTGTTTATTCTCTTTCGCTTGGCTGGAGTTAGTGGGATTTCAAGTGCTATGTTGCCGTTTATCTGTACTTCAATTACAAGATTCCATATCAGTGGATAGTGGTCTTGGGTCACTAATAGAATCACATCATGAAGTTGCTCCTCCAACTCCAGGATTGTACCTACTTTTGCCTTAATTGGCCTAGAGGTATTTGGTCTGCCACCGGATCATCAGAATCTATTGAGACTGATTCTTGATCTGGCGGTGTCTCAATTCTGTAGATTCAATTCTGTTGAGCTCAGCACACAGACTCTCTATAGTTCCTTGCAGCAGGAGATTTTCCTTTGTCACGAGATTCACTTTCTCTTCAAGGTCAACATTTAATTTCCATATTTTATCCTCTACATCAGTTGACTTCACAGCCTGCCCCTGATGTGTTTTCTGTAAGGCACTGAGTTTCTTGTTTTCGTCGCTCAAAAGATTTCTTTTTAACTTCACCTCCTGTAGCTCACTTGCTAAACTATCTTTTGCATGTAGCAGTTCTGCCTTGGTTTCTTTCACCTGTAGTAACTGTTGATGTAGCACTGTGATCCTTTCTTCGTGTGCCTTTTTCTCATATTCTGGGATTTGACACATCCGGACTTAGTGGTGTGAGCTGCACTTGTGTGTGGTCAAGTTGTGGTGCCTGGGAAGTAGCCTGTAGTGAAGATGTATCGCGGAGTGTATGAGGACTGGTCTGATTCACCTGGGTGAGGTCCTTTTGGGAAGCTTTCCCTAACACTGCAGGAGTGTTTTCTTGGGAGGCTTTGTTTAGCAGCATGTGTTCAATCTTTCTTTGCACGTTCCTGTTCATTTGGCCAATCTCATGAGTTATTGGTGTTTGCTATTCAGTGATCATGAGCAATAATGATGGTTGTTGTGTGGATGGTGTTATGTGGTCACTTGGTTCTGGTGTAGAGAAGATGCTTTCATCAAAACAGGTCGATGTGAAGGTGTCATCAGAGTCATTGTGGGTTGTGGAATCTAAAGAGCTGTATGGGGTACCAGTATCTGATTTTGTTTTTTTTGGTGCTTTGTAAGGAGGCGTCCAAGGCCCTTCTTTATGGGTGTTAATAAATTCCTTTTAACCCATGTTTGGTCTTCTGTTACAAAGTTTTCACTATAATGTTTAGGGACAGGAATTTGTTGTGACCTCCTAAGTCCAAGTTCCCTCTCCATGGTTTCAGTTGCTTTCACATCAAGAGCATGGTTGAGGCTGCAGAGTGGTTGTGCTGCAGAGTTAGGTGGGAGTGTAGGAGTCAGTTTCTGATTGTTGTAATGCACTGTCATACATTGACACTGTGCATTGGGTTTGTGAGTGTGCAGAAGATATCTAGAGGCACTTTTTATATGCCATTCCAGCTTTTCAGTGGTGGTAAATTTTTCTTTTTATGACCATTATAAAAGTTGCAATACAGGTGGCTGAGTGGTCTGTTTCAATCTGTGATGCACTTCTGCGTTGAGATAGTTTCTCATAATACAGGGATTAGGGGTTGCAAAGTGCCATCGTAGCAAACCGTGGCCGCCAAATCCCCGTATTATCGCTTAGTGGAAGTGACGTGATTTCAGGACCAAAAATGTTTTAGGAAATGCAATACAGGTTGTGGAGCCTTTTATGGCCTATCACTGTTATATAAGATCAAGATTTTAAAAGGAACGCTTTAATGATGGGACAAGCAGGTTTAATCTTAAGTGGGGGTTCTTGGGAAGAATAGGCCCCCAGTAGCCCCTGCTGATCTCATGAGGCGACGATATGGGGGACCCAGCACTAATCAAGTGGTTCTTTGGGTTCAATTCCTGGTTGGTGTTGTGGTTCACTAAGGGATGAGGTACAGCAAAAATGATTTCCAGGTTTTGATCCCCTGCTGTTTGCCCGCCCTCTCAACTTCATCTCATAGATTAGATCACTAAAGTCAGAGTTCATCCCCACCTATTTTCACCGTGAATATGACCTTTGTTGTCAAACAGCATAAAGCATCCATTACTCACTTACTCCTCAGGAGGGTCAGCAGTCTCACAAGTTACTTCATTAGTCACTAGAGGGGATGGTGTATTACATATACCGAGTATGCAGGCTTTGGGTTATCTGTCAACGAGGCAACGCCCAGACTGGAAGTTGGGGTGAAACATTCTCTGGCGAGCGTTCTTTTTCACATGCAAATGTACGCAAGTTTCCCAATGTTGTAGCCTGCCATTCTTGCCAAACCGTATACAGAGTATAAGAGACTGGTGGTAGTATTCAGACCCCAAACCCCAACTCCTTGATCACATGCTGTTGGTTGGTCAGGAAACAAGCTCGTAGTAGTGCATGGAAGTGCCACATAGGTTCGCACTCTAGGTACTGCAGGGGCTATATCCATAACATCCCCTTTCTATGATTTCCGGGTTTTGATCCCCTGTTGTTTGCTCGCCCTGTCACCTTCATCCCATCGATACAATCAAAAAACATAAAACATCCAACACTCACTCACTCATCCCCTTTCTTTTAAAGAGATAGATATTCTCTTGATATAGTGTTTGTCTAAATTTTGAGATGATGTCTCTTACAAATCTTTGTGTAATATAATGGACTGAACTATCTGGATGTATATAAGACATTTGAATTATTCTGATATTCACAGGTATTTGTAGACTATGTGAACACATAATATCTTATCTTAATATTAAGTCTTAATTTGATTATCTTCAAAGTCATGAGTCTTTTTTTTTTCTTGACTGCCTTTGTACGCTTGGTTTTGTCCTAACTATTACCTGACTATTCTGCTTCACTTTATGATTATGAACTGACTATATAAATTGAGAATAGTACTGCATGTGGCAACTATCATTGACTGTAGACTACCCTCAGTTTCCACAGGCATTCTGGCCATGCTGTATATTTGTAGCTAAGATATTTAGTTAGTTAAAGTCTTTTAACCAAGTTGGCTGCTTTACAGTCCAACCACTTCTGGTTGTAGTTTTTGTTTCAACCATTGGGTTTCTAGTTTGGCTCTGGAGATGAGTCCTCAATCTCACTTGGTTTCAACGTTGATCTGATGTGTTTATGATTTCTTCTGTATGTTCTACTGTCAACTTCTACTTCATACCTCAGAGCATGTACATGATCCCTTTAGCTACAGCTTCTCTTGTGGGTGGACTGGTTTGAAACATATTGTTTCACCTGGGTGTTGAGTTGGTACATCATGACATCCTTGGTCATAGTACTTTTCGCTTTCTCCCTTTTCTCCACAATTGTAGCTCGTATGTTCTCAACGATCTCTGGTCCAGGACAGGTCAGCTGGGGACAAGGTAAGGGGAGGTGACAGTGATGCCACCACCATGAGTGGTGGTCGAAAATGGAATTAAGACGTCAATGCTGCTACACTCCTCCATGTTCTGTTCTTGTGGAGGGCTCACTCCACCAGAAATGGAGGCCTCATTCCAAAAGAAGTACCCCAGGACCCAAGCTCAGAAACATGCAATAGAGGATCCTGGAAGCTAGGCCCAGAAAGAGCGAGACTATACTTATGTGAGAAGAATCCTAAAACTAACTAGGTACTTACGTACACTGGAGGGCAGCTTCTCTGGTCTAGATCCCAAAGAAGTCCTGGGCATTCCGGGAAGCCAGCTCCAGGACAATGCTTGATGGTAGGTGGCAGAGCTCTCCTACTCTGTCTGCCACCAAGCATATCTAGGCTGGGCCATGTTGACTTGGCTGAGTTCCTCGGGGGCAGAGGTAGGGGTAGTTTGTCCAGCCCAAGGCCCTGCAATACCTGGTCCACTTCCAGGTGGCGGTCAGCCCTCAGAATTTTCCCTGAGATGCTGAAGCTGACATTGGGGAACTCCTCCTCCCAGCTGTGCTGCTCATCCAGTCCACTGTCGAAACAGTGCAACTGAACTTTCTGTAATCTTGGCACAGATTTAGGGAGCACCTCGCGGTAGATGTCCCCCACCTCGCGGTTGCCTTTCTTGTCTTGTGAGTGAAGGACAATGGGTAGTCCCTTTACAGGAGCGAAACTGTCCAGGTTAGCCAGTGTTGCCTGCTGCATTAGGACCACATCCTCGGAGTCATTGTGAAAGAGGTCCAGTCCAATCTCCTGAAACTGTACTCTGCCTAACAGCCTGCTTTGCTGCCGCGATCATTTCGTTGACCTTATCGGCATCACTTGATATACAGGTGGGGTGTAACCCTACTGTATTCCCAACATGAAGGCCAGGGAACGACACAGTTTGCTGGTCCCAGTCCCTAGGGAAGCAGTCAACGGTGACAGCAATCAGGGATGACATGTTTCCCTGCCTCTTTCTTCCTACGGTGCTCTTCCTAGCCCTCTGGGACACTCCTCTGAGATGGCAGTGGGAGTCTATTCCCTTCCTCTCTGACAGCGCCGATGGTTCTAGTTGATGTTTTGATCCGTTGGTTTTTCTTTGGGACCCAGGACTGAGAGGAAACTTAGCAGCACCCTCCAGTGAAGGAAGGACCCCTCAGAGCTAGTGGGGTCTAGGACTCATGCTCCTCTAGTTGCTGTGCTCATTGCTTGGTCATAATAGTCTATGAGGGCTTCCTGCACTGGCGATGGTACACAGCCTACGGATGTGAGCCCTTTTGTCATGAAGAATCGGCAAAGGTCCCTCTTGCAGACCTCAACCTGGTCTGCCAGTTCCTGGAGCAGGCCAGCACAGAGCTGGATCCATAGGCCCAGAGCTTCATCGCTGAAGGCTCTTGCCCTACTGCACAATCGCATGTGCTCCTCCAGGGGTCCTGCCCTCTCCAGCTGTTTTGAGCAGCCCCAGCAGGCAGTCTAAGGCTCAACAAAGAAAAGGAAGTGCAACATTTCGGTGAAGATGGCTCAGGCACCAACATTCGTGTGAGACTGGGCATGAGCTGTTTGACCCGTGACGTGGTATCCTCTGTGGCTTGGGGTGGTGGCTGGTGCTCTCAGGGGTTGGTGACTGAGCTCTTTTTCTGGATGCTATAGGTCCGGTATTAGTGACCTTGCGTATTTCTGGGGTGTCTTGCTCTAGAGCTCCCTTGGTGGACTGGTTGGCTAGCTTTTCCAACCTGGATGGTGGGTCAGTGCAAGAGAAATCCCTCCCAGCCTGGACACTGACCTTAATAGATATGAAGAAGCTCTCAGGGATGTCACATCTTGCATTCTCCTAATGAAACACAACACTCCTTACCTTCGGGTCTTTGTCGAACAGACATGGTGGTGTTTGATTGCTGGGGGAGTGTGCTGGGGGAGTGTGAGTCCACCACAGCTCCTACTGTGGGACAAACTCTACCCACAGCTGTCACCTTTTACAGTGTGCCCCATGTCAGGGTCTTCTCCCATGGAGTGATCTAATTGTAACACTATAGGGGATGAGGGGATGGCTCTACACACTGAGTTTCCTGAGTTTCGTGGCTCTTCATCTGGTGGACGACCTCAGATCTCCAGGCCAAGGGTTGAGACTGGTACTGGGGACAACCTTGGTTAAGGAGGCGTGGTGACACTTGTTGAGATCCCTGGGCCAAGGGTGAAGACTGGTCCGGGGGATGACCTTGTTTAAGGAGGGGTGATTGGCCGCTCTGACCACACCTTCCTAGTTTTCTGACCTCTTGAACTGACAGGTTCGTACCTTGTTTGAGCCAAGATGGCCTTGAGCAATAAGTGTTGATTCCTGATGTCTGAAACCTGCTCTGTTCCCCACATTTTCAGTATTGTGTGGTGGAGTCCATGGACGATGGTTTGCTGAGGCACTCTGCACTTCCCCTTTCTTACTTTCTGCTGAAGGGTCTCTAGGGTCTCTCTCCCCTGTTGCATCAGACTGACCAGGTCTATTTGGTTCTTTCTCAGTACAGCCCCTTTCTTCTGCATATGGAGCTACTTGTGTGAGACTGTCTGTGGTTTGCCCATGTGAGGGGATGTTAACCTTACCCAGTGTCTCCTGCCTCAGGGCTTTCAATAGCAGGTATGGAACTGCAGAGGTCCACCTCATTTCTTCTTTCTTGACCCTTGCTCCTTGCCAGAGGGACCATCGGCGAGACCATTGGGGGCTGGCCCATGTGACGGGATGATGATCTTGCCCGGTGCTTCCTCCTGCCTCAGGGATTTTGACAGTGGGTATGGAGCTGCATAGGTCCGCCTCTGTTCTTCTTTCTTGACCCTTTGCTTCTTGCCAGACGGACCATCAACAAGACCATCGGGGGCTGGCCCATGTGAAGGGATGTTGATCTTGCCTGGCGCCTCCAGCCTCAGGCATTTGGACAGCGAGTCAACTTATGTTCTTCTTTCTTGACCTTTTGCTCCTCGCCAGATCGACCATCGGCGAGTCTGACTTTGCTGTCCTATTTGTCTAGGAGCCTTTCCTGTAATCATGGCATCTCAGCCCTTCTGTTGTCAGCCCATCAGTTGTAACCTCCCTCTAGCCAATCGAAAAATGGCTGACCCTGACCATGTGCTCAGGGCCTTTGTTAAAATTAAGGCTTTATAAATATAGGACAGCAATAGATTGTGTGTGATAATTTGGTTAGGGGTTAAAAGGGGCCTCCTCACGGATGGACAGGAAGTTGCCAAGTTTTACCCCAAAAAGTTTATTAAAACACACAAAATCACACTACATATCATATACACTTATAAAGTTGTCCTGTGTAAATAAATCCTGTGAGTTTGAATCCTATAAGTATTCTTTTTCTTTGTGAGAGCAGCTCATATGTAGACAAAGGAAGGTGAGCACATGGCAAAAGGTTTATCCCCCAAAACTGTCTCAATCTTGATCCAAACTGGTCAAAATTCACCTGGGTAAGTACACCTTCACTCCTGGCACCAATGTAATAGATTTGTATGTATAATTTGTACTTACAAGAGGTTTGAAGGGGTTTGGAGGTCTGTCCCAGAAGTGCACTTCTTGAACTCTTCAGACACATATTGTGGTCCGTTGTCACTAGTGAAGACATTCGTAGCACCATGTGTGGTGAAGTGAGCCTTGCAGGCATCAATCACTGTTCTCGATGTTGCGTCCTTCTTCAGCTTGTCTACTTTCAAGTAGTCAGAGAAGTGGTCAACAACAATGAGGTAAATTTTGCCATGTAGCTGAAACAGATTGTATGATACTATCTGCCAGTATTGTTTCAGTGTCGGTTGACTCTTCATCGGCTGTCTCAGTTGAACACTCTGATTTTCTGGACAAGTGCTGCATGTCCCAACAACTTCCTTTGATGTCAGCGGTCATTCTAGGCCAGTAGAGACTTGCTCTTGCCATCTTACTGCAGGCTTCAATCCCTTGATGTGACATGTGGATTCTTTTGAGCATCTCTGGTCTGAGTGCGTTCGGTATTACTGCCTTCATGCCTCTGTACATGTACCGTACTTACATATTTATTGTACTTCTTGTCGATCTCTGCCTGCTCTGGGATCCACCCCCTTACTGGTTATATACCAATGGGCCCACTATCTTGGTAAGCATGGCCGGTAAGCCCATAACCTATCATATTGATGTCTAATTTAGGCTCCCGCTGTCCCATGCAGATGAATCACATATACAGTATAAGTACCTATTGTATTGGGACAACATGAGCGGATCGCAATGTGGGAATAACAAAGTATGGGATGGATCTGTGTCAAACAATCAGGAGGTAAAACAATATAGAAGGTAAATAGCCATGTAACTATGTTACATCCCTCCCCTTGTAAAAAGTTTTTATAACATAAAACAAGTACACAGAATAAACAGGTATATTTCTTAAATCTACTAAGTGTTCATCAATTCATCTCTCTGTATCCAGAGACCTCAGAAATATAAGTGAAACAGTTCATCATTGTCGACACAATACAAGTCATTATAAAGTGCACTTAAATGTTGACCCTGTGGGTGTCCGGGTAAGAATAGGTCTCCAGTAGCCCCTACTGATCGTATGAGGTGGCGATAGGGGACCCAGCACTGACCAAGTGGTTCTTTGGGTTCAATTCCCGGTTAGTGCTTGATTCATTAAGGGAGATTTCCCGGTTTTGATCCCCTGCTGTCTTGCTTGACGACTGCCCACAATATGTTCTTGATCATCTTCGTTTTGACAGATTCCCATTTTGCGGAATATGGGATGTGGTTCTTTGCAAACGGTTTGGCAGCATTACCATTGTGTAGACTGTAGATCTGTTCTACTTCCCAGGATTCGGCACCTAACATAAGTTGTGCTTTTTCAGTGTGGAAGACTATTTCACAGATGTGGTAAGACATTCCACTAAAGATGAATGTTTTTCTTTCTTCCATCATGCTTGATATGTGGGGGCTCTTGACATTTATGCATTGTTTCATGGCTCCTTGTCCAGTGTTGTTACTGTCAGCTTCTTTGGGGTTTTGTTTTTGTTTGGGCTGGTTCATCAGGTTTGGGATTTGTGAGGCACAATTATTGCTCACACACAATGCAAACTTAGTCGTCCACTACACTGGTACCTTTTCCTGTTGTATACTGAATGTTACAATCATCATATAAGGCGATGATCCCCTGCTGTTTGCCCGCCCTGTCATCTTCAGCTCATAGATTCGATCACCAAAGACAGAATTCGTCCCGACTTGTTTTCGCCATGAAAATGGCTCTTTGGGCTCTTTGGGTTCACTGGCTTCCCGAACGCCCCCAGAGCCACGGTGCCGTCGGAGAAATGCGGCCGTGATTTTGCCAAGTTTACCTGTGTTCCAACCCTCCCTGACACTTCTCCTTTGCACCAGATGAATACCAGGACCCTGGGAACACATACCAATGAAGATAAGTCTGTAACTTTATGTCTTCTTTGACTTTTGGGTCCTAGAAATTGTCTCTGAAAGCCACTGACCTTCACCTTGCTTGGAAACACAACACAAGGCTGGGGGCGTTCGAAAAACGAAAAACAGTGAACTGAAAACTTATATGTAGGGGATTGCAGAGAATCTCAAAATGACAGTGACAGTATAGAGCATGAAGTTCTTGGCTCCTGTCGCGAGGTGGATTTAACCAGGTTTCCATGGAATATATACATTCCTAACAGGTCCAACTAACTATAAATCCATATAGAGGTGGATTATATGGGTTATTTTTCACGATACTGTTGAATACTTTACGAACAACATAAAATTACAAGCAGTGCCCATGACACCAGTGTTCCATGAGTATGTCCCAGGCAGCACAACGAGTGACCAGGTCTACCGTAAAACCCAACAGTGAAAACATGGAAGGTAAGGATCCTATTGCTGATAACAAACTAACTGAGTTTGACGAGGACTCCGGACTCTCAACAGATCAAAAATTTGCCCTTATATTAACCAAGTTGAACAAGCTGGAGAACGTTCCATCAGCAATACAAACATTACAAAATGATGTAAAAGCATTAAATGAACGCATCAAAGATCTCCCAACCCTACGTACTGATATTGACCAAAATAAATCTGATCTAGCTGAAGCTCAAGCGCAAATACGCGAACAAGTAGCTACCATAGAATCGTTAGACCAACGAGTGGGTAGCTTAGAGAAGGAAAGAAATGACCTAAAGGTACAATTAGATACCGTACTAGAAACGCAGGCCAATGCCAAAACAAAAGAGTTTACATTCACCCAGCCGCAAGTAGACCCCAGAAACAACAACCTAATAATAGAAGGGGTAATGGAGGCCCGTAATGAGGACCCAATCAAAGACCTCAGACGCTTAGTTCATCAGATCCTATTTGCAACAGGAGTGCCCGTGCATGACTTTGATATAGCCGATACATATAGGCTAGGCCCCAAGCGCCCAAACTCAAAAAGGCCAAGGCCAGTGTTAGTTGTTTTCACACGCATTGGGAAGAAAAAAGAGATTTACCGTGCCAGAGAAAATATTAAGCAAAATCCAAATATGAGAAATGTATGGATAAATCTTGACATAGATGAGACCACACGACTCCAGAGAATGGACATGAGGGCTCTTGCCACCTTAGCAAAGAAAAAAGGGCACACTGTTGAACAAAAGGGTGATAGTCTGAAAATAGATGAACACAAATACTCACACCAAACCATCGAGCAACTACCTGAAGGCATCACTCTTGAAAATGCATATCAAGTAGAAACTGATACCGCGCTGTACTTTCACTCTGAGCATTCAAGTTACTCCAACTTTAACGAAATGCCATTCGAACTCTTTGGAACACGATACACTTGTGGCGAACAAGCTTTTGCTCACCTCCATGCACAAAGAGTAGGGGATCATGCGGCTGCGAAATTGATCATGCAGACCAAACAACCCAGAGCTATTAAAAGGATAGCCTCAAGACTTGAAGTGACACCTGTATGGGAAACCGAACGAGAAGATCGTATGGATGATATACAATATGCAAGAGCATCACAGAACCCTAAATTCAGGGACAAACTGATCAATTCTCATCCCAAAAAACTAGTAGAAGCAACAAGAGATATGCGTTGGGCTGCTGGATGTTCCCTAAACTCAAAACAAATAGAAGAAAATAGTTGGAAGGGTCAGAACAAAATGGGAGAATCTCTGGTGCGCACCAGAGTTCGACTGATAACGGAAAACGTACCTGGACAAAAATAAACCGTCAGCTATAATAGCCATTATTTAACTTTTTTCCCCCCTCACTTTTCCTATATATATATCCCTATAGAAAATCTACATAATATCTAGTATTGCTATAAAGTAAATGGCTTGCCATATCTTTTGCAGTGTGTTCCGCATGAGTACGCCTAACCGACACTAAAATACTCTCCATCCTGAACTGGACCCGCTAGTAATACAGACGTGCTCAGTATGCGGTACTTTGACATCTTTTCTGACTCCAGGGGGTCAAAACTTCAAAACCAAATTGATAAATTGAAATCTAAAAATGACATTATACGAGTACACATGTACAAGGGAGCAGGAATACTGAGACTATCATCACTAATGAGTATGCATGCAGAAGATCATCAAGACCACACCTACATCATGATGGCAGGGATATGTGATGTGACGGAACGCGATGAAACAGGCAAGAACTTCCGTTTCACACATTCATCCTCTGAGCAATTATCAACTAATTTAATATGGAGCTTCAATGAAACGGAAAAATACTTCAAACAGACTTTCCCTGCTACAAAGCTTATCATTGCTCAAATGGTAGGCATGGATTTATCTGCATACCCGAGATGTGCTGATCCTAACCCCGAACACCAGACTATCTTAAATGAATCGATCGTATTGATCAATGATAGGATAAGAACGATCAACCAAGACAACAATGTACCCACCCCCTGGTTGGCAAGGTATAACCACCGCTATCGAGCGGGGTCAGTCCAACACTATTATACATCCTTATATGATGGCCTGCACCCTGACGATGCATTAACAAAATCCTGGGCTACTCAACTTGTGAATGCTATTGCCAAATGTAAATGGTGATCTATCAGGTGGATTTCTGGGTTGTTATAACGAGAAATCTATCCTGACTGATATATAGTAAAATTAACACAGCTGCTCTGTTACCGGGTTGTTATAACGGGTAACATAGTAGTGAAATAATTTATATTTCAATGACCCGATATATACCCATCCAAATTTAGAAAACCAATAATGTGATAAAGATAACACTGGATAAATAACCAAGTCAGCTGGGTTGTTATAACGAGCTGTACCTGGAACTTATATTAAGAATCCTTAATAAATTGGTCCTGTTTTATAGTAAATTCTAATTGTAAACTTTCTTTATTATATCGATCCGCCCGCTCAAGCCTTACCACCATTGTCTAATCATATTAATCCATCCACACGCTGTGAATGATGGATAACCTTGATTTAGGTATGATGTTTAGTATTAAGTTATATGTGTTGTATGTTGGTGTTTCTTATATTGTAGGTGATCACAAACTTGTCCGATTCTATACCATGTACAGATGATGGAACACACAAAGGGGTTAAAAATTATGTTCTGGAATATACGAAGTTTGTTTAATAAAATTGACGTCTTTCATCAATCAATAATAGACAAAAACATGGATGTTATCGCTCTAAATGAAACCTGGTTGAAGGATGATATTCCAAATTCTATCATTAATATCCCCCATTATAATCTAGCAAGACAAGATCGCAGTACTGTTAAGGATACTGGATATGTCAAGCGAGGTGGAGGCTTATTAATATACATACATGAAAGATTAGCCTACCAGACTGTTGTCAATGAACACACCTGTGTTTGTTGCAAGCATATTGAACTTATGGTGATTACTTTATATTTACCGCATACCAAACCTATATACATTGTAAACCTATATAGACCTCCGGATGGAACTCCGAACGAATTTTTCAAAATTTTAAATGATATGATACTTACCCTCCCTAAGGGATCAGAAGAAGAATTAATAATAGGAGGAGATTTTAATATCAATTTTGCTCGCCCCAATGCCAAGCCAACTAAATTATTACATAGCTTCTTAAAGAAAAATCTGTTGGAACAAATTATAACAGATTTTACAAGGTTATCAGTAAATGACTCTTTAATAGATTTATTAGTAACTAACTCTAAACATGTTCTAGATACTGGTACATATCACATTAATATCAGTGACCATCTTCCAATATACTTGATAAGGAAGAAACAGAAACAAATTATTACAAAGGTAGAGTTCCAAGGGAGGTCTTATAGAAATTTTGATCATGACATTTTTGTGACTGAATTGTTAAATACAAATTGGGACTTTATCTATACAAACCAAAACCTTGAGATTATATGGGACACTTTTTATCAAAAGGTTAAAACCATAATAGATGATATGTGCCCAATTAGGACTTTTAAATTCAATAGAGACAAACCAGCATGGATGACTGATGAGTTGATTGAATTCATTAAAGACAGGGACTCAGCAATCAAAAGAGCTGCTCGGACCAAAAATTTAGAGGATAAAAAACTTGCAAGGAATCTACGTAATTTAACAAATTCACTTGTTAAAAAAGCCAAATCTGAATATATCAAAGAGCAATTAAATAACAATAAACATGACTCTAAGAAATTCTGGCACAATATACGATCGGTTATCCCAGATGACAAACATAGACAATGTTGTCAATACAATATTGAGTCTGAAGGTAAATTGCTGAGCCCTGATCAAATTCCTGAATTCATTAACAATTATTTTGTAAATATTGGACCTACTTTGGCACAAAAGTTTAAAGATGAAGTAAACTTACCTTATATAAACCAGTTTTTCGACCATAATCCATTCAGATTTTATCCCATAGACATTGATGAACTGGATAAAGAGCTTGCAAAAATTGAAATATACAAATCCTCTGGATTTAAATATATTTCCTCAAGGATATGGAAAATAGTCTTTCAGACCTTGAATTTTCATGTATTGCATATGGTAAATGTATCGCTTATGACAAATCAATTTCCCACCATATGGAAATCAGCCACAATTATCCCTATTCCTAAAATACCAAATCCCAATAGCCCGGGTGATTACAGACCCATCGCATTATTACCCATAATTGGAAAATTAGTTGAGAGATTTGCTCACAGACAGTTGATGAAATATGTTGAGGAGTTTGATTTATTATCACCTTTTCAAAATGGTTTTAGGCCAAAACACTCCACTATTGACACTATTTTCAATTTTATTGCAGACTTAGACAAAAATAACAATGGGAATGTTGACTCTGTAGCAATATTTGTTGATTTCAGGAAGGCCTTTGACACGGTAGACCATATAATTTTGTTAAATAAACTTACAAAAATTAATTGTGACAACTCAGCAATTTCTTGGATTAGACAATATTTATTAGACAGAACACAAAGTACTCTTCTAAATAATTTTCGATCTTCCCAAAAGCATATAACCTATGGCGTACCACAAGGAAGTATCCTTGGACCTTTATTATTTCTAATCTATATAAATGACATAACCCATGATATACTTAGTTCAAAGGTCTTCCTGTATGCTGATGATTTGGTTATGTATAAATCTATTAAGCGTGTATATGGCTTTGAAATACCTGAAGATCTTATAGATCTTCAAACAGATTTAACAAATTTATATAAATGGTGTGGTCAAAACAAGCTGTCAATAAATGCTAGTAAAACGAAATATATGTATTTTCCATACAATAAGCGGAAGGACTTTGGCCATAGTATATACATGGGCCCTGACAAGCTTGAGGTAACTCGTACATATACATACCTGGGAGTTGTAATGGACCCATACCTTTCTTTTAAGCCATATATCAATCAAATTAAAAAACATGCTTCTTACAAATTGAAACTATTTCGCTCGTTGCGACATCTGCTGACGAGAGATGCTGCTGTACGAATAGCCAAGGCTATGATCATACCCATAATAGACTATGGAAATATGTTTTTAACAGCCTGTAATATTGTAGACCTGGACGAACTGGATGTGATACAGAATAATGTATTACGATGTAGTCTTAATATACATAACCCAAGGGAAATACATACAGATGACTTGTTAAGGCAGACCAACGTATTAGCGCTAAAAAAGAAATGAGCTTACCAGTTACTTGTTTGTATTAAAAAGAATATTGACAAGAATAACATCCCACTGCAAAGACCCATAAGATATACTAGAATACATCAGGGCCCTCTGGTTATATTGCCAAAGCCATCCACTGAAATATTTAAAAAGCGACCATTTTACTATGGATGTAATCTATGGAATAACCTACCTGTAAATTGTAGATTAATGGTCTCACTGGACGAATTCAAAAACACTGTTAAAAATATGTTGGAACTTGACAATCTTATCCTGTAAATATTGTTTTTTCTACCCCTTAACTTTATTATAAAACCTGCTGAAATCCATTATCGTAATCCCTCGAAATTATAAGCAACACCACTGTACTGTCAATGTATAGTCCCAAGTATTGTTGTTGTATAGTCCTGTCCTTGGTAAATCATTGTTAAACATCACTGTATTGTCAACGTATAGTCTTATGTATTGTTGTTGTATAGTCCTGTCCTTGGTAAATCAATGTTAATTAAGAAATGAATATGTACATTAAGAATTAGTTGTATGTATGTTAACGCTGAAGGTGGGGGGAGAACAGGCGAAAGCTTGACCCCTTTCAGGGTAATGCTGAATAAAAAAATAAAAAAAAAAAAAAAAAAAATGACCCTGGCTGTCAGTAAGGCGTAAGACACCCAACACTAACTCACTCACTTTTTGGGAAGAATCTCAAGGGCCTCACTGTGAGAGACTCCAGTCCATAGGTTCATGAGAGCTGACTTCCTGTAGCTCGCACTCAGTGTCGGGGCCCCATGGGGGTCTGGGTAAGAGTAAGCCCTCAGTAGCCCCTACGATTGTACATAGTTTGGTTGGCATTGATCAGCAGAATGACAAATAGAATAAGAAATAGTCTGTGATCGCAATGTGACCCACTTTTTACACAACTTAAGTTTCCATCACAGAAAACAAATAATAAATATGAATAATAACATTAGGACAGGTATTACCACACAAAGTATGATGGTGGATACACTCCACCCAGACTGATCGTGATTAAGAACATATAGGAGGTCTTCAATAGGCATGTTTTCAAAGGATGTTATAGATTTTAGGTTTGCGTGATTGACAGTAATATGAGGCAGGATGGGTTTCCAAATATGGGGAATTATTAACTGGTTGTCTTCAATGACATGGGAAGATTCATGTTCAAAATACATAGGAAAAGTGAGCTTATCAGACAATGCATAACAACCTTATTGTAAGTGAAAAGTTGGCTTTATCTCGAACTCAGAATCTTTGGTTTCATAGGTACACATAAAGACAATTGCTTTGTCCGTCGATAGGGGGGACCCAGCACTGACCAAGTTGTTCTTTGGGTTCAATTCTCAGTTGGTGCTGTGTTTCACTAAGGGATGAGATACAGCAAAAATGATTTCCAGGTTTTGATCCCCTGCTGTTTGCCCGCCCTGTCACCTTCATCTCATAGATACGATCACCAAAGACAGAGTTCATCTCAACCTATTTTTGCCTTGAATATGACCTTAGTTGTTCAATTGCTTTGTCAGTGATGATCAACCACTTGCCTGCAGCAAGGTATTTGGCCAATGGTACATTTAACATGTTGGTCACTGTTGTTTTACAATATTTTTGGATTTCCCTTGAATATTCATGCTGACTTATCTCATACGCAGCAGATGACATTGAACAGAAGTTAGTGTTCAGTTGCCCACATTTCATCACGTCTTCCAGACTCATAATTGTGTATTGCCTTTTGTTGTTGCTGATGGCAGAGTACCTAAATTCTAGATTGTACATCACAGTTAGATTGGATGGCGGAAATGGGACTGGTAATCCAGTATCAATTTGGTTTACCATGAAAGTGCCTTTTTCTAAGAATTTACTTATTACCCTTTTTGCAAAATAAAGACAGAAGATTGAGGTTCAACTGTAATGTCCTCTGTTAATCTAACAAGAGAACCCATATACCTATCATTATCTAAGGGAATCACCTCGGTCCCTATCCTTAGTTCTCTTTTTTTCCCATCTAAAACAAACTTTTCTTGTATTGTTTCCCATCCGAGTATGACTGAATGCGCTTTCCTTAAAGCTATCTGAAATGTTCTATTAATTTTGCTCTTCCCTAGTTTGAATTGAATTTGCACTTCCCCAAAATTTTGAATTTCTGTTCCTGATGCTGTAACTAGTTCCACTTGTGATTCTTGTACCTCTACATTAAGTTGTTTTTTAATTGCTGTGAAAGCATCATATGTCAATTAAAGTTCTAAATTTATTTCTCCTTATTTGAATCCTGCATAATGGTTTCTCTGAAGATTCTACTGTATAAATGGTAGCTTTTTGGTTGTTGTTTTTCATTTCACTTTTTGATCCCTTGATACTTTGGTTTGATTTCTGTTCATTAGCTGGCTTACTTTTCTGTTTCTTGTTTACTTTTGGTGGTTTTTGGCAAGTTCTTTCCCCTGTGGCCAGGCATGGCTTTAAATTGCCGGACCTGTTGGACAGTTTCCCGATGCATGGGCAGCATGGCAATCTATTCTCTTGTGTCCAGCAGTATTACACTGAAAACACCTTCCCTTAAAAAACATGTTGACCAGCGATCAGCCTGCTTATGTCCCACTTTGTCACACTTGAAACATTTACCAGTGAACTTTTTCTTCCCCTCTTGAGGAACTTGATCAACTGCCCAATTTCCATAAGGGTTTCTACCAGGTGTCTGAGATGGAACTTTTTGTACATGTTGTGTTTCTTACTTGCACTGGTAACAGCTGCTTCTAGAGTCTGGGGGTTTCCCTGAGAACCCTCCTAGCCACTCCAGAGTTTTTCAACCCATCAACAAATACCTCTATAAGCTGCAGGGCAATGATAGGTTCTTAGCTGGGAATGCGTCAGAGGCTAAGTCAAGTATACGCTCAGCGTGTACATGAATGCTTTCATTAGCACTCTGTTCTATGTGCCATAACATCGACATCACAAGCCCACTGTCTAAAGTTTCTGAGAAGCAGACTATTAATTCTTTTTTAAATTCCAACCAAGGGACAACAGGGTTGTTTACGTACCACTAAATGAAATCAGACACAGCCCCCTCTGCTCTCTGGGACGCCAGCCTTTTTGTGATTGTATCATTCCCCCAAGTATCCATGTGCCCCTCCAGACTTGAAACGTTTCAGGATCCCCCTTGAAAGTAGTTATCTGCTGTATCACATTTTGGGTGGATAATTCTTTCCCAAATTCCGTTACTCATGTGGGTGGTGTTGCTTGCTCATTGCTCCCAGTTGTGCGTGTTACCAAAATAATTAAATAGTTTACCAAATTAACAATGTTGTAGAACAGCCTTTTGTACCTGTGAGTGTGCATGTCCACGGACAGCAGTGCAGGGTCCCATGTCGGACCACATGGCAGGCAGGGTCCTAGGTCAGACCAGGCAGCAGCTTCAGGCAGTGGTGTCAGGCATTGGTGGTGGGTGGTGGGATTGGGCAACATGGGCGGCACAGCATGCTGTTGTCTATCAGGTTGCCAGGTAGTCTCCACATGGGTGGAGGTGTGAGCTCTCCCCGAGACAACTCACGAAGCATACCCTGGATCACGGGCACCAAATTCATCTACCGAAGTCACCATAAACATGAACAGATGCGGCCTACTGTAATGATGTTTATTGTACTTCTCACTGATCTCCGTCTCCTGCGGGATTCATTCCCTTACAGGTTATATACCAATGGGCCAACTGTCATGATTAGCATGGCCCGTAAGCCCATACCCTACTGTATTGATGTCTCATTTAGGCTCATGCCATCCCATGCATTTGAATCACATATACAGTATGAGTACCAATTGTATTGGGACAATGTGAGCAGATAGCAATGTAGGAATCACAAAATAAGGGGTGGATCTGTGTTAAACAATCAGGAGTTAAAACAATGTTGGAGGTAAATACCCATGTAACTATGTTACATACATAACATTGTCTTGTGTACTCAGGTTGTCTCAAATTGTCCAATATTGTCGGATGCAGAGTAGTCATTTCTATGCACTCAGGCCAACCAGTAAGAATTACGTTCATCATGACTTGCATTGATGCATCTTGCTGCGTGCATTCACGAACTTGTTGCATCCTGGTGTCAGTGACATGAATGTCTGTTCCCAGATGGATCTCTTCCAGCTCAACATAAAACACAGCTACACATGTATCTATATTCCCTGCTGTTACTTTCCGTGGTGCCCTGAATAGTGTGTTGGACCTGAAGATCTTGTGACCTTGTTGGTACGTCACTTTTAGCAGATACTTCTAGGGACAGAGATGCATTCTCTGTAGTCTCTTTGGTGGGCTTAGGATAGACTTCTGGAAAATGGTTTCCAGCGGCTTGTGGTCAGTCAGGGCATTGATTGACTGTTTGTTGTTAGTGGCTATTGTAAGAAATGGTCGACTCTCTCACAGGCGTACACCAATGCTAACATCTCCTTCTCAATCTGCATGTAGTTTCTTTCCGTCTTTGTCAATGTTCTTGATGCAAATGCGACTGGTTGTCCCTTCTGGTCTAGCACTACGCCTAGTGCGAACTGACTTGCGTCGGCTTTGATGGTAACGTCTTCTTTCACATTGTAGTAATGCAGGCACAGTTCCTGGCTCAGAAGCTGTTTGATGTCATTCAATGCTGCATTGTGTTCTGGTTGCCAGTTCCATTCGACATCTTCATGTGTTAACCTTCTCAGTAATTCGTTGACATGTGACAAGTTTGGTAGGAACTGCCTAAGGAAATTAAGCATACCGAGCAGGCATAGTATGGCTGCTGCGTCTTCTGGTCACTGCATCTCCTTGATCGCTGCAATCTTCTGGGGGTCAGGCACCCCATGGGGGTTCTGGGTAAGAATAGGCCCCCAGTAGCCCCTGCTGATCGCATAAGATGACAATAGGGGGGACCCAACACTGACCAAGTAGTTCTTTGGGTTCAATTCCTGGTTAGTGCTTGGTTTGTTAAGGGATGAGGTACAGCAAAAATTATTGCTAGTTTTTGATCCACTGCTGTTTGCCTGCCCTGTCACCTTCATCTCATAGATACAATCACCAAAGACAGAATTCCTCCCAACTTGTTTTCGTTGTGAAAATGACCCTGGCTGTCAGTACGGCGTAAAACCTCCATCACTCACTCACTCATGACCGCAGCATTGCAGCCTGCTTCTCTGTACACTTTGACGATTTGTTTGGTCAGGTGATCAATACCTGCCTTTGTGACCTTTGTTTTTTTCACCGGTCCCCTAGAACAATCTTCGCCAATCTCAGACCAGGAAGCCTCAGTTAACCTGCCCCAACTCGGCAATGATTTGTGAGATAATTAGGTTTTCTAGGTAGTTATATGATATAGTTATTTCTGTGGACTGAAATGCCTCTTCAATGCCACTTTCCTGTCAGCATCCCACATGGCTTAGTATGTGGGACAATGTAGGGGCTGATCACTAGGGGAATGTTTCAGGTATTTTCTTTGGAGTATGGCATGCCTTTCTAGAGTTAGTGGCTATTTTAAGGTGGATTGGGTTATAGACATCGCTCAGGAGGCTTTCAAAGTTATCAATCATCATATCAGCAGTGATTAGGTTAAGGACGCGCCATGCGCCCTGGGCGCATTAAAATGGTAAATGGCACATTAAAGAAGCTAACAATATGTGTATATGGCGCATTGAAATTTTCAAATATTTTAAAATTCACATGGAAGAGGTGTCATTATGGCGCATTGCATTTTTTTCTGACCCAATCACTGTATCAGGAAAGTGAGGATACATGCTTGGTAAGGCTAGCACATAGTCAATAGTACTAGTACCTTTACATGTATGCCCAATGTTACAGTCTCGACCAACTCTCCCATTTTCAATGAGCAGACCATTACTTTTGCAAGGGTCCACAAGCTTATATCCATTGTTATCACATTTGCTATCCTGATTAGCCCTAACTGGAGGTATACTCAGGTCCTCCAGTCTGACTTCATCATAAAAGGTCTTCAGGAAGGCAATTGCTTAAGGGGCCTTCCATTTAGTACATACGCACATTTGCAAAAATCTCAGACCACCCCACCCTTGGGCAAAAATACGCATGGGATATGTACTAAAATGTACGCACATTTTCAAAAATCTCAGACCCCCCTCCCCCCCTTGATGCGTACATACTTAATGGAAGGCCCCCAAGGCAATAGAGCATTCAAAGTCCACATAGTCTGTCATTTTACCTGTTCTGGCATTGAGGTCACCAACTATAACAAGTGTGTAGTGGAACATTCTGCTGATGCTTGTTGCCTTGTTTGCCTCCATTATGCTGTTTTCTATTGTAGTTAGGGGCTATGTTGCCATGTCCACTATTGGCTTCGAGCCTGTAGGTGTTGGGGGGAAGGATAGGCCCCAAGTAGCCCCTGCTGATCATATAAGGTGACGATAGGGGGGACCCAACACTGACCAAGTGGTTCTTTGGGTTCAATTCCCAGCCATTGCTGGGTTCACAAAGGAATATGGCACAGCAAAAATGATTTCCAGGTTTTGATCCCCTGCTGTTTGCCTGACCTGTCACCTTCATCTCATAGATACAATAACCAAAGACAGAATTCGTCCCAACTTGTTTTCAACCTGAAAATTACCCTGGCTGTTGGTATGGCATAAAACACCCAGCACTCACTCTACTTAGAGTATGGTCATCAACAATATGAGGCACATTCACTTTGAATAATAAGTGTAAATATATTCTAAAATGTCTGACAAAAACCTGTTAATGTCATAGATTCACAATGCTTTTATCATAACTCATCAGATTCTTTTAACTAATATATTTTCTTTTTATTATTATGAAAATGTTACATACATGTCTTATGGTTCTATGAATCTATAAGGTAAACTTCTGCGTCCTTGCTCAAGTGTATTACTCATTTAGAATATAAAGGAAAATAGTCAGAAATGAAGTCAAAATAGGCCATAACTGGTGGGACACTTGTAGATATCTACAAGTATTACAAATAGAAAACAAAAGTTCAGGAAGGCTAAATACATGGGTTTTTTTTTTATATATTCACTCTTAAATAGAGCCTTAAAAACACAATCAGAGGTGAACGCCCAAGGCTGATGGCGGCTAGATTCAAGCTGAATTAATTGATCAAGTTCAATCACATGACCATGCTAATGAATATCTTATAACTAAACAAGTGGCTCCGCCACCCTATTCTCACTGTCAGTCTCACGTCAGAACCCCCCAAACTCGTGTGCCTCGGACCAGAGACAGTAAAGTTAAAACGGAGGTCTAGCTCTCCAAGGCGGTATATCTGAGAGTTTCACTGGGCCTTATCTTTGCTAATCAGTGTTACCAATGGCCGCACATCAGAGGTTCCTCGCTGGCCCAGGGTCAGCCGCGGTCAGAAATAGGTCACCCCTCCTCCCGGGCCCCCTCCCGGGCCCTGTGATTTTGCCCTGCGCCGCCCTGCACACACCCCTGACCAGTGCCAGGCCCTTGAGATGGGCACCCTTGAAACCTGCAGTTTCAAGGGGGCCCAGACTAAAACTATAACACCATTGGCCCATGCTGAGTCCCCACGAAAATCCCAAATCAAACATGGGTCAACCAGGGTAGGGCCTAGACCAATAAGAGAGCCAGAATGAAGGAAGGCCGTTTTGTATATGGATGTAATTATAACTATATAAGTCGTAAAAAAAACTCAAAATAGTCAGTTTTTCACATGGTCAATGTACTTTGTTACTAAAATGGGGGTAGAGATTGGGGGGTTCCATGTCGCCTGTTAAATTTTGAAAACGGCTGTGTCGCATGACATTATAACTCAGTTTAGACCCATGTTACATGACGAATTCAAGAAAAGGGCTATGTCATTTGTTACTTAACTGCCATGTCGCTTGTTTAATCTTAAAAACAGACCTGTCAAATTTAAGAAATGCCTGTGTCGCCCTGTTGTTTTTAATGGTTAATTTATACCCATCAAGTCTTGACAATATTGGTACAAAAACGTGCAGAATTACAGAGGGAACAACTTCACAATGCAAAGTTGTAGAATATAAGAAAAACACTATTCTCTTCATTTTAAGTTGCTTTTTTTTGCCTGTTTCTCGTTACATGCATCATAAAATTATGATCCAATAAATATCTGTTGTTATGGCAACTAGCTTTTTAGACAAAAGGTTTACGTAATTTCTCTTGTTCATGAACATAAAATCCATTCATGATATGCCATTCAAATGATTGTTCTTCACCGACAAAGGTAACATGAAAATACATAGGCCTATGTCTTATCATTATTTAGAATGTAAAGTGTTAAGGGCTTAAGAGTCCCAGTGCCCTGTATATGACGCTATCATGTACAAGGGTCATACTAACTATATCAACCGACCACATTCCTATAGATTACCCTAATAACACTGACCCAACAAACATCGACTTTCTATTTTCCAGGTAGATTCCGCCCCAGCGTCTCATAAGGGACGCGTGACTGATACACGAGAGTCGGCGAGACTTGACGAGAGGCACCCAGTGACGTCACGCCGCTGAGATGGGATATGGACAACGTCAGGTGTATGTGCTTGGAGTTGGACAGTGCTATAGTGCAGATATAGATATACACTCTCCGTACAGATAGTGACTGTCAGATATAGGTATATCACTCTCCACACAGATAGTGGCTGGGCCGTCCAGTGTTATCCACAGACGGCCGTTGGGTCATCACGTGGGGAGTAAGGGTTGTCGGGGACAGATGCACCAAGACATTATAAAGGTGTCTGCAGACGTTTAAACACAGAAATCAGCTGGACTCTCTACCAAAGGACCCAGATTGAGAGTAAGGTGATCAAGCTTGGATCTCTACCACAGTTCGCAGGGACAACCTTCACATAGGCAACCTGAGCATGAATAGGTGGACTAGAAAGTAGAGGCCAATCATCTAGAAACACCCCGTGTCCCAGAAAGCACTCATGGCCATATGAGAAATGAGCTGGTTTTCCATGAGGACTGTTTAAGACTGCAGACTCCATGGCGGATGGGCAGCGGGGCGTCGATGACCAGGCCGGGCAGTGTTCTAAGGGGGACGGCAGGAGCCTTCCCTACCAGAGGGATGGAGGTATGGGCAGCAGTGGGCAGGACCAGGGAGAGGTGGGAGACGGGGGACGGAAAGGTGGGGACCACCATCAGGACGAACAGACAGATGCTGACAGAAGAGACGGAGAAAGTGAATGGTGGACAGAGAGCTGGAGGGACCACCGTGGGATCGACCTGTCCACCAGCGGCAGAGAAGGGGAGAGCGGGGGTAGGGACGGAGATGAAGAGGGGACGCAAACCCCGGTTAATGAAGATTCCCAGGGTGGTGGCAGTCACGCACAGGGTGAAACTAGACGCAAGAAGCTGAGTTATGGCCAGGTGCTGCCCCTGGTGGTAGAAGCCGAAAGCGTAGCGTGGCGGCGGGGGGAGGCACTCCTGCCATTGGAAGTGCCACTCATGGGGACCAGCTCCGAAGACCCAATCGACACACTGCACACTGCACTACTAAGGTAGGTGTGACAGTTTGCCTCATGCGAACTATTATGAAACTTCAACTATTTTAACTTTGCATCTGGACCACACAACATAGATTGATAATTGTCTGGACCAGAGGCAGTTGAAGTTTCATAATAGTTCGCATGCCCGTGTGTGTGTATGTGTGTGTGTGTGTGTGTGTGTGTGTGTGTGTGTGTGTGTGTGTGTGTGTGTGTGTGTGTGAGTGTGTGTGTGTATGTGTGTGTGTATATATATATGTGTGTGTGTGTGTGTGTTGTGTGTGTGTGTGTGTGTGGAGTACTCCTGTAACACAATTATATAATTTCCATTTTGAATATATAGAAATGCCAAGGCTTCGACTGGTATCCAATTCCTAAACTTAAAGATGATTTAAGCATAGCACAACAGTCCATCCCTATTGCAATAGTTATCGCTGTTTGAATAGGAAATTATATTGAGTTGTAATGCGGCCTATTAAACATTCAGATGTTCTTTCACTACATTTTGAATTAAGGGTTAGGGTTAGGGTCATGCATTAAATGCAATTTCTCATCATATAAATTAGAGTAATCGGCCATTTTCAATGTAACATGGGATATGCATACGTTTAACTTTTTATCTTGAAAAATCAGATGATTTCTGATGTATCGAAGTAATAGGTTTTCAATCAGAATATGGACCTTCCTAACTTTAATACACAATTTGTGAGTTGTGCATTAGGATGCAGGTACAGATGTCCCAACCATAATATGGATGATTGGACCTATGAGATAAAGTTTGAGTCAACCTATAATGTCACATATTGAACCTTGAGGGGCGTAGCCAGTCCTAAAGTCAAAGGGGTTCCACGTAAATCTAAGGGGGTTCTGACTTACATCTTTGGCAATATTTCTTATATTTTACTTTTATTTTGGGAAATTTAAGGGGGTTCCAGACACCCATGACCGCCCCCCCCCCCCCCCCGGCTAAGCCACTGACCTTTCAGGTTCAGATTACACAGAATCATTAATGCTGAATGTTGGACCTATGAGATGGGATAAGGTTTTAGTCAACCAATAATGCCATATATTGGACTTATCAGGGTAAGATTACACAGAACCCTAATGCTGAATGTTGGACCTGCTTGATACATGCTAGTTCTTGGTGTACACGGGATGGGGGGCACGTGCCGGGGTCAGACGGTGACCAGCCACTGGTCACACACGACCTATAAGGCCAAAATATAAATCGTTGTGTTCAGGTAACATAGTCTGAAATTATTTTCTTTCTTTTTCTTTAGGGGCCTTCATATAAGTGTGTACGCATCAAGGCGGGAGAGGGTCTGAGATTTTTGAAAATGTTCATATGTTCTAGTACAATTCCAATACATATCTCTTGAGAAGGGAGGGTGACTCGGGGGGTCTGGGATTTTTGAAAATGTGCGTAAGTACTAAATGGAAGGCCCCTTCCTTAGATATATGGATCCAGGGAGTGTAGAACTTAAAAAAGAAATACCCAAAAACATCCTCTAAAACAATTTCTAGCATCTGAAGTACATGTCCTGAGCACCTTATTGCTCTTCTTTGTTGTTTTGGTCAAATCTATTGGATTTTGATAATTTTTTGAAAAAATATCCCTGAAAAATATTTAGGGTAGGGCAAAAGATTTTGGGTAGGTCGGGTTACCTGAATACAACAATTGTTTTTTAGGCCTACCACACGTCAGACACATGACCCATAACCCTGATCCCTGTATCTGGGTATGCAGTGTACTATCAGCAGGAGACTGGAGCCTGATAACAGAACTGGCACTGTTATTGATTACTCCACAACATGTGTACTTACCCAGCCGGAGGTGTGATGTTATAATATCGTTCTGGTTTGGTTCTTTTGATGACTCCAAATTACGTCGCTTCGACCTATACTGCTGTGACGTTGCACTGGTTATGTTCTTCAACCTGAACAGAATGTTCTTATAATGTTCTGTATTGGTTGCATTTTAACCTCACCAAAAAACAATGTTTTTATGACTTCTTATTTGGTGAGGTTTCAATCTCACCTTTAATAACATAATTATTATGTGCCATCTTGGTAAGTAACAAACTGACTAAAAAAGTATGGTTGTAGAACGTTTCTGTTACATCGCAAGCTGGCTTAGTATGGATCACGGGTGGAGTTTGACCGACAAACTGACCTTCTGAAAGTATAAGGAAAATCTAGGGAAATATTAGATGAAGAAAGAATTCTTTAGTTGAAAAACTCGATAAGAACCATTTTCATATCTCACTTAACTAGTGCGTTTATTGTAGGGGAGTTTCGGGGTTATTCTCCATGTCTGACATACCCAGATTTTACCACATTTTGGCCAAAATATTTAATTTTCCTAAGGTAAAATTCCTCTGCCAGAGGGTGCAGCCAAAATATCAGAATAAAATGTCTGTGACGGAATCGGATCGGCATTGTAATCTGATGGCAATGTGAATACTGATGGGTTTTGTTTTGTAAAACTAGGGTGATTGCCTTAGTCATACAGAGTTTGTTGCCTTTGTCAAAAAGAGTTTGTTGTCTTTAGCCCTAATTATACTATACGTCGGGTGCTTGGTTGCGTTGGGTAACGTTGCCCAATGCAACGGATTCACGTTAGGGCCGTTTTAAGAACATATCACACTATGTATTTGGTTGCATTTAAGTATATTATACTATGCGTTTTGGGTAGCGCTGGACAATTAGTTAGCTTTTGCATATATTATACTTCGCGTTGAGCGTTTGGTATTCGCATTGGCAAAAACGCGTACAAAAAGCCCCCAACACGTACCAGGCGACGTATAGTATAATACGGCCTTTAGTCAAAAAGAGGTGGTTGTATTTGTCAAAAAGAGGTGGTTGTCTTTGTCAAAAAGAGTTTGTTGTCTTTGTCAAAAAGAATTTCTTGTTGTTGCAGGCATGGTCGGTGCGTGGTTAACATACACCGCTACTTCAGTAACCTTGAGTAAGTACAACTAGGACAACTTATTAATATTATGAAGTTATTTTCATTTTCATTTTATCATATGCTGATTATAGACCATATTACATCTCATTATCATCATTCCCCATGAAGTAAAACATAATATGCATAAAATACATGTAATGCTGGGACGACTGGAAGACCAGTTTTAGACATGTAAACCGATAAATTGGTCCAGGGTAAATATACGAAATTTAAAAAAAAATTAAGTGTCTCCTCAGCTGAAAGTTTTATTTCTACTTGTATGTTTTATACAAACAATGTCCGTAGCCATCTAATTTATTGTTATTTCAAAACTGAAATTGATCTCTTTTTTACGTTTGCACAAAGTATGAACAGTTTAATCTCTAAACATATTTTACTTCTATTTCAGGTCAAGAAAATGCTGTTTAAATCTTGCCGCCGTTCAAACCACCTTTAGTAATTTCCGACTGGTAAGTTATGACTTAATTTTAATCTTGAGGGTAGTTTTTTGACTATCATTTTATTGAATGTAATATAACCCAACTGGTAGGAGAGACGTGGATGATAGAGTACTTTTCAAAGTTCTTCCTATTTTTTCCACACTTCTTACATAGAAATCTAGGACTGGTCCCGTTCTATTCTGTATACATTTTCAGTGGCCCGTGGCCCGTTGCACAATGCATTTTCATTGTGAGGATCAAACAACGAAAGCACAACGAACGTTTGCTTAGTAACAAAATGTTTCGGTGTAACGAAAATGCAATATCTCGGGTTCTAATGAATGAAATTAAATTCTGTAAATTGTTATGAACTAGGAAAAAATCAGTAAAAAATCAGTAAAAGTTATAGCTTTTTGAGGCTATTCTAAATATAGAAAAAAAGAATTGTTGCAAAACCATCGTTGTTACGATAAAAGTAACAACGAAATGTTTCATTGTTTTTTTATTTTTGTTATGAAACCCATTGTGCAACAGGCCACCGTCGCATGATGAAAAAGTAAAATAATACAATGTCTCGCAACAGGGACGTCGCTGTTACAACGGGTTGCTCTGTTGTATTGCCTGGAGGAAAACAAATCCCAGCTAGCTGGCAAATACTTGAAATTTCTTGAATATCTATAGGAATTCAACCTCTGCAGTCTTAGATTAGGTTGGATTTTCTTGGACTTTGATAAGAGCTTGGATTTCAAGGAAATTCATGTTATTCCAAATAAGGAAAAGTTCTAGGTTCTTGAAATAACTTGGACTTTAGACTTTAGATTTTGTTCTTCAAGTCCAAGGTCCTTGGATAAGCTTGCACTTTTATCTTAGACAGGGTGAATGATCTTGGATAAACCTTGATTCTCTTGGATGTTAGCCCAGATCAAATTTAACCTAGTAAATCCAAGGTTATTCAACCTATTTCAAGGGTTGTTATAGTCTCATTGTTGGTCACATGGTTATGAGATTTGAAGTATTTTGGAGGGAAAACAGCAGCCATATTGGAAAACTGGTATGCCACCTAAAGAGGGACATGATGAGCAAGTACTAAGAAGGGATATCTAGTGGATATACAAGCATTATGCATGGATACACTTTTGCTTGGCACATAGGGGAATATCTGAGGAACATATTTTTGGTAGGTTATCCACATATTCTAATGTTTTTATTGTTTTATGTGCATGAATAGTAGGACAGCTATTGAAGAGCAATAGTGGGAATCTGCAAATTGACATGAATTTGTGAATTTGCAAAGGATTTTTTCATTATAATGTATCGTGTGTGCTGGGCATTGTTCTTTTGGCCAAATAACAGAGTTAAACTACGTTTTTGTCACCTCTATTGTACTTTGAATGACCTGTGTCGGCTCACTGCATCCATCCAGTCTGCTGGGATTGCTGAAGGCCGGGAGGCCACCTTTAAGCCTCACTAGTCACAGCCCTCTCAGCTGAGAAGTCAAGTAGTCAGTGCCTGCTCTTAGCCTGTGGTGGTCGTCTTACTACTGGGGGATGGGTAAAAGTATAATTGACAAGTAGGCCTGTGTGTAGCAAAACCATGAGCGAGACGCCATTGGCTAATCAGCTATACCTGTTAATCAGGTACTCTGGACGGGAGTTCCCTATGTCGCATACCTGTTTTAATTTGAATATTTTTTGTAGATTATTTTTTCACTAATAGATAGTTTACAATCTTCATTACATGTTTCTTGTTTTAGAGTAATGTGTAATGAAAGATACGTTTTTATGGATCTAGACATGTATGTTATATGGCACCAGGCCAAAATCGGTAAGTATTTCAAGAAAACCCAACCTATCTCGAAACTGCAAGTAAATGCAAGTAAATCTAAGCTGTGCATGCCATAGGTCGAATTTTCATGAATATTCTTGAACATTCAAGCGGCCAATACCAGCAAGTTATTTCAAGAAAATCCAACCTGCTTGAAGATTCAAGAAACTCCTAGTAAATCCGAGATGTGTCTGCCACAGGTTGAATTTTCATGAATATTCTTGGATATTCAAGCGGCCAATACCAGCAAGTTATTTCAAGATAATCTATGGATTGAATAAAGTTGAATATCCAAGAATATTCAGGCTCAAAATAGCTTGAAACTTCAAGAAATTTCAACCTCTAATTTCCCCCGGGTGTGGCTGTTCTACTGAGCCGATTTCAATTCTCTAAAAAGTTCTGAAAAATAAAGATTTAGATCTAAAATTCCTGGAATTTACAACCTGCAGAAATCATTATAAATGGGTGAAAATTGATGCTGGACTTTTGCATAACGTTTTGTTATTTGACAAAACCGTCGTTTGCTGTTGCAAGACCCATTATGAGTAAGCAGTCAGTCTCATTGGCACTCTGACTCTTGAATCAAGAGAAAGAAATTAACTAACTGGTCCCATCACCTTTGCAGAGTCGCATAACGGGTCTCGCTGTTGCGAGCGTTGTCCACCCACTCGTTGTCCACCCACTCTCGCAACAAGCTGTTGCGATGGGACCCCTGTTGAGTTGTGGGTGTTCTACTGAACCGATTTTAATTCTGTCAAAAGTTCTGAAAACTAGACATTTAGATCTAAAATCCCTAAAATTTTCAGTCCGGAAAAATGATTAGAAAGGGGTGAAAATTGATGCTGAATTTCGCGTATAACAGCAAGACTTTGCCAAACCCCCGCTGTTTCTCTCGCTGTTGCGAGCATTTGGTTATGTGACGCAGCACTTATTGTATTGAATAAAACTATATGACATTACATGAGATGAGATGAGTAAATTAAAGATAATTCACAATATGTTCACCTGTCATGGGCGACGTGAAAAGCAGTGTATTGGCCAATGGGTCTTCTATCCTAGATTCACTACTTAGATAATAGATGTCCTCAGGTATTTTCCTGATAGTTAACAAAATATGTTTTAATGGCAAAAGCTAACAGTCATTTGGAATGTTTCACTTTTCTCCTTTTACTAGAAAATACAGATTACAATCAATGTGAATGGTGCTTCATTGTCACGAATCCTCTTCAGCAATCAATTGTTTTAGAGTTATCCATAAATATAGATTTTCTCTGATAAAGTTTATCTTGAATCCGGTCATGATTCCCCTGCTGTGATGTAGCATGTATCTATCTAGGGAAAATTAGGAGCCGGGAAGAGCGAGTGGCTCTTCTGCGGTTTCCCTGCTTAAGATATTCGTACTTTTGACGGATCTCAGCCCAGTCACTCTATATATCTTGAGAGCATGAGTAAGACAGGCAAGAGCACGCTTATGGGTTCCCTACGAAGCCGCAGAGAACGAGGCAGCAAGTGGTCGTAGGGTTCTCGGAAACATGCCCCGTGCATGGGGGTCGACAGTGGTAGGAATACGGTTCGGGATGCTCGGAGGTCACCGGTTGTTTCGTCCCCTGGTTCTTACCCCTATTTCTGTCAACTCCCCTTTTTGGACTTCAGTGTAATTCTTGTGGACCATTATCTCTAGCTGTCCTACTCTTCTAAGCCTTTTTGTGGTCCATTCCCAGGAAGAAAGGAGGTGCACAATGACTACCAAGATGGGACAGTTTATTCTGTTAAATCACTCTCTTATATAGCCATAATCTGGCCCCTGATTGGTTAAACAACATCATATGGTCACTTTGCCTTCTTGCCAGGGTCCTTTCCGGTCGCCAAAACCTCATGCATTACAGACTTCGTGCTCTTTGTGCTTCGTGATTCTCATAAAACTCGTACATGCATTTTGGTGTAACTCGTGCAACTTGTGACACACAATCTCGTGTAATCTGTGTAATTTGTGATCATGCACTAGCATTTGACTTTAACTATAATTTCTCATAACAACATTTACTTGATTTTAACCTTTATAATTAAACTGCATGAACTCGTGTCGCGACATTGAATGGATTACTATAATTCATCGCATCTCTCCCTGCTTCAGGTGGGACAGGATGGTGAAAACTCGGCCGACGATACAGGTGAGTAGTTCGGGTTAATAGGTTAGGTCAGTGGGTCAGGTCAGTAGGTCAGGTCAGGTCAGGTCAGAAGGTCAGATCAGTAAGTAACTTACTGCTCAGGCCAGCTTCCAACGTTATGATATTAAACGTCATGTTTCCAAAGAGAGAATTTATGCAAACTAAAAAAAAACACTTATGAATGCAATTCAAGAATGTAAATTAGTTTAGATGCAACATAATTGTTATCCATGAAGGCAAGCTTTAACCAAGTGCGATTCCAACGAGAGTGTTTCAATTTCTCTTAGTTTGTGAACAAGCCCATACTTTTGTGGATCTACAGTAACTGAAATAGAAAATAAAAAAGGCATTCCAATTATAGCTATAGTTTTAATAGTTTGCATTTTACTGTAATCTCAATCACTCTATCACCATAGGAACTTTAGATTCATTTATTGGATACCTGAGGATGTAGAAGACATTATTGTCTTTCCTTTAAGTGGTTATACAACATTATAGTCCAATTTTTAATGATTTGATGCACTAAAGACTTTTCATATCACAAATTTTCATATTTACAACCAAATCCTATAGTAAATCCCCATAAAAAAACCTCTGGAATCATCAATTTTGCATTTTTTGGCCATTTTGAATTTCTAAAGATTTAGCTGTAAAATTATGAATATACATAACAGCCACTAGCATTATACATCATTGTAATCTTCAAGTAAAGACAGATATGCCTAATAAATTTATTTTCACATATCACAAACATATCATTCTTTCTATAGAGCCTCAAATCAGATTACATGACTTAATAGTAAAAGCCTTTTTCGTTTTTCCGAATTTGGTTCTAAATAGAATGTTTTTATTCTGTAATAAGTTTTACTATACAAGTCTGGATGGATTGCCCAATTCATTTTGAATCCTATGGTATATGAAGTAATACTGTATTTCATTTACCTAGAAAGTTATGGTTGTTTGAAAAGAATGCCTTTTTCCATAACTTTTAAAGTCACCCTTTCTTGGTGCATAGGTCTATAGTCATTTATGATATGACTCTGAAGAATAGACATTTGTCCCTTTATAGACCAAGTATTTGTTTTAAAACAAGATTACAATTGATATCACAGTCGTTATTGTTAATCGAATTAAATAGTCAAGACTGCATGCTCCATTATCATCAGTGACCATTGATAATTCATATTTGAGAGATCAAAAATCCACAGTTAACAAAAACAAATAGTTATTTTCATGACTCAGCAGTTTATTGATCACGTGTCCCCTCCAGGTTCGCTGGGTCCCGCACGTGTGGTGGCTCCGCTGGTCGATAAGTTATCGGAGAAGGTGAGATAAACTCTTTAATCTGTCATAACCATAATGCGCCATAACATAGGGGATCTGGATGGGAAGGCTCCCTATGTCGTTTGTCAAATTTTGAAAATGCTGATATTACATGTCTATGTCACTTATTTATCCCAATGTCGCATGTTGAATTTAAGAAATACCTATGTCAATGTGACTATGTTTTTAACCCTCCCTATTGGTGCAGACCTTTAAAATTGACAGGGCGGCATAGGCATTTCTTAAATTCGACACGGCTGTTTTTTTAAATTTGACAGGCGACATGGCAATTTAGTGACAAATGGCATTGCACTTTTAGATGAGGCATCAGATTTAAAAAGATAATGACATGGGACAGGGGTATTTCTTGAATTCGACATGCAACATGGGTCTAAACTGGGGTACACTGACATGCGACAGGGCCATTTTTTAAATTCGACACGGGACACGGACCCCGCCATCCATTAACCCCTCCCTCTCATGTTTTTATGTCCCCATGTCGCATGTTGAATTTAAGAATGTGTTAATAATTGTTGCTGTCTGTATGAAGTACCGTTGGCGTACTGTCCAGGACCTTGTGTTAAGCTTGTTGCTGTATGAAGGACCGTTGGTGTACTGTCCAGGACCTTGTATTAAACAGCGTTGCTGTATAAAGGACCTTTGGCATACTGTCCAGGATCTTGTGTTAAAGCACGTTGCTGTATGAAGGACCGTTGGTGTACTGTTCCGGACCTTGTTAATGCTTGTTGCTGTCTGTATAAAGGACCGTTGGCGTACTGTCCAGGACCTTGTGTTAAGGCTTGTTGCTGTATGAAGGACCTTTGGTGCACTGTCCAGGACTTGGTGAGGGTTAGGATTTTGGGAGGGGGGTGTAAATGGGATGCCCAAAGTGGGATGCCCAAAGTCGCATGTCAAATTTAAGAGTTGGTCCTTTCACCTATCCATATAATATTATTTAAATTTTAATGTCCAAATTCAAATTCAAACTACCATTCTAAAGAATGCCCTATGTTTCAGGACCTGGAGGTATACAGGCAAGGCCTGCTGTGCGCCCTGTTCCCTATCCTGGGCGTGCCGGCCCCGCCCTCCCCGGACCCTCGCCCAGTCACCTCGCGCAGAGGTCATTCTTCCCATGACCTTCACCAGAAGGACCCCAACAGGACCTCGGGCAGGAAGCAACCAAGCTTGGCCTCTGATCCTGGGATGGCCTTCACCTCTGACCCTGGGATGGCCTTCACCTCTGACCCTGGGGCAGCCCCAGGTTTGACCTGTGACCCTGATGACCTTATGACCTCTGTGATCCCCTCAGAGACACTGTGTGAGGTGCTGCGGCAGGCGTTCGGCCTAAGTAAACAGCGGGCCGCCAAGTACGAGCGGCTCGTGCTAGAGCCCTATAAGAAGAAGACCCATGCCAAGGTGACCAATGTGTTATGTTATCATTATTTTTTTAAGCAGTGATTAAAGCCAATACATGCAAGTATCTATTCTTTGTCGTCAACTGTATATACATTGTGAAGATGACATCACAATACATAGAAAAAGGACTGTGTGCTATATTGGTGATTAATTTACAATTTAGATCACATAATTTTGCTGGTTTTATTTTTTATTTGTTATAAGTCGAAGTTTACACCAAAACCACAACACTGTCCTTTTGAATTGATGAGGCTTCATTGAGTCATAGTTATTTTTTATTACCAAGATTTGATGTATTTCAAATTTAGAATATCACCTGGTGATTATGTGAATACGTCTATACAAGGTACATACTCATTTGAATCATAATATCATGTTATACATCAAAAAACCAGAGACATATTGTAGAAGAGAAGAGAATTATCATGATACAATTTATGCAAAGCCTACTCATGAAATTATTGGTTTAAAGGGTTTTTCATTGTATTCCTTTAGAATATGAAGAATTGATGTAATGTTCAGCATCCAATCAAAGGAGGGGAAAATGCAACATCGGAATACAATTAATCACAATTTCATCCTTCTAGGTTCTGGCTGAGGAACTATCAAAGCAGTTCTCCCTACTAGAAAATGACAAACACTCTTTCTATGGTCCAAGAAGTTTCTTGGTAAGTTGATCATCAATCCTAGAAGGTCTACTTTAATCAGTAAAAGATTGCATATAAACAATATTGAAAATCATGCAATCAAGAACTATGGTGTGATTCAAGTCTTAATCTGTTGTTACCAAGACAAATCAGATGCTTGTTATCCCCCTGAAACTTTAAACACTGTTTTTTAATTAACCATCCCTAATACAACCCCATGGGGGTTCCTGGGAAGAATATAGGCTCCTAGTAGCCCCTGCTGATCGTATGAGGCGATAATAGTGGGGACCCAGCACTGACCAAGTGGTTCTCTGGTTTCAATTCCCAGTTGGTGCTGGGTTCACTAAGGGATGAGGTACAGCAAAACTGATTTCAGGGTTTTGATCCCCTGCTGTTTGCCCGCCCTGTCACCATCATCTTATAGATACAATCACCAAAGACAGAATTCATCTCAACTTGTTTTCTCCGTGAAAATGACCTTGGCTGTTGGTACATTTTCTTCAGACACGAGAGGCTTACGAGCGTTGGAAGCACCTGCAGAGGCGGCAGCTGGGGGAGCAGATAAACAAGTTCTGGCCTGGATCTCTGCCCGCCCTGAAAGGGGCGCTCTGCCATGACACGCCCCGCAGTCACGAGAACTACCAGATGCTCCTCACCAAACTCATGACGTGAGTTGGGGATAGTTGATAAACTGTCACATATTGTAAAGACTAGACTGCTGTGACCACTGTCCCTAAAGCGCCATATGCACTAGATGATTTTACGGGTGACGGACGACAGGAAATGGGGAGAATCAGCTGCTTCCTATATTCCCCTGTTAGTATAGTATATTGAAATGTGCGTATTTCATCTGACTCATCACTAAAATCGGCCAATTTTGGGGGTATAGTTGGCCGATTTTAGCACCAATCAGTTGGCAGACTCAGTAAAAATCGCCTAGTGGGTATGGAGCTTTACTGTGTTCTCTTCACCAAACTCATGCTGTAAGTTGGGGATAGTTGATTGACTGTCACATATTGTAACGACTAGACTGCCCTGACTACTTCCCGTACTGCCTGATGCTCACCAAACTCATGATATGCGTGGAGGATAGTCGATTGATTGTCACATATTGTAAAGACTAGACTACTGTGACCACTGTCCCTAAAGCCCCATACCCACTAGGCGATTTTACGGGTGACGGACGATGGGAAATGGGCAGAATCGGCAGATTCCTATGATCCCCTGTTAGTATAGCATATTGAAATGTGCGTGTTTCATCTTACTCATCACTAAAATCGGCCAATTTTGGGGGTATAGTTGGCCAATTTTAGCACCAATCAGTTGGCCGACTCAGTAAAAATCGCCTAGTGGGTATGGAGCTTTACTGTGTTCTCCTCACCAAACTCATGACGTGAGTTGGGGATAGTTGATTGACTGTCACATATTGTAATGATAGACTGCCCTGACTACTTCCCGTACTGCCTGATGCTCACCAAACTCATGATGTGCGTAGAGGATAGTTGATTGACTGTCACATATTGTAATGATAGACTGCCCTGACTACTTCCCGTACTGCCTGATGCTCACCAAACTCATGATGTGCGTAGAGGATAGTTGATTGACTGTCACATATTGTAATGATAGACTGCCCTGACTACTTCCCGTACTGCCTGATGCTCACCAAACTCATGATGTGCGTAGAGGATAGTTGATTGACTTTCACATATTCTAATGACTAGACTGCTGTGATCGCTGTCCCTAAAGCCCCATACCCACTAGGCGATTTACGGGTGACGCACAACGGGAAATGGGCAGAATTGGCCGATTCCTGTGATCCCCTGTTAGTATAGTATATTGAAATGTGCATGTTTCATCTGAGTCATCGCTAAAATTGGCCGATTTTGAGGGTATAATTGGTCAATTTTAGCACTAATCAGTCGGCCGACTCTGTAAAATTCCCCTAGTGGGTATGGGGCTTTACTGCCTGCTCCTCACCACACTCATGACGTGAGTGGGGGATAGTGAATCAACTGTCACATATTGAAATGATTAGACTGCCCTGACTACTGTTACTGTGTGCTCCTCACCAAATTCATGATGTGAGTTGGGGATAGTTGATCAACTGTCACATATTCTAATTACTAGACTGTTTTGACCTTTGTCCCTTACTTCCTTCCTTTGTGTAAAGTGTAAAACAGTTTCAAGGAAATACCACTGCATGAGGAAAGCATTGTAGGGGTGTCTTTGACCAGCGGCTAATTCCCCCATGTTTACTTATTTAAAGGATGCTCGATCGTCAGCCCTCTGCTGGAAGGGGGCCCTCAATGGTGGGTTCAAACAGTCGCATGTTGAATTTAAGAATACATATAATATATGTATTCTTAAATTCAACATGCAACATATATCCTAAATTCATTACATATATTATATGTAATGAATTTAGGATATATGTTTTGTTGGGGACTAGGAATAAGGACAAGTTAGCCTTTTAGATATAAATCCTAAAGATCTATCAGAAGAGAGGGATGTATTTAGTTTCTTCCCCATTATTAAAAACTGTGGAAGGGGGTCACCCCCTCATGGACCCCAGTTAGGATGTGGGGCCAACAAACGATGCCTAAAACAACAGGACGGCATTCCAGAGAGAATTGGCTATATATCGGTTCCAGATAATTAATTGGCACCCAATCTTCCACAACTTTTGCCAATGCGTTCCAGAGACATTATCTGGGAGTGGGTTTTGTCCCCTAGTTGGTGCATGTGGGTGAGCCAAAATAATTATCTGGAAAAGTGTAAATATGGCTTAAGTTATGGGAATGTTCCCGGCAGGATGATTGTATTTGTTGTTTTGCATGAATGATACCAGCAAACCATGATTAATTATCGGGAAATAATTATCGGGAAATAATTATCGGGAAATTGTCACTTGGAGTAAAGGCCACGACACATACACTGACCGAACCCGATGGTTTAGTCGGGTTGGGCTGAGTTGGTGTATGTGTCATACCATTACGACTGGATGGTCGGGTGTACTCTCCGACGGAACTGTCGGGTCGGTAATTGCTGGATTGTCGGGTCTGTAGGCTGTGTCCCCACAAAATGTTTTTCCTATTGTGCCTTTATTTGAAAACAAATGAAGGCCGGGACACATATACCAACTCGATTGTCGGGAGAGCTTACAACCCGACAGTCGGGGACTCATCAGTCTGCCCTCAGACAGCGTTTTGACGACCGTCCAACGGTGAAATGATGTACCCGTCACCCCACCCCCTGTGGTGCCATGAACAACTGGCCCTCGTCAGAGCCGACTGCCCACTCCTGTTTGTTAGAGGACCCAACACTTTCTTGGTTTTCAAAAATGTGTTGGAACAGCCAGCCCGGGGGTGGTTTTATGCACAACAAATAATTTTAATTTACCAATTCAGTAGCGATGCACTTCATTTGATATTGATTAATGCATAGTATCGGTTAGCACTAGGCCCTCTTTTAAATTTGCCAATTTGGCGAATTCATCATAATTTGGATTCGCCAAATGTCACATTGATTGGCAAAAGTTTATGATTAAGATAAGGATTCTTAATTTAAATTGGAATTTTGGAATGGACTGGTGTCCGATTTAACCATTTTAGGGTACATTTAAGCCAGAACGGTTTACCTAAATGTTCAATTTTGGCGGATTTATTCTGAAACAAAATGCCCGGAATCATTCTGCCCTCCCCGTCGGCAATTTGGTGGAGGGTTAGTGCGCTCCCAGACTAATAGTTAGTGTAATGCATGACTTTATGTATAAAATCGCTATTCTTTTGTAATATAAATTCAAACATAGAACATAGAGGGGGGGGGGGGGGGCATTCTGCAACACACTGGGCATATGCAAATTGTCTACATAATGATCCCTTTCTCGGCGGAAAATAGAAGGCTGATGCATATTCTGGATAGCATTCCATAAAAAATTGGCGATAATTATCTCAAGTCAAAGCACATCCATAAAAATTTCACGATACTCGAAAAATTATCACTAAGGCCTCACGGCAGTTTTATGATGATAATTTCAAAATATAGCAGTTTTGAAAAATTATCTTTTCGCAAATATATATTAATATATCAAAATATCTATATACAAGGAAGAATGCTATGTATTTTAAGTTTGAATAAAAAGAAAATTGAAAACGGAAATTGAAAACAAAAAAAAATCCATGTGGCAATAACAGTTTTTGGTATCATATCTTAAGGCCTGGACACATATACCGACCCGACGCGACGGTTGAGTCGGGTTGGTATCAGTTGGGATATGTGTCATGCCCTTACGACTGGATGGTCGGGCCTTATTCCCGACGGATCCGTCGGGTCTGGAATCATGAGATGTTGAAGATTAACAACTAGACTGTCGGGTCTGTAATGAGTATCACATCCACTTCTTTTTCCATATGTATACATACCTAAACATAAATGATATGGTTGGATAGGACATGAAATTAGCTTTCATATGACATGCCGTTCATTCTCCAATGACTATTCTTTCTACCACAAGGAATATGGACTTGAATATTTTTCATACTTTATAAGGAAATGGCATGGCATATATCCTCATCTTATGACTTTTCTATTTGATGATTACATGGTTCATAATCTATATTTAATGATTTACTGAAATATGACTCAGTTCCTGTGACCAAATGGTCATTATATGTGACACCCCCCATAATTATCCCTACAACTGGCCAGTCCCCGACCGTTGGGTCTTAAGGACTCCCGATGATCGAGTTGGTATATGTGTCCGGCGTACAGATTTAAGAAAAAATGAATAATTGAGTTCTGAACCTGGCATCAGGCTCCGAATTCCCGATAATTATTAGGCTGCCGTTAGCAAAAGTTGCTATCGGCAAAATGCATGTTCCCGATAATTATTTGGAATTCCCGATAATTATTTTGTATATCGGGAATGTTTCTCTGGAATGGCAGCAATTATCGGGAAATCGACTCTGATTCCACTTTTCTTGTGGGAGACGAAAATAAATATCTCCAATTCTCTCTGGAACGCGCTCCAGGGGAAAAATTAGCTCACTGGTCAGACAAATGTTAGCTGTATTGTGTCCTTGTCTTAGCCCAACACATACATTTTCTACGTCTATAGACTTGTGTTTCCCTTATGGTTTCCCCTCAGGTATGAGGCGGGTCTGCGCGGGGAGGACATTGTCTCAGTATTATCGGGGCCGCTGTCGACGGCTTCACTCCGACTGTTGAAGGAGTTCGGACTCAGATATGGTGTGGTGAGTGAATAAGTAATTGATGAAGTAGTACTGTGTTTTGTAATCGGATGGTATTGGATTAAAATGTTTGAAGAAATATACATGTTGGTAATCTATGCCTTGAATTACCTCAAATTTGAATCAGCTGGAGTTGTATTGGTATTGGTCAAATTTATAATAGATATTGAGTTGTATTGGTAGCTCTGAAATGAAGGTTTGTTAAATTTATGACAGATATTGAGTTGTATTGGTAGCTCTGAGATAAAGGTTTGTTAAATTTATCACAGATATTGAGTTGTATTGGTAGCTCTGAGATAAAGGTTTCTTAAATTTATGACAGTTATAAAGCATGTCTTTTGTCTATTACACCATTTTTAGGGTGAGTTGTACCGGAGGGCAGTCTACCTCACCTACCTGTCCGACCACTTTGAGATGGAGGTCTGGTACATCCGACACATTAACGCCCTGCTCATCTCCATTCTACAGTCCTTCCCCACAAACAGGAACAAGGTGATCATGGTCCATGAAGAGGTAGGTTGATGAAAATAGATGTAATTGATTTATTTTCACCTCTGTTGTGTTGCAAAAGTAAGTTTCCCAAGCTAAAAGTTGTTTCTGATAATTTAGGGTGAGGTAGCTTAGTTCAAGTGGTAGAGCTTTAGCATAACTTATAGTAAATGGTTCAGAACAATATCCCTGTTCACTAAAAGTTACCTTAATGTTATAAGTTGAAATAAAAACATTCAAGACAGGTTCTAGCTGTTAAAAGATGTGTCCAGCTCCAAGCCCAGCCGCCAAAAGGGAGACTGGGTGTGTGTTTAGCCTTTTTATTAAATCAGTGACCGTTGACCCCTATGGGCAAGAACAAAGGAGGTTCCACATGGAGGCTGTAGGATTACTATTTTATTTGTAACCTAGCCTCCATGCATGAGTGCCATATGGCTGTATTGTGTATTTCAATTATTAAAAGGCGATCCTCCGGGAGCCTTTTACTGGGCCTTAAGTCACTTGCATCAGTTGTGATGTCACACAGACCTTTTTGGACAGTCGTTTTCCTATAGTATTGGCTGTCTGTAATGTCATTGTGTCACCAAATTCGGAGGTAAAGTTTACTGTACAATTTTATTGAAAACATAAAAGCATCATTGGAAAACACTTCAACGTTTGAACTTGGGCATACTGAAACAAACAATTTTCTCAAAGCATGATAAATGAGCCTTTTTTGTTAGTGAATTTAAATGTTCTTGCTGCTTTTATGTTAGCATTTCCAGGTTTCAGTAGATCAAAGGCCCAGACTGTTTATCAACAATTAGGAAGGCATGTGTGTTAATTGATCTAGCACATGATGCCCTTGGGGGCAATTGATCTGGCACATGTTGCCCTTGGGGCATTGGTGTTTTACTGATGCTTACACTGTTTATCTTATACAAACAATTACCCTAGTGAATCTAGCACATGTTGCCCTTTAGGCATGGGTGTTTTACTGATGCTTACACTGTTTATCTTATACAAACATTGACCCTAGTGAATGGTCTTTTGGTAAACATGTATACTGAAAATAACTTAGTTGAGACAACCAACTCAACCAATACAGTTTACTTATCTAACTACTTTGCATGGTTTTGACATGTGAAATTTGTTGGTTTGTTTCTACTTTTTCATAAGCCCAAGCACCCAGAAAATTATCACAATTTTTTAAAACCCCTAACTTTAATTGGTAACCCAGGAAAATTAAATAGAGTTATTTTAAAGTTACATGAATTAGTCCACAAAAGAATTAATCTGTGATCTTGTAAATATGCAAAGTGTTTTAGACCTTGAGGTCAGTAAGAACTACCAATAAAAAAAATTCACTTTTTTGTTTGCCCAGGAAAATTTTCAAAATTTTGTATTGATTTAAAATTATGACAAAAAATTGAGTTCAAACCCTAGATACAGGGATCGCCGATTGGGTAGCTAGGCTATTAGATGGCCGGCTCGTGCTTCTTGTTTATATGGAGCACATTGTTTGATGAATATATATATATATATGGTAAAGCAGTGTATAATTGTAACTTATATATGTATAATTGAAGATTTTGAGAAATACCTGAACATTTTCCCATTTAGAATGTTATATAACTGATAATTATATATAAATTTATGAAATAGGTTTTTAATAATGAAATAGCACAATATTATTAGTTTTTAGGTATTACAATTGTGTCCAGTAAGCAGGATGATATTTACAGTCCTGGCGTGTATAATGACTGATGACTGATGAATGATATTTGTGTTACAGTATAACCTGTTGTACAAGGCAGTCATGGTGCTCCATGAGCAGTGTGATCACTCGCTGACTCGCATGAAGCGACTCTTCCCCAACCAGCAGCCTGCCGAAGGCATAGGTAGGCTCAAGAAAATTGCCTGTTGGACTTTTAATTATCTTTGCAAAGAATTTGGTCAATTGCTATGAAGTTGACATATTTTTTTCCCTAGAAGGTTGTGATATCACAACCGTCCCTTCTCAAACAATCGCTGAAACATCTTGCCTGGTCAGACATGTTCTAAAAGTCACAAAATTGTTTGCTATTGTTTTTTCTCTTAATCCAACTCATTATTTATTATGGATTCTTACCTCTTTTGAAAGCCTTCTGACCCCAGTAGGGATATCTACTGCTCTTCCTTATATTTCAGCACTTTTTGTACAACACCATGAAACCTTACCAAAAAAATCGATAAGCTGGAGATTTTGTTTTTTTAAACCACAGCTTAATTCTAAAAAGTCTAAAAGCCCCACCTTATATTTCAATACTTGTTGGGCCATGGTGTGATGATTGTACATGTTTTAGTTGTACATCAAGTTTGACCTTTCTGTGACCTGCAGGTTGTCTGCTGACCCTGCTGACCTATGTGTTGGAGCTCAAGGCCTACTTACTGGACAAACACCAGAACCCCGTCAGACACTTCCTGCTGGCCTACGCCAAGGTAAGCGCAGGCTGGTCTCATGCAACAACTAGAATCTTATCCATAGGCTAATTACCAAAATGTCATGCATTCGCAGGCATTCGAGTGCATGCACACAACATTTTTTTCTCTTTGGCAAGTTTATGTCTCCACCAAAAGGGGGGCGATGGACCCCCCCCCCCTGCATCTGCCCCTGTTATCATACACTTCTTAAACAATGAAACTGAAAGTAACATAAGAAAAGACTTCCAAAAACAACGTGACAATCCTCCTGAACATTGGCCATTGCATTTGCATTCTGATCTGTATAAAAGGTTTAACCTATAATTTCAGGCAAATGTAGCAACAATATACAAAAGACACAAGATGGTGGCCATGGCAGACCTGAAGATGGATCCCAGCACCACCCCCACACCTGCTCTGGTCAGTCTGTTTTTCAACAGTTCATTGAAATATATTCTTCAATTTTCATTATGTGTGAAATATTAGACACATTACTGGCTGTGGGGGAAGGACAAGTCAAGCGTAAGGTTTGGGAGATTAAATTTTATTTATAGTAAAATCTAATTAATGATAATTATACAATCTATAAGAATAATAGAAAGTGGAATGTGTAAATTGTGTAATGAGAGGTATTAAGTGATAGAATAGGGATATATTTTTTGTTTGTAAAATGATGAAGACATGAAATTATATATGTTAAAGGGGAGGGTTAGATGGTAAATATTAGAAAAGTTTGTATGCAGTGAGTTGTTGTTGGGTTGGTTTGAATAAGGGATGTTGAAGAGGGGTATTGTGGGTTGAAAAGGGGGTAAGTTTTAAAGGTATAGGCAAGGAGTTATAAGTTATTAGTTGAGGGTTGTTACCAGGGTGGGGGTTCCTTCAGGAGCCTCCTGGGAAGAATGTGTCCCAGCAGCCCCTTGCTGTTCATAGAAGGCAACAAATGGGGAGACCAAACTAGGTAGCTCAATTGGTTGAGTGCCTGCTTCGAGTCTGGGAGGTCTTTGGATTTATCCTTGGCCGAGTCACACCAAAGATTTTAACAATGGCAGTGGTCACTGCTTGCCGGGCACTTGGTATAAAGTAAGAACCAAGGTACATGACTGGTCAGCCCAGTGCCAGTATAATGTGACTGGATGGGGTATTGTGTGGGCCTATGACATGATATCTCAGTGTTTTTGTTTTTTTTTTAAATTCACTTTATTTATTCTGGTTTACAATCAAGTGCAAGGACTTGGTATTCTCTGTACATCCAGATGTCAGATAGTAAAGTAATAATAATTATACAAATGATGATAGAATGTACCTAGCAGCAGATGCTAGGATTATTATCATATTATCCTCAATGTCACATATAATTTGTCTGAAAACAAAGTTCATTTTGTTATTGGACACATCTGCCAGGGTATTAAACATATCATGATATTATGTGGCATGGATTGTCATCACAGTAATATTTAGTTAATGGTGTACAGCCTAAAGTAAAGTATAACAATTTACAATGGTAGTTTATTTATAAACATTGACTTGGACTTTCTCTTAAATTCGTTAAGTGTCTGTAAGGCTTTCATGTCATTCGGCAAACCATTCCAAGAATCCCCTCCTCTATAGATAATACTATTTTTAAATACTTCATTATTAGGAAATGGTATTCTAAAGTATGGATAAAGATGTGCTCTTGTCCTTATTTCTCTGTTGTCTATATATCTCTCATTAGCTGAGCGACAATATGTATAATTAAGGAGATGGAGTTGCTGTCTATCCAACAGATAATTAACTTTAGCCAGCATATGGAGGTGATCCCTGCTCATATAATACCTATTCTGAGTAATACATGTTCTCAGACAGGTATTTTGAAGCTTTTGTAATTTGTCTAGTTGTGTCAAGCGACAAGTGTTATAAATGAAATCACCATAATCAAATATTGGCAATATAGTTGTTTTATATATATCAATTGCAGCCCGGGTTGTTATGAAAGATCTAATTTTCCTCAGAGTAGTCAATCTGCAATTTACTATTTTAATGATATGCTCAGTGTGTTTTCTGAAATTCAATTTTTCATCAAGGAATATTCCTAGATATTTATAGTCATCAACTTTTTGAAGATCGGTACCTGCTAGGCTAAATGTTTGTGGCGGAGCTTTCATAGATCTAGTCCCAAAAACCATGAATTTAGTTTTTTTAATATTAAGACTTATTGAATTTGAGTAGCACCAATCTGATACTGCTAAAAGATCTTCTTGTAAGTGTCTATGATTAAGATTCTCAGGTGTATTTGGTAGATAAAGTACAGTATCATCAGCATAAAGTTTAAACAATGATTTATTAATAGTTGAAGGGAGGTCATTAATAAATATCAGAAAAAGCATCGGCCCTAAAATGGACCCTTGTGGCACTCCCCTGTCAACTAACACTAAATCAGAGGTAAGGTTATTTGCTCTAGTTTGTTGTTGTCTGTTGATTAGATAACTATTAAACCAATTACAAGTTGATTTGGAAAAACCCAAGCAATCTAATTTTGATAACAAAATAGGGTGATAAATAGAGTCAAACGCCTTAGAAAAGTCCAGGAATATTGCAGTAGTCGAAAAACCAGAGTTAATATGCAAATAAATATCATCTAAGAAATCAGCAATAGTATTTTGTGTAGAGTTCGCTTTACGAAATCCCCCTTGGTGAGGAGTGAGAATATGATTATTCTCAAGGAAAAGCATGGTCTGGCTTTGAACCACCTTTTCCAATAGTTTACCCGGAAGGGGTAGGAGTGCTATAGGTCTATAATTGGAAACATTTGTAGGATCCCCTTCTTTAGGTAATGGTGTTATTTGAGCTATTTTCCATTTAGATGGAAACTGTTCTTTGTCTATTGAGAGATTCATTAAGAAAGTTAATTGTGGAACCAAGACCATAAAGGCATCTTTTAAAACAGTTGTTGAAAGTAGCGGAACATTTGATGATTTGCTAAGTTTAATTTCTTTGACTAATTTCATAATTTCCTCCTGCGTTGTTCTATGTAATTCAAAGCTATTTCTAGGTTGGCGCACACCCTTATAAGACCAGTTGTTGTCAATAGCCAAGTTCAATTTTTGGGCTATATTAGCAAAAAAGTTATTAAGGTAGTTTGCCGTATTCTTAGGGTCTATATGTAAATTTGTATCAGTATCTATCAAGTTGATTGCACTGTTTGAACAACTGTTAGGAATTATGGATTCCAATGTGCGCCAAAACCTTTTTGGACTGTTTCTATTGGTCTCTAATTGATCAATGATATATTCTTGTTTATTATTTCGAATCAATTTATTTACCCTATTTCTTTCATGTCGTGCAATGTTCCAATCATCATCATTGCCAGTTACTTTGGCATGCTGTAGTAAGTCATTTTTATCATTTATAAGTTCAATCAGGTCACCCGACATCCAGGGGTCCTTGATTTTCTTGACAAAAATTTGTTTAATGGGACATTGCACATCAATTGATTCTAAAATGGTTTGATACATAAAGTCCCAAGCGGGATCTGGGTTTGGTAATTTATAAAAGTCTGTCCAATCATTATGAATCAGGGCATTCTGAAAAGCTAATTTATCATAGTTTTTGTAAGAACGTCCTAGAAAGGAACCAGAGCATTTTGTACGAGATTTATGTTTTCTTGTTAAGTAAATAATCTGATGATCACTTATATTGAGATTGCCAACTCCTGAGGTAAGGATTTTCTTGGAATTTGTAAAGATTACATCTATTAGAGATTTGGAGGTAGAAGATACTATTCTAGTATAATCTTTAATTAATTGTTGAAGACCAAGTCGGACAAAGGAGTCAGTTAAGTGATTTTTAAAAGGTTGTCCTCGTTTCTTAAAATCAATATTAAAATCTCCTAGGAGGAACAGATCTATTTTATCTAAAGCACCGAGAGATTTAATTGATTGAATCAAGTAATCAATAAACTTAGGTATATCACCCTTTGGTGGTCTATAAACATTAGCAATAATAAAATCTTTTTGCTTGGGGTTGTATATATATATCCATTGAACTTCAATAAATTCACAGGATTTGTTCAGGGCAGACAGTTTACTGTCTGAGTGAGTTATAGTGTTAGAAATGTATGTTGCTAGGCCACCCCCTCTTTTAGTAGTATTGTTATTTTGTTCCTGGGTTTGGCGATCCAATCGGATTATCGAATAACCAGGTATATCAACTAATGCTGAGGGCATACTTATATTAAGCCAGGTCTCAGATACCGTGGCACAACTAATATTAGAGTTTGATAAAAAATGTTTGAATTCATCTATATGAGGAAACAGGCTCCTTATGTTCAGATGAGTGAGATGAAAGCCTTTACCCTGTATCAATCTATCCATTATCAATTAAATAAATCCTGAGTAGAGGCTGTATCTTTGCAATAGTCAAGTCATAGTCAGAAAAACCCATGGCATAAAATAAGTAGATTGGAAAATCACGGATAATAACCTTAGGTTGTTCCATGATTTCTGGGAGATGAGTCCGTTAACTAATGATTATACAATGATAAAAATGTAAACACTTCAGGCATCATGAGGGTTCCATGGTTATAGTGTTAGCATATAGAAAATTATAACTGCAATTTAGCCGTAAAGTAAACTTCATGTCTAATTAAGTATTATCAATCAAGCCATCTAAGATAATCCCAATCGGAATCAATATCAATGGTGATAGAAAAAAAACAGAAAAAATTATGTAAGGTAATGTTACAAGTATTAAACATTGCGTTTGTTATGTAATCCAGTAATGGAAATTTGAATACTCATTAATTTAAAGTTTTCCCAATCGGGATGTTAATAAGCAGTCATTAAGTTAGTATAGTCAAGCTAATTCAATATTTGTCATTCACCCAAATGTCCGTCCCAATCGGGATATAAAAGATAGTTTAAAGGTCACAACTAATTACATTCCCAAACGGGATTTATTCAGAGAGCATAATATTCAAGATCTCTATTTGTCCCAATCGGGATATCATATGTTTCAATCATAATAAAGATTGTAGGAGTTAAATATTAAGATTACTTTTGTCCCAATCGGGATATGAGTAATAAAAGTTTGAAATCAAAATAAGACAAAGTTTAACTTATTCAACAAAATGATTGTTATTTGAACATGTGTCCAATTAACATCCCAATCGGGATCAATGAGCAATTAAAGACAGTCATTATAACTACCTTACACCTCAACTACATAAAGGTAGTCTTCAGGGCTTAATCAGATTTATAATATAGGTGGTACTAATTATAAATTCCGTCTGTAATTACAAAAATAGTTTGTTAAGGTTCGTCTTGACTGATTTGTGAATCAGATGAGCCCACCAGTCTTTGGTGTAGTCAGAAGGGTGTAACCCGTCTGCAAGTCTGGCATATTTATGTGTAATGATACCAGCAATTCGTGTGTGGACAGTGTCCTGAATCCAGGGGGGGGTTACTCCTTGGTCAGTGTTCATCTGCATGAGAGCACGATTTATATGTAGAACGCCACCATTAATAGTATCCTGTGCAGTTTCAAACAGGGTATTGAATTTGTCGTATTTATCCATGTAGAGGCCAATTAGATGGCAAAGAACCACATTGTCACAGTATGGTTTCAATTGGGACCTAGCCCAGTCGTATCTTGAGACAAGAGTGTCAACCATGGCACCTACTTCAGTATACCTTGGAGAAACTCTACCTGTGACGTGTTTGGTAGTTAGGTCATTAACACCCAACATCAGATAAATAATATCAAACGATTCCTTCTCTAGGTGAGGTAGAGTTTGTAGTATACCAGTTGTTATAGTGGCTCCAGGGAGCGTCAGGATACTATAGTGAATGTCATCACAGTCATGGTCGGCCCATCCTTTCAGACGATCAAACATACCTGTACCTCTTGAATCAAATACCAATAAGCACTTCATTCTGGAGGCATTTACGATTGTAATTTAGCAATGAAGTGAGCACGTGTGTTGACCAAGATGAGACCAAATTTGTTCTGACCTGGGTTTACAGTGCCGATGCGTTTGTATTGCAGTAGTGGAACACCTACCCCATACACCTTATTTCGGGTGCATTCATAAATCTGCCTGTTACCCGTTGCGATCAGTTTATCCCTCAAGATATGATTTTGATCATATTTCAAGATTGAGATTTTTTGAAAGAGTGCCTCTTCACCCTTGAGCCAATCGGCTGTAGTTTTGATTTTGGACGAGAGGGACATCATTTCAAATGGATCTGTTGATGCTAATACTCGAGCAGCGAGATCTGGCCTGTGGTGAGCTATTGCCTTTTCGAATGCAGCCACCTGTTCAACACAGTTGAATGTACGGTCGTCTATTTTAATAGTGGCAGGTGCAAGGTTTGATAGGTACGATTCAGGACCTTGGAAAAAGACCCCCTCGTCAGTTATAATTGTTTTGGCGTTTTCAAGTGATAGGCCCTTTGGAAGGTCGTTGATCTCTTTGTATGTGTACCTGTGACCATCAATTACAACTTTGTCACCGACCTGTTTCGCTTCGATGCCTTGCTCTTTGGCTGAGTGTACTATGGCCCTTAGATTTTGTCTTTTCCTATTTTCGACTGGTGTAAGATCATCACCTACGCTGACCCTAGACCATTTCTCTTTGCCCTGCAGATTTTTCAGATTTTGATAGATTTGCATTTTAGATGTCGATTTCACAAGCTTGATTACTATAGGTCGACTAGTAGCTCTATCTTTTACATCATTTCTAGGGCCTATTCTATATATCCCATCCGTCATTTCAATGCCAAAAGGAACTTGTAAATCTGTCAACAGGTCCGCCACTATGTGCGTGGGGTTGTCATTAGCATTTTCAACTATTCCGCGTACAATGACGTTTTTGCGTCTTTTTTCAATCTCGAGTTCGTCAATTTTTGCTAGCAAAATATTGATATCCGCTTGCTGGACATGTAATTTCGCTTCTTGACTTTCTAATTTGAGATCATGGTTTGTCAAGCAAGTGTCCATTGCCGGGATACGAGCTTGAATACTATCGATTTCTGCTTTGTTGCTATTTGCAGTGGCCTCCAGTTTACCAAGATCCAATCTCAATTCCTCTATTGACAATTTAATGTCCGCAGATGTGGATTCGATTAGAGATTTGTTACCCTCACTTTGTGTGACCACCAGTTTGTATATATCAGCTAATGTGAGATCGGCAGGTGGATCGGGTTCAAGTGGTGTACCGGTCACAACAATGGGGTCAGTTTTGGTTAGGCTCAAGTCACCGGAATTTCTTGATTTTCTGGTACGGCCCATGGTAAGTTCGTACAACCAGTGTTTTGAATAATGCACAGTACCTTTATGCAGCAGAATATCAACTATACATACAGTTTACGGCAGTCAGCATCGTAGGAGTTCACTGGTCACCGAGACCCCTCTGTGCGTGTGTGTCTACCCTGTGGCGGCCATTGCTCAAGTGTGGCAGCACTATAAAGAGGGCATTGGGTCCCACTGCTACAAATGGGCAACTGCTACAAATGGGCAACTGATCTCATAGATTCGGTCACCGCCCATGTGGCATAAAACTATCTGCAAAGCTTTACTTTGTGCAGTCTAGTAAAAGAACCCTGAAGGGTTCGCCAAACATTAAACTAACCCAACAAAACAAACAAACAAACCCCTAGGTAGCAGCAATGAGCCCACCTGCCACCATAAGGGTGGCTTTTGTTACATGTTATGGGTTGATGTTTTCTAACCATTAGAAGTAATCTCTATAGGCATAACTATATAGATTACTATGTATGTACTAAAGTATATTTTATGCAGGGCTGCATTTTCTGAAATGTTCAAAGAAGTATTAGCCTTTGTTTTATGTGTCTTTCTCCTTTCCAGTTGAGTCGTTTGATTGCCGCTATGAGAGACGAACTCATTGACTACCGTCTCAACTACAGCAGCATCTTCAGCAAGTAAGCTCACTCTTCCTTTGCCTTGAGTTGCCAGTAAAACTATGCATACATCAATGTATTTGTTAAAGAGTATTCTTAGTATAAGTAAAATAACAATGTTCTTGTTTCATTTCCCCGTATACTACAGTTTTGCTTTCTCTTAACCAGATAAGCATATAAAATCAGATGTAAACCATTCATTCAGTAAGTAATAAACTTACCATATGTTGTTCATGACTCTCTGCTTAGATGCTCTCATGCCTATGTTTGCTCCATATTAGTGTTGCTCTCCCTCTATGTATAGTCCTATAGTTGTAATGAGCCTTGTTCTGTTTTGCTGTGCAGGTACTTTGACCTGGTGCTGGTGTGCACGCAGCACTTCTACACCCACCTCATGGAGGACGTTTCTGCACTCTGTGAGTCGTCAGCCACCAAACAGGTACAGCTGCTGTCCAACAGTTATAGAACTTCACGAGACATATTAAGGGTTGGCTTCTGTAGCAGAGTTCCCACACACATCTTTAAAAAGTCTTAAAAATCTTATATGGATTTTATTGAAATTATAGCCTTAAAGGGTCCTACATTTTTCTAAAAATAGGTCTTTAGAATAATTTTTTCTAGCAATAGGTCTTTAAAATGTCTTAAATTGAATCTGACTTGGATATACTAATTTTTTCGTCACCGCATACAAAAAACTGCTGATGGCCAAGTTTCTTTATGTCAAACCATATTTCTGAATGTTTTTGTCATTGAGATGTTGAGAAATCTTAAACTTCCTGGGATCTGGTCATAAATAGGTCTTAAATAGGTCTTAAAAAGTTCTTAAATTGATTTCCAAAACAGCGTGGGAACCCTATATAACCTATTCATTTTGCTGTTAATAAATGGATATTTAAGGTGGGGTTCTCTAGGAATGATGCTAGATACAGTTGAACCTGCTTAATATCTGTATCTGTACACTTGATGCAACTTTGCAATAGTAATATGTATGGCACTATTTGACAGATTTTAAAACAAATTAATGAGAATGTACATCTTACCTATTGGCTTCTGTATGTCTGTAGGTGCGTCCCGAACTTGACCTTCGCCTGCTGAGCCTGGCCTACCGCCTTCACCAACTGGACACAGACTGGAAGGACCTCGTGCCACTCAGGTGAGGCAAGCTGACAAGGTAGAGGGCAGAGGCTGCTCTAATAGACCAAAGGTAGAGAGCAAGAGGCATCTCCCAAACAGAACATTATTGAAGGACAAGTTTAACAACGCCAAAAGTAAAAAGATTTTGCAATTGCTTCAAGATTGCCAACTGAGTCTGGGGTCAATGGGCCACCCTGTGCTCCCGACAGGGTCATCAAAGGCCAGGTGTGTGGTTTCCTTTCTATGGGACATTGCACATGAAAGACCCCTTGCCACTCTTTGAAACGAGTAGGATATCGTACCCGGTGGCAGATTTCTTCTAAATCATATCATAGATATGATCACCCGTAAGCTGAAAAGCATTACCTTGTGCATTCTGGAAAGAACCTTGTATGGTTGACCAAACGTTAAACTACCCCAACAAACAAACTAATAGATCAAAGGTAGAGAGCAGAGGCTGCTCTAACAGACCAAAGGTAGGGAGCAGAGGCTGCTCTAACAGACCAAAGGTAGAGACCAGACGCTGCTCTTATAGACCAAATGTAGAGAGCAGAGGCTGCTCTTATAGACCAAATGTAGAGAGCAGAGGCTGCTCTAACAGACCAAAGGTAGAGACCAGAGGCTGCTCTAACAGACCAAAGGTAGAGACCAGACGCTGCTCTTATAGACCAAAGATAGAGACCAGAGGCTGTTCTAATAGACCAAAGGTAGAGAGCAGAGGCTGCTCTAACAGACCAAAGATAGAGACCAGACGCTGCTCTTATAGACCCAAGGTAGAGAGCAGAGGCTGCTATTAGATTTATATGACCAATCTATGTCTAATGGGCTTCATTAACTTGCAAGCTTTTATCAATAAAGTAACATATAATTATTATGCTAAATTTTCTGCATTATCGCAAACTAAATTTGAATTGTACATAATGTTATGCCACACTCTCTACTCTGGCTACACTTATACTTATGTGGAAGATCATTTTTGATTAGCGTGGTTTCAATGGATAATAACAAAAGTTTGGAATATTTGTGTTATACCTGCAGACACCAAACATGGCGACAGTCATTCCGGCCAGTGATGCTTGGTTGGCTTACTGTTCTACAGACACACTGTGAACGGCTCACCATGCAAGCCGTGGGCTCAGATAAGGTAAATTTGGCTCATAACTCTGAAAATATATTTAGCCGAAACTGATAAATCTTCTACTTGTTTCTAGTACCCTATTCAGACTGTAACACGGTAATCAATAGAAGAAATTACTTTGAAAAAAATGGATAAAACATGGATAGACTACTAAGTACATCTTGTATGACTTTGATGTTCTCTTTGAATCAGTTAAACTCATAACCAATGATCTGAGACAGCACCAAGTTTGATTTAACCAACTTTTATAAGGGCATAAAGTGCTGTTTATCATTAATCTTTTCTGTTTCTGTGCAGTTTGTCAGCCTTGAGCTTCAGGAGTGTGAACTGCGGTCGCCGCCCCTGTCCCGGCCCTCCAGCACGGTCTCTGCGAGCTCCATCACCCCGTCGGAGAGTTCTGCTTTTGCCCCAGTCACACCCAAGAGGACAAGGTCAACAGAAGAGGTCAATGTCAGTTAATGTTTGTATCAGAAGTTCCGCAGATGAATATTAGAAAATTATTATTTAGAACTATCTACTGGTCTAAAAGAGATACCAGAGTCTGAATTCAATATGTATAATAATTGACTGTTAGTTTGCACCTAAAAGAATATATCTATTGGAAAAGCAGTACAGATATAAAAATTAATACATTTTCTAATTGTTCTGTGCAGGATCCATCTTTGAGGGACTGGTTAACCAACAGTATGCAGCTTGAAGCGAGCGCATCTTTCACCCCACGTGACCTGACCTTGACACAGCCCCCAGAGGGTTTTAGCAGACACCAAGCTAAGACCTCTGAGACATCCTTTATCCAGACGCAGACTGAGACTTCCTTCACCTACCGCAGGAGACCTACGTTTCTGTTTGACGAAGACATGAGGATCATTAATGACCAGCTACCAGAAGCAGAAGATATGGCCATAACAGATGGCCTGGCTTCTGGAACCCCTAAAAAAAAATTGCCAGGACAATCAGATACCAAAGAAAATGATACAAAATGTGACCAAGAATTCAGTAGAGGTTCAGCTTTCACTCCTGCCAAGGAGGAATCTACTTCAGATACAGGCTCTAACAACACCGGGATAGACTTGCATCGAGCTGATGATAAGGCGAATGGAGGAAGGCAATCAGAAGGTGGAAAGAGTTGGCAAGATACACCTTTGGTTGTACTTCCAGAGGCTGATAGCCTTGAACATGCTAAAGAGTACTCTATTTACCTGAATCAGAACAGAACAGACCCTATTGCCATACAGCCAGATATTGCAGAGGATGAGGGCATTGAGGGAAGAGATACTGAACATGCTTTGCTAATGTTAAATGATGGAGAAGTTAAAAAGAAATTCCTAACAGAAAGTTTGGAATGCCATGCAAAGAGCTATGGAGACAGTTTCAGGTATGATGATGAAGTGAAGGAGACGCTAGAAGGCCTGGAGAGTTCATCTTCAGCCTCCTCAGAGACTGCAAAGTCAGTAGTGGCAATATCAGAAACAGCAGATCCAACAAAAGCTGCAGCCTTTAGCAGAGATGTCACTGATGTCACTGATTCAACCACAGATACTAATCAGCAAGCATTTGACTCTTCAACAACTGACCAGATGAATGAAGTAAAACCAGCTGTAGGTGATGTTTTTCCCAGGATAGACAACACAGTTGACAGGCAGGTCAGTCAGGAGAATGAAGTCACAGGCTGTGGTTCAACTGTATTGGGTGATATGGGGAATGCAAGGTCACCCACACTCACAACCCCAACCCTCTCAGAGCCCCCAAGCCAGCAGTCCTTGCCAGAAAGCCTAGCATCACTCTCTGGAGACCTGTCAATATCGGGCTCGCTCGTAGACATCACGACCCTGCTGCAGAGGGTGATTGACTTTGGTCAGGTCCTGGCCCAAACCCTGTACCCTATAGGCTGGCAATCTGATGAGGAAATTAGTGTGTGGCTTGCTTCTCCAGAAATTGAAGAAGAGGCGAAAGAAGAAGAAATAACCATGAGACATGCGACCTTGGCTGCAAGGACCCAGTTATACGAAAAGATTTTGCAGGTAACCAAAGAACATTCTCAGCTCCTTGAATTGTGTAGAGAAAAAACTATGGAGAGAAGTTCAGTAACTATGTAATTATTTTAAATCTATTATAAAAGTATTTCTGGATCCATTTAATATTATACTACCAATGAATTTCGCAGATAGGAAATGTTATATTCAAATTCTAGAGTCACCACTTTGAATGCATTACATTATAGAGATTTAATTGACTTTAAAAGTCCTTTACTGTTGCAGGTGGTGTGCACTGTGATGTGTCTTTATGCTAACAATCTGCTGTGTTTCGACCTGTGTGGAACCAGAGAGCACAAAGCGCACATGCTTGCTGGCAAACAAGTAGGGCTGAGAATCATTCTGCTTCATCTCTACATAATCAAAAAGCCTAGATGATTATTTTAAGTTGGTTTCTTTTTAGGAATCTTTAGAAGAATGATAAAAGTTTTGGAGGGAAAACATACAATAATAAGACAAAAAGAAAAAAGTATGTTTTCCCTCCACTATACGTTGTTCATAAATCTGTGCAGGTTTTCTTTGATTTGGTTTTTACAGTAGTGGTAATTCTAGCCCATCCCCGAGAAATACACAGCCAAGCATGTAATGTAATTATAACGTTGCAGCAATATTCTGTTTGGTTCTGTATTAGTTCTTGTTACGTTATTTTGATGGCTCCCAATAACGTTGCTGCAATGTAATGCTGTGACGTTGCACTGTGACATTATTATAACGTTCTGGTTACATTATTCAACAGAATGTTCTTACATTGTCTGTTTTGGTTTTGTCCTAACCTCACCAAAACATGATGTTTTATGTTGAAAATGTGTGGTCCTTCCTCCTCAGACGACAACTGTGAAGTCCAAAACATGATGTTTTAATAACATTCTGATTTGGTGAGGTTTTGACCCAACCATAAATAACATAATTGTCACGTGTCATCTTAGTAAGTACCAGACTGACTTAAAAAGTATAGTTGCAGAACGTTTCTGTTACGTCACAGCTTAGCTGGGTATGATCCATGATGTTTTCCCTCCTGACAGCGTTATGCAGTCCTCCACTGTCAATATTGTTCTTGTTCAAGATACAAACAAACATTGTATGAAAATAAATGTTTTACTGACTCACAACATCCGTTTTACTTTCAGCTGGTGGAGGAGGTGATGGAGCAGAAGGAGGCTGGTAAGATCTGGGGATGTCGTCATATGGCGCGCGGGGTGAAAAATTGCTTCACCTTCGTAGACAGGAAGACCCGCCTTTTGACTGACCGGTTTGAACCAATAAGTGAAGAGGTAGGAAAAGGCTTGTTATTAAAATAATTTATTGATTAACAATAGAATTTGCTTTTGACTAAAATTTCTCTAAACTCAATAAATAGTCTCTTGCTTGTTTTAGATGAAGTTGTAAAAAGGCCAAAATAAATTGGTGACAGCAATTGAGATCAACATCTATATAGCCACTTAGTTAAGGTCTTTGATTAGGAGAAATGTGTAAACATGTATCAAAGGTGTGTATGGTTTTTGTTACATGTTTAATCCTCTTTTTGTTTATACTTTTGATTATGATGATGCAGATGACCCTTAGAATCAACAACCTTCACAGTATGCTGGCCACCCTGCCCCAGATTCAGGCCAATCTCTCGCAAGCCTTAGACCTCGAGAGGATGGAAGAGATTCACCAGGCATTGGACATGTACAGTGATAGTGAACTTCTTGAAGGTTAGTCACAGAATGAGTATCCCTATCGGCCAGTTCTTGGACCACTGTCCTAACTGACAATTTGATGATACCTGTAAGAGAAAAAAATCATTCTTTAATTCTCTCTGAAATTACTCAAGTTAACTAAAGATCACAGTAATAGTTCTTGCACCAAGATTAGTTGCCATAATGATTCAGCTGAAAGCTCATAGGTCACTTGTGACTTTGCACCCCATGGGGCCTCTGAGTAAGAATAGGCCCCCAGTAGCCCCTGCTGATCGTATAAGGTGATGATAGGGGGGACCCAGCTTTCACCAAGTGGTTCGTTGGGTTCAATTCCCAGTTAGTGCTTGGTTCACTAAGTGATGAGGTACAGCAAAAATGATTTCCAGGTTTTTTGCCCGCCCTGTCACCTTCATCTAATAGATACAATCACTAAGATGGAATTCGTCCCACCCTGTTTTCGCAGTGAAAATTACCCTGGCTGTTGGTACGGAGTAAAACCTCCATTACTGACTCACTCACCCTTGTGATTTTGCAGACTTTGTTGTGGTAGAGACATTCCCACGCTGTGCCCCTGGGAGACATGCATGTCGCCGGTGTCATGCCGAGTCCTCCAGCAGCTGGCGGTTAACTGCAGGTCGGAGCAGGACAACCAGTGAGAGGTCAGGTCAAAGGTCAGAAGGAGGTCAAAGTTCAGAATGTCAAAGATCACCTGAAGTGTTCCCTGAAGGATCCAAGGAAGAACCTCTGAGCAAAGGATTCAGTGAAAGCCAGCAATATGAAGGGAGCACATGTCACTCCACAGGCCAGGAAGGGCCAGCATCAGGGATGTAAGTTCTCTATGTGTCTGTCTGCAGGTTTTATACAGTTTAAGATAGATTTTCTGTTAGACAGAATTATCTGCAGATTTTTGTCATTTTTGAAGTATGATATGATAATCTATCTATATTACTCACATCCTTTGATCCCTTAGTATAAAGGAGTGTCTGCCCTGGCCATGCTAATTCTTTCACCGACTGTTCTTACTTAGGTATGTGCACCATGAAAAAGTCTTACATTTCCTTATCATCTTTATTCTCATCTTTACCCTATCCAATATAGACCTAGGGAGTCACCAAGAAATGCAGACTCAATGAAGAGGTCAAGGTCATGGAAAGGGTCACCTCAGAGGTCACTGCGCGGGTCGTCTGACTTGAGCAGTCTGCGGTATTTGCGGGGGTCATGGGGGTCGTGGTCCAGCCTGAGAGCAGGCACGCTACATGACCGGACCGAAGTGGTCTTTGGTCACTGCGGGTACCACATGGAGCGGGTCAAGAAGGCATTGGCCAATATACTGGCCCATAGGGTGAGCCACTGACTATATCAAATGATTTTTATGAAATGATTAAACAATTGCATGAAATGTATTAGGTATTTTTTGATAACAGTTATGATATGAGTTTTATAGGAAGAGTTGATATACTATAGTTGTAATAGTGAGATGGATAAAGTCGGCCATTTAATGTGATGCGCAGGTCAACCTGTTCTTCCGCCGGGCACTCTCCCTGCTGGTGTCGATAGGCCTGCCCCTGGTGGGGGTGGAGGCCCGCCTCCAGCCGCTCACCTGTTTCCTTGACAACCACCTGTCAACCCTTCACACCTGGCTCTACGAGGACACCTACCAAGTCGTCGTCAACAAACTCTGGCATCAAATCGCCAAGGTCAGACACATTTGGTATTCACATCTTCAAAGATTGTTTTTTAGTTCTGCTGGAAACTTTGTTTTCTTTTTGTATGAAGTTACAACATTTGTTTCCATTCCCTCCTCTGGTACCCCGTGGGGACCAAGGCTGGGGCTCCTGTTGGAGCTCCCTGGGAAGAATCTCTTAGCATCCCCTGCTTGTTGTAAGAGGTGACTAAAAGGGGCACCCTATGCCCCCAATAGGGTCATCAAAGGCCAGGTGTACAGTGTCCTTTCTATTGGACACTGCATATAAAAGACCCCTTGCCACTCTTCGAAAAGAGTAGAGTATTGAACCTGTTGGCGTGTTGCTCCTAAATCATATAGATTTGGTCACCACCCATGTGGTGGAAAACTAGCTGCAAAGCTTTACCTTGTGCAGTCTGGTCAAAGAACCCTAAAGGGTTGGCCGGATGTTAAACTAACCCAAAAAACAAACAAACCCTCCACTGGTAACCTGCGAGGACTGCCAGACTGTCTGAGGCCATTTGACCAATGATACACTCTTCATTAGCAGAATTGGGACACAACTTATAGCGTCTTTTCTCTTGTTTTTTCTAGGACTTCCAATCAGAGGCCAGCAAACTGATCAGTCCCAACAACTTCTCTGAGGCTCAACCAGAAATGCTACTTCAGACTATTGCGGTATGCTAGACTCCAGTATAATAACAGTGTCCGAAATTAAGGGTGCACCCTGCATCCAGGGTGCATGTTTTTGCAGCAGGGTGCATGCTTTTTAAAAGTGTGCACTCAACAGATACACACATTTTATAATTAAATAAATAGCCTTATATCACTGAGGTTGCAATGAAACGCTCCCGAGTGCACACATTTCAAAGCTTAATTTCGGACACTGAATAATAAACCCAGACAGTCTTTTGCTGAATTGTACACTCAAATTAGCTGATGTAACCCTACAATCTATAATAATATATCAAACTCTCAATTCATATTATCAGAAACTCCAGCTTATTAGATGATACACTCCAATAAGATGGGGATGGCAGGGGCATTTCTTGAATCTGACATGTGACATGGGGTCTCAACAACATGACAGCGAGGGTTAAAACATAGTCACATGCTACATAGGTATTTCTTAAATTCGACATGTGACATTGGGAAAGATAAGCTACAAAAACATATGATATCAGCGTCTTTTAAATTCAACACACATATTGGGACCCCCCATCCAGAGCCCCAATAAGCTGATAGTGTATTAAGATAGGGTACGCCATACTTAGCTGATTGTATACCTGTACAGAATATTGTAGTCATATTACAGGCATGCATGAATTAGGTGACTGCTGCTGTGCAACATATGGGAGGAAAGTGGCTGCCTAGTAGAGTAAAAGATTTTATAAGATCTTGGGGAATAACTCTCAGTTCTCAGGTTAAATACCCAGATCCAGAATTTGATGGCATAATATCTTCTGTTCCATTCAGGAACTCAAGGCCTATCCATGGGTGTACCAACATTATTTCATGTTTGGTTGAATCAAGATGGGAACAGTGGTGTCTGAACCCTACTAAATCGTAGGGCTCTCAAGGCTACTTCATGGCTATCTGAAACATTTCTTTGCAGCTATTCATCAAATATTTCCACCAAAATGGAAAGGGATTATCCTTACCTGAGATTACAGAGAAAGTGGTGAGTAAAGATAATATTAGTGGTTTTCTGTTTAACTATGAAAAATTGGTCAAAACCTAAAGTATTTTTCTCCGAATCATTACAATCTTTGTTAGCTCCTAGTTTAACAACAGCATAGGACCATATACTTTAAGGAAAGTGTCATTGTGTGAATGTGTATCTGTGTGTGTGTAGGAAGTACCAGAGACATTATAGGTGAGTATTTCTGTGCTCGTTGTATTTATTATATGCATTAACTTCATGAATAGGTACTCAATGGGTTCTGTAATTAACCTTTCATAATGACTACGCCCCCTACTTTTGGCAGTCAAATATTGTTTATTTAATCTAAAATTTTCAAATCCGGAAGGTCCAGAGACAACGATAAGGTGCTGCCTCACCCTTCTTCTATTTTTCAAAATCCCTGGATCCGCACTTAATATTGCTCATTCCTTTACAGTATGTAATGACCTCTTTGTGATTCAATACCATATTTTCCTGTACCCTTGTACCAGTCGAAGCCACTGCAGTGGCTGGGGCTGTACACAGAGACGACGCCCCACCTCATCTGCCTGTACCGAAACCTCTACCTGCATCTGGTAAGTCTTGTGTTACATCTGAGTGACTGGTCTCCTGGTTACAGCTGGGTGACCGGTCTCTGTGAACCAGGCCCCTGGTCACAGCTGGGTGACCATTCTCTGTAAACTGAGCTCCTGGTTACAGCTGGGTGACCAGTCTCTGTAAACCAGGCTCCTGGTCATAGCTGGGTGACCCGTCTCTCTTAACCAGGCTCCTGTTCGAAGCTGGGTGACCCATTTCTGTAAACCAGGCTCCTTGTCACAGCTGGGTGACCTGTCTCTGTAAACCAGGCTTCTGGTCACAGCTAGGTGACCCATCTCTGTAAACCAGGCTCCTGATCACAGCTGGATGACCTGTCTCTGTAAACCAGGCCCCTGATCACAGCTGGGTGACCCGTCTCTGTAAACCAGGCTCCTGATCACAGCTGGGTGACCCATCTCTGTAAACCAGGCCCCTGATAACAGCTGGGTGACCCGTCTCTGTAAACCAGGCCCCTGATCACAGCTGGATGACCTGTCTCTGTAAACCAGGCCCCTGATCACAGCTGGATGACCTGTCTCTGTAAACCAGGCCCCTGATCACAGCTGGTTGACCTGTCTCTGTAAACCAGGCTCCTGATCACAGCTGGATGACCTGTCTCTGTAAACCAGGCCCCTGATCACAGCTGGATGACCTGTCTCTGTAAACCAGGCTCCTGGTCACAGCTTTGTGACCCGTCTGTATAAACCAGGCTCCTACAGCTGGGTGACCCATCTCTGTAAAACAGGCTCGTGGTCACAGCTGGGTGACCTGTCTCTGTAAACCAGGCTCCTGGTCACAGCTGGGTGACCCGTCTCTGTAAACCAGGCTCCTGGTCACGGCTTGGTGACCATTCTCTGTAAACCGGGCTCCTGGTTACAGCTGGCTGACCCATCTCTGTAAACCGGGCTCCTGGTTACAGCTGGGTGACCCGTCTCTGTAAACCAGGCTCCTGGTCACGGCTGGGTGACCTTTCTCTGTAAACCGGGCTCCTGGTTACAGCTGGGTGACCAGTCTCTGTAAACCAAGCTGCTGGTTACAGCTGGGTGACCCGTCTCTCTTAACCAGGCTCCTGTTCGAAGCTGGGTGACCCATTTCTGTAAACCAGGCTCCTGGGTGACCTGTCTCTGTAAACCAGGCTCCTGGTCACAGCTGGGTGACCCGTCTCTGTAAACCAGGCTCTTGGTTACAGTTAGGTGACCTGTCCCTGTAAACCAGACTCATGGTTACAGCTGGGTGACCCGTCTCTGTAAACCAGGCTCTTGGTTACAGTTAGGTGACCTGTCCCTGTAAACCAGACTCATGGTTACAGCTGGGTGACCCGTCTCTGTAAACCAGGCTCTTGGTTACAGTTAGGTGACCTGTCTCTGTAAACCGTCACACTCCATGACCAGTCTCTGTAAACCAGCCTGTAATAGCTACTACATCTAAGAATTACTAATCATTTGAAACAGATAAATACATAATCTTCTCAAGAACTTTTCCTTTGCTATTACTTAGTTTGAGAACTATTTGTAGTACAATATTATCTTTGTAGAATCACAAAACTATGCACAGCATAATGGATTAGTTTATTATGTAGTTTATGAGGAGAGCTGCAGAAAATTTTACTTTTAAACATGATAAGATTGGATAGGGAGATTTGTAAAGATAAACCCTTGTATTTCAAGTATTCAATTGTGTTTACCATCTTTTTAAACCTCCTAGACGACCAGCCCCTCTGCCCAGTCAGCCGACCTGACCCTGCCCCCTCAGCACCTCATCCTGCGCATGCGCTGTGAGCTGCACGGGGACAAGAAGTGTTTCTCAGGGCGGGAGTTGGTCGACTGGTTCATAGTGCACGACACCGACCTCTCCACCACAACTGGTAAGGGGTAAAAGGCTTCTATTTTTTGGATACTCTAAAACCAAGCAAAATCTTTGAGCTGAATAGTTTATTAATGTTTCTCAATTAAAAATTAAGTTGTCTAGCCTGGTTCTTACATAGTTTCTATGCAATTGTGGTATCATAAGCTGCTCAATTTTTCAATTGTAAATTAAGTTGTCTGGTTTTGGTATATACATTTTTCCCAAAAAGCCATATGAAATATTACCCTTTTTCTTACATACATTTTCTATACAATTGTGGCACTTTAAGCTGTTCATACGATGAAAGTAAATGTCAATTCCTTATTGGTTGTGTTAAAGGATGGCAATCATTCAGTCAGTTGTATTCCTTCTGCCTATAGATAAGCTGGCCATGCTTGATGACACCATGGATGACCTGCAGGTGAAGGCAGATGTGGCCGTAGACATTGGCCAGGTGCTGTTAGACCGAGGGGTCCTGTCCAACGTGGAGGAGGAGCCCCTGGCCCCTGACTCCAGCCTGCCCCGGGCCCTCATCCCACGACGTGTCCCCAACCAGCCCTACCCTACCCTCAGCCTTGACTCGTATGGAGCGGTGCTTCCCCCGATGGCCAGGGCACTCACCAACGATTCACTCACTGGGGTGCTTCAGGACGAGCAGGTCATGACCCCTGAAGGTCACCACAGAGAGAGGTCAATGACCTCTGGAGGTTATCACAGAGAAAGGTCAATGACCCCTGAAGGTCATGGTCAGAGGGACAGGAGGATGACCTTTGATAGGTCATGTGACATGGGAAGTGCATCAACAACCTCATCAGAGTTCATGGGATATAGAATTGGAATTGATTTACAAGGTGATGAAGGTGCAAGTACAAGTATTTCAGGTGACAAGGATAATGATACAGAAACAATGAATACAGACACAAGAATCCCTCAAAGCATGAGCTGCAGGTTAGATAACAATGAGATAACAGCAGCTTCCTCAGAAGCCAAAGATAAAGACACAGATGGAAACATAGGAATCACAGGCTCAGATGACAATGCAGCAATGAGCAACTCTGGCACATGCCAAAGAACAGAGAATAATCAAAATGGCACAGGCAGTCAAATAGAGGACACCATGGACACCACTGCAGGTCCTGCCACTACAAAAACAGAAAGTGATGCTGTGACAAGGGACACCAATAAAGAATTGCAGGAAGGTGATAAGGTACCATTCTACATTGACACCACCAGCCCTAGTGCAAGCAATCCAAGTGAACCCACATCCTCCGTAACTTCGAGCGTGTTCCAACCAACATCGCACCACTTTTACCGCTTCAGCAGTATTTGTGATGAGTGCCCTGACTTCCAAGGTCAGTCCTACACATCAGAGGCCAGCGAGGTCACGCCTGACCACAGCCAGTTAGAGCGGGCCAAGGAGTTGTACGAGCTTTATGACGTGACCCCACAGCTGGTGCTGCAGGTGCTTGCTGCTAGGAAGCATGAGGACGAGGCTGCCAGACGTTTCCTTAAGCGAGTCGGAGCCCATGCTGACCTCGGGGACCCCTGGGATGAGGGGCCCATGTCCTCAGGGTGCTTTGGCTGTGGCTCTTAGGTCACAGATGATTTGGGGGCCCTAAGAACCTTAACTTCTTTTAGTGGATGTGTTAGAATCGATACATAACATTATCGTGTGGGTTGTTCATATATACATTCACATACAGTTATAGATATATATAATCTGTTTTCTGATTCCATTCAAAGCTGAAAATGTGCATATGCACTAAATGGAAGGCCCCTATAGGAAAGTTTATCTTTGCATTTGCATATTACATTTTGCTTAGTATAGTATGGACTGCATTTACCCAGGTGTCTGTAAAATCTTGTCGTTTAAAAAAAATGGCTACTTGTATGTGGTAAGCATTATAGTAAAGCATTGGAACTGCATCAGCTATTCACTTACCGGTGGTCAGCAGGGAGGTTTCAACGCAGATCCAGGTTTGGCAAAGTGGTCCATACCTAAAACTGCTTTACACCGCGGCGTGGCGCCTATATAAAGTGAGAGGCTTTGAATGTATATTTTATATCATTACTTTTACTTAAGCAACTTCACATACACAGGGTGGTTTGTTCTTTTAGTTGTATCATGTATATATTGTACGGTGTAAGCCTAGAGGATGGGTCAGAACGATCAGAGGGGTCTACGTTCTTTTAGTTGTATCATGTATATTGTATGGTCTAAGCCTAGAGGACAGGTCAGAACGAGCAGAGGAGTCTACGTTCTTTTAGTTGTATCATGTATATTATATGGTGTAAGCCTAGAGGACAGGTCAGAACGATCAGAGGGGGTCTACGTTCTTTTAGTTGTATCATGTATATTGTATGGTGTAGGCCTAGAGGAGAGGTCAGAATGACCAGAGGGGGTCTACGTTCTTTTATTTTTAAAATTTCCTTGTTAAACTCTGGCTTGTCCTGCCATAGGATTGTGACACACGCTTCGTCTCCCCGACCTCACTACGTTCTTTTAGTTGTATCATGTAGGCCTATATTGTACGGTCTAGGCATAGAAGAGAGGTCAGAACAAGCAGAGGAGTTTATTCTGTGGCCCAGTGCACAATGAATTTCGTTCCAACGAACGCATTCGTAACATTGAACATGTTGTATGTCCACTTTGATCATTGTTGGGCCTTTTTCCACTGACCAAAGAAAGCCATTTACAGTGCTTTAAATGAGTTGTAGTTTTTACAGTGTGCCTCCATATATCAATTTACAGAATTCAATTTGATACGGTAGAAACAAAATGATATATAGGCGTTTTGCAACAAAGATATCTTAGCAGCAATATCCTTGTAAACCACATGTTCTTAAAGTGATCTGAAAAGTTGTTGTCGTTACGACCGGTCATTGTGCAACGGGCTACTATACTGGAGTTGGGTGGGAATGTTGGCAGAGTGCAGCCCAGCTAGTACTGGTCTGGAAACCCCAAAATTTATGAAGAGTTATGACGCCTTCCGAAAGAGCATTGCTAATAGTAAATGGTATTGTGTAAAGAAGTAAAAGAAAATCTCCAAAATGTGCAATAAGGTGTTGATAAGAACACGAACAAATCGGATTGTGGTAAGAGAAAGAGTAACGTAGTAACGAAGAAAAGTGCCAAACGTATAATATTATTATTAGCTATATTTTGCGCATAATCAAACAAACTTAGAAAGTGTCTTTGTGCATATACATATATAAATGTATAAATATAAACGTGAATGAGTATAAGGACCTTTCTTACTTTCTTGTGATTGTTTTAGATGAAAAAGGAAAATAATATTGTCGCTACTTTTTCTACCTCAGTTTCCTCGTTATATTGACTCATAATGCACCACTGGGTTCTGGTTCGTTTAAACCTATTTATACGACCTAAGCAATACTTGCACGAGTCCAGATATATGTGATAGATTATTCAAACGTTTCGGTTGTTGTCTTTCACATCTGGTTTTAAATCACTGTGATATTAGAAGAAATACCAAACAAAGATTGTATAGAATTTTATCATATATTTTTCTACTTTGATAAATCTGTAATTTCGTGGAAATGTTAATATTCCTCTATTTACTTTTGTTGTCGTTAATCTGTATAATGCTTTTTGTATCCTTCAACTGTCTTTAAAGGTAATCTGAATACCTTTGAGTTATGTTCGGAGTAATTACGTGTAATAAAATATGGTGAAAATACTTTGGTTTCCTTCTTGAACTCATTATAGGAATGTCTTGGTTATAGACCAAAACATTTAGACGGTAAAAATAGTCATGTAGGGTGATCATTATGCGGAATAATGATCACGCAACATGGCTGTTTTCCCACCTAAATCCGCCACTGTGGGCAGTCCCAGGTGGTTGAGTGATGATTGCGAGGTGCATGGCAGTGTATGTATGGACCTAGTAGAAGCCCTTACTTTATAACCCCTCCCCTATTTGTATGTGACCCGAGGGGAATGGGTCCCGGTGGTAGGAATAGGTTACAATACTATTGTTGCCTTTTTGATTTTATTGAGGGACAACAATAGCTAATGCATAAGTGAAACATTATAGTTATTTTGCATCTTGTTTTGAAAAGAAAGTATGTAAGTACTGCATTAGGGTTTCATTGAATAGCTTCCCCCTCCCCTGTTGCAATCCTAGACCAACTAGATATCTTGACAGAAAATTGCCGTTTGATAGCCTAACAGTTGATAAAATAACTGGGAATTGTATCACAACAATATTATATGAAGCGACAGCCGAGAGAAAGAAAACACAAAAAACATCACGTTCACAAATTGATTTTTCTACCAATTTTATTGTTTCAGATTTTGTTTCATAAGAACCTGCCGCAGTGTGCCGAGTCATGCGTTAGTTTCCATACTATAGGTAATACAAGCTATAACATTTGTCACAATATGTATGGTGATTCTCACAACACAATATTTAGTAATGCCCCTCTCCAACGAAGACAAACCTGAATCACTACCAAAGCATGTCCATATCAGCAGTGATGTGATTAGAAGCAAGTACCACTTGTGAAATGAATGATAGATCTGGTGGAATGATATAAATAACAAATATGTTAGAAAAAAGAAAGAAACATCAGTATAATTATAGTATAATTACATTAATGTTTGTTTTTTTTGCGTTCCATATTTGTTAAATATTCTTCATTACATTTGTCCATTATACGCCTCATGTATTGTATACTTGACACTTGAGAATGAATCTTAATGCAATCAAAAGTCTAATACCAATGTTCTTATCAATGGCGACCCCCCCCCCCCCCCCGACTCCAATTGTACTCCCGCCCAGATAAAGAGGCCCAGATGAGAGTTGTCTTCTTGGATTTTTAATAATTCGACCAGAGGTGCCGACCACAAAACTTTAACGTAAAGTTCACACCCGCGTATCACAATAAACACAGTTAAAATACCCATTGATATCTTGGGATTTTATTCACCACGAAATTTCAAGGATTTTTTATTTTCAATTGTTTTCATTTTTTCCAACTACCAAACTGTTTCAGTGCTCTTCCAACATGCATAAAACAGTATCATATCTGAATATACATTATGATATTTCGAAGCTACCTATATCTGAAATTGATTAGGGGCCTTCCATTTAGTACGCACGCATATATTCAGAAATTTCAGACCCCCCCCCCACCCCCACCCCCTTTGAATATGTACTAGAAAGTACGCAAATTTTCTAAAAATTTTGGACCCCCCCTCCCCCCTTGATGCGTACATACTTAATGGAAGGCCCCTCATGTATTTATGAAGCGTCTTTTACATCCTCATTTCTATCATAAAATCCCAAGACACGAGTAAATCTCATAGGCTTCTTTATGGCGCATCGAAATCTGTTTGGACAATTCTAGAAAGGTGACCAAGACTAATTATAAAGCCCTTAAAATAAATCATGAAACAAGTAAAGGTGTAACAGATAATAATGACCTGAACATTATCATGGCAGAAATATCTGTAGTTTCGGATGACGGTATAATCAAGTGGTGGATTTCTCCCATTTGTATTGTAAGGAAGACGCGTATGTGTTAAAAAGGGAATCCTACAATTACCATAAACGACAAGATATTTGCATAGTTCGTGCAGAGGTGACATCACTATTATTTGATACCAGTTTGCGACTTAGGGCAAGTTGAGCAGGAGGCAAGATTTCTCTGTTGAATGTATGTTTGAGGTCTTTCCATGTGTCACCCATTTACATTACAGACTGGGTGCTCAGTGTTAGGGCTTTAGAAATGTGTTTCCCTGTCAGCGCGGGGAGCGGGGGGCACTCAGTCTTTGAAGGTAGGTACCAACTGCGAAACTACAGACCCCCTTTTTTGGGATGGGAATACTCTGACAGCCCCCCCTTTTTCAGGCTATGTGAGGGACAGCCCCTCCAAAAAAGCATTTATTGACAGATTTTGTGGCCATTATTTGATTTTTGAACTTAATAATTTGTTTAAGAAGTAATTGAATGGCATACAATAAACTGTTAATATAGTATAATGGATAATACATCATTTACAGCTCCCTTTGATTATTTGACAGCCCCCCTTTTTAGCCAAATTAGCGATTCACAGCTTCAGCCCCCGGAGGTTCCGACCACAGTTGGTACCCATTTTTGAACCGAATGCCCTCCGTGTCAGCGTCCCTTCAGCAGTGTACAATATACAGCAGACTAGACGTTAAGAACCCAATGTGCGTGAAGCTTATAAGTGGTATGTTAATGCAGATTAAATGATCACCACGAAGACAATGTAACAAACCCCACAGGGACACTGGTTGAAAAAGTAACCTTAGGTGAATCAAAAGTCTGGTTAAGTTCTACCTATACAACATATCACATAAAGGTTTTTGTATCAGAATGTTCTTTATCTAGTTATAACTCAAATAGGTAATATTCATCTATACAAATGGTGAGACTATAATATTATATGCTGCTCACCTTTCAAAGCAGCTGGTATAATCATGACCCGTGGTTTATCAAGTGGTGATGGGGTAAGAGTCTACTGTACAAATCTAGGTATGAGTTTGGTGAGGTTATACACAAATAATGAGGTGGGAATCTGTAACAACAAAATCTATCACGGGTGATATGATCACAAAACGCGATTTGACACTTGCAGAAAACCGTTTGTAGTTAGGAAACTATGTCAACAAGCATAATAGACTATTTTCGATACAAATGTCATATCAAGCAACTTGTCAATATGACATTCAAAGCGTCTCAGTCATCCAAAGTGCGCAGTATTTTCTTAACTTGATCAAAGATATACCAGTCAAAATCCCTTTTTGATCTCCTTCTGATAAAGTATTGACAATGTTGCAGTATCAACAGCTACCAGCACAGTGCCTGTTTATCTAACTGTGTCATCTTGTTTAATATCTACAAAGTTGCTGCGTTACTATGAATTTAAAGTAAATTTCATCTTGGAATATAAATACAAAACTGTTAATAAATGAAATATTTGATTTTCTTACAGAAAATCTATATGAACCCCGACACTACAGCTCTGGAAAAAGATAATTCAATCAATTTTTCAAAACAATTTGGAAATATCTGCTTCTGCGGACCTCTTTTGTCCTACATTTCACAATACATGTACATGTGCATCTGACAGTTCAGTCACTTTTTTTAAAGGTGCACACCTTTGAAAGATAAAATAAGATATATTTGACCTATATTATAATACACCCAGTGCCATAAATAACCTGCCTATATATCACTATACACAAGTATACATAACGTGCTCAGTATCGACCCCCATGGGTGGCAACCTGGTGTCGCGGTTGTCCCCGAGGCTGGTTGACGAGTCGGTTTGACATGCCAGGTCCACGGCCTGACCCGCCAGGCCCACGTTGACTGGGCTGCTGGAAGGGCGTGGTGAGCTGATCCAGCTTCTGACTCAGGTCGTCAATACGAAGGTCCTTCAGGGTTAGCAGCTGCTCCAGACGGGCGATCTTAGCCTGCAGCATCTGTGGTAAAAGGACACAGGTATATATAGAGACTATGTGACACATATAGGGTGGACCGATCTTAGCCTGCAGCATCTGTGGTAAATATGACATAAATATAGGGTGAACAGACAGGCGATCTTAGCCTGCAGCATCTGTGGTCAATGTGACATATATACAGGGTGGATAGATGGGTGATCTTAGCCTGCAGCATCTGTGGTCAATGTGACATAAATATAGGGTGAACAGACAGGCGATCTTAGCCTGCAGCATCTGTGGTCAATGTGACATATATACAGGGTGGACAGATGGGTGATCTTAGCCTGCAGCATCTGTGGTCAATGTGACATATATACAGGGTGGATAGATGGGTGATCTTAGCCTGCAGCATCTGTGGTAAATGTGACATAATATAGGGTGGACAGACGGGCGATCTTAGCCTGCAGCATCTGTGGTCAATGTGACATATATACAGGGTGGATAGATGGGTGATCTTAGCCTGCAGCATCTGTGGTAAATATGACATAAATATAGGGTGAACAGACAGGCGATCTTAGCCTGCAGCATCTGTGGTCAATGTGACATATATACAGGGTGGATAGATGGGTGATCTTAGCCTGCAGCATCTGTGGTCAATGTGACATATATACAGGGTGGATAGATGGGTGATCTTAGCCTGCAGCATCTGTGGTCAATGTGACATATATACAGGGTGGATAGATGGGTGATCTTAGCCTGCAGCATCTGTGGTCAATGTGACATATATACAGGGTGGATAGATGGGTGATCTTAGCCTGCAGCATCTGTGGTCAATGTGACATATATACAGGGTGGATAGATGGGTGATCTTAGCCTGCAGCATCTGTGGTAAATGTGACATATATAGAGAGTGGACAGATGGGTGATCTTAGCCTGCAGCATCTGTGGTCAATGTGACATATATATAGGGTGGTCAGACGGGCGATCTTAGCCTGCAGCATATGTGGTCAATGTGACATATATAGGGTGGACAGACGGGTGATCTTAGCCTGCAGCATCTGTGGTCAATGTGACGTACACTGTATATATAGCAAAAATATTGTAGCTTCACAAAGATAGACGAGTCTGATTGTCGCCTTTGGCAATTTCATGACATCGTCGTTACTAGCGCCCCCTACAAGAGTCCGTGCAACCCGTTATGACGTGGCCGTCTTTTTAGGCCTTTTCGTGACGTCACTGCTCTTTGTTTATATATGATGACACAAAAAGGCCTAAAATGATGGCCGTGTCCTAAAGGGTTGCCAGACTCTCCTAGACACCACCACCATTGTGGAGATCATGCCAAAATGTTCCCCAGCCACTAATCTTTCCTTTGTAGAATCGTTGATATATAGGGTGGACAGATGGGTGATCTTAGCCTGCAGCATCTGTGGTAAATGTGACACATATAAAGGGTGGGCAGACGAGCGATCTTAGCCTGCAGCATCTGTGGTAAATGTGACATATATATATAGGGTGGACAAATGGGCGATCTTAGCCTGCAGCATCTGTGGTAAGGGCACACAGACATGTGACATATATAGGGTGGACAGACGGGCGATCTTAGCCTGCAGCATCTGTGGTAAATGTGACATATATATATATAGGGTGGACAAATGGGCGATCTTAGCCTGCAGCATCTGTGGTAAGGGCACACAGACATGTGACATATATAGGGTGGACAGACGGGCGATCTTAGCCTGCAGCATCTGTGGTAAGGGGACACACAGACATGTGACATATAGGGTAGATTATACTTCTTTTTTTAAAAAGTTTCATTGCAATAATCTGAGGGGTAGCCCGCAGTTTTCAGATAATTACATGAACTGATGAATAGAAAATTATAACTTATAAATTATGAATAACAATATAAAAAGACAAAACTACATCAAAAAGTTAAACCATGTTTTGATATCAGGTTCATGGAGATTGGTTAAGTATAAAATTTTCTTAATACCTCTCCTTACGTGCTTAATAAGTCTTTTGTTTCCTCTCACCCTAAACTGAAGTTTCAATTTTGTTATCAATATGCACCTTGTATACCCTTATATAAGAGACTGCCCCCCACATACCTGTATAGTTTGTTCCCTGCCTTCTATGGCCACCTCCCGCTCATCCAGCAGCGCCTTGGGAAGCATCTCCCCATTACCATGGTTACTGCGATGACTCGTTGGCTGTTTCACCGGGGAACTGAAACCAACACAGGATATAAGTAAGATACATTGAGCCATGCTTTCTTCAATTACAGTCTTTTTTTTCTAGACTAATTCTTTTTCTACTTTTTTTTCCTTACTCCTCTCAGGACTTGGTAGACTTTTCCAACCCTGTGCTGACAACCAAGAGATTTCTTCACTATATTTCCCCTCCTCGCTGTCTGTTTTGGAACCTATTTTAGGTATTTGGCCACTCAAGAGAATACAAAGCACACAATCTTTCTTTGAATGGAGTAATATTACCTAAAATGAAAGAATTATAGTATCCTTTTCCAAATGTAACTGTGGTATAAATCCAACTTTGTATAGACGCATATTCCACATTGTTAGATTGATGTGTGTTATCAAGGTATTTACATGTATGCATGAAAAGATCTAGGCTAGGACTGTATTAACTATTTGAGTTACATGCCACATGATACTGGGTATCAGGTCCTGCAAGATCAGACTCAAGTAACAGTTTTATTGACATCTAAACCTTGAATGGTTAAAGCGAAAGCTGAAATCCAAAAACAAGAAAAACATTTTAGGGAGTAACCTGAATTCTAAAAGCGATGCACAACACTGATAACAAGTAGAACCAATAAAGCTTGGATAACATTAACACAGGGTACCAACCGAAATTCCATTTTCAAATTCACTGTGTTTTCCCTGAGATTTCCCTGTCCCGCGACAAATTTTCCCTGTGTCACATCCAGCAAGTTGTTCAAATTTAGAAGCCTCTGCATGCAGAAAAAATGTGGACAACCAAACAACAAAAAGTCTAATCCCTAATATCTAGAGGATCAGGAATTTCAGGACCTGGCCAAATGAAATTTGCTGTGTTTTCCCTGTGTTTTGGCAAATTTTGCAAATTGCCTTTGTTTTCCCTGTCAGGGATTTTATTTTGCCAATTTCCATGTTTTCCCTGTGTGGTTGGTATCCTGTTAACAGTTAACAAAATATCAAAGCATAGACAATGGTACAACGTGCCTGGTATAACCATGCAGTGGGCAGAAGGGGCAGTTAGTCCTGCTGCTGCTGCTGTAAGGGACAGAGAGGTACAGGAAATGAGGGAGAGTGGGACAATCTACCTGGTGTGATATGGGAAACAGGAACTTTGTTTGTTTGTTGAGGTAGTTTAACATCTGGTCAACCACAAAAAGCTCTTTCCAGACTGCTCAAGATAATGCTTTTCAGCTTACAGGTGATTATATCTATGATATGATTTAGAGGAAACCCGCCGCCGGGTGCGATGCCCTACTCGTTTTGAAGTGTGGCAAGCGGTCTTTCATGTGCAATGTCCCATAGAAAGGACACAACACACCTGGAGTTTTCAGGTACTTAGTCTTACAGTTAGGGGCCTTCCATAAAGTATGTACGCAAATTTTCAAAAATTTCAGACCGCCCCACCGCCCCTTGGGTCAAAGTACGCATTGGATTTATACAGGCACGTACGCAAATTTTCAAAAATTCCAGACCCCCCCTCCCCCCCTTGGTGCGTACATACTTTATGGAAAGCCCCTTATAAGGGGGGGCAGTGCCATGCACCAAGCACACAACAGGCTTTTACAAAGATACAGGAGGTATTAAAAGGACCCATAGCCTTCGGTACAGAAATAGTCAATGCCAATTACCAGGACTCAACACAGACCAAATTAAACATGAATCATTGCGGCAATGAACAGTGAAAGATAACATTTAACTGAACAGAAAGACAGCTGCGTTGAAGCTCAATTTACCGTCTATTGATATGAATCTAATAGATCATTCTTCTTTAAAATGAATCGATTCGTTCATTCAAATTATATCTGTGCTAGATATCATAGGGACCTTCTGCTATACACTGTATAAATTTTGTTGACGTTTTTCATAAAGGTAAGGGGTAGAACAGAATTGAGAACCTTGTTGGGAATATGTCTGGCAAAATAATATAAGTTTTAGGTCCAGCAAATATGTATTTGGATGACAGAAACGGAAGAAAATGGAATTCCCTGGAATAAGTTAAAGGAGAGAGAGAGGGCCAATGCTGCATGTGGATGTCACGAGGGGAAAGAAGAGGGTGAAAAAAAAGTAGTCTGTGAGTATAAGCTCCTAACACAGTGTGTCATTTGTACCTCTACAACACGTTTTCTAGACTTGTTAAGTTGCGATGTTCTAACAGGTCAGTGAAACAGTTTTTTCAACATAGAAAATCAGAGTGACCACACAAAATTAATGTTGTGCCTAAGTCCATGTGTTTGAAATGAGTTTTTCTAGAGTACATTTTTCGCTATCATTTTCACTTTAAAATTATGTATTTGCTTTGATTTGAAAAACAAGCAAAGGGAAAAGGTGAAGACAGTTATGTAAAATTTCAAGAGATCTGGAAAGTAATTCCATAAATACCGATTTTCTGAATCTATGAAGAAATTTATGAATTGGAAAATCGTTTTCTATAAGTTTTCCCTGTTCTTCGTCCCCTTCTTCCCTGTGCATTGGTCTCACTGATTATTCTGTCTTTAAAAAAGCAGTTTAGTACCGACCCCTACAGTTAGTGCGAGCGTAAGCATGCAGTAGCGTTTGGCACATTAATAATGTGTCTCCCACCTGATGTAAGGCGGCGGCTCGTTCACCGCGTACTCCGGGTACATCCTGAAAGGGCACCGCACACCGAGTTAGTCAGGGTGGAAACATTCATGATTAGGGGCCTTCCATTAAGTATGCACACAACAAAGGGGGGGGGGGTCTTAGATTTTTTAAATGTGTGTATGTTTTAGTACATATCCAACACGTATTTTTGTCTAAGGGGGGAGTAGTGGTGTCTGAGATTTTTAAAAATGTGCGTATGTACTGATGGAAGGCCCCTTAAATGCCCATACCCACTAGGCCGGTTTGAACCCCCTCAATTATATTTTATGAGTAGCCTTTATTACACTGTATTGAAATTGTCTGATCTGTATTGTTGAGCCGTCTCATTGAAAATCGCCTAGTGGGTATGCTGCTTGGGGAAGAAGAAATCCCCAAAGTCTTGGTGATGTAAATCATTAATGCATAGATGAACTTTAAGTCTTAAATCAAATGAAATCTCTAATCAAACCACAAACAAATATATAATCTTAAAACAAAACAAACAAAATCCTATTACATCAGCAACTTAAATGCACAGAAGCATTGTAACAATGTATATATAACTACAGCTCTTGACAGTAGAGGAAGAAAATGAACAAAGGTGAGTTCTAAACATTTGCTACAAATGATACTTTCCTCTAGGCCTGACTTTGCATAGAACCGTTTACTGAGGTATATTGCCTAACTACCAGTCTATCAATTCCATGAAAGACCTTGCTTCCAGTACCAATCATTGCAGGATGTTTAACCACTGACAGTGAGTAGCGCTCTGCTGAGTGCTGCACCTTAGATATGTTTACATACGCTGCCTAATGCTGCCCTTATAGACTCTTCACCCTAGCACGAAGAGTAACACTCTCAGCCCTGAGTTTTAGTTTTACGTAAGAACGGCTGAGCTAAAATGTGGACTGATCATCCGCGTCAGTACAAAAATACAAAAAGAGAGTTGCGTATGCCTACCTCCTGGTTAGCGGGCTCTGGTAGGGCCCGTCGTTGTAGAAGCCCTCGGCCGACGGCACGTAACCTGAAAACAGAGGAGTGTAAGGGTTAGCATAGACAGATTAACATGATGACACAAGTAGTAAAAACGAAGATCGAGTTCAACTCGTGGCGCGAAAATGCGCACATTAGGCGCTTGTGCATTTTCGCGCCAACGAGTTGAACTCAATCTTCGTTTTTTCTAGCTCACGAACTAGTGGTCTAGGCTCATGATTTCTTCAATTTCATCAGTTAACAGAGTTTCAGGTTTGCCAGCCAATCAAAATGCTGTATTACAGGGCAAAATAGGGTTGGACATTATTGCCTGGGCTGACAGGCTTTAACATTGGTTCCTATGGGGAAAAGGCAAATATATAAAGCTGTAGTTTACCAATTGTAAGAACAATTTGTCAACCAAATTGCTTTGGTTAATTTTGTATTATGCAACTGTCTTCATGGAATAAGCACAGACACAATTTTGAAAATATTTTATGGTAAACGTTAATGTTGGTATTCTGGGATGGGCTTATTGTCCTGGGGATTCAAGTTCTGGTCGTGAACATATCATAGATTTTAGCAATACGAGCAATTACCATAAATAATGACTGGTCACACTTCTCTGTTATATAATATATGGGCAAGTGGTTAGAAATATTGGTCAAATTCCAGGTACATTTTTCTAAATAACTCTGGAACTAAAAAGATATCAAGAAGCGGGAAAAACCAGTGTATTTCTCTCTGAGCTCTATTGAACTATTGTTAATGTTTGTTTTAATACTGCGCGATGAATATATAACTAAGTATCCATGAGTCGTTTGTCCAGAATTCCTGAGTCAATCAGACTGCGTTTAAAGTTAGCTCATTCACTTCCCAATAGTTCAAAAGAAATGAACGATGAGGGAGCTCTTAATATGAAAGGGTTTTTATTCAGTAAACATCTCATCCCGAGTCAAAGCCACTGTGTATAAGTCTCCATCAGTCCACCTCCCATCTCCTATCAGCAATCAACCACATTTAGAATACAAGTTGTTCCAGCACATTCTAGACCGCTCTAGTGCTTAGCCCTATCACAATCCTATGCCCGAGGTAGTTGGTATAGGTAAACTCCAGTCTGCTACGCGGGAGCCGATGTACTTACTCCAAGTAGCTCCTTTGCTAAACTCACTCAGCTGACATTCTCACTAAACTGCTTGCTCCTCACTTTGCAACGCCTTTTATACTGGTTAACAGGTGGCGCTAGGAGCGTAAGATATTTCTTTCTAGAAGTAGACTTGACATAGACTTGCTAAGCCTGATCCTTGTTAGATTATACAACATGATGATATATTAAAAGTGCTAAGCTATTAGTACATTCGACGGCGGTTAGGTGTTTGAGTTTAAGGAGGTGGACGACATAGCTCAAACCAAATGAAGATTTTCAATCAAATGTGATAAAGTTTCCAATTTTTTGATGATTGGATATATTTGTTATTATTACTTTTCATATGGAGAAACCATTGTGGGTGGCCTTGACTCTCGTGGTACATTCAGCACAGTGTCAATATAATCAGGAGTTCTTTTGTTCACTTAGAAGTATAAGCAAAGATACATTCATATGATCGGTTTTGTTTTAGTACATAGTACATTTTGCTGGTAGTCTCATGCTGAGACTCAAGATCAGTGAAACCATTCATAAAGTTTCAAGGTAAGTTCATAAAAGAAATTATTTATCGAGTAGGCTTCCACACCTTGAAGCTCAAGGTTAGCGGAACCCGTTCATAAAGTGACAAGGTAAGTGTTGAGGAATGATAACATGATCATTTGTATGATAAGTAAATGGTGACATAATCATGATGACAAAAAGACAAAGTCAGTTTTAGAGGATGAAGAAATATGATTATCAGCCTAGATTGAGGCTTAAGAATTGCGACACCCGTGCATAAGGTGATAAAGTGAATTTAGAGTTGTTAGCCCATAGTGAGGCTTAAGAATTGTGACACCCGTGCATAAGGTGACCAGGTAAGTTTTAAGGATGGTCAGCCATAATGGGGCTTAAGAATTACGACACCCGTGCATAAGGTGACAAAGTTAGTTTTTGACTTAGTACATACATGTACAGATTTTGATATCTATGATTTGTAACACAAGTCAACAGAACTCAACATATATACAGTGTAAAGTTGTCTTAACCTTCTAAGAGTAACAAGTACACATCAAATCCAATTTCAGAACAAGTTAACACAACATAAGTCAATACAGAGAATTCGGACATTTTGAACGAACGAATTTTCATTATACAATGCGTGTCAAATTTCAATCAAACTTCAACCAGAACAACATTATTTACAATAAATACAAGGTCCCTGCATCTGATCTAGCAACATTAAGCAGTTGGGTCCAGAAAATATCACCATTCCCGTCGCGCGCCCACCAGTCATGCTTAGTACATGTGTACTTAGCGAGGCGCTTGACTGGAGTTCCCCTCCAGGGTTTGACCTCGATTTGATTCCTCCAGGCGCGAAGCGCCCGGATGGCAAATTTCTGTTTCGAACAAATTTGCAAGTTTGATGGTTCGACCTGATATTTTGGGCCGATCTGAATTAATTCTGTCGCTTGATTATGTTGGCTGGGGACCTAAGCTTTAGTTTAGCACAGATTTTGTAAGAAATTATACGATGGTTTGATCATGCTAGCCGATTTCAAAATTTGGATCTTTTGGATCAAAAAAGGGGTTTCCCAAATTAGCCTCGTTTTGACGTCATTTTAATCAGTGCCAACAGTTATTTTAGCGTGGACAGACGCGTTTCACCTTTGGTCCTGTCACTTTACTTTTCTTAGCTTTCACCCGCCATTATGGTTAAACTCGTCGTGTTCGGGGACGAGAGGGTCGCCGGCCTTACTGATTTTCTGGCAGTGATAGAAGCAGAAGGGGCAGAGGCAGAAGTTGTCAGTACTTCAGAGGCCACCACCGCCGACCTCGGACGCCAGGCTTTCGCCCACCACACGGTATGGCCGAAGGACGTGTTGATCATCGTCCCTTCGGTCTACGACCTCTTTACGTGGGACGAGGAGTTGGAATTGTGGCTTCCCCGTTTTTCCAAGATCGATACGGCGGTGGCTCACTACGTGGAAGTGCTCAACGAGATCGCCACCAACTTTCTGTGTCACCCGGCTGCTTGCCAGTTTACTTTCGCTCAGCTGACCGGCCTCAACTGCTCGGAGTGGGAACGGCTCTGCGACGACTCGGCCATTCAGCGTTGGGTAAACAAGGCCGTTCCAAGAATCAACGTGGAGCTGGGCGCCATCAACGCCTGGAACCGGACCCCCAGCGTCAACCTGGCCCGTTTTACTCACGTCACCCGGAGGACCACGGACGGCGTGATCTCCGTTCACGACTACCGGGAGTACACCGAGGGATTTCTCCCAAGTCCCCGGCAGCTGCGCCGATGGGCCCGGTGCGTGGCTGACCTGGCGCGGTGTTACCCGGTCCAGTAGCCAGCTTCATAAATTTCTTTTGTACATAATGATTTCTTAATTCTAGTGATTCTTAACCTAAGTGATTCCCGGATCCAATTCCCGGCCTGTGATTAGGACACTTAATTTCCGGGTTGGTTCCGCCAAGTGATTCTGTCAGTCCAATTCCCGGCCAGTGATTAGTACACTTAAGTTTATATATTCAAGAGGAGCAGCCAGACATTCTGCCGGAGCTCCAGATAACAGGATTGTTCCCATGGGAGTAGCGGAGTAGCGGATTCAACAGACTGTTTTCTTCCACGCCCGTTGTTGAGTGCCGCCCCCTTCGTCTCCACGCCTGCTGTTGGAGCGCCTTCCTCGTCGAGACGGTCCAGCGCCCCGACCTCTCCGAGCCCGGGTAAGTTCGGCCTTCTTTCCACAGTTCTCGGCATGTTAGGTAGGCTACTAACCGTGGTATTTTAAGGGGATTGTTGGCCAAAACTCTTCCTAGTGGTTTTCGGTTCGCCTTCACGTGGTTGTATTCCGGAAGCTGATGTCACTCCCGGAACTAGAAACTGTGTTTCGCTGGTGATTTTTGTAACGGGTAGCACGGGCGGCCACCTGGTGTTTACTTTTGGATCCAAGATGGTGGAAGCGGGCCGAAAACTAGGATCTTGTGTACTAAACTCATTATTTTTTCCAGGTCCTGTGGTAATTGATGATATTATGAACAGCATAAGGTGATAGTGTTGGGCACTGATAGACGTCGGGCTATATGATTTTAGTGGGAGGGATTGTTTAGGCGAACATGATCAAACATTTTACCTCGCGCGTGGTTGGGCGATAATAGAAGGTTTTACTGACTAGAGGTTTGTTGACATTACCGATTTAAGTAGGCTTTTTGGAGTGTGGGTGATTTGTACCGTATGGGTATTATGGTATTATTTGATACTATTAACTGTTGGGGACTGACACTGCACATGTGGATTCAGGTATGGGTGACCAGGGATTCCGGTCTGAGTTGTACAACACTAGATTTGCTGTAACAGAATTCTTTGTTTAGTCATTCTCCGTACAGGACATTAGTGTAAATGTCTACATTGGAAACAATTCACATGGAGGTGCCCTAAGGGAATAAGCGCTTCGTAGGGTGTTCACCCTGGTAAGTTTAGAGTAATTGTAGGTGACCAAGTACTTTGGTCCAGATTGCCCAGTATTAGATTGGCTGTGACAGAATTCTTTGATGAGTTGTCCCCCTTACAGGGTAGTGGGAATGTTGACGTGTCGGCCACGTGAGGCGACACCACAGGTGGAGTCGTCCAACGAGCTGTTGGCGACTCCAAGGTAAGTTTGAGAGGGAGTGGCAAGAGCCACCAATACCCATCCCGTGTTGAGTCTAACGACAAGACTGCATCAGTGTTATGGTGTTAGAATAAGTTTTATAGTGAGTATTATTGTGCAGGGTCGTCCAGATGAGGAGACAATACTACTGCGAGGAAACCAAAATCCGCAGCAAAGATTACCAAACACCTCAAACAGCGATATATCTGCGAGTTATGTGGGAACGGTTACACACATCGTTCTGGGCTCAGTTGCCATGAAAATGTGCATTTTCAGGATCTCACGAGTGTCCGAAATGTGACGCGAAACTCACACGTTTGGACTCTCTTACAGACCACATGAGGAGATAAGAATAATGATAGAAACTGGGTCTATTGTGGTTTACTTAAGAGACTACTTTGGTTTTCTAAGAGTCAATATTCTTGACAACACATTTTATGTACATTGTCATAGAATAATTTACCAATACACTCCAAGGGTTTATATGAAAACAAGTTAACAACCCCCCAAGGGTGACAACTGTTCTAACATATCTGACTTCATTTTTGTGAAGTACTACTTCAACCAGAGTTTGTTCTCATTGAGTGGTTAACGTCGGATAGTGTGCCCAACACCAACTGATCCGGCATCGTCTTTGGATGCCACTGATGTCAGTAAAACCCAATAGTAGCCTACCAGAGCACCCAAGAGAACTGCTCCTACAAGATTCGACCGGTGACGTCACACATCTTGGTCTTCAATGATTTATATTAAGACAAAATCCCTTCCCCCCTTGTTAGTTACTGGTGGTAGCTCGGCGTTCAACCCCTATGTTCAATCTGGGGTTTGAAGACCGAGTTCCACTTTATACTGGGTAGTGGCGCCCTCTTAACGAGATAAACAGGTGCGCCCCTAACACCAAACGGTTCACTGAATAGATATTATACCTATGTTAACAGTAACACCTTACTGTCTACCCTATACTTTACCTCACATGGGGAAAGCCAACATGACAAACGGTGGGATAGCGTTTCATTCCGTAAAAGTATAAATGTCATTAAAGGACATTAAGTATTTACTGTACAAAGGAAGGCGAGATTATTCGTTACTTGGAAAGTTATCACTAGAGGGTCGGGTCTCAGATTCAAATCCATTTCTGATCCGACTTCCGATCCTCATTAGTTACACGTGGGTTGTCGGCACCCCCCATCCGTGGGTACAAGAATGGACAGTACCGAGTTTCCCATTGTTATAATTGGGAGCAAACTGCATACTTCTTTTAATATGCAGTCTACCCCCCTTTAAATTATAGAGACATATAAATGCATCTCTTTCAGATCATCACTTCCAGACAGCACCTAGTCCGGGCTTTTGCTGGAGTATAGTATCAGGTTAAACGACTTGCTAAGCCTGATCCTTGTTAGATTATACACCATGATGATATATTAAAAGTGCTAAGCTATTAGTACACTATTTTCAGAAAAGAGAAGAAACATACTGGATAATAATATATTTTTCTGTGGTAGTGCCTACTCTTAATTATGAAGAAGGCCCTAACAGGTTGAAACATGTCAATTCTACATGTCACATTAAAGTTTTATTAGTCTGAAATCAACTATATTGAGTTAGGTGTGTCTACAACTTAACTCTGTACTACAAAGTATCATTTGTTGTAATTTTTTAGAAATTTAGCACCAATTGTGATAACCTTCAGATCTAGAAAACCCCGCAAAATTACAATAGAACTCTGAAAGATTCTTGAACGCAACATATGCCACCTCTGACTTGGAGCATAAACATACTTTAAATCCTTAAACAATTTTCTATATATTAGATATATCTTTTCTAAAAATCTAATGTTATCGTGATATTGGTTAAAATATTACCAAATCACAGACATCATGAGATCATATCAATAGATTATTCAGTATTCCTGTCATGATATTGCTGGTAAATTTTCGCTACGAAATAGTGAGCCTCGTCGGGTACAATTTCATCATGTAAAACAGATTGAGAAGGCATCAAATTTGATCATTACATAGGGCTAACATTGAAATAAGATCACATTTTGACATGTGTTTACCTATCCCTAACACTTTCAATATCTACAACACTGCTATTTCTAATAACCTCATCCCACAAGAAAATATCCCTAACCCTCAAGAAATCTTAAGTAACAGTTTGACTCTGATGACTATGATAGTTTTGAATCTATCAGTGAAGAAACGAAGGGTATTGAGTTGACAACCTTTTCTGTTTCTTCCTCTCAATCTAGCAATCAGTGCTCTTCCTCAACAACTCAACAATTGAAATTTAAAAAAGATAAAAAGATGTTTGTTAAAAATACTAATCAGAAAATAAGGACTGTTTTTGCAAAGTTATCTGAAGTACATACCAATTAACTTGTAACTACTAAAATAGAGATGCTTAAATTATATACTCCGACTGTACTTGTCCTGATTATGTTGTTTTACCCTGATTGTTTAAACGTGTATGTTTCTTACTTAATGATCAGCAAGGAAAGAAAAGTTAGCCGACTTTTCAAAAAATAAAAATGCTAGAGCATTAGGTAAGGAGGAGTTTGCATCGCATATATATGATTGTGAGCTCACATCATAAGTTATCACAAATTCAACACACAACTAATGAGATAAGATTATCACAAAATTTATTTGATATTTCGAATCTGAAATGAAGTTACTATTAATGCTTGCATCATAAGTTGAATGCGCATGTATTATACATAAACAGTTCTAGCTCTGTTCTATCTTCTGAAATATAATAAAAGTGCTAAGCAATTAGTACATCCGTCAGTGATCAGGCATTTGAAATAGAAGAGGTGAACGATAGGATTTCAAACCATAGCATTATATTTTTATTTTTCATTACACAGGAAACGATTTAAATGTCTTATTTAGCGATTCTGACTTGTTCCTACCTAACGCAACACGCGCAAAATGTCATGGTCTCCTTCTCGTGGAGAAAACTTGAACCTTTTACAAAATATAGTATACCTCCCTTTCCCACAATGCTATACACGATCCAATGTCAACTTTGAAATTTTAAGCACTTTCTGAAACATTTACTTTTTCTTCAAATTTATTCATTTTATACACAAACTAATTTTCATTGTCTAAAAGGACTCTTTAATATCTGATTAAATTTGAATGAAAATTCACATCCCAGAAACTTTAGCTAGCTCACTAAAACTAGCAGCAAGAATGATCTGAAATGTTAGATAAAGCTTCTCCTCTAGAAATATTTTTAACATATTCAAGCGTTTTTGGGCTTAATACTGCTCTAACCCGGTGCTGCTGTTTTCATTGATTGACCTAAGAAATGATGTTTTCCTCAGGTGAAACAGTAGCTGTAGAAGAAAGAGCACAAAATGACCTTTAGTCATTTACTTAAAACTAGAAGCATGAATCATATTCTCATCCGCACCCAGTGCAGAGCTAACAAAATAGTTCTTCTAAACCACAAGATAAAAATTCTATCAGCCTTGTATGTCTATTCGATTACTATATAATTCAAGCCTAAAATAGTTGTTAGAAGTTTAGCGGTTTAGTTCCCAAGCTAGGTATCAGGTGAAGTCTGAGACTGCTCACAAGTATTGGAAATATAACTTCTTTTATCAATAAATTACTTTGTAACTAGCTTAAATAATCATCATGTTTCGACCCGTTAGGACCTTCATCAGGATTACAAATGCTAATGCAGTTACTTCTGAAGTAAGGAATTCACATGTTAAATATGGTATGATTTACGTGTAGAAAATAACAGATGGATTTTTCATTAACAGTATAATTCAGTCTAGGCTTTGTTTATAAATGATAACTATATCTGTTCTTGGAATCTTCAAATAAACTATATCAAATTACTTTGAAAAGTTCAACGTATGCTAAATGACAGGGTGACCAAGGCTAAAAGAGCCTCATCTGCAATTAAGCAAGCAATAAGTACCACCACAAATGTCTCAACACAACTATCCACATCGCTATTTGATAAGCAGATAGAACCTAATCTACTTTATGCTAGCCCAATATGGGCCAAACCCAAAAGCACATGTACACTGAAACTGAGTTGTATTGAACTTAACCAAACCAGCACTAGAGCTTATACGAACAAATGCCTACAAGTTAAGGTTTTAGAACAGACAGACACTTTAAAGATCGAATACAGACCAAGTCGAGTTTGTATAGATACACAAAATTCTAAACCTCAATCCACCATGTAAAAATGAACTCAAAGACGATGTTATTGAAATACTATGTACATTTGTCAAACATGCATACCAAATTGTACTACGCCAACCTAAATGACATGAATGTATTGCTTACATTAGTCCAATAAACTTACTTACTACTTACTATGGAAAGATGTTAATTATAATCCGTATATTTCCACAATAAAATCTAGGCTACATTAGTCCGTTGAAAATCTGCATGTAAAAACGTTTTTGTGTAATACAATTACTAAGATAAAGTTAAAAGTTAAGATCTAGTTAAAAAATAACATCCGCTCGTGGAGAAGAGTCGTTCCTTTTTAAGGTAAATTACTAATGAGGTATTGGAACAAGATTAGCTCCCAAAAGAAACAGCCTTGCCCAGGCAGTATTTTGTCCAAGCCATCAGCGATGTAGTTAATTTCCCGTTGGGGTTGGTGGGTGGATTAGTGGTTTCGCTGTTGGCCTGTTGGCGAGCCGTGGCAACTGCAGGTGAGTCGGTACAGTAGAATCAACCACTGGTGGATGAGCGGATTCGGTGCTAGTGTCAGTTTCATCCTCGCTGTCTCCGGTGCTGGATTGATCGGTTCACTAGTCGGTTGTTCCTGCGTCATTGTGGTTGATGGTTGGTTAGCAGTTTGAGTGTTCTCCACAAGAACGATCCAATGTTAGGCAGGGGGGTTAGTTTCCGCGGTCTGAAAGGTAAAGTGGCGACAGCTGTTATGAACACAGTAATTGATGGACAACATGGGGACCTGGTTGTATGTCATTTGCAGCTTAGGCTATCCCCCTCTCCACTCTCTACTGTCCCATGCCTACTTGCGCCCTTCACAACGGTTGTTAGGGACGCCACTCTCCACAAACATTCACTTGGCGGACGATACCCGCACCGTACGAACGCTTAGCCACCCACCCACCCCCAACATCATGACTTTATTATCTTTGTTTATTTACAGTAATTATTTTCTTCTACTATTACATTTACAAACTTCATTCATCCCTAAGTATGGGTTATTTACTATTCTCATAAACCCCTTTGTGTTTCGTTGGGGTTAATCCTAAAAGTATTAAAATTCAAACAATTTTCCCAAGCCGCCGTTACATCTTGTTTCTTCATACCGTAAGGATAGCTAGTGGACTGCTAATGATAAAAGAAATTAAGCATTTTAGCACTTACTAATTTTCCAAGCAACAAGAATGTGGACATACTGCATATAGTAATTTTACACTGTTTAAAATTTATAAGTCAGGGATGTTGTTTCATATTTTACGCAGAGACCTCTAAACAACTTTGAAGAATATTTGCTCATAACATGTTTCATAACATTTTAAAATCATTTCAGATTTTGAATATGATGTTTCAGATTTTTTCATTAATCTGATTCGTAACCTTCATAAAAGACAGTTTCCTTATCATAATAATTATACTAACCAACGCTTTGCTGTGCTTCTTCCCCTTCCGCACGAGTTTGTTTTTTGAACTGAAGCGCCATTTCGTTGATTGCTAATTAGGAAAAGAAATTGAGAATTAGTAGTATTATTCCATGCTTACTTTGCTAGCACAAGAGACAGGTTGAAGAACATTGTCTCTAAGGGTAGTAAAGTTTTTCTATACTATGGGTTTTAATTTAAACTTACATTATGATTTAATTTAAACTTACATTATGATTTAAGTGAGCATACTGAACTGTCTCTAGCTGTTCTTCTGCGCTTTTATTTGCAAATTTATTTTATCAATGTAGCAATCATGATGACACTTACTCTCAGCAATTCTTTCCTGATTCTTTGCCAATACCTCTAGCGCTTGCGTCATTCTTTCGGACATGTCGCGGTGGTGATTCATGCCTTCGCTTAAACTTTTTGTTAGAGTGGCTAGGTTTTCACCAAATTTGGAACAACATCCACATTTCAATAGCCTAACAGGAGTGGTTTGAGCTGTAAAGAGATTAATATAATTATTTCTTAAAATCACAATATATCTTTAACATTCAGTCAGGAGAAATTTGGGCAGATAACTAAGTTTTGATCTAAAACATTCAGTTAGGAAAAATTTAGTAACAAACAAATTTCCTTCAATTTAGTTTAAAAAATGTTTCAGATATTTAAAGATTTCTAAATTATCTTACTGATTTTAATAATAAGTACCTTTTCTTTTGGTCTTCATCTTTGTGAAGGCAGTCTCACTGTGCTCCTCTTCATCAGTCTTTGTCTGCCATGATGGGCGATACAATCCAAAAACTCGGGCTCGTTCTGTGCTTTGACTTGGTGAGACTACAAGAGGAAGTTATATCTTTTAGAAAAATATGCCTGAAGAGCAATTCATTACAGCAAAGTTTAAGATACTGATCTAATATATATCTTCTCGCATTACATGTTAAGTCTTTTCATGTTAAGTCATGCATTTCAGGATAGAAATTTGAGAAAAATAAAACTTTATGTATTTACAGTCACCATTTTAAAGAAACTGCATATACCAAGGTCTATCGTTACAAAGGTTTGATACCTTACAGGTTTTATTTAGAGAAACATCACCATTTCTAGTTCATACTCTCTATTTAAGTGCTTTCAGGGAAATCATAATTTAGTTAGGTGAGAGTGCTCCCTTATCTTTGATCCTGGATTCTTATTTCAAACCGATACTTACCATGTGAAAAATTAGATGATTCAGAGTTCTAAAACTTTATTTATTTACAGTCACGATTTTTAAGAAACTGCATATACCAAAGTCTATCGTTAGAAAGTTTTGATACCTTAAAGGTTTTATTTTGAGAAACATAACCATTTCTAGTTCATACTATTTTAGTGTTTTTAGGGAAATCAAGGATGTTGCCATGTCGAATTTAAGAAATGGACATGTCATGCTGTCGAATTTAAGAAATATCCAGGTCCCATGTCACTATCTTTCAAAAATCCCAAGTCGCATGTAACAAGGTCTCAAAAACGGCCATGTCGAATTTAGGGGTCTAGGGCCCTATTCTTTGTATATATAATATTGTTTCATATTTCAAACTGTTACTTACCATGTGAAAAATCGGATGATTCAGAGTCCGATGACTGTATAAGCTCACTCTGACTCCCACCACGACTACTTTCCCTTTCTAAGGTCTCTGACTTTGCTGAAAGGAGAGATAAGAACACCCGGTGCTTAATATTTTCAACAAGGTCTAACACACGCTGCTTAATATTTTCAACAAGGTCTAAATTTACACTTTAAGTGGGGTGCGGTGACGGGGCTGTTGACTCTCTGGTGATCAAGACCGCGAATGACTAGGTGAGTGAAAAAATGTTTTCACATTCCCTCCAGTTGCCGCCTTTTTGTATAACCTGGCTGCCCATTGGTCAGTTTTGTTTATGGGTGCCATGCATGGCAGGAACAGCTGCTCTGATTGGTCATTGGGGGTGGCCCTGCTGGCAACAGCAGGCTTACACCTGTGTGTCAGGGGGTGCGCTGAGGCTAGCCACAGCTAAAGGCTGTCTGACTGTCACCACTTTTTGTAAAATGTTGTTGGGAAAAGGGGGTGGAGGAAGGAGGAGTCTTATTAGTGGGCCCGCGGGTATTAATATTAGTAGGGGCAAAGACCAATTTGTTTTATAGGCGGTTTATGCGCGGTTTCGGAAGATTACCTCATCAGTTGTATCTCACCGGAGTCTACTTTTTTTACATCGCCCTACCCCAGTTCTCTGGCCCGTGGATTCCATCAATCCACAGTCCAGAAAGCCTTGTAAGAAAATTACAAAAAATAAATTTACACTTTAAACTCAAAACATCTTATTACATCTCTGAAAGTTTTGAATTTGAGACTCTAAATATATCATCACTTGAGAGATAGCTTATTAATCTAGTACTTTTGTTTAAAATATTTTTGCTCTGAGTGTTATGAAAATGCATTATTAGCTGTTTGAGCTCCACCTGGCCTACTTAAGGCTGATCATTTTCAGAAAATTCCATTAAAATCAGCCTTAAACATTTTAGTATGTCTGGGCTGACAGCTTAAAAAGTTAATTTCGAGCCCTGTTAATGTTTTACTGAGTAATGTTGTTTTTTGAATTCCTACCATCTTCGCTTTGTTTATACCGTTTGTAATGAGGAGAGTCATCGCCTTCAGTAGCATCTTCGTGGCTTCTCTGGAATAAATGATTGTTTTTAGTAGCGACTGAGAATCAAAATTTTACAAACATTAGATCTTTATGGAATTTGTGCTCCCCGAAGAAAAGCATTACTATGATATTTCTACTACCTGAATTGAAATCCTATCATATTTTACATAAGTAACAACATTTTCAACTCGAAATATGAATTGAGTATGCAGGCCCGTACCCAGGGGGTGGCGGGGGTGGCGGGCCACCCTCCCACAGAAGAAATCTTTCCAAAAGTTCCACCTTTGCTTGCAAAATTTAATGTAAAAATCAGTAAATAAATATAAAAAAGTGGGAAAATATTGAAAAGTTTCACTTTTTACTGCTCGCCACACCCTCTTCAAGCTCAAATTATTGAAAATGTTTGACCACCCCCAACCCCCTGCCCTCACAGAAGAAATCTTTCAAAAGGTTCCACCTTTGCTTGCAAAATTTAATGTAAAAATCCGTAAAAAATAGTAGGAAAATATAGAACTGAGAAGTTCCACTTTTTGCTGCTCGCCACCCCCCTTTTCATATTCAAATTTTTGAAAATTTAGGCAAGAGTTCCACTTGTGGAACTTCGCCACCCCCACAGCAGACCCTGGGCACGGGTCTGGTATGTATGAGCGTTTAGACAGTATTCCAGTTCACATCTTTGTTCACAATCTCTATTAATTCAGCCAATGTTTGATAAAAAATCTAAAGATCAGGAGTAGTCCTATGGTGTCTGGAACCCTCTTGTTTTTATGTTGAACCCTTTTACACTTGTAAAGCTACCAACAGTCTCAATGTGGTTAGGACACTCCCAATCTTTAACCTGTCCCATCTGTTCTGATTACAGCGAGAAATGTTCTAATAGATACAAGTCAACCTTGAGGACTGAAATGATCATTCTAGGCTAGGATTACATTTTTATCATTTTCTATCATTTTTTCTTTACAAAATTATAATAGTCATTGCCTTTTTGGTGAAAATAAATGCAGCAAATGTGTATCAATTTTGCAATATAAGATAATTGAGAAATAAAGAAATATGTGCGTAAGTTAGGAAAAATAAATGTGTTTTGTATGTAGGCCCGGTTTCTCAAAAGGGCTCAACTTTGATCTAAGGTTCAAATGGGTTTTTCGAAGCAGTTCAAGTACTTAATCTGCAGACTTGAACCTCAAAAGTTGATCTAGCCCAAGGAGATGGTTAAACTCTAGATTAAAAAATTAATTTGATTTACTAAAGAATTTTCACAAAGAATAATGTTATAGACTATGAAATGAAAAGAAATACTAAATTTCAGGCATCAATTCCAGTTAAAGCATATGAAAAAGCTACAAAATTGAACTGCAGTACTTGAACTTTGTAAGGTTAAACTTCAAAATTAGCTCAACTTTGATTTGTTACGAAAAACCAGTCTTCTAAAGTATTGGAAACAATGAGAGGCCCGCCTTAAATTTGCTCGAAACCCTCCTAACATTTTAGGTCTGGTTATGCCTCAGATGCTCATGATTCTTGATCGACACACTCGCGTTGTTTAGTTGCAATCTTTGCTCATTTTTCCCCTCTGTAGTGAAATGCGAGCATTTATGTACAGGTTATTTCCCAACAGCGTCATCATCATTATTTTAGTGCTGTTTCTATCTACACATTTAACAGAAAATAGAGATCATATAAATTTCTATTTTCACTGAATACGCTCTGGGTTCCCTTCTTACAGATATATTTTCAATAAATCTCACCTTTTTTGAGAGTACTTTTGGGTCCATTTCCATCGTTTTACAAATTACAAATTCCTTTTCTGCATCAACGAGAAGAAGCACCGGATACACGTGGAAGACTGATGTCAGCTACTGATGTCGTCATGTCATGTGGTGTAAGATGTAGCCGTATCATTGGTCTCTAACCCGTTAAAACTGGTACAGCAACAATGCGCCAGCCTTACAATGCGTTTATACCCTAGTGTCTTAGAATTGAACTAATTCACTTGGAAGAGTTTATTCATAAACCGGTAGGGCGCTCTTGCGACTTTCATTACTCAAGATTTGTTGACGTAGTACACTTACACAAATTTCACTGAGGAAGCACACAAAGCAAAACAAGCGTGTTCCAAACTAACTTTTTATTTTTTCTCTGCAAAAGTCTTCATTATGTCCTCGGATTTTAACCTGGTTTATTCACTGGAGGATATTGAGAGAGCAGCATCCATGGCAGCATCATTGGCATTCAAGTCTCTTAAACCAAACTCTGATTCGGCACCTTGAACAGAGGTGAGAAAATTTGATAATGGTAATGCCTAATGTGCATACCTCTGAGGGGATAATGCTGCTTCCAGAGATGCTTTTTGAGACGACGGGTCGAAAAATTCACTGTTACTTTACATAGTAGAATATATATGAAACACATCTCCCTCACGGAATAAAACAGGATCAGGTCTTATAATACTACAATTTTATTTTGAAATGAAGTGAGCTTCCATTGTTAAATTATAGGACAAAATATCTTAATTCTCACACTTTTCTTGAGAAATAACAATAAAAATATATTTAATATTTCAATCTTTACCTAAAACTTTCGGTGCTTTGCATGGGTTATTCATGATCTAAAAATATATTCATTTGATTAAAATAATATTTTGTTTATTTCTCGCCAAATCGCAGGAGGGGCAAAGGTTTACACTTTCCCATCGCAGGCGTTAGGAGTAGCGTTATCTAAAGTTACAAAACGACGAAAGGTGAACCAAGCAGCTCAGTCTTACATTCTTGGAAGCACACCAGCCCCCAAAAAACCTCTGCGTATGGGACAGGAGCCTCTAGTTCTATGCTAGTTCTCTGCCTCTCACTCAGAGGGCTGGCTGCTGCAGTCCTCTCAGTGATAGCCATCCAGGATTTCCAATTTTTACTGGAACCCTGAAGCAAACTCTACAGTACCAACCCCTTACCAGTAAAAACTGGTAAAGGGAAAAGTGGAGGGTGGGGTCTCATATTGAGAGTCCCACTGCACACATAGATTTATAAACCATCACACTTTATGTCAGCAACAAAAATTACAACAGAATAAACTGAGCATTTGTATCTGTTTTTCATTTTGAGCCTTAACATCAAAATAAATACATGTATTATGAGTTTTATCCAAATTTATATTTAAATTTTCATATTCTGAATGTGTAGCCTTATCTCCCTCATGGGTAGCCCTGTGGTTAGTGGTGACTGGTGCCAGCTGGTTATCTGATCTGGGGAAAGACACGGGATGGTTGGTCACAGCCTGGGATCATAAAGTTATTCTCTGAGTGAAGATAGAAAAGTGTGGAGATTTATAGTAAATTGTTTATCTCGAGAGCATTTCCAGAACACTTCAAAAATGTAACCAATCCCCTATGTTGTTGCGCAAATTTTTTTTGCGAAAGTCCAATATTTTCACAATTTAAGGCTTAACTAACTTTTCAAGTGATTTTTGATGCCAGGTTTAAGTACCGGGCTAATAGTTTTTCTTTCTTACAAAAGAAAAGAGTATTCAAAAGAATGAGTGTAATGAATTTCAACCCGCTCTTTTATTATAGTTGACTCAACAAAGCTTGGATAAATCCTTACTTCTACACTGATGTTGGTTGGTGAGCAAGTTAAATGCCCATGGAAATGTTTTAGGTTCTTTTACCAGCTTGGACAAGGTGGACAAGCGCTATTTCAAACTTTTTCTTAGAACTTGAAACAGTTTAAATCTATCGTTAAGATTTGTGCTCTTTTGCAAATTTACTAATAGTATGATGTGAATAATAAAAGTAGTCTTTTCAATAAAACTGATAGAAATAAAGGGTTTATGTGTACTAGCATTTGTGAACAGAGCAGCATAATTTGGATAAGATTTTTTGCGAAAGTCATCCAAGTAGTGGAATATTTTTGTAATTTAAGGCTTGCCTAACTTTTCAAGTGATTCTTGATGTTAGGTTTAAGTACCGGGTGATTTTGGTTGGTGAGCAAGTTAAATGCTTATAAGCCTTTTAGGTTCTTTTACCAGCTTGCACAAGGTGATGCTTTTCAGCTCAGTGAGTCTTCTCAGTACAGTCTCATGATGAATTGTTATCCTAGGACATTTCCAAATAAGCATTGTCAAGTGCTATTTCAAACTTTTTCTTATCAAAGAACTTGTAACAGTTTAAATCTATCGTTATGATTTGTGCTCGTTTGCAAATTTACTAATAGAATGATGTGCCTAATAATACCATGAGAAATTATAATGATCATAGTTTATCAAGTAAATTCATCTTGTCTGAAACTTTTAGTCCTAGAGTCAGAATGGTGTGTAAAGTGAGTCATGGTTCCTAACCTGCTCAGTTGGGTGTTGCATGTAAAAATGATTAACTCTGGGGCAGAGTTCCTTTTCACCCAGGCTTTGCACACAGGAGAACCCGCACAACAGTACATTACAAGAACTTTGCATTTTGGCAAATAATCTTGCCATAAACAGGTTAGGGCGACCATGGGGAATGTCACATGAACTGTTTCTCCTAAGAAATTGAACATTCCTTAGGTCGATCATTGAAAACAGTAGCACCAGATTAGAGCTATCTTAAGAACAGAAAGGTCTGAAAATAATAAAATCAGTTTCAGTTAATAAAATCAGAGCTGGCATATCCCCTGCTTGCTGCACCACGAACCTTCACAAAAAGGAATAATGCTCTATTCTTCCCGTTACAGTTGAGGTTTAAGCGCACCAGCCCATGCACGCAGTCTAATGATAAACAAACCAAATCATGTTTACTTCTCAAAGAAAGAAACTCCTTTAAAAATTCAGTTTAGGAGAAAGCAAATTAGATTTGAGGTGATTCTTAATGCTATGTTTAACTAGTTTTTCTTTCTTTCAAAAGAAAAGAGTATTCGACCCGCTCTTTTACTATAGTTGGCTCAACAAAGCTTGGATAAATCCTTACTTCTGTACTGATGACGGGTGGTGAGCAAGTTAAATGCCCATCGAAGCCTTTTAGGTTCTTTTACCAGCTTGCACCACGTGATGCTTTTCAGCTCTGCTCTAATAATCTGCTTGTCTTCTCAGTACAGTCTCATAATAAAATTGTATGAAAAACGTAGTATTTCAAATAAAGCAATGAAAACTGTGCTGAACTTGACAATTCCGAGCAAAATCAGACTAAGCATATCATTTAAATTATCTTCAAGAATAAAACTTCCAAATTATCTCGAATTCGCTTTCATTTTACAAAAACTGAAAACTTTTAGTCTAAAGACAAAGTCCTTTGTGAAGTACGCAAGACGAGCTGATTTATTAGCATCTGCTTTCGAACAGACGACAAAGAGCCTTGAAACTCTGACCATAAACCAGTTCATCTGTTACTTCCGGTCTAAATACCGCAACATCACCACGTTCGGACAAAGTAGTAAACCGATGAAGTGCAGCTGTTGACATCAGGGACGCTCATAATTTAAGGCGGAACTTGAGAGCCTAGGGGGTAACTTGGTCTCAAACCTGTCTGGATGTGTGTCTCAAAAGTGAAAGAAATAGATCCGTTTTCAGCTCTAAGCGAGTGGAATGAGTGAAAAAATTTCGCGCAAATTAGGTGTAAAATTTGTCACTATACTCAAAATAGGTAAGAAATTTTGAGGAAATGTTTGCAATGATATGGAAAACTGCTCTGCAGATTTAATTCTTTGTAGAATTATGTTATATATATATATATATATTAAGAATAAAACCTAATGAGTATTGTATTAATGGATTTCTAAATCCCTTCAATATAAGTATGTTTTACAAAAATAGGATTCTCTCAAAATGACCTAGTTTTCTAGCCCCTCAACACACATAGACATCTGGGCACTGAAGATGGGAAGTTACCTCCCTCGCTTGTGAGTTGCTCTCATCACGTTCCAAGCTCGAGGCGTTCGCTTATTCCAAGAACTGCGCATTTCTTAACACTAGTAGAAGGCCTCTCTTGTTTCAAAATAAACTCACCCATGTCTAATATAGGTATAAGTCTTAAAAACTTCATAAGCGCGATGGAATCTGGGATGATTTGCACTACAAACAATACTATCTATTTCGGTGAAAGAAATAGATAGACGAATCGCTAAATCTACCCAGTCTGAACATAACCTTTCAGATAACTTTAAAAATAAAATCTGAATAGTTTCGTCAGATATGAGCAACACATTTTTATCATGATCCAGTATAAAACTTAAAACAATTTCCTTGAGGTCTTCACGATGTATTTGTGTAAAAGCTGAAAGTAAATCGTTTAAATAATAATCTTTATCAACTCTGCTCCACCATAAATTCAACATATGAAGTATATTTGAGAGTAACAACGAAGCTCTATCTCGAAAAAAACTGGAACTTCGCGCGCGCGGAATTACATGCATAAAGTTTTTTAAAACTGTTTTAGCAAAAATAGCTTATAAATAGTTATATTGCAGAATAACCCATGTTTCAATCTATGCTTATTCAAATACCGCAATATTTGGTAATTTCTCAAAACTTTGTATTTCTCTTAATTATTGGTCATTTTTGACATTTAACATATCATTTTGCTCACACTGATGTAAAAGAATGTTTTCCATAGAAATACCCAACCCTCATTTAATATCTCCACACTTTTCTATCTTCACTCTAGGAATAATTTTATGCTCCACAGGCAGAGACCACATGCTGTGTCAATCACCCCACCCCTGTCCTTCCTCCAGATCAGATAACCAGCTGGTCACCAGACACCACTAACCGCAGGCTAAGGAAAAGCTTGCCCTATTTTGAACTGTTACTCATCACAAGGGTATTTCTAGGCCTGCAGAAGCGCGCCGTAAAACTCCTAACAGAAATTCCCTGAGATAAAAATGGTCTTAGAAAATAAGCAGCAGGAGAAACTCCCCTGAGATAAAGACGGACTTAGAAAATATGCGGCAGGAGAAACTCCCCTGAGATAAAGTTGGACTTAGAAAATGAGCAGCAGGAGAAACTCTTCTGAGATAAACATAAACTTAGAAAATAAAATTTTACTTACAAAATAAGCAAAAGGTAAAATTCCTATAAGGTTAATATTTTCATGAGCCTGGTAATCTCAAATGCATTTCCCCGAACTAAAATAAATAAAGCCTAAAATTAAAAGAACTGAAACTCCATTTTCGCACCATGATACACCCTAGATCTAGAATTTCGCACGGTGACACGGACTGGATCTATAATTTAGCACGATGACATGAACTGGATCTAAATTTTCGCACGATGACACGGAGTGGATCTAGAATTTAGCACGATGACATGAACTTGATCTAGAATTTCGCACGATGACATGAACTTGATCTAAAATTTCGCACGATTACACGTATTGGATCTAGAATTTCGTGCGATGACACGGACTGGATCTAGAATTTCGCACGATGACATGAACTGGATCTTGAATTTCGCACGATGACACGAACTGGATCTTGAATTTCGCACGATGACATGAACTGGATCTCCCCTACTACTACTGACACATGATGACTGCGACTACAACAAAACACCCGTTTTCAAAAATGCAGGTTTTCAAAATGCAAACCCTCGCTGTTGCGGTGGTTTTGCACACATTTTGAACACATTTAACTGATTGATGGATAAATTTCCGCCACTTGCCTCTTGTAAGGGACACAGCTGTTACTCACTGAAAACAGAATATTAAAATAATGATCCCAAAATGTCCCCCTCACACATTTAAAAAACTGGTTGTCAAACCCTCGCTGTTATCGCTAAAGTTGTATTCCCTCGCTTTTCAACCGGGACAGGTCTCGCACAGTGAGAGGTTTATGCGACTGGCGCAGCAAAATCAGAATAAGTTTTATTTTGGTAACGAGATTGTTGCAACCTTCATTAAGAAACGTTCTCTGACATTGTTACATCGGGTTTACACCAAGGTTCACCAATTCTTTGCCTACTCTATTCCGATTATTTCGTTAGTAAAAGCATCGTAAGTTTTTAACCAGCCTTAAAGCAAGCGAGGTCATAACAGTTATTATAATGTATTCACTAAGTTATATGACCGGTTTTGGTAACGGATTTTACGAGGAGTGATAGTGCCCAGTTTATATAGATTTCTTCAAAGGCACAGCTCATAAATGTGACTTTACATTAGTAATACGCAATGATTGGCATTATATCAGATCCAAAACTATTGGTCTAGACCTTGTGAAGGCTCGTAGCTAGTGACAATATTCTGTATTGTGAATCTGCATTTGTAATTTAGAATTCTCCCTACCAGAGATGGCTGATTTACAGTATTTTAAGGACCTGCAGGCTAATTTGGGCTGATTTTGTCGACAAAAAACCCTTAAAAAAAACTATAGAAAATGAACAAATAATTGTTATATATCCATCAAAAACTCAGGAAATATAAAAGTATATGGGTGGTTAATTGAAAAAATAATGATGTCTAGTTTTATTCAATATTAATCTCTAAATAATGGCACAATTCATGAAAATTTCTATACTTAAGCCTTGTGACTTGTCGACATATTACCCAGCATGCATCTTGAGCAAGGCTAACCTGCAGGTAAAATAGAGGAAATTGGCTATCTGTGGTAGGGAGAATTGAGTAGGCGTGACTCTAACTAGGACAGAGTGAGCAGGTAGGAGGCATAGTAAGGAGGTTGATCACTTCTCACTTTTAGGTGAGAAGTTCAAGGAAGCATTGCCTGGGTAGGAGAATCAGTTTAGGTAATTATCAGTTTTTCTCACCCATGTCTCTCCTGAAATGGTCGGTTGACGCCGAGAAACCGTAGGCTGGTTTGTACGGTAATGGCAGGGGAAAAGTTATAGCAAGACTTTCAAGTATTTAGAAATAAATAATAAAGTTTTATCACTGATGAACATGACATGGAGCTCCAGCAGATTGAAGACAAATTTGAAAAAGAAAACAACAAAAACACCAAATAGACCCAATAGATTCCCTCCCTCACTCCCCACATGGTGAGGGTCCACAGTTAGATTGTAGGCTATAGCGTACTCGGGAGTTTCGCACTGGGCGCGGCCATATTGTGTCACATGGTACAAGAGGACACCCCTCATTGGCTTGGAGGTGGCGCTTGACCCCCGAAATCTATGGCGCCAAACAACCATGCATGCGCAGACCTAAACTCCCAACTTCGGTATAGGCTCATTACAGTTAGCCAAACTACGAAAATCTCTGTTTATAGCTTTATTTAAATGTAATAACAGACATTCATATCGTCGTTTATCTATAAAGGAAACCCTTTTGCAAACAGATTTAAATTTTGAAAGAAAATTGAAAAGTTTTTTGTTTTTAGTTTTTGTTTTTTGTTGTCTTTTTTAAGTAAGGCCCGTGAATTGAGCACTTACCCCTCGAGTCCTGGTCTGCCTCGGGTAGCCCGTCCACCATGTGGTTGGGCATGTCCCGGCGGCGCGCGGGACGCCTCATCTGATTGGCCAGGTGTAAATCAACCCTGTCCCGCAGTGCGCAGAGCACGCTCTCGATGACATGTGGCTTGCAGGCGCAGATGGCCTTGACGAGGTCGTCTGAGATCTCTATGTCCATGCGGCACAGCACTTTCCTGGTGGGGAACAAGCAAGAAGGGCATTGGCGATAAAAATTAAAATGTGACATTGACTATAAATCTTTAAAGGTAACAATTTGTCTTACGTCTCACGTTAAACAAAGGGTGTTTTTCTTGCTTTCTTAAAAAAATCATTATAATATCCATGAAGGTTGAGGTAACATTTCTTGGCAACAGATTTATAATTCTAATGCACAAATTAGTCTAGTCTCTGCTGAACTTGATGACGATGAATATGACATGAAATATGAATAAACTAATATACAAACACGTGAAATATCTTACCGGTAATAATAATTTCAACGTCAATCAATGAAATGTGCTAAATTACATCGCACATGGATATATCTTTGTATCTAACTTTCATATAATAGCCAATGCTCTATGTATCTAACTCTCATAGTCAATGACCAAAATTAACTCTTATAATGAAACATGCTTCAAAGACTTACAATCAGGCACAAAGGTGAACAACAAAGGGTTAAATCAACATGCTTGGTGATCCCGGAATCTGAGTGTAACAACAGCCCCACAAGGTGCGCTGGGGTCCTACTCGAGCACACAGGAGGGCGGGTTGACGGGCCATGATTAGCGGGTTGACGGGCCATACTTAGCCAGGTTAGCCTAGGCAGCAGGGCCCAATACAAACAACATACCACACTTGTATGGTGGAGCAGGGCAAATCAAAGGATTAACTCTAATCGCCAATGACTGGAACATTCCACGTACAAACAGTCCCCGTGGTGTAAACCCGGCTACGTGTACACTGACCGCCTCTAATCTGGCCCCGGGAGTGTTGAACCCTTTGGGCACAGGGAAAAGAGAGTTTAACCATTTGGACCAAGGGAGAGGAGAGCTTAACCCTTTGGGCACAGGGAGAGGAGAGCTTAACCCTTTGGGCACAGGGAAAAAGAGAGTTAAACCATTTGGGCCAAGGGAGAGGAGAGCTTAACCCTTTGGGCACAGGGAGAGGAGAGCTTAACCCTTTGGGCCCAGGCAGATGAGAGCTTAACCCTTTGGGCACAGGGAAAAAAAGAGTTTAACCCTTTGGGTCCAGGGAAAAGAGAGCTTAACCCTTTAGGCCTAGGCAGATGTGAGCTTAACCCTTTGGGCACAGGGAAAAGTGAATTTAACCCTTTGGGCCTAGGCAGATGAGAGCTTAACCCTTTGGACACAGGGAAAAGAGAGTTTAACCCTTTGGGCCCAGGCAGATGAGAGCTTAACCCTTTGGGCACAGGGAAAAAAAGAGTTTAACCCTTTGGGTCCAGGGAGAAGAGAGCTTAACCCTTTGGGCCCAGGGAAAAGAGAGTTTAACCCTTTGGGCCCAGGCAGATGAGAGCTTAACTCTTTGGGCACAGGGAAAAGAGAGTTTAACCCTTTGGGCCTAGGCAGATGAGAGCTTATTCCTTTGGGCCTAGCCGTACCTGTTGAGGTGGTACCAGTTGTCAGCCTTCAGGCGGTTACTGCTCGTCGGTGTGTAGTTGTGCAGGTCGATAAGGCGTGGCAAGAAGTACTTAATCAACTCGGCTGTGAGGACTGAGAACAACATGCACCACTAAGACAACATTAAGAGACATGCAGGCGGTGAACAACTTAAAGTGACTACGGTGAACACGGGTGGCTGGGATGGTGGCAGGCTTGGGACCCTCAGCTTTTGAGGATTGGTTTTTAGGTGTTATATGAAGTCCAGAGTTCGCATATTATGGAAGCTAAAAATATTTTTTTTAAATATGGATAATCACAGCATATGACTTTTGATTTATTTCATAAAGACTGATTACACAAGACAAAAATAAAAACATTTTAAAAACATACACATTAGTATAGAATTTTGTGAGAGTATGATTGGTATGTATCAACTTCTGCAAAAATTTCATTATAAGGATAGATAACACCTCTCAGCGGCCAATGCGCATCACTCCCTTTCTTTTGAAATTAGTTCTTTATTATTCATGGCATTATAATATACCATATATATTTGGAAAGCCAATGCAGAAAATTATCTAATGATATAAATTATATTAAAATGTGAAAATCTGTACCTCTGTGGGTAAACCAGGAAGTGAAAAAGTTCATTTTTCACTTTTATTTTTTGAGCACGAATATCTCAGTAACCACTCAATATAAATGCATGAAATTTCTTGTGCATGTAAATAACATTCATATGCAGGGAAGCGTGTCTCAGAATTTTGATTTAGGTCTTATTTTTTATTTTATTAAATGTAGAAAAAAAATATGACAAAAATGACAAAAATCTTCCCGTTTTTTGTCATAAAATGAAAACTAGGCCTTAAATAAAAATTCTGAGACACGCTTTCCTCTGAATGACCATTAGGGACATGTCCAAAAAATTTCATTACAATCCATACAGTGGTTACCGAGATATCCATGTGCAAAAAATAAAAGTGAAAAAAATAGTTTTGTGCAGATTATTCCTTAAAATTTAGAATTTTGATAACAAAATGTGTTCCAAAAGATAGAGAAAAATCTGCCCTTTCATATGATATTAAGTATGTTGTTTTAGCCTTCCTGGTTGCTGAAAGATTTTCATTTTCGCAAATGAAGCCACTCTGAGGTGTTGTCTATCCTTAATGTCAACCATGGACTTTTAAAGAACTTCTGAGATTCAAACAGAGATATGCAGTATCTTTAAGAATATTATGTCTCGAATAAAATATGAATAACTTTGATTCTCGGTTGTCCAGCAAAACATTGACTGTCATACAGTTTACTGTTACAATTTGTATTATGTATTATCATGAGTCTTGAATAATGAAGCAGCCTGAATCAATTAATAAACACCACAACAGAACACATACAGACCCCACTGCCCTAACGACCACAGCTTTCTCTGGTCGATAGCACACTGATTCGGCGGTCAATCACCACAAAGCCGACACTGACACAGACTGCTGGCCACCTTTCCCCCCAGCCACCCCGCGCACCAAACATGCGGTAAAAAGGGTCTCTAAAGGCCTACAAGTACAATGGTACATACTGTTCTTTCACAAAACAGGATGCAGTGGGCGGTGTATGGGGAGACGCAATGAATGGTCGGGGATCAACTGACCAGGGCCCATATCTTCGTAACTAATTTGGCTGATCAGGAAAAATTTGATCAGGGTCCCATGATCAGTGATTTTGCCTTTTACCAAAATTTATTGTATCATTGCAAAATAGTGTAAAAGAGGAATTACTAGTTGTAAAATTTATTCATGATAGACAGAATTTCTGATCAAATTTTCCCTGATCAGCCAAATTAGTTACGAAGATATGGGCCTTGAGGTGACGGGCACCAGGCACTTAGACAAAGACATTCATTTTTATAATATACAAATATGTCAAAAATAACCTCAATAATTTTGTACATTTAAATTATATGTACAAAATTTTTCAGGTTTATTTCTGAATTGATACGACTGCAACTGAGAAACGCAGACCATAGTGACTACCGGTTGCGAAAAACTTAAATGACTTTTTTTGGAATATATATTCTAATTTCTATTTCCTTTTTTATGTTTCTGGTTAAGTTGGGAAGGTGGTACCCATTTCTTCTCTTGAGTTATCATTTAGAATGTCGATGTGCAAGATGCCCGATCTCGTGTGACCAATCTTTACTAGTGTTAAACCAGAAACATCTCAATGTGTCTGACTAAAGCTTGACCTAAGTGAACAATGGCAGTGTGGTGAACATTTAGTAGGTGTCCAGAACGGTGTTTTGAAGCTTTACCAGGACCGGTTAAAACCCTTTTACCTGTTGAGGAGCTTCCAGTTGGACTCTTTACCGTTGATGTTGTTACAAGCCGGGTAGTTGTGCATTTCCACCCCAGACTTGAGTTTATGCTTTAAGATCTCGGCCATGAGCACTAGTGACAGCATCAACAAATAGCACAATTTACGGCAAACTCTCTCACTTTAAATGTAATACCAGGGGCGGATACAGGATTTTCAAAAGGGGGAAGGGGTCCGCATAAAGGTTAACTACTAAAACGGCGTACATTTGCGTTCACATGCACAACTTTTTTTCTCTTTGGCAAGTTTAAGTCCCCACCAGAAGGGGGGATCAGGACCCCTAGGACCCCCCCCCCCCCCCCGGATCCGCCCCTGAATACAAGTGTATATCAATAAAACGGAAACAACCAAATGCGTCGTCTCAGTAATAAGACAAATCCATATTAATAACCTTATTTATCTTCATTTAAATGATTGAAAATGGGTTAAACAGGGCACGCAGTAATAAAGCAATAGAATATAGGAATAAGCGTTTGTTCAATAGCTATGGATCTTTCCAATAACCTAATGATATTTTCATGAAAACGGAGAATAATTTGGGATAACACTTCGGACTACCTCTTCTGGCATGGGTCTTACCACCTACTGTGGATGACCTCCCGTGTTGGAGGCTAACGCCTGCCCATCGACCAATGACCCATGATTTTGAACCAGGGCCAACAAAAATAAAAGGGGGAAAACAATGTTAAATAGCCCTTGATGGCCGACTCTTTTTTGGGGGCAGTTAATCGTTCCTTTTTAATGCATTTTTTTCCCTTGTGCAACCTTCTTTGTATCAAACCATGGCCGATCTGAAGCTATCAGGGCCGACAATCTTTTGACACTATTGGCCCTGATGGCTTAGATCCAAAAACGTTAGTCCAAATTATTTTACCTTCCTTATGCAAACGAAATTTTGAAAAAAAAAAATAACGTGCGAATCAAATGACAAAGATCATAAGAATAAGTTTAATATAGCAGACTGAGATCACTAAGGATTGATTTTAAATATGGACCGAGTTCACCAGCGTCCAAATGAATTAATTTTTTTGTCTATAGATTATTAATCTCAAACTATTTGTTAGGTATGTTATACAAAAATTCAAAAGTACTCAAAAACTGTCGAGGAGCCTATAGATCTAGCCAGCTAATTTGGTGTGTAGACGTCTAGAATAATGTGCTTTGTGATTCTGTATCTCTTAACACTGATTCAGATGTTACAGATACATGTTTTATCATCGTGATCCACACCCTAACTTGTGGTTCTTGGCTTCTATAAAACCCCTAATTTAAGCTTAAATCTAGGCTGTTTGTAACACCCTGACTTTTGGGGTTTCTTCAGGTCATTGTTTAATGAACCAAGCACCAAGTTTTATGAACCATTTCACCCAAACTCCTAAAGAATAATAAAAACAGTTCAATGAAGCCAGACCCGTGTTATCAGCTGGTTATGTCAAAATGCATCAAATGAAGTCTTTGAAGAAGAAAACATTTCAATCAAAAACCTTATATTTGGTACATCAATAGAAGAGTTTATAGGCTTCACGTATCTTTTTTTCTCATATTTTCTTGCCTGTACTAGTCTAGATCTAGATCTAGTAGATCTACTGGCAGTTACTTAGTGAGTAAGTTAGTGAGTAGATCCAGAAACACCTATAATTTTTTTCCCCTTTCTTTAAAGAAACGATCCCCTCCTCCCTGCCGACTCACCTCCGTCAGAGAAGTCCCTGGTCATGTTCCGTTTGGGCCGGGACAGGGGGATCTCGTCCACCCACATATACAACTTCTCCAGCTCCTCCTCACTCAGCTCGTGGACGATGTTCATCTTCAGCAGGTCGACATGCCTCTCCGGCTCCGACCTGGGGCCTCCCGCCCGACCAGGCGGCTTGTTTCGCTGAGAATACATCCTGGGAATCAAGTGGACACAATGGGCATGCTTAGGGGAAGGGTTATCCGCGGTTTTGAGCCATGTTTACGTGCGGAGATAGACTTTTCGTCCACTGTTGATTGGAAACATGACGCTCAGTAGTCCCGCAGAAACCACTTCCGCTTTGGCTGGTTCCCGCGCGTTCTGTCTGTTGTAGGATAATACTGAGCGTGACAATTTAATCATTCAAAACACAAATATAAATTAATTTCTGATTAGAAACTGTTAGAAGTAATCTTCAGGGATATGGACAATATGTTTATAGAACTTTACGTGATATGGTATATTTTTTCCGAGAAAATTTCATTATGTTAGTGTGTGGTCAAAACGCTAGATGTCGCTTTAGATATGGAGGTGCTTCACAATGTGAACACTGGGTGCCGCCACTGAGTCCAAGACAGTGAGACAGGACTTTTTCCTTTTTTCAATTTCCATTGAGAGATATCATCAGAATTATCAAAATGTATTCTTATGAAGAAATGTAGTGTTATCACTTCAACTTTCATCAAATGTTTTCTCTCCAGATTTAGTAAATTTCCAAGCCTGAAATGTATCTTATTTTTCGGTATTTTAGGGAGTTCTGGTAGTTGACACATCCCATGCTGGCCCATATTAGGCAAACTTTTGAAAATTGTCTAGATCCAAGCCAAAACTTTTTTATTATTATTATTTTAGCCTAAATTGTTACGATCAAGTTTCATATTGATTAGATCATTAAAGTATGTAGTATAAGGTAATTTCACCATTCACTTTTAACGGAAAAACCTGGCGCTTTATTTTAAGAGATGCCACTCCCGACTGATGAAAATAGGAAAATTATAGAACACTTTTCCTACTTTTTTTCTGGAAGCAACTAAGAGGGAAATAACCTTTAGGAATAGACCTAACCTTGAATTTGTATTCAAATAGCTTGAAACTAACACAAAAATACTTTATAACAGATATTTGAGTGATGTAGGAAAAATCAGTCGTGCAATCCAAAATCACTAAAAAGTAGGAAAAATGGCATCTCTGTATAATTTTAAAGGCTAAATCTCAAGTAAACAAAACCAAACCACACAAAATTATGTAGATTTTTTTTTTATTCTTTTTAATTTTTTCCATGTTGGCTCCGGCGTTTTGGAGTGACGCTATGAGGTCAGTCGCCGGCCAATATATTCCTTTTGTACGAGGCCCGCTCCGTTAGCGCTGCTCCTTAAAGGGGGGGTCTCAGTACCACCGACCCCCCGCAGCGCCCTAAGGCAAGTCCCCCGGACACAGATAATGATTATCACTGAGTCGTCTCCTCCTGTATTGACAGTGGTGGAGCAGACGGTTAGTTGTACAGACACGGTCCCCCTACCACTCATCTCACGGCTAGCTTATCGTCAATGGGACTACCTCTCGGGGGCACCCACTGTACACTGAACAACAACGTTTAGACTGCCAAAACAAGACTAGAATTTCATTTATTGTTTTTGTTATTTTCTATAGCGAGTATCATTTCATGAGGGTTATTTCATATTTTGTCTTAGTCAATGATAGGAATGTTAACTAGCGGTAGGTGCATCATGAGTGAAAGTAAATTATTTGAAGTCCATTTCATGTGACAGTGTTATAGTTATGAATGGGAGTGGGGGCGAGTGCTAAGGGCTGGAAACTGCTAGCTCAGTTGTTTTAACTTATAGATATTTTTTTTCAGTTTTTGATGTTATTTTTCAATGCAAACACTGGAATGTCGTTAATATCGGCGGATACAGAGACCTGCTGACTTAGTACGAGTGGACCTATCATGCACACGTCTACAGATGCAGCACACACACAATGCACGGTTCGCACGCTCCTCAATGGGCACTTTTTACAAACTAATGATCGGGGAACCCTCTGGCTCCCCGCGCTATAATGTACAAACACACCAGAGTTAAGGGGGAACCAAAGACGTTAAACAATGCTGTCGTCTTCAGCCTCCCGCCTCGACGTGCCCCCAGCCCCTTAGGAAACAGTATTAAATTTAACAGAGCAGCAGTTCTCAGACAGACACTTCAAGACTTCATCGTAGCAACTGACGGCCGACAAACCTATGGCAATACTGGAATGTAAAGCATCGCAAAGTACTCGGGAAACATTCTAAGATTAGTAGATCGTTTGTGGGCGCCGCAACCCCCCTTTTGTACCTTAATCAACCTCCACGTGCACTAAGAACGGGGAAGTGGATGGCTGTACGCTATAAATAAGGCTAGAAATAGTCAGAATTAAATTACACCTCGACGGTCAGATGCAACTACTTCCACGTTAAGCACTCGGATTGTGAACACAATGAAATAAGCAGGGAAGATTATCCTTAGGTAGAATAGAAGTTAAGCCTGAAATACGTCCATTCTACCTTTGTTCTCTCTCATACGGCCAAGACAGGAGGCATACAGTTCTCTCCTTTGAATCACTCGTACATACCTTTTGTGACCAGATGCATTTGATATCACTAGTAACTTATGGTAGTTAAACAAGACTGGGGTGGTTCCTCCACATACACAAAAATAGACATCAAGGTAACTGAAGGGGTTACTTTACAGCCCCGAGAGGGTGATCAACACTTAGCGTCATATCGCATCACCCAGTCTCTGCACTCAACCCAGGTTTAATGAACAAAGTCTGTACATTCATCCTCCTTAGCGACTTAAAACTTAACACCTAAATCAGAATTACAGCTATTTCATTGCCAACAGCTGATGACGGCCGTTTAGAACTGATAAATTGTTAAATTATATCTTTATTTGTACAGCAGTAGCGAATCAATGACAGTAAACGGCAGCCGAAGCCTCATAGGTCTAAAATCGTTCATTTCTGATTACAATACGCCCAACTGTAGTGGTGGAGTCTCGGACACAAGAGTTCATTGTCGACTTGTTGTGGTTAGATACCTGGAATCACCCGTACATATAGTTCATTTACTCCTTGACTGTATCACAAGGTGGGCTGTCCGCTGTACAATAAGGTGTCACCCATACATCAGTTTCCGAAATTAAGGTTTGAATCTAAGCACACGCCGGATGCGTAGCTTTGAAAAGTATGCACCCGGGAGTCTTTCAGTGCATCCTCAGTGATATAAGGCTATTTATTTTATCAAAAATGTGTGCATCTGCCAGGTGCACACTTTTAAAAAGTATGCACCCTGCTGCAAAAACATGCACCTCGGGTGCAGCCTTAATTTCGGACTCCGCTTACACACACACAACGCCGTCCCTTCACACCGCCTCAGTTGATTAGACACCTAACTTAAATCAATCATTACCCTCAAGATACTGTAGATAAGATTTTTTACCATAATGGGGATACCAGACATACCGGAGGTGGGTTGTAGTTCCTAACTGAGGGTCAACGTTACTCCACAGGAGATGTGTTTCTTTAAATGTTTTTGGGGATTTTGAATCTTTTAAACTAAAACCCACGGGATATTCCATATTTTCTTCGCATTTTATGCAATAATCTTTGGCAGAGACTATAGAAAACGCAGCATATTTAGTTATAAACATAATCTATTGTATTCAAACCAAACAATTGACTTTGTACGTAACTATTACCTGACTCATTTGCTTCATCGCAATCATTTTCATTTCTTCTACAACACCTTTCAACAATCATTCATTCGTCACCAGATTTACGAGAATTCGCGTAGCCTTCCAATCACTTGCTACTTTGACGCACAGAAAACTGAAGTTTGACACGTACAATAGGCACCCAGGTGTTCCCCCCTTTAAACATTTAACAACAATCTAGGCCTCTCCATATAAACTTGCACCTCCTGCAGTCGCGGGGTCGTGATGCGCTATGGTCCGGGTGTGAACAGGTCGGTGCGGTGATGATCAGTCGGTACGTGCTCTGTCGGTCGGTACACTTGGTTCTGTTGTTCCCAACGGGGCAATGGTGGACTTTGGCCCTTTCTGCAAGGAGGGTGTCGCCTGAGTGCCACCACCTTGTACGACGGGAACCCTCCCGTAGCCACGGGCACAACTCCACCGCTCCCCGCACGGGGGCACCACACGCCTCCCACCGGCACCGCCCAACAGTACAGCCTCCATTTAAGAGCAGGTATTGTTCCTTAATATATTTTTTTTCAGTTTTTTTTCGCAATTTTGTATATTTTTTCTTTTAAATATGTATAATCTTAATCAACGATACATATATATATGCGCTCTCCTATGTAACGATCCACCCCTTGAATCCTGGCAGGGGACAGAGCGTCTGGATTGCTCAGTTTGGTGGGCGAAGCGAGCTCACGACACAGGTAGCGAGCTGCAGCCCAACCCACAGTGTGCGTCCTTTCGCCGCAGCCCCATGATGATACACTTTGACACACATATAAAAGACACGGGGAGGGCGGCTGTACACGACACGGGCAGACTGGCCACACGAGCTGCTGGTCCGTTTTCTCATCATACTGTACAGGTACTTCGCACTTAGTAATATACAGCCAGTACAAAAAGAAATCCAATTCGTTAATTTCCTAAGTGACTACAGAGGGGATTGTGCTAGTCCTTGCTTTGAAACAGATACAGGTTGTTTGTGGCCGCTACCGCTATGATGTTTTCTTGCGGATGCCACGCTGTGTGGAGGATTTTCTTGTTGAAGTCCAAGCAGTCTACACTAATTTCGTCCTTTTTCCTCTTGCCCCCCGTGCACACTTTACGCGGCTTGAGGATGGTTTTCGGCTTCATGTTTTCTCGAGACGCTTCGAGTGTGACATCTCGTTTACTCTCTCGGTCAAACATCCGGAAGAAGTTGTTGTATGAACCCGTCATAATGTGTCTGAAATGGAAAAAGGACATTTTTGTTGAATTTGTAAGAGAATAGTCTTAAACCTTTTTTAGAATGTATGTGACGTATATTTTTGACAAAAAGAGGAGGTATCTATGTTTTCAATGATATAATTTATTAGAAATTGACTGTTCCCAAAGGTAGGGGTTGCGTAAAACATGATTATGCTAAATTGATATACTGAACCTTATACCAAGCCCTGATTTATAATTATTTCAAGACAAAAGAAATGACAAATTGTGATGGTTATACTGGATTTTGGGTTTAATAGGTTCAAGATGGACAGATAAAAACTAGTTCATCTAGTTTAAGGTTTCAAACTCTAAATAACAATACATTCTTCCTCCCACTGTATTCCCGGTAAGAATGTGACACCTCTTTGAGACTGTCAGAACCTTCCCTCTCCATTCTCCACTTTGAAGGCAGTATGCACAACTTCAATCACTCATTCTGTCCCCAACACCTTTTTTTTACGCCTAGTCGAAGCCCGTCTGGACCACACAACACAATTAGTATCATCAGCCCGAAGAGGACTTTTTTTGTTGGGGAGCGGCCCAAAAAGTGGGCGTGTTAATTAGTGCGGGAGGACGCGGCCTTCTGTAATGAGCGCTGACCCGCCTTCCCATTAGAACAGGCGCTGAACGCCTTCAACGACAGTTACTGAGTAAACCTGCCAATTTTACATTACACGCCTAATCAGGGACAAACCCCAGATAGTTGTACATTTTTAGGACCGTTAAAGCCGTATTCCACTACACGGGATTTGGCTCATGATCCTGCTATTTTGCTCCTTTTTCTGCTGATTTTAGGCATATCTGCTCGAGATCCGAAGTTCGGGTCAGCCCTGCCTAAGATTGGCATATGGAATACACCCACAAACACGGGCAATCTTTTGGATGCAGAGATCAGGAGCAATCCTAACAATTGTTAACAACATGTTCGTAACTATTGGGAGCACCTATTCAAAATCTTTCCTACCTGAAATTGACACATTCGTGATCTTTAACCCCACAATCTTAGGCAGTTTGGTTGCTGCATAGTAGAATACGACCTTTATTTGTATCACAATCTATGTCCCAGTGCATACTTTACGATCAAGATAACACCCTGATACGGGAGATCATTTTCCTCGTATTTGCCCCCTTTTATCAAGTTAAATGTGTACGACAGTTCTAGCCAGCTGTCTCGATGTTTGGCTTGATACGGTTACAGCGTGCACGATACAGTCAAGACTGAAGAGTCAACATAATGTACTGTTCAAGCCATGGCTTCAATATTACATGTGCGTTTCCAGAATTTCCACTGCCGTCTTTATGGACGAGTTTAATGTGGAAGGACCTAACTGTTCGGTAATTTTGGTCTCTCATCATTACGACTCGTTGCTAACAATGGACAAAGAAACAGTCAGTGGAGTGTTGAGTCAGTGTGTCACAGGTTTCCTATCAACAATTTTGAACGTTTTATGTAGGATAATGCCAAATGAACTTTCTATTCCATGTTCAGACTTTTCTAGTAGCGCCGTGTAACTGATATGATCCCGGTTCAAACTACTATCATTAGTAATCCAAAATGTATTAGGAAAAAACCATTGATCTATATTTTCTTCTTTCTTTTTATAAGAACACTTTTCAAAACACAATCACCATCAACAGAACACAGCGTCTTTATCTAATTCACTAACCCAGACTGTAAAGAACATATTCAAACTCGATACTGGTGAAAAAAAAGTAATTTGCTGTAAGTCACAAAGAAACAAATCCATCGTCTTACCTATCGTTGCCACTCCATGCACACTCAAACTTGTCGAATATGCAGTCGTTCTCATAGAGCGCGCAGAGTTTGGAGCGGAGGTACTCGTGCACCTGGTAAGTCTCTATGGGCTTGGTGTCCATGTGCAGGTCCCACACCTTCACCGAGAGGTAGTCGCGCGTGATCAAGTAGCGCCCGTTGTGAGAGAACTTCACGTCGGATATACTCGAGATAATCTCAGAGAAGAAGCTACGATTCGTCGGGTCCTCAGGCTCCTCAAACACTGTCAGGGTCAAAGGTGAGAGGTAAGACATTGGCACGCATCAAAGTCTACTCACATTTTTAATTTAAATACTGTAAATGTAAATATTCTTTTAGATTTGACCCACAAAAGTTCTTCATTTGGACTTATTTCACGTCATAATGAATTAGATTTCTATATGACAAACTAAAATATAACTCATGTTGTAAATACTTTCGCGGAGATTTCACATACGCGAAAATATATACTGCGCAAATTTTTTTTCATTTGCGAAAAATAGAAATAGTAAACCTAAACACGTTAATAATTTCTGTAACTGCGCTAAGAATTGATAAATTCAAGCTACAGAGATGTTCGGGTTTCAGGTCAACGTTTTATGGAACAGTGAGTAATCAAAACGTGGTGTATTTATTTAAAGCAGAGTAAGATTCCTAGCGTAGTCTGACTCGGCCACTATTTCTATTTTCACTCAGACACGCGGCCGTCCCCTGCCCCTTGGCCACCTCTAAATACCAGAGAACGTGGGCGGGTTTATAGAAAGACAACCGACTGGTGACATTTGCACCACCTTCATCGCCTTCATTTACACGCCAGTTCAGACTTCATGAAACATGACTGCTAATCTCACAGACACAATAACAGAATTTCTTTTTTTTTTTACTAATTTTTTTTTTTTTTTTTTTTTTTACAAAAAATGTTTAAAATTACAGAATTTCGCCCGAAGGTTCGTAAATACGACTTCCCATGATTTGTAGAACCAGTTTATTTTTAGAATACAACTCTGATCCCTGAATTAAATTTAACCTGCCGGCACTTATGGGTTACAGAATTGCGAAAAAAAAAGTGTTGCCCGAAGAACCATCAACGTTGGAGCTAAACACTAAGAACTCGAATGGAAGAAGAAATCTCTTGCATACTTACATTTGGCATGTTGGTCGCAGAGGGCTTGGGAGCGCATATCACATAACCTAATTGTGCCTTTACTACTGCTATATACAAATATATTACATTCTGTGGGGTGAAACTCGGCTGCCGTGATCACTTCGGTCAACTCCTCCATGTTGGCGGGTTTGATATCTACAATGTCTGGGGGCGTGGTTAAGGCAAACACATTCTACAGGCCAAGAAAATTGGGCCAAAATTCTGGTCGTCAGAGGACGACCATAAGCAAAAATCTGGTTGTCCAATATAGGCTTAGGCTGTCCACAATATAGAGACCCTTTCTTATATTTTAACAATGTATGAAAATAGACAGAAAAGTTTCTTATACATGTAACTATTTGAGTGACTAATCCACAATATATGGTCGTCAGGAGGACTACCAGAAATCATTTTCTGGTCGTCCACAGCTATTTTCTGGTCGTCGAGGACACGCGGACACGCAGATTTTCCTAGCCTGTTAAATTATTCAGTTTCGTTCTTAAACAGTTCCAGCTAGGTTAAGCAAGCAGCGGCCGAAATTAACTTATATTTCTGGTGCACCATTCCTCATGCTCTGCACCGGGAATTTTGTTCCCACACCCTCTTAATATATAGTATTATTCTAAATCATGAAAATTGTGCATATTATTGATGCACATCTTCATAAGTCGTGCCCCCGGTCGTGAAAATGTGTGCACCAGGTGCACATTCATTTCAAACACTGAATTTTTAATATTCAAATATTTATCATTACTACATTATTATCACAACAATCGTGTATAATCTTGTTAATTATCACTATTTCCTTTCCATATATTTTTGTACATAGAAATGTCCAGTCTTCTAGATGTATTTAACTGTTATTTCCAAGCCTACTAGTGTACCTCTTATAGTTACAACTAGCCGACTACTGATTTACTAGTGACACGTTCATTTGACCAGTTATTCACTTATTTACATTTAAAATATTCAAAGTTCGATCAAAAGGTGTTCAGTCACATTTTTTCCACAGTGATTGTTCATGGAAGTTCCAGGAAAACATCATTACACCTTGATTGTTGGGCTGTGACTCAAGTTCCTCATGGTGTACTTGAATATTATGTGGAAAACGCCATTAATTGGAAACATTCCCATTATAACTAAGTTCAAAAGTTTTCATGGTTATATAAGAATCCAGCCTATTTTTTCCTTTTGTTTTAAACGATACTGATTACTCGCCTGTTAGAATAAAACATTCTTCATCCCAGTGGCGGATTTAGAGGGGGTCGCCCCCCCCCCCTTTTTTTTTTGGCCAATTTAAAATTTTCTTTTACTGTAAAACTCAAAAGATAATTACGGGGAACAAATTTCCAATAGCGCCCCCCCCCCCCCCCCCCTTTTCAAAAACCTGGATCCGCCACTATATCCTGTCATTTTTGTGTACATTTGCTAAACTAAACTTCAAACAACAAAAATAAAATCAGACGCATATATCTTAGTAGCATGCCACTGGAAGAATATGTAACTACATGAAGTTGACAAATAAAGAAGTTTTCAAAAACAAAAAATGCAAACAGGTTTCAGAGTGGTGAAGGATACTAAAGCTTTGATCGGTGATTTCTAGGTGCCAGAGGTTGATCCTCAGGTCGTCGGCAGACATGTAGGTTTCCTGGTCGCTGTTGATTGATATGGAGTTGATGTGGTAGGTGTGGGCGTTGGCGAAGGTGCGTCGCGGGCTCGCCTCCACCATCAGCTCCATGGGTTTGAAGGTGGGTACACGCAGCCCGGTGATGGAGGCCGGGTCGCGCATCATGCCCACATCGTCCTTCAGGTTGTAGCCCTCGGGCCGCTTGTCCCGCTCAGACACCTTCCACAGCTTAATGGTCTTGTCTGGAGGGATAAAACAGGGACGCTTTAGTTAGCGTTTGTAAAGCGCATTTTAGGCAAAAAAATATAAATACATTTCGACATACCTACCCCATTTTTGTTTTTACTTTAATGTTACCTGAACAATTTTTTTTTTTTTTTTTTTTTTTTGGGGGGGGGGGGGGGGGGGGGGGGCAGGCCCAATAACACTTGCCAGCAAATTTTTAATTTGACAAGCAAAATGACAGAAGTCGACATTTCTCAATTCAGGCATGCAAGTTATTTACTGTAAACTCCAATGTGACGTTGGAGAACATGCTAGGTGCCATAAAACAGAATTTTCAAAAATGGCAGTGTATCCCCAAAACAGCCGGACATCATAACATGTCCAACAATTTTCCATCATCGTTTGATGCCAAAGTCCAATGTTTTACAATTACTCTTTTATGTCGGACGTTATGCCCAACTGAATTATTAAAATTTCACCCTAAAAATGAGTATTTTTGTTACTATTATTTCGTTGAATTCTTCTATACATTAATCTGCTTATGATAAGTCGTGTATGGCATGGAATGTCCGATGTAATCCATTTAACAGTCCGACAATTTGTCCACAGTTCAGAGGGTTGTGGGGTACACGGAAACGGAAATAAATCTGTTAAAAGATAAAGATTAATATAAAAGATAATAAAAAAAAACAAAAAAAAAACGGACAGTTACAGAGAGCCGTATTGATCAATGATCTAAGCCTTAAACCACTGCAAAACTGTTCTAGTCAGTGAACATTTTTGCACCTTGCAGAAAGTTCATCTCACTTAACACTTACCGTTGGTGGACAGCAGGAAGTGGGCCGGGTTGGCCCTCCGTAGCCAGCGGATCTTGTTGATCTTCTCTTCAATCTCCAAGCTCTTGAGGTAGTCGAACTCGGGCTCGTGGCTCTGGAAGGTGCTGTAGACGTTGTACTCCCCGCGACGCGGCAGGTTGTTCTGCTTCCCCTACCGAAAGGGACTCCGTGTCATAATGGTACACATACAACAGGGCAGGGTTTTCCCCAACTGACCGGCAAGTGCCAGGCTGAGAATTATGAACACTTAATTATGAACTCGACGTTAAATTAAAAAATGTATTCATATTTTAAATAGATATGTAATTCCTATTCCCAGTGAACTGTACCTCAGAACTCTTATTCAGTTCCCAGTTTTCATTTCATGTCAAAAAGTGATAACTAGCTCTATGTGAAATGGAACGCTCCAAAATGACAGCTGCCTGTTCTTAATCAGGATTCCCACACTTTTTTCCGGACATCGATGGAAGACCTTTCAAGACATATTTAAGACCGAAAATCTGAAAATTTATGCTAGGCTGTGATATTTTTCTGAGAACCCTGCATGACAAATGGGTATACATGGCTTTGAAAATACAAATATGGTTTTAACTTTTGGATTAAGTTAACAATCGTTGGTTGATGAATTCAGAATAATATACATGTATGAGTTAGCCTTGGTTAAGCTTGTTTTAGCATACTACTTGATCTAATTCACTTTATCCCTAAAACAACCTGGTGTTCAGCCGGTGGATCACAGTTTTCGACATACAAAACTTGTCCGGTGCACGGAAATCATCACAACACCTCGAGCTATTATTAGATATTTCTATCAGTTCCAGGAGCAGAGATGTAAGTGAGGGTTAATGAAAAAATCTTAAACTAAAGAGAAAATTTAGAATAATCTTAAAATGCTATGAAACGTCATATAATGAATTCAATTTGAAAATTATTATTTGAAGTGAAGACGTGAAAAAAAATCTGAAATCAGATTAAAATCTGAAAACTTACATCCCTGCAGGAGTCACTCTCATCTATTACTAGATTTAGTCGCCAAAATAAACTTGGCAATTTTGAATATCTTGCTCCAAGTGCTAGACCCAAAAGTAAAAGCCATATTATGATTTGTGTTGCCAAATGAAGACAACTAAGGAAATTGGCAACCTGTTGTCTTAATAGAACAATCCCTGATTTCCAACGATGTAACAGCAAAACTGTAACGCTCAACGAAAATAAAATCTTTAAATATATTACTGGCTTCCAGTTCCAGGATCTCTCTGTACCTCTGGTCTGAAGATGTGAATTACAACCCAAAGTAAACAATTCTGTAATGACTGAATTACTCTAACACTTAAGTGTTAAAGTTAGATACATATGAACTGGTAGATCCTTACGAATCTCGCCAGAGTAAAATAGCTCGTGTTGACAAAAGGTGTTCAGTCGGTGGATCACTTTTTTTCAACACCGCTTTGTTCAGTACTCTAGCCTGATGAAATCATCATTACACCTTGGTCTTGTGAAGGTCAAAAAGTACTCGAGCTCTCCAGAAGTATACTGTGCCTCAGAATCCACAATTCAGAAGCTGTCAATTCTATCCGAATCATTTTTTGTGACCTTTGTTAGGAATAATCTCCAATTCAAGACCTTTGAGGGTCAGTTTATGAACATTTTGATAATCCGTGTATTCAGCGACTAAGGGAATTACATCCTTCATTGCAAAAGCTGATTCTTAAGGGTTCAGGGCCATATCTTCGTAACTGATTTTCGAGACATTTCAATGACCACATTATTACATTCATGTTGAAGTCAGAAAATCTGTCGGCCATCCAGGCCGATTTCAATGTATTTTTCCTGAAAATCATTGGCCCTGATTAATGTATTTCAGCTCCTAGCCGTCGGGCAGGCATTAGTCTCGAACACTGATCAGGTGAAATTTGATAAGAGTTTCATAATACCAGATTCTGTCTTGTCACCTAAAGAAGTGATGTCATTTGAAAATAAACTTAAAAAGAGATTGCTAAGGGTAGTTACTTTGATTTACAAACAGAATAAATATGTATTACATATACAATGAAACAATTATCAAATTTCACCAGATGAGCCTAATCCCTGAAATCAATTACGAAGACATGGCCCTTAGTCCAGTTTCGGCCAGCTATGTCCAAAATAAAACTGCGATTATCAGATAGATAGCCTCACCGTCTGGTCGCGCTGGAATATGACGACACGCCCGCCCTTGTCTCCAGTCGCCAGCAGCTCGCCGTCATGACTGAACTCCACGCACGAGATGATGTCAGCTGGAACAACAACACCACATGGATTAGTTTAACCAGAACCGCTCACTACTTACAGTTTCTCAATATGTATACAGATACATTGCATTTGGAATCCACTGTCTTAGTTGTAGAAGAAAATATGCTATATAGTATATTCATGTTTACTGTCTTTACAAAAACGTTTCCATACCGCGGACCAATACATTTTCATGTGGGTATAACTTATATTCGAGGATTCGAACACAAATTCGCATGGATTTAATTTCGTACCCAAATGGGCCTCTTAAGATATACTAAAATGTGACCTACGTTTAATAACAATAAGATCACAGAAATTAATTTGATTCAGGGTTCGAAATTAACGTCAGCTCGTCAGCCCCTGGCTGATAGTTTTGAATCAGGGCTGACAAATTTTGAGAAAATTACATTAAAATCAGCCCGGATTTTTCACACTTGTAGTAGGTCTTAATATGCCCGGGCTGACAGCCTGAAAAGTTAATTTCGACCCCTGTGATTATAAAATAAATCCTATGAAATAGGAATGCACCAAGTGAATAATTTAAAGCCCCTTTATACATATCTCATGAACTATAAGTATAACTTTAAGATAAACGCTTAATTTTCGACACTGATCAGGTATTATCATTCCGTTTTAGTTGTACAAACAGATTGACATTTATACTGTGAAACTTCAAGTCCACGCGAACTAGTTTTATTTCAAACAAGCATGAATGTATACACATAAAAAATACGTTTACACTCTTCTTTTAATTATTTGAACGTCAGTCTGTATCATACGCTTCCAGTGTTTGAAATGAACTTCTCAGGCCGTCAGCCAACTGGGCTACAGGTTTTACTGTAGTGAAACCTATCAAGCGTAAAAATCTTGTCAGCCATCCTGGCTGACCCTAGTGTTTATGTAGTCCGTTTTTGCTGGTCATGTCCAACATTTTAACCATAATGTCCGACACATTGGCCTAAAACTTCAGATGTCCAGCGAAAATATAAAGATATTGGTAAATTATGTGTAAATTGTCTGACAATTTATATAGCATGTCCGAGGATAACCTCCTGAACGTCGGACAAAATGTCCAACGGTTCAACAAATTTTTAACAAACACTGTCAGATCCCAATCAAATTTTCTGACAAATTGTCAGCCCTGATTTGTAACACTTCGCTCTGCAACACAATGCCGTGTACAAACATTACCAGGTGAGTCGGTCGCAGCAGTCGATGACTGACCCGGTGACCTTTGTTGCGCAACTCACGGACTTCGCTCTTTAAATCCAATCTATTTACTTTTGACAAGCCAAATGGAGTCCCAGTGCTTTAAGTGAAGTGAACTTTGAGACCCTCCAGCCACCTCGGCCTGTTGGCCCCGGAATAGAGGCACATGTACACACGTCAGGCCACCCTTATTGCCTTAAAAAAGTTTTGTTTCCTCTCTACTGCCCGACGGACTTTTAAAGGGCTGACTGGAAATTTTGTTCAGTTACTTGGATTTTTTTTGTCAAGAAATTTTCGAGTTATAGCCTTACCCTCAAAAAAAAGGCAAAGAAGAAAAGGTAAAGGGGTAAAAAAGACCTCCCGACTTGATTTTTTTCTGGTCACTCACAGGGCAGGACAAATTCAGTGTTCAAAATTAACATTATGATTTAAGCGCCCGTCTGATGCACATATATTAAAGTATGCGCCCGTCTAACTGTCCATGCACCCTCCCCAGTGTAAGGGCACTTCCTATGGGAAAAAATTAGTGCATTTCCCGGGCGTTAACTTCTTAAAAATGTGCGCCTGGTGCTGAAAACGTGCACCTCCGGCGCAGGGCACACAGTTAATTTCAAACACTGTAAATATAACATTATATTAAGGCTACTGCTGTTCCATGACGTTCTTGTTTGTGTGTGAACGAGGAGGATGTTTTAGTCCTTCTGACCCAGATTAGCAATTACATAATGGCCAGACATCTGACTCGACAGACAGCCTTTGACCTCACTGACTTAAGTTAACTGGTCAAAATATGACACAACTCTAAGCAACGAGTATAGACAGAAGAGAGACGTGACTGTTGGGGCCTTTTTGGGGGCGCCTGTCCCGAGCTTACGTTCAGGATTAACAAGGGTCATTAGCACCTCTGCGGGAACCTGGATTACCCCAGGAGGTGGAGTTCAAAGGAATGGGGGTCAGGTTTCTATTTAATGACCTTATGAGGGGTGGAGGTGGCGACAGAGCCCTTATAATTTCTATGAGTGTGCTCTTTTCTGTCTTTTAATTTTCAATAAATATTAAAAAATAGTTCCGAAACGATTACACCCTAAATGGATATATTGTCAAATGGCCAGTGATCCAAGCATTGACATGGGGTTGGTCCTATGAGTGTAATCAGTGCGGAACAGTTCACAAAAACTACCTTTCTTTTGACAAAATGATTTAATACATGAATAATAAATGACACAGATTGTGTAAAAAGTTGGTTCTGTAGCTCATAGCATACATAATGCATCTATATTGAAAAGAAATGTCTCTGGGTAACATATTTAATGTAATATTCAATTTTATAAATCATGTAGGTCAGGGGTCTGAAGGGGGGTATTGAAATGTTACTCATCCAGCGAACGTAGGTTCGGGCATAAGAGAGGACCGACTCAGCAGGGTCCCTGGTACAGTCCTGGCCCGTGGTCAGGGTGTTACTCAGATTAATAGCCCCTGATAAGGGCCGGCAGCCCCTCAGATGATGCTCGGCCCGTGAGCTGTGTCTCTCTTCTGTCTATACTCGTTGCTCTAAGTTACAGGGATGTAAGTTCAGGGTACCAACTCAAAATCGTGGCAATTTTTCCCTGTGCCATACTGAACAATTTAAAAGCCTTCATGTGCAGAAACAATTTCGAACAACAAGGAGATGTTCAATTCTTATTATTTTGAGAATCAGGCACTTCACAACCTGGCCAAATGAAATTTCGTGTTTTGGTGAGTGAAATTCCCTGTGTTTTAGCAAAATTTGCAAATTCCCTGTGTGATTTTTGGGGGTGCTGGAGAGAAAAAATCGGAAATCAAACAAAGGTGGGAAAACTTACACCCCTGAAGTTAATTTCACAAATGTATTACATGGATTAATTCTCCTGCCAGCGGCCAGTTTGACAAGAACCTTGTCTGGTTGACCGGACGTTTAACTACCCCAACCAACAAACAAACCTGCCAGCCAGTACCTTCACAGGCCTCAGGTCCACATTATAGCCTCGCGTCATTTCACTGGGCTATGAACTTCGACCCTTCCAGAGTACAGTGGGGGCAAGGTTCTGGTTGCAATTACAGTTCAGTATAAATACTACATATCAGCTGCATGGTTCCGCCCCTGGTGTGGACGAGCTACCACCTCCCCGCAAACCCATAGACCCCGTGCCAGTTCCCAAGTTCCGGTCGATCCTTAAGCATTGCGCCTATGGGACCGTAACTTCGTTTTTGACTAAAATCGGCGCGAATTATCGGGGTTTCGGCGCGACCGGCACGGGGTCTATTATTCACATAATTTGTCCTCCCAAAAATATAAGCATATCCTGGGAAAAACAACTCATAAATTTTGTCATTATATATTCTGCGAGATAAGCTGCTTCTTCCCGTTTCACACTTAGACAAAGAAAGAAATGCCAGGAACAAGCAGCAGTCTGCAGAAGTGAGTATGGGGAGGCGTTGCAAGAACCCGCCGCCGAATAAGTAACTGAGAAAGTTTCATCTCCTTATAAGTTAAAGGAGATTGACACTGATTCATGCTTGTCAGAATTATCAGACCGGATTTTACTGGCAGGACTATTGCTTTCCAGAGATGTTCCTAGAAAAAAAACATTTCTAATTCTGAAGGGAAATGGGGGGTTCAGGGGCATAGCCCCCGATTTCTAACAAACTTCCAACATTACAAATATTCATGAAATTAAAAACCTCATAATCACATCGATATTTCTTAGGCTAAAAGAAAGAAAAATCGTTGTGTTTAGGTAACATAGGTCGAAAAATTAGGCTATGTAGGGTTTTTTTGGTTTTTTTTCTTACTCACCAAACCGACCCGGGCAAAGTGGGAAATTATAAAAAAATATTCTAAACATCCTCAAAAATCAATTTTTAGCATCTAAAATACATGCCCTTATCATTTGAATGTTGTTTCATGTTTTCCTGGCCAATTCTCTTGGATTTCAAAGAGAATTTGGGGAACAAATCCTAAATAAAATTTAGGGTAGGGCCAACAAAATAGGGTATGTTGGGTTACCTGAACACAACAATTTTATTTTTTTTGAGGCCTTGTTAGTATTCAGTTTCTTGTAACTCTTGAATCAGGGTTCGAAATTAACTTTTCTGACTGTCAGCCCGGACATACTAAAATGTATTACAGGTGTGAATATCGGGGCTGATTTTAATGCAATTTTCTCAAAATTTGCCAGCCCTGATTCAAAACAATCAGCCTGGAGCTGACGTTAATTTCGAACCCTGATGAATACAAGGATTTTCCTTTACATAGAGTTACTAGTACCAGGTACTAGTAAAAACTGTCGGGCTAGTGCAATTTCTTAACAACTAGCCCAGTGGGCCAGTGAAAATAATTAAAATTCCAAATATTAACTTCATATGGACTAGTGGTACTTTGATCCGGACTAGTGTAAACCCAGGACCACTAGCCCGGTGGACTAGTGGAAAATATTGTTAAGGAAAACCCCTAGAATATATTTGACTAATTTCCCTAATTTCTCGTTGTTCTGGCTGCTTGACTAGCGAATGGCAAGACTTTTTTCACACTAATTTTTGGGCTCTTTTGAAAGTAGAAACTATCGGTTCTGATGGGTGACATCCAATCACAAACTGTTATTTTCTTAAACACTGATTTTTAATGGCATGTTAATGTTTGCACTCAGGTGTTTTGGATACTATTTGGCTTTGTGCCAGAATAATGAGCCTGTGCTTAAATACTGACCTCATATTTCTAATCTAAGGCTGCCAATGAACAACAAAAAACGAAACTGTCAAAATCTCAATAGGAAATGTCTGGACCAAATCAGTTTTTTGACAGGCAAAGGATGATCATCCTCGGACTGGTCACAGATCATAATGTTTTGTAACATGTATCACTAGACCAGCTAGTTGTAACTTGTAGTACAAATAAGGTACTATGCCAGTTTGGCTAAATCATCTTTCTCTGCTAGATCTGAGTCAGACTCAGTCTTAGTTAAAGGATGGTCGTCAACGAGCCAAGCTCCGGTTTCTCCATCTCGGACCTCGGAGTGTCCATTTCCTTGTTCAGCCGTTTGAATATCCTGATCGTTACAGGCCACAAACAAAACAACCCATCTACTGGCCCCTGTTCCCATCTAATTCTCAATTCAAGGAGGTCAAAGTCGGAGTGTTGGCCAAAAAGACGTTAGCCTTGCCTATTTTGTAATGCTGTTCACTTGGAAAAGGGATTTAATTTATTTTGGTCCCTGAAACAGGTACTGAGGTAGGGAAGCCATGTTCCCGCGGTTCGCCACCCGTCCCCCCAGATTATCGGCCTCTTATCGACAAGATAAAAGACATTAAGTGATAACAGATTCTAAGACTGAACTAACGACGATAAGTCTCGATAAGGGATATTTGATTTAGGACCGAGATCAAAGTTGAGGGCGGGATCTCCGGAAACATAACTCGTCTCAAGAGTCTGACGGCCGCCGCGGTTCGATTTCCGCAAACATAATAAGCCGGCGAGAGAAAGGGGGAGAAATGAACACTTACCTTCCGTGACATCTTCTTCGATTGTGCCCTTTACTTGTGAAAAACACCACTGAATCTCTCCACCATTGCCTGGAACAAACAAAAACACATCGTCGTTAAAACAATCCCGTCTTGACAACTGTCATCCATCTGACAAGTAACGATTCAATGGAGCCGGCATGGAGATGTTCGCCGAGAGGCTGGTGAAAAAGTGTCTAGAAATGATGCCTACCAGCCATGGCCATGGACAATATTGGGCGCAGAGGCCTCGGAGAATATTTGTACGCAGCTGGAACACCTTTTTGAGATTGTATCCCCCTTTTTTACTGCGATGGCATCCGATTTCGGACACCTACCGCAGGAGCTGCCTAAATCCAAGATGGCGTACAATGGTGGTAGTGGCAGTGAGTCGATGACGTCACTGCCCAGCTGCATGCCGGGATATGGCGGGAAGGGCGCGCTACCTCCAAACTGGGGAAAGCGCGTCAAATGAGAAGGGCTGCGCTTGAGTGAGCTTCTAACAATTAGGATTAAATAGTTAATACATTTAAATTATTACTTATTAAAAAAAAAAAAAGCATATAGAAGAAAAGCCACAATTGATATAGTTTTTGTATAAATATTTTAATCTATTTTTTTTTTGTGTGGGCCGGGGAAAAGAAATTGGATTGAATATTTTTGAGAATTAACTTTTTACTCTACAGGTATTCTACATGAAACAGAATGGGAAAAAAATGAAAGAAGACATTTCAAACATGAATAAGTTATATGAAATTACTTTTTTTTATTAACTTATTTTTGTAATGTTAGACATAGGCCTATTAAGAAAATTTCTGAAAATTGAATCAAAATTAGCATTTTTTTAATAAGGAGAGAAGGGGCATGCACCCTTAGCCTATGTACCATCTTTGAACTCCCCCTCCGGGAAACTATGACTCAATGCAAAAATGTATTTTAAAAAAGTCAGTTGTTTTACATAAGCGGGTATGTACGGGGTGTAGACCCTTAAAATCGACACTGCGACATGGCCATTTCTTAAATTCGACACGGTGACATGGCCGTTTTTTAAATTCGACATGCGACATGGCAATTAAGGGACAAATGACAGTGAACATTTCTTAAATTCGACATGCGACAGGAGCCTTAAAAAGATAGTGACAAGGGACAGGGCCATTTCTTAAATTCGACATGTGACATGGGTCTAAAGTGAGATATAGTGACATGCGACATGGCCGTTTTTTAAATTCGACACGTGACATGGACCCCCCCCCCCCCCCCATCTACACCCCCTATGTACATTCTAATGCGAATGTAAATCACAATTAAAATTAAATAAATATAGGCCTATGTAGGCCTATATGATCTCTTCATTAAAATAATGTTTGTGAAATTGTTCTGATTGTTAAACAAATGTCTTGATTTATATGGTAATTTTGTAACTTTGTCCTGGTCAGCACTCGTGAAACTTTGGCAGGCCTGAACATCGTATAAATCTGAAATTATTTTCACTCTATTATAGGGGGGTTGGCTTGGCCCCCCGCCCCAGATGACCGACTCTGGAACCGCCCCTGAAACCTATATGTATGATGTAGTTTTAGGCAGTCTGTCTTCGATATAGACCTCTAGGGCCTATATCAAATATGGTAGTTCAGTTATTAATAATGTGCGATGCAATTGGGATAACGATCTTGCATGGTGACAATGCTATTTATATTCTAATACATCTTCTGATAAACTGTTTTATGTCAGCCTGCAAATGAATTTATAACTATAGATCTACCATTATGATTATTGGTCGGACTTGTTAAAGGGATACGATTATTTACTATAGTTTTGCTATTCGATAAAGTATATAATAAGTAGGCCTAAATGAAAATGGCATTGGAGTGAAATGAGTTTTGCATGTCCCAGTCTAGTTTTTTTGTCATTCATTTGGAAAATAGATCTTACGCACTTGACAGTTTTTACAGGGGTAGGAGAGGACCAGGATAAGAATGACACAGCGACATGGCCATTTCTTTAAATCGACATGCGACATGGGACATGGGACTATAACATGATAGTGACATGCGACATGGACATAACTGATATGCGACAGGGGCTTTCCTCAAATTCGACACAGCGACGCGGCCATTTTTAAAATTCGACATGCGACATCGGTACCGTTACCCCCCAATCCGGGCCCCCAATCCAGGACCCTATAAGAGGGAAAACTAAAATTGTTTTTTCAAAAAGTGGACCTGGCCCAGCATTGTGGGGGTGACCCATACCTCATGCCACCCCCTGGCTACTAAATCAGTTAAAAGTTAAAACAAAGCCGGGAGAGGAGGGGGGGGGGGTTCAAAAGGGGGTTTCAGATATATAGTCCAAAGCATCTTTTATATATACGCTTTTGTAATATATTGTAAAAACATTTTATCATTTATAACAGTACACACTTTTGCGCCTCAATCGCGCATAACCATTCAATTATGATTACGGAATTTTGTACTTTTAACTTTAACTAGCCTATATATGATTGGGTTAGTTTGAGATACGTTGACGTATTGGCCGAGTCAACTACAATATTTAAAAAAAAAAAAAAACACGATGCAAAGCGGAGGTCAACATTTTGTGTTATTTTATAACTATATTAGAAAAAGAAATTAATTGCTATGTCTTATTGAATTGTTATGTTTAACTGAGTTTGATATCAAAACGCCATGCGCCTAAATATTTTTACATTAGTTTACAATTGCCTTTTTATTTCCCCTTCATGCACTGTTGGACTCGAATGCGGTCTCTGCTAATAGACCTGATAGAGCTCTTTATATATATATATATCACCCAACCACAACATGAGCCTATGGGTCCGTAATATCCGGGATGGCGGAGAGATACCAGTAGAGTGGGAGTGAAGAGGTGGACTTTCCACAGGTCACCATTATCTCTGGTATCAATACACCCACGCCCTCTCCCCCTGTCCACCAGTCCTCCTACACACCTAGGCCTATAGGGAGTTATGGAGTTGCTGGCTATGACACTTTTTCAAATCCCCTATTCCTATTCTTGATTGTCCCCTGACAGGCCTGAACTGGGGGACAATGGCCGCCCCCATAGTGAAACTCACTACACACCTATACGTTAGGGTTAGGGGACAGTAATCAAAGTCCAGGAAAGGGGTTTGGCCTCCAAAGAGGTGGTCCTTCTCGGGCCCTACAGGGGGCGCCAGGGAGCCTGTTAGAAACGTCTGACTCAGCAGAAACAGACACACACTGTAATAACAAATTACTATTACTCACCATGAGTTTGGGGCTTAAAAACTGTGCCTAGCTTCCATGGTCAATATCTAGTTTTTTCAGCTTGATAGATATAAAAAAGATGTATAATATAATAGATATTGCTCCATGCCACTCTTCCAGGTATGCCGGAATATATCAATTAAGAATTCTTTACATTAATTAGCACTAACACAATTAAACAGTGATTATATCCATTTCACATTTTACATTTATCGTAAAAGGGCCTGCCCGAAAATGACGGCATGCTATTTTTAATCATCTATGACACCCCCTCTCCCCACTTGAGATGTGTGATAAACAAGCTTAAGGGACATGAGAGAGGCCCATGGCACTGAGGTCATTTATAATCAGGTCAGGCCACTGAATTGTCCCATGGCTATGAAGCCCTTTATAATCAGGTCAGGCCCCTTGATTGTCCCATGGCTATGAAGCCCTTTGTAATCAGGTCAGGCCCCTGGATTGTCCCATGGCCCTGACGCCCTTCATAATCAGGTCAGGCCCCTGGATTGTCCCATGGCCCTGGAGCCCTTTGTAATCAGGTCAGGCCCCTGGATTGTCCCATGCCCCTGACACCCTTCATAATCAGGTCAGGCCCCTGGATTGTCCCATGGCCCTAAAACCCTTTGTAATCAGGTCAGGCCCCTTGATTGTCCCATGGCCCTGAAGCCCTTTATAATCAGGTCAGGCCCCTGGATCGTCCCATGGCCCTGAAGCCCTTTGTAATCAGGCCAGGCCCCTGGATTGTCCCATGGCCCTGAAGCCCTTTGTAATCAGGTCAGGCCCCTGGATTGTCCCATGGCCCTGACGCCCTTTGTAATCAGGTCAGGCCCCTGGATTGTCCCATGGCCCTGAAGCCCTTTGTAATCAGGTCAGGCCCCTTGATTGTCCCATGGCCCTGAAGCCCTTTGTAATCAGGTCAGGCCCCTGGATTGTCCCATGGCCCTGAAGCCCTTTGTAATCAGGCCAGGCCCCTGGATTGTCCCATGGCCCTGAAGCCCTTTGTAATCAGGTCAGGCCCCTGGATTGTCCCATGGCCCTGAAGCCCTTTGTAATCAGGTCAGGCCCCTTGATTGTCCCATGGCCCTGAAGCCCTTTGTAATCAGGTCAGGCCCCTGGATTGTCCCATGGCCCTGAAGCCCTTTGTAATCAGGTCAAGCCCCTGGATTGTCCCATGGCCCTGAAGCCCTTTGTAATCAGGTCAGGCCTTGGATTGTCCTATTTCCTATTTCTTCTTGGATGAATATGACGCGGTTGCAGTTCCTTTGACACTGTCGGAGGTATTGGAGTCAGTAATCAATGGCAAATGACAAAAACATGTTGGCTTCCACAGTGGGCAGGCTATATAGGGCAAATCCATTTCTGGAGTCTGGACCTCCTTTACGTCCCTCCCCTATATATATATATGTGTGTGTGTGTGTGTCCTCCTTCCACATCCATCGACCTCTCTGTATGTGCTGTGTACAACGTATACTGGTACCAAACTGTACCACATGTTGTACAGTTTGTAGTTTGTAGGCCCATGGCACTGAGGTCATTTATAATCAGGTCAGGCCACTGAATTGTCCCATGGCTCTAAAGAATCAGGTCAGGCCACTGAATTGTCCCATGGCTATGAAGCCCTTTATAATCAGGTCAGGCCCCTTGATTGTCCCATGGCTATGAAGCCCTTTGTAATCAGGTCAGGCCCCTGGATTGTCCCATGGCCCTGACGCCCTTCATAATCAGGTCAGGCCCCTGGATTGTCCCATGGCCCTGATGCCCTTCATAATCAGGTCAGGCCCCTGGATTGTCCCATGGCCCTGAAGCCCTTTGTAATCAGGTCAGGCCCCTGGATTGTCCCATGGCCCTGATGCCCTTCATAATCAGGTCAGGCCCCTGGATTGTCCCATGGCCCTGAAGCCCTTTGTAATCAGGTCAGGCCCCTGGATTGTCCCATGGCCCTGAAGCCCTTTGTAATCAGGTCAGGCCCCTGGATTGTCCCATGGCCCTGAAGCCCTTTGTAATCAGGTCAGGCCCCTGGATTGTCCCATGGCCCTGAAGCCCTTTGTAATCAGGTCAGGCCCCTGGATTGTCCCATGGCCCTGAAGCCCTTTGTAATCAGGTCAGGCCCCTGGATTGTCCCATGGCCCTGAAGCCCTTTGTAATCAGGTCAGGCCCCTGGATTGTCCCATGGCCCTGAAGCCCTTTGTAATCAGGTCAGGCCCCTGGATTGTCCCATGGCCCTGAAGCCCTTTGTAATCAGGTCAGGCCTTGGATTGTCCTATTTCCTATTTCTTCTTGGATGAATATGACGCGGTTGCAGTTCCTTTGACACTGTCGGAGGTATTGGAGTCAGTAATCAATGGCAAATGACAAAAACATGTTGGCTTCCACAGTGGGCAGGCTATATAGGGCAAATCCATTTCTGGAGTCTGGACCTCCTTTACGTCCCTCCCCTATATATATATATGTGTGTGTGTGTGTGTGTGTCCTCCTTCCACATCCATCGACCTCTCTGTATGTGCTGTGTACAACGTATACTGGTACCAAACTGTACCACATGTTGTACAGTTTGTAGTTTTCCTATACTCCCCCCCCCCCTGGATCCGCCACTGGGGTTCGAGGGGTCCTGCCTGATCCCCTCCCAACTATTTGAGGGATTTAACTACAAATGGATTGTGATATTTCGTGTGTGTCAACGCACAAATGCTCGACGTTTTCTTTCCAAACCTAAATGTAACACTCCTCCTTTTATCAAAGTTATGGATCTGTCCCTGAATATATTTTCCAATTGACGGGGTATAGATAGGGGGTTCTAATGTCCCTTGTTGAATTTAAGAAACGGTCATGTCGCCCTGTCAACTTTTGGTATCCATCTCCACAATAATTATGTCCATGTATATCTACTTAAAAAATATGACAAACTATAATTATTATGATGAATAACATCAAACTATACTGTATAATACTAAAATGAATTAAAGGTAAATATGATAAGGCTATTATATTACAGAACCGATTGCAGGAAAGAACATAAACAATATGTATATATAATGTATGTATGTATGTGTGTGTGTATGTATGTATGTATGTATGTATGTATGTATGTATGTGTATATATATATATATATATATATATACTTGCGTACATATATGTGCAGCATCATATATACACATCGTGCAATCAATTCAACCTACAAACAGGGACGGATCCAGAGATTTCGAAAAGGGGGAGCGCGCTTATTTAACAATTGGAGGCGCCCATCCAGGGAATGGAATTTTACATTAAAAAAAAAAAAAATTGGCGCGTGCCCTCTAAATCCGTCCCTGTACAAATGAAATATACATTTAGTTCAAGCTTCAGTTCTTCAGGCCGGTCCAATTTCAACCAAATCGACATGACACATACCCGGGACTCATGTCTGGTGAGTAATGTTGCCCGCTGCCTTTGTCATCGGACCTGTGGATGTACGCCACCGGGGGAGGTTCAGTCCCGCCCAGGCATTAAACAACCCATTAAATGTGTAATGAACATTGCAGGCTGATCAATACAACCAGCCCAGTACGGACCATGCATACTATCTGTACCCAAAACGGGCCCCTTTAAGGGTCACCCAGGGGTCACCAGGCAGTTGTCGGGTCAGAAACTGGGGCCTCACTGGGCCAGAGAGAATTATTCTATAGTTATAATAAGCCCATCCGGGTTTACACCAACACCAAGGTTTACTCTGAAATATTTTCAAAATTGCCTCCATGCTTATTCCCTGATGCATGACAGTTATATAATACAAACTTATCCAAAGAAATTTTGGTGATGGATTGCTCCTAAATTTGATAAAATGTAGCTTTGTATTTTGGCATTTTTTCCATAGGAACCAATGTTAAAGCCTTTCAGCCCAGCCTACAATGTCCAACCCTATTAATTTTTGCCCTGAAATACAGCATTTTGAATGGCTGACAAACCTGCAAATCTGTCAACTGATGAAATTTATGAAATCATAATGTTAAAGCAGTCCTTGAAGATATATATAATGAAGATAATATCATTCTTGCTAATTTCAGTAACCCCAACTCTTGGAAAAAAGGATGGCGTATACAGTAATTTTGTCCAACCTTTGTCCAAACCTAGCATATATCCAATGTGGGGTCGGCTTATTCTCTCTGCCCGTACCAAGCAGGTTTAGAGGAATTCCTAGGGGTTATACCCCTGTATCTGAAAGTGGGTGTATGTCCTACCTTCATCTCCCGGGAAGAAATCCCTGCCCTCCTCCTCCTCCTCCTCCTCGGCCAGGTTGGGACTCTCCGGGATGGTATCCATGGTCCCAGTGAGGCAGTGAGGCACTGAGGCAGTGAGGGTGTTGGTGACCTGGGCTCTGACTGGTTCTGACCGCAGCTACTGCTGCTGGGGGTCTGATGGGAGGACTGCCGACCCCCCACTACAGCGGGGGGGGGGAGGGCACTCAGTCTTTGAAGGTAGGATTCAACTGTGAAACTGCAGCCCCCCCCCCCCTTTTTTTTATGAGGGATTGGAAAACTCTGACAGTCCCCCCTTTTCAAGCTATATCAAGGACAGCCTGTTTAAAAGAGCAATTGACGACAAAGTTTGCAGTCATTATTTGATCAATTTCTAAACTCAGTCATTTGTTTTAGAAGCATTATGAAGTAACTGAATTGCATACAATACACTATTAACATAATATAAAATATAATACATCATTGACAACCCCCCTAAAAGATGGTCTAATTATTTGACAGTCGCCTCTTTTTTTTTTTTTTTTGCCAAATTGGGGATTCACAGCTACAGTCCCCAGACCTTCTGACCGCAGTTGGTACCCATTTCCGGACCGAGTGCCCCCCCCCCCCCCCGGGTACTGACCCACTATACAGCTGGCAGCTGAGTGGTAGGGGGCGCGGGGGAGGGGGGAGGGGTACCCCTATCTAGTCCATGGGTCGGACCACCTGCTACGGCCCACAGTATGTCGCACCAACTGTCAACTGGTACTTTCACAATTCATTTGGGTTTGAATGTATAGGTATAATGCGGCTTAGGAAATGCTTCCCACACTGTCAACTAAACAGTTGAAGAAGTTACAGTTTTCCTACATTTTGTTGTCACGGAATGAGTGAATTTGACATCTCACTTGCATGCGATTCTTGCTTCCCTATCGGGAAACATAAGACACAAAGAAGGTTACTTTCAGAATAGCCAAATTTTGTTAATGGTTACCATTATAAACCAGCTGTACCTCGTACATATGAAAATGAAAGTTTGAGAATACTTTTTTATGGTTTTTTTTAGAAACAGCTACTGCTTTAATGGAACTCTTATGTGCAGGTGTGTTGCGGTCTATACATCACAGGAATACCAATTTATACCCAAAAATCAGATTCCTCACTGCACTTCCGTAGTCAGCTTAGGATTTTTTATAAGGGTGTAAATAAAACACTGCTTGAAATTAAGTAATGATGGAAGACACAATATTGAACCTAGAATCTAAGAGAAAACTGCACTATCAATGTCTGCAATTAGATAATTCCTGTATCTTCTCATATACTATATAAATATATATGGCCAGTACTGATCTCGCAAAAACCATTTTTGTTGTATATAAGTCTACTGTGAAATCATTGTGCCTAATATGATATCTACTAATGCAATGCACCTACTCGGAGAACACATATATATGTGAAAGTGGTTAAATAGATGTGTTTAAAAAATGTGTTTATGCCCAACCTGTACTAACCCTCATCTGCCAAACCCACATCTGCCGACCCTGTAGACAAAGGAGCCTCCCCATGCACCTGTCGCTTCACGGGGGGACGTCTGGTGCCTGGGCAAAAGGGTTACGATGGACTCAATACTTCTCATCAGTCAGGCCCGTACCCAGGTTCTGCTTTAGGGGGCGGCGAGGTCTCACATACATACGGAACTTTGTGAAGCCACTCTGGAAACGTACATGGATGGTTAACAAAAGCATAGTGAGTCAGAAATAACCAGGGTTCATTTTGTCCACCTATGGTACGTTTTTCTAGTCAAAATGTTGCCATCATCTTCCAAACATTTTGGGAAACAATAAAAACATAAGCAAGAAAGCTGGTGGATATAGGCTTATAACTATAGCAGCCGCCTGATCTATGTGAGACTGTTTTGTATGGATAAAATGATTGAAGACTTGAAGGCTGGAGATGTTGCTGATGTTATAATGTGTATCTCTCTACTGTACCAGGAGTGTACGCCAAAAGGCCTATTGCTGCTTATATAGTGGTTACATGGTGTGTTGTCTTCAGCTGCTGGACCCAGAGTCCCTTACAGCATACCTGCACCTCCCCACCTGACCTCTGATCAGTGAACGAATTACAGCTGATCAATAGGGGCATATATGATATATCTTTTCATTATTATAATTTAGACATATCAAAATGTGTAAAATAAAGGAATTTATTATATATTTCATATTTCATATAATAGATTTGGTAAATACTTGTAATTGTTAGTGGGAGGATATGCCATGTCTAAACTTATGTATGACATAATATTTGTTTTTTCAAAAAGCCAATTTTCTGCACACATTGCCTATCAAAATGACCTACTTTTACATGTATGTATATTACTCACCCGGGACAATACTCCCTCCCCCAGACCCCCAGTAAACGGGCCATACTGGGCCAGTTTGTATGCAGCGGGGGTAATCGCTACATGATCACATACCCTACTTTCCCACCCTACTCCTCTCTCTGCGGCTTCCCACACCCCACTCCCTGTAGCTTCCATGCACTACCCCTGTCTACTGGGACTACTCCACACACCTCAACCTTCCCAGCTCCCACTGGAACCGACCCCTCGGGCGTATTCAAGGGGGTTCTGAGAGTGACTGGACCCCCTCATAGATTCCAATTCGTACCATACTACATAAATAGTGGATTCTGTTAAAATATACAATTGGAACCCCCTCAGTTTTACCCACAAACCATCCCTCGACTGCAGACCCAACAGCCACTAACCCCCTTCCTACCCCGCTCCCCTTCTGTCATCCCCCTAACCTCGATCCCTACCCCCTCCCCTATCTCTAGCCCCAATATTATAACCTTAGCCTCCCCCCCCTCCCGCCAAACATACCCGCGTATTACCCCAGCCCAACGGAGTGATGACTACAGGACACCAGTGAACTACAGAGGTTAAATATCCTGTTAATATTAGGGGTGCTATTAGATTTCATATTGTTTGTGCCCATGGATATAAGCTAGCTCCAGTCAGTAGCTATTGCCAACCAGACTGCGTGTCCAATCCATAATGTAGTTCCACATTATGAAGGACATAATGCTCACATTAAAGGATGATGTTTATTAATCTGCAATATGTGTCTACTAGTGACAAGATCTCCCGTTGACAATGAACAATCCAAAGGGGTAACGTCCACTCAACCACACCCAGCCAACGCTCCAGCTCAACTAACAGTATATCCACTTCAATTCCAATTCCAGAACCTAGCTTAACAGTACCAATCTTTCCAGGATGTTATTCCAACAACAGTAAATAGTGCTCTGCTGGCTAGTGCACGGACTGCGCATTATATATGAATGGTTCTGCCTACCTAACATCCCCTTACACACTCTCCTTTAACATAGAGTGTTACACTCTTAGCCCTGATTCTTAGTTCAACACTAGAATAGATAAGTTAAAGTCTGGACATCCCGGCCATCCATGTCAGTGTACACCAGGGTTAGGGCCAGGGTACAGGGTCAATTTGTAGTAAGGATTCCGGGTAAAGATTCCATACAGGAACATATATCACAGAGTAACGGCTGACTTAGCAATTGAAAATTCTTGATAATTTAGAAGGTAATTATATCAGTAAGCTGATATCAGTAGTCTTTTGTAAACTGCAGTAAAATTAGGGTTCCATATCCTAACTGCTGTAAACTCTTTTTGCTAAATTTTCGTCTGGGGACAGAAAGAATTATTAACGTCCATATTCTTGCCGATGTAGTATGACCTTATTATGGTCGTTCCGACAGCTTAAACCCTATTAATCACATAATGTATATAAACCATATAATTTAGAGGTTTGAAGCCCTTACAATCATATACATAAACTAACTGTAGTAATAATAAATATAAGTAAGGGTTGCTTGAGTGAGATTCCATAGGAGGCTCGTCACTGTTGGTACAATAGTTAATGCTAGGTGTAGCACCGAGATGAGACTTTTGGGATAACATCAATAAAATCTGGGTTTCAGATCAAAAGAAACAAATGCTTTTGATTAGGTTAAACCATATGCACAAAACTAACTAAATGTCTACCCTAATTTAGCCAGAACCACTGGTGTCTAGAGTGTAGTCCAGTGGTCTAGTAGAGATTTCCTTTAATGTGGCTATACACTTGGATCTATTGTACGTTGCTCATATTCCCACATTGTTCCATGTATCATCACGCGCTGACACCATGTACAAGTGAAGCAGAAAAATGACAGTATGAGCATCGACCGTCTATATACATACAGAGAAGTTTACACGATAAATTTTCATGTATGCCATGCATGGTCATTATTATTTACATGATATACGGGGCGTACCCCCCCCCCCCTTTTTTTTTGGGGGGGGGGGGGCGGGGGAGGGGGAATTCAGATCATTTTATGTAAAATTCTGGGGAAATGGGGATGCCCCCCCCTTTTTTTTTTTATAGCGCGCCCCTATGGTTTTCAGGTCATTGCCAATCAGAGAACAAAGCTCCCAGGCCACAGGCCGGGTGCCCCATTAACCCAGATTACCTTTGTAAGGAGGCAGATTTAGGTGAGCAACCTCCAGGGTGAGACAAAGACAAACACCTGACCAGGGGAGTAGGGCGCCGAGCCCACTGCCCCTCTTTGGTCAGCAGTCGGACAGGGGTTGACTTTCTAATGCGTCCCACCAGAGTAAAGTTTTATTTTAGTCTCCATGTGGCCTGTCGCATACCCAAGTGCTCACAACAGCGAGCAATTAAAAATGGTTTATTTTTTCTCTCCCACTTTTTTTTATCCTTGTTTCCCTCATGTGCCAATCATCCCTGTTGCAATGGTTTTGCACACACATTGAAGTTAATTTGATTGATTGATAAATACATTTCCGCCACTTACCTCCTATATATTTTATACGATGAGGGACACAGCTATTGTTTGCTGAAAACAGAATATTAAAATTCACACCCCAAAATGTCTATCTGGGACATGAAAACAGGGGTGGTCAAACTATCCCTGTAAGGATGAAAGGTGGATTTGCTCCCTGTCGAACAGGGACAGGTCTTTTAAAGCGTGCCAATAGTCCTTACAGCGAGACATGTTATGCGACGGGCCAATGGTCCCACTAAAGGCGGTATGTCACTATACGACTTAGGATGCGATATCAGCGAAATATGATGCTATTACGGACACAATGTCATTAGCATATTATTGGAGTGGTATAATTAATGAAAAGCATGTCACATATGTGTAATAAAGAATTGTATCTCTAATATGTGCTACATCTCTGCGACATCGTCATTTTCACAGCTCAAGTCGTGTATTTTAATATGCTTTAGCTTCAGGGGCCTTGAGCTTCAGGGGCCCAAGATCCAGATCATGAGATGAAGTACTTTAAGTTTTGTGGTAGTACTTTCAGGTTGTTGTTGCATCACTGAAAAAATGGGACAATGCTAAACTTGTCAAAAGACTGTCAAAGTGACAAGTTCATGACAAGTTTGGCATTGTTAGCGAAAAGAGGAGTTTTTGACAACCACATTGTCAGATAGTTGTCATAAACTTGTCAAAAACTTGTCATATCTAGGGGGCACTGCACTGCAATTAAGAAGCAAATGTGATCATTTTACATAATTTTATCATTTTAGCATGATAAATATAGGATATTATGAAAATAATTGTTACAGAAAGTACCAATTTCTTTAGCAATGTATGGTGGATCCAATTTTGTGTATAATTCTAAGAGAATTCTAAGTGGAACTGTGGACTCTTCTATGTAAACACCTTTTTCAAAGTAAAATCAGAATTGTGACTACCCGAGGCTGCTTAGATATTTGCAACTCAACAGCTGTTCAGTTCCAATGACTGTAACATAATGCTTATCCTATATACGACCCATTGGATCATTAAGATGGAGCATCTCATCTCTGAAGAACAAGTAAGTAATATTGAGGGAGGGGGGGTATAATTTAGTTAAATGAGGGTCAAAGAGCCCTCAAAAAGTGCAAATCATATTTCATAAAACTTGTCAATTTGACAACTTTTTGACGGCCCATCAGTCAGGTTGAGTTTTTGATGGTGCTAAAGCTGTCTATTTTAAGACCGTCGATTTGACAAGGCAAAAGTTGTACCAGGGGACAAGTTAATGACAAGTCTAGAAGACTTGATTTTTTCAGTGCGTTGTTGAGGAGAGTAATGAAGAGTTGAGGACAGGAGTAGTTGTTGATGATGTTATATTAATTCTTCAGTCACAGGTCATTAATCATAGGCCTAAGCCTAGGCTCTTACACACATAACATGTGTCAACCTTGGTGTCCAGACTCCCTGGACTGAAGTAGTTGTGGTGTTTTTCTCCATACCTTAAGAATGAATGTTCTAATACCATTTCAGTGTCCCCCCCCCCACGTTACCCGGCGCTTTCCCCCTCCCGTGCCCTGCGTGTATCACTCAGTAGCGTGAGCAGCATTATGAGCCACTCACGAACGGGGGGGTCGGGGGGGGGGGGGGTCGTACACGGGAACGGCGGGAGCAGCTCATCTCTCTAGTGACCGAGAGCCTGGCAATATAGTTTCAAATATAATGACCGGCGATTGGATATCTGGCTGGGCGAGTCGGCCGATTTTTAGCACCAACTTGTATCAAACAGGGGCGGATCCAGAAGGGGGGGGGGGTCCTGACCCCCTCCTTTGGTGGACCCCTAAACTAGGGAAAGAGGGGAAAATGTCACATGCGAATACATGCATTTTTAGTACTTAGCCTATATGCTGACCCCTCCTTTTGGAAATCCTGGATCTGCATCTGTTAGATTCTATTGGAATAATCGGCCGATTCTAGCGCCGATCAGCCAACTCAGTAAAATGACTGTGGAGCTTTACCCTGTTCCCAGTCGTTAGCCCCCACCAGCTGCCACCAACGTCCTGCTGTTGCATGTTTTCCGTCACGTTCTGCCTAACTGTCATTGTTTTGTTGATGTGCCCTTTTTGGTGTTGTTTTTGTACGCCCACAGTGCTCATTAACGTAGGCATGACCGCCTTAAAGAAGGGGTTGACAGCGGGTACATTGGCACAGAAATGTGTGTTTGGGGGAGCGACGTCATGTGAATACAAGTTATAACATTTTGATTGTTTGTTTGGTTAGTTTAACGTCCAGCCAACCCTTTAGGATTCTCTTATACCAGACTGCACAAGGTAAAGCTTTGCAGCTAGTTTTACGCCACAAGGGCGGTGACTGAATCTATAATAATATTATGATTTAGGAGAAACCTGCCACCGGTTGTGATACCCCACTCTTTTTGACGAGTGGCAAGGGGTCTTTTATGTGCAATGTCCCATAGACAGGATACCACACACCTGGCCTTTGATGACCCTGTTGGAGACATAGGGTTCCCCTTTTAGTCATCTCTTACAAGTAGGGAATACTGAGGGAACATTCATCCCAGGGAGCTCCAACAGGAGCCGCTGCCCCGGTCCCCCACGGGGTATAGCATTTTGAGCTCATTTTAGTAGTATAATGCGATTTTTTTCAATCAGATCTTCTGTAATCACATGCTCTTATTGTTCACCGGTCAAAAATATCAAATGGGATATAATACTCTGGTCTATGTCAATTTGTTTATGTGGAGTAGCTTCTCAATAGGTCAAGGCCATCCAATTTGCCATTAACAGTGATAATATGAAGCATAGCGGAATACCACGAAAATACAGTGTATACAACTAAGTGTCTGAGGAATGCAATCACATGTACACAGGCCTGTAGTGTCACGCAGCAAACCCGCAAGTAGAGTCTTTATATAGCTTCTGGTATGTAGGCTATGTTACCTGTGCGTGTTGGACATAGAATACCCAGAAAGGGAGAACCCACTTGTATCCCTAGAGCGTGCTACATTTTCTCCCCATTTAACAACAGACTTTAAGCGTACATAGCATGCCCGTTATGGCAGATCACAACTCTGGTAAAATACCAACTAGATCCGATTGGTGCGTGCGCAGCAGAAAGTGGTTTTCCCACAGATGGGTAGATGTATAGTATGACTCTAGTCCTTGTGTGAATACCTTTCCGTCAGTATTCATCTCTATGTAACTCATTTTCATCTCTTCCACCCCCCAACGAATAACTGGAAGAACATAACCCTTGCTGTATGTGAAGTTGTAGTAAATAAAAATAAATCCTGGATGATTCAAAGCCAGTCAGTCGGTTTATCACCCGCTCTGCTGACGAGCGGTGCATGTTGTAGTCAGGGCGTATTGCCTAGCCGTAAACACCTTATTCTCAGTAATTGTTACATTTTTTTAATATTTCTGTGATAAAATAAAGAAGGACCTATAAGGGGGCGTCCTTGGGTGGCCATACAACCCATGGGGATCATACAAACCTTGGGCTTCTCCCTCGATTTGTAACGATCCCCTTTGGGTCATACAGCGCACCCTCGGACGCCCCCCGCAGTCCTTCTTATTATATCATGTTCAAAGGAAAGGTTACTTCTCGGTTGGAATCGGTTGGAATTAAAATTACAAGTAGGATATGGAAATGGTGCTTAGATCAGTGCGGACATGATACAGCATTTCAGATATCCATGTAGGGCTACTCTTACAACTGTTTGCGCACATGATTCTATTGAAGACGTCTATATCTGCTAACTGAGAGACCCTAATCCCCCCCCCCCCAATCCCCTTACCCTGTCATTTCCATAAACATGTCCTGATTACATGTGCCTAAAACCGAGAAAATGCTCCTTTCTTAGCAACCTCTGAAACCTACATCCACCCATTCACTTTACTATAGTTCGCCCGTGTGTTATACCGATGTCATATAGGTCAATCGTAACTCCTAAATTAACGTAAATTATTGATGAGAAGGCTTAGGGTGTAACGGGTCTAGACTCCTTAAATCGACATGGCGACATGGGCATTTCTTAAATTAGACAAGGCAATACATGCTCTTAATGACGTGAGAGGAAGCCCTGAATATATTGCAACATCAGTGGCCCGTTTTGATTGTGTTTTTTGAAAAAAGTTTTGACGATGCAATTATCTTATACTAATGATGTGTATTGTCGTGAGCATCTCAGCCAGTCTGGGGGTGATTAAGTACATGGAAACAAAGTCTGCTTATACATAATATGTGAAAGTATATGTCAAAGAATTTAGAAAACGGGAGTGGGGGGTATTTCGGGAACTTTATTTTAATTTTCTCTCATCAACAGGTGTTACCTGTGTACCTGACTTTGCTCAATGTATAGGAGGTAAATGGCAAAATATTGGTTTACATTATAGGAATTGACTGGGCCATTATGCGATGGCTTTTTCTGCAGTAGCGAAACTTGTCACCTTGAAACAGCTAACATGTCGCTATTGCGAGACCCATATCTAAAGCAGATCTGAACTCTCACTGGTGTATGCGACAACTTCATTATGTGAGGGGCCACAACCCTTTATAAATGCGACAAGCAACATGATTGGGTTAAAATGAGTGAAGACGGCCTATAGACCTTTTGCCCCGCCTTTTGCAGATATGGTCACCTGATCACTTTAGGGTGATCACCATCGGGCTGATCCTGAAATCTTGGACAGGGGGGCGCCCATATTAAAATGGGTTCAGGCGCCCCCGCCAGGGGGGAGGGGGCGAGGTTTACATTAGAAAAAATAGATTTTGGGCCCAAAATAGGCACAGGGGGGGGGGGGGTGCACACCTGCTGCGCCCCCCTGGATCAGCCACTGACCATGTGGTGATCAATACCATGTGACTAGGAAATAAAAATTCCCAATTTCAAATTCTAAAGAAGGAGGATAGTTGATTAGGATTGAATGACTTTGTTTTTATCAAATGTAGCACAAATAGTCATTCTAAATGTTGCAGAAATGATAATGATATTGATTATGAATTGAACACCTATATGGCGGCCATCCCATTTTGGACTGTAGTTGACGTTACTGCCCAATGTCTACAATAATTATTGAGAGGTCGCACAAAGCTGCATGCGTCGAGGTGACAACCCTCTAGCCGGACATGCGACTCGCTGGTTCACTGGTACGCGGCATTATAAGTAGTATAGTGGTCGGGAGGTTTGGATGTGGCGAGCTGAAGGTGAAGCTATATAAGTCATGGCCACACACCGTTAGCGTGGTGTCCTATAGGTTGTGGCCACACAAGATTATCATGGTGTCTTCTAGGTCATGGCGGCAAACCATTAGCATGTGTTTTTTTTTATTAAATCATCATCACATAATACAATGTGCTATTCTTGATGACATTTGCATGTATACATAGCTATATACACTTATATACAATCAACATTTCATATCACAACAACCCTCTCATGTTGTTCATATAGATCATTCACGAACATTGCTGTTAACAATTTGCTAAATTCAGCTCTATCTTTCATACATTGTACCTTATATGGTGTCCTGTAGGTTGTGGCCACATACAATTCATCATGTCCTTTAGGTCATCTATATATAAACAGATGACTAATGATGGCTGGGAGCTAGTTCAGCCTTGGCTTTATAGGGGGCGCCCCATGTAAACTTAAAGGAGTAGTCTTGTCCTATTGTCGTGTAAGCAATAGTTTAAAAAACCAATATAATAATTATGATTAAAGCCATTCACGCTCCCATCACTGGCGTCTATCCTTAAGCTCACGGAATGTTTACTTCTAATTTGACGTTTATTTCACTTCATATAGATATGGGGGTGTAGATGGGGGGTCCCATGTCGCCCTGTTGGATTTAAGAAAACGTGATGTCGCCCTGTCGAATTTAAGAAATCCTGATGTCGCCCTGTCGAATTTAAGAAAACCTGATGTTGCATGTCTTTAGGCCAAATAAGGGCCGTGTCGCCGTGTCGATTTTAGGGGTCTACCCCCATAGATATATTCTACATTAAATCTATAAAATCTCCAGTTTGTGCCTCTGGTTTCATTTCCACTGGTTTGTAGTTATGACCCCTCTTCCATATATCTGGTATTATAGATTATTCATATAAAGCATTAGGCCTATATTTTATCAGTGCCCCCTCCTACCCCCTCCGGGTGCCTTATAGTAAAATGTAGGAAGAAATCATTATATTACCAAAGACGGGACTGGGAACGTGTTACTGACCAAGAGACAGATGGGGTTATTTTGGTACCTGTGGAAGGGGGGGGGGGGGGGGGTTGATCACGGAGCCCTAAGTTGAAGACGACGCTAATTGAGGGTGGGTTGGGTGTTGGGTTCTCTCATTAGTTTCGTACATCTCAGTGTCAGTGCCGCCATGCCACACTGCCTCTGAGATCCACTGCATGGCGGATCCAGGATTTTGAAAGGGGGTGGGGGGTGGGGGTCGCTATTGGAATTTCTTTCCCTTCATTATATCATGTCATAATATCATCCCTGGTGCTACGTCTAAGGTAGAATACATGTGTCCAACCGGGAAGGAGGTACACAGTGGGTTATCAACCCAAGGTGTGTCAGGGATATCAGGCTTCTGGCGGCCCTGCTGCCCTGCCCTCAGGCTGATATCCCCGACACACCGAGGGTGAATAGTCCCAGCAGCATTCTAACACTATATTCTAATTTAGATTTAGACTTCTGTGAGAATGACATGTTTAGTATTTTTTTTGAAAAGGTAACAGGACCTACCAGTCACTATACATGTTGTACCTATGAGTGCTGACTTAAAACAGTTTATTCTATCACGGATGTTTCGCTTGTCAGACTATTTATGGTATTTATATTTATCCTTTCTTTTAATAAAAAAAACACATATTAATTTCAAAAATCAATTTTTAGGGTCTATCTTCCACCCCCCGGCAGACCCGTAGCCAGCTTTTCTCAGAGGGGGTTCATTTTTTGAGTAGTAATTTTTTTCCAGTGTGCGTGTGTTGGGGGGGGGGGGGGTCGTTTTCTGAATAAATACATATTTTTTGGATATAGTGTCATATTTTACATTAAAAATTAGAGAAGGATTTCTCCAAGGGGGGTTTCATACGACCCCCCCCCCCCCCTCTGGCTACGGGGTTGCCCGGTGATCATTGAGAGAGACCTTCAGCAGACGGGACTGGTGTCAGAAACCCCCACCAGGGGGAGGTGGTCGTCTCTCATTCACCCACCAGGTGGCAGTGCGGCGCCTCTGCCGGCCGGTGAGGGACTGAGAGCTGGAAATACTTATAGACCGTTTACTAAGGGACATGCCAAGAAAAAAACTTACAGGCCCATACCCAGCTTGTGTTATGGTGGGTGGCGAGGTTTCACAAGTGGAACTTTTGCCTATATTTTCAATAGTTTGAACTTGAAAAGGGGGGTGGTGAGGAGTAAAAAGTGGAACTTTTTAATATTTTCTTACTATTTTTTTTGGTTTTTAAATTAACATGGGAAAGGGGAACTTTGGGAAAAAATCTTCTCGGGGGAGGGGGGGTTCCACCCCTCCCCCACCCCTTGGTTACGGGCCTTTAAACTTATATACCATTTACTGAGGGACAGGTCTAGAAATACTATAGACCGTTTACTGAGGGACAGGTCTAGAAATACTATAGACCATTTACTGAGGGACAGAGCTAGAACTACTGATAGATGGTTTGCGATTTGAGTGGGTACCCAAGTGGACGTCTGACTGCCAACCAAGTATACAATGTATAAATACACTATGTGTACAGCATGTGTTTTTGTATATACGGAGGACATATTTATGCTCCCACCCCATTAGATAGTGAGGCATAAGTCGCAGATGAGAAAAATAAAAGAAAGCTACGTTATCTTTACAATGGTGAAGGGATTTCTCTCAATATGTTAGTCCAGATATATCTGTTACACCCTCCCCCCACGCCCTACAGGAAATCATGTATCCACCCCTGAAAGATATCATTACCTACTCTTACTCTTACCCGCAGCTTCGACAAGTGGCATGTAAGTGGGGGTGGTGTGTATTGACAGGTCGTATGTACCACTCCTGGGTGGTGTGTATTGACAGGCCGTATGTACCACTCCTGGGTGGTGTGTATTGACAGGTCGTATGTACCACTCCTGGGTGGTGTGTATTGACAGGCCGTATGTACCACTCCTGGGTGGTGTGTATTGACAGGCCGTATGTACCACTCCTGGGTGGTGTGTATTGACAGGCCGTATGTACCACTCCTGGGTGGTGTGTACTGACAGGCCGTATGTACCACTCCTGGGTGGTGTGTACTGACAGGCCGTATGTACCACTCCTGGGTGGTGTGTACTGACAGGCCGTATGTACCACTCCTGGGTGGTGTGTATTGACAGGCCGTATGTACCACACCTGGGTGGTGTGTACTGACAGGCCGTATGTACCACACCTGGGTGGTGTGTATTGACAGGCCGTATGTACCACTCCTGGGTGGTGTGTATTGACAGGCCGTATGTACCACTCCTGGGTGGTGTGTACTGACAGGCCGTATGTACCACTCCTGGGTGGTGGGTACTGACAGGCCGTATGTACCACTCCTGGGTGGTGTGTATTGACAGGTCGTATGTACCCCTCCTGGGTGGTGTGTATTGACAGGCCATATGTACCACACCTGGGTGGTGTTTATTGACAGGCCGTATGTACCACTCCTGGGTGGTGTGTATTGACAGGACGTATGTACCACTCCTGGGTGGTGTGTACTGACAGGCCGTATGTACCACTCCTGGGTGGTGTGTACTGACAGGCTGTATATACCACTCCTGGGTGGTGTGTACTGACAGGCTGTATGTACCACTCCTGGGTGGTGTGTACTGACAGGCCGTGTGTACCACTCCTGGGTGGTGTGTACTGACAGGCCGTGTGTACCACTCCTGGGTGGTGTGTACTGACAGGCCGTATGTACCACTCCTGGGTGGTGTGTATTGACAGGACGTATGTACCACTCCTGGGTGGTGTGTACTGACAGGCCGTATGTACCACTCCTGGGTGGTGTGTACTGACAGGCCGTGTGTACCACTCCTGGGTGGTGTGTACTGACAGGCCGTATGTACCACTCCTGGGTGGTGTGTATTGACAGGACGTATGTACCACTCCTGGGTGGTGTGTATTGACAGGCCATATGTACCTCTCCTGGGTGGTGTGTACTGACAGGCTGTATGTACCACTCCTGGGTGGTGTGTACTGACAGGCCGTGTGTACCACTCCTGGGTGGTGTGTACTGACAGGCCGTGTGTACCACTCCTGGGTGGTGTGTACTGACAGGCCGTATGTACCACTCCTGGGTGGTGTGTATTGACAGGACGTATGTACCACTCCTGGGTGGTGTGTACTGACAGGCCGTATGTACCACTCCTGGGTGGTGTGTACTGACAGGCCGTGTGTACCACTCCTGGGTGGTGTGTACTGACAGGCCGTATGTACCACTCCTGGGTGGTGTGTATTGACAGGACGTATGTACCACTCCTGGGTGGTGTGTACTGACAGGCCGTATGTACCACTCCTGGGTGGTGTGTACTGACAGGCTGTATATACCACTCCTGGGTGGTGTGTACTGACAGGCTGTATGTACCACTCCTGGGTGGTGTGTACTGACAGGCCGTGTGTACCACTCCTGGGTGGTGTGTATTGACAGGCCGTACGTACCACTCCTGGGTGTTGTGTACTGACAGGCCGTATGTACCACTCCTGGGTGGTGTGTATTGACAGGACGTATGTACCACTCCTGGGTGGTGTGTACTGACAGGCCGTATGTACCACTCCTGGGTGGTGTGTACTGACAGGCCGTATGTACCACTCCTGGGTGGTGTGTACTGACAGGCTGTATATACCACTCCTGGGTGGTGTGTACTGACAGGCCCTGTGTACCACTCCTGGGTGGTGTGTATTGACAGGCCGTACGTACCACTCCTGGGTGTTGTGTACTGACAGGCCGTATGTACCACTCCTGGGTGGTGGGTACTGACAGGCCGTATGTACCACTCCTGGGTGGTGTGTATTGACAGGCCGTATGTACCACTCCTGGGTGGTGTGTATTGACAGGCCGTACGTACCACTCCTGGGTGTTGTGTACTGACAGGCCGTATGTACCACTCCTGGGTGGTGTGTATTGACAGGACGTACGTACCACTCCTGGGTGTTGTATACTGACAGGCCGTATGTACCACTCCTGGGTGGTGTGTATTGACAGGACGTATGTACCATGCCTGAGTGGTGTGTATTGACAGGCCGTATGTACCACTCCTGGGTGGTGTGTACTGACAGGCCGTATGTACCATGCCTGAGTGGTGTGTATTGACAGGACGTATGTACCACTCCTGGGTGGTGTGTACTGACAGGCCGTATGTACCACTCCTGGGTGGTGTATACTGACAGGCCGTATGTACCACTCCTGGGTGGTGGGTACTGACAGGCTTTACTTACCACTTCTGGGTGGTGTGTATTGACAGAAAACAGCCCATGCTTTGGGCTGCAGGTCTTCTGACTAATCTATATCAGGCACACGCCAAAAGAAAAAGGAAAACTAACCTGGAAATAAAGCACACCCAAAAAGAGACGAGGTAACACGAAGACACCTCTGTCTGGCAGGGTCACGTGATCTAAGACTGCTTCACTTGGCACGCTGCCAGAATCGCTGTCAGACATGCGCTCTGCCCCTGGGATCCACTTCCGGTACACGTGCATGCGCTGGGGACCAGGTAACATTGAACCTTTGATGCAAGTCCATCAATTTGGTAGGCTATACCATACCTATAGTCGCTCTCTGAAGCAATTTAGAGATATATTTTAGTTAACTTTCTCATCATGTTGATATACCCTGGATCGCATGGTGATTAAGAATGGCCATGTCTAATACCCATTGGGTCTGGGCACCCATTACAAACACACAAAAGCTGCTGGGCTGGGCTCAGGGGTATTTGTAATGCATATATCATGTTTATTGGGAGTCTCGTTAACATATCAACATTTATGTATTTAATGGGTGGTCCTTCCACAGAATAGAATGGCATTGTCTATAATACCATTTACAGGCAAGCCCCAGAATGCACAAGTATGATGAAGCTCAAAACAGCCACAAGGAGCATTCTAATGGCCCTAGACCCTTAAAATCGACAGGGCGACATGGGCACTTTTGAGGCCTAATGACATGCGACATTGGATAGTGACAGGGGACATTGGCATTTCTTAAATTCGACAGGGTGACACGTCATGGCATTTCTTAAATTCGACAGGGTGACATTATCATCTCTTAAGATTGAGACATGCACGATTTTGAGTCCATATGGGTATATATTTAAAGGATATCAGGTTAGTCTGTCAAAGGTATACAATAAGCCCATCCCACATTTAGTATATCCCAGGGTTGGGCAAGGGTTGGACAAAATTATTAAATAAGTCGTCCTTGTCTCTTAGAGTTAGGATTACTGGATTAGCCAAGAATTATGTTTTTCTATATCCCCGAGTAGTGATTAAATGTTATGATTTCTTAGATTTTACCAAGTGACAGATTTGCAGGTTTGCCAGCCTCTCAAAATGCTGCATTTTAGGGAAAATAGGGTTGGCATTAAAGGTTGGGCTGATAGGCTTTAACATTGGTTCCTATGGTAAAAGGCCAATATATAAGGCTGCATCTTACAAATTTCAGGAGCAATCTGTCAATCAAACCACCATGGTTCATTTTGTTTTACCCATCTATCTTTTGGGATTAAATAAGAAAGAAATTACTATGTAATTTCATGGTAAAATTTGATGTTGATGTATACTGGGATGGGCTTATTGCGGTTTGAAATGAGATTAATGAACACATTTAAAACGCCTATCCTTACCATCATGTAAAGTAAAGAGCATTTAGCTTCTACACACTTCTGTGCTCGACTTGAAAATCAATACCAAAGATATGATTAAAAACTGACTGAACTATCTTTTGCCCTTTGCCCTATACTACTTGAACGTTCTGCTTTCTTTTTTCTCTTCCTTTTCTTTCCATCTCCTTTTTCAGTATTTTCTCAAATAGCCCAGCTCTCTATATAAAGGGTGGGGGTTCCGCAACATGATCAAGATGCCTATATTCATATCAGACTTGGCCGTTCAATGCGATTAGCCCCTTTTATAACGCGGTGAGACCACCTGGGGCTTGGAGAGGTAGTCTTTTACCAAGCGTCCAGTGAAGTGAACCATAGAGGTTTAATATGCATTTAATGTTAGGGTGCTATTTATGCTTTAGTTATTACTTAGTTCCTACAGATATTAACTAGCTCAATTCAACATGCAAGTACAATCCATAATGAAGGACATAACAATCACATGACAGGAATAAGTTTATTAAGTACAACATGCAATACCAGTCGCAAGAACTCCAGTTGACAATAACACAATCCAAAAGGTAGTGTCTTCAACCACACCCAGCCAATTCTCTGCCTGTCTATACCAGTCTATCTGTTTTAATTCCACAACAGAATCTAGTTTCCAGTACCAATCTATACAGGGTGTTTAACAATTGACAGTGAGTAGCGCTCTGCCAAGTGCTGCAGCTTACATTTGCTTACATACATACCCTGACAGTGCCCCCTTACACTCTTCACCTATAGTTCTAGAAGAGTTTCACTCTTAGCTACCATGTTTATTTCTACATAAGATCAGCTAAGCTAACTGTAGACTGACCATCCGCATCAGTACAGAAGATAGTCTGAAAGTGGTTCAAGCTCAGGTCTGAAAGAATAGTCTATATCCATAAACTAGTTCTGCTATTTGTGAATACACTATACACTTTACGCCTAGGCCCATATTTTCCTAGCTGGTTAAGCCAATCAGGCGAGTTTAGATTAGCGCCTCTCTAATACATCATGCAGGGTTGATAATTCACATAGCTGTGTGTTGGGATAGCAGGGAAGTGCATGGCACGAAAGGTTTGCATTGAAATTCTATGGTTTTTTTTGTGGAATGTAGAAATACATAACAAATGACTCCTAGATACATGTGAGGTTTGTCAAAGAATTACTTGGTAATCTGGTATCATCCTCTCTAAATATTTCAACTACTGTTATGCCCCAATCTAATATACGTTTCAGGAACCACAACGGACACCTCTCTACTTGAGGTTAACGTCACGGGGCGGGAGGTCTCAGGGGCAGATACAGGGTTTTCGAAAGGGGGGTCAGCATAAAGGTTAAGTACTAAAAATGACGTGCATTCACGCATACACATGGGCCATTTCCCCCTCTTTTTGTAGTTTAGGGGTCTATTGGGCTATACACTAATACAGGTGAGTCATCAGAGGGTGTCGGGGTATAGACAAGCAGGTTGCACAGAATAGCTTACGACCCCAGTTATAAGGTTTGCTTTTTACAAACCATATTCAGGAATTGTCATCGCAATATTTCCAATATGATAACTATATACAAATAATACCTCCACATATTTTGAGCGAACAGGCAGAGTTATTGTTGTGGTTAATCTGGTGGAAGCAGGCCTCTTTAATCTTTCACTCTGCACACCCTTCCCACTGATCCAATTAACACCATTAACTGGTCGATGGTAAAACCGCATCCTCTAACCAGACACTGCTCCGCTTGGCGCACGATATTAAAAGCAAATCATTTACAATTCAAACCTTATTTAAGGTTGTAAAACCCATCTTCAGGAACTGTTAGACCATGTATTCTTGATTGAATTTGGGATGCATCAGAAGGCCTACATGATAAAATTCAATCAGTCTTAAAAGCCCTTAATCAGGATTTTTTTTTCAAATTTAACTGCATGTATTATAAAATCCTTATTCTATCTTATTCCCATCGGGATGGATTTGACAAAAGAGGTTTTCATGCACGTGACATCTCATTTTTTTTAATTTGTATACTTTGCTTGTCAGCCCAGGGGCGGATCCAGGAAGGGGGGTCCAGGGGGTCCTGACCCCCCCCCCCCCCCCTTTTTTTTTTTTTGACGGACCCCTAAATTACAAAACGAGGGGGAAATATTGCACATGTGCGCGCCGCGTAGTACGCTGACACTCCCCCCCCCCCCCTACTTTCTCTCTTCTTCTTCCTCCCACACCTGGGTTGAGTATAGTGCCATTACTCAACCACACACCACAGTTTCCTGTTTGAATAAGTGATTCTGCAGACAAGTGGGCAGCCTCGAGACTAATCTTTTTCTAATGAAAGACTAGCACCAGAATGTGTTTTATGGCCGTATTGAACTGTCATCATAAGTGTCTAGTCTGTAAGGTGTATAAGACTGAGGGAAGATTTCGCTTGAACATTAATTTTTGTTAAATGGGGACTTATGCCGGGATCTTCTAGCCCTATATGACCTCAGCCTTTGGAGGGTCAAGACCAGAACCCATGTATTACACCTTTTGGGTGCGGCCAGGCTGACTGAACTGAACCTTTGTACTGCATTCCGACTAACTTGTAAATCTGCATTCAGTAAAAAAGAAGTCAGTAGAATAAGACAACTTGTTAATATTGTTTAGATTACTAGTTGTTCTGTTCTCCTGTCTATCCTGTTTAATTTCAGATCCCATATTGCAGCCCCCCCCCCCTACTCCTACCCTTCCTCTCTCCACCCCCCCCCCCCCCAGCCTTGATCTAGTCCACCCACCACCCCCCTTCAGTTATCAATATTTAAACAGCAGTCAGGCGTTGTATTCACACCCCGGTGGCCGTGAGCCAGGCCTGCTGAGGACTGATCGTCTGGGCACGTCATCAGGGAGACCAGCACCCAGACACCTCATTAGGGACAAGTTACTACGTCACGAGTTGTACTGACGTGGGTGGTCAGTCTATGCTCAGTAGCTCAGCGTAGTGTTTACATCAGCGCACGCCTTAGCTATAACTCTTTGCCAAAGGTGAAGAGAAGGGAGGAGTCTAGTTAGTGACGCGTATTGTACCATCATACATAAGGGCTGTTCAAGGCAGCAATCAGTTAGAGTAAAGATGAACGTTTCGTGAGTTAACCTTCGTGGAAAGGTTTTGTTCTAGAAGCTTAATCCTGGAGTTGGAATTGAAGCTGATAGACTGCTTAGATGGCAGGAGCGTTGACTGAGTGTGGTTGAGTGGATTCTATCCTTGGAACTGTTCATTGTCATTGAGATCTTGTCATGGAAACGTCATTACACAGGAATAGATAAAGAACATCCTTTCAAGCAAGTGTTATGTCTTACATAATACCGGAACTATTATTATGTATTGGAAGACAGCAGTTGAATGGGAGGAGACTGCAATAGGAGCTAGCTATTATCCGAAGGTGAAACAACTTACTAAATGAAACCTTAACTTTAATGGATAATTAACCTACTATAGTTCAGAATGGCACTATCACTATAGGTCTGCTGACCAAGAAAGGACCAAAAACTTAAAATAAACTTAAAGTGTTTTATGCCCTATAATAAAAGCTGATTCCAATGTCATAATATGTTTCTGTGAATATCTAATCTATATCTGAGAATTTTAAGATACATTTTCCTTGTGACATTTTGTCCTAATGATATATTCTAGAGCTCGTAATCTTATTATCAGATTGCTTTGATTTTTTATAGAATAAAGTCACATGAACAAAATTAGTCCTTTCTTATAGGCTACATGAGTGGCACGATCACTAGCCTACGTGAGTATACATTATCATTGGGAGCCAGATATAGTAAGTGTAGCCAGTAATCCACCATATAACAAAACGCCAATTGATTCACTTCTTCGACAGTTTTCATACATTTAGATATTGGTTTTAGGCACAATTTCCCTTTATACAATAATAGCGTTTTGATAGTGTCTAGTGCATTAGATATTTTAAAGGAATGATGAATTTTTATTACAAATATAATGAGTGACCACATGTGTATAGTTGCCGCATTACATGCGCAATAAGGGACTGCAAAAGATTAATAATGGTGCTATTATTGGGGGCCTTATATGATGAGAGACAACATAAGAATTCTGATGAAGGATGTAACTATCCGAAACATGTTAATTGACCAACTTTGAATGTCTACAATAAATTTCAAAGTCTACAACAAGCCGTCGTTGAGTAAGATGTTCTTCACCTTATTATATTATATAAGTATTACATGTAATAGTAGCAGTAGTTGCAGAAGCATTGGGGTTATCCAAGGAATGACCATACAACTACTGGTAACATAATAGAGTGACCACAAAAGTAGTGGCAGGAGTGGTTTGGGGATTAGCAGTTGCATCTAGTGACTATACAATTAAGTTGGGTATTGCTATACCATTAAGTTGGGTATTGATATACCATTAAGTTGGGTATTGCTGAGGACTATTTTTAAAAAAAACATTTTATCTAGACTGCAACAAGATCAAATCGTACACAATCTGGTCTCCCTTTTGAGTACAGTACATATTAGCTTGGATAATATTTATAAAGCGATAGGTTTATACGAAGTGTAATCAAGGTGTGACTCATTATTCCATTATAGATAATTGTGTATGTAATGGTAATGTGAATGAATTGAAATCACATTAAGTTAACAACCACAGAACAGTTTGAACATTATGAAAAATTATCTTTAGTATAAAATATTTATTTTAAGGCCGTATTCCACATACTGAAAGTGCGGGCCGCCGATAATGACCATCTCCATGGCAACGTTGATACCGGCAGCCTGTACTTTCGGTGCACTTTCAGCCGCCGATTACGCACTTTCGGCGGCCGAAAGTGTGTAATCGGCGGCCGAAAGTGCGTAATCGGCGGCCCAATGAAAATCAGCTGGAAAAATTTACCAAGATGTTGGTAAATTTTATCGGCAGGGCCGTCGATTGTGTATCGGCTCTGCTGAAAGTATATCGGCGGCCCACTTTCGGTATATGGAATACGACCTTAAGTAATCATTATATAATACTAAAGATTTCAGGGTCGTGAATTATCTAATATGTATCGTTCGGTTAGGGTTTGTTTTATAATATTTTTGAAATTTCCTATTCCATTTTGTATTTTTTTTTTTTTAAATTGATTTTTATTTGGGAAAGCAATATCGGCATAGCCGGTCTTCCCATCGCCCCCACTTACATTCGGTATTACTATTATGTGGGGGCAAGGTATACAGCGCTTGTACATTCGACATACTATATGATATCAGAAATAATGATATGATATGATTATGAAAGGTGAATTACGCTAAATAATTTTATACAATGATCTTTCAGGTTTAACAAAAGGTGTAGAAATGCTATCACGGACATATCTCTTGAAAACTCGTTTTTCTGCACAGTTAACAATATTAACAGGAAGATTATTCCAAACTTTAATAGCTCTTAGAAGGGGATTACGTATAAATTTGATATGATTTTGTTTGTCACCCTGGTGATTCGGAGATATATGTCTGTCACCCTGGTGATTCGGAGAAGACCGGTCTGTACCAATGTTTTGCCAGAATAAATAAAAGTTATAAAAATATAATGCTAAGTCATTACATGAGCAGTGTTATCACTAGTGGGCATGCCCATTGGTAAGAGCTGCACTTATCTGAGTTCCCGTTCCGCCCTGACGTAAATCCATTGTGATGTTGGCACTTACCTGAAAAGAGAAAAATCGAGACTTTAATATGATATCCTGAACCATTTTCCAAACTCAGACAACAGTGATATTAAAAAGCACTGAAATTTGGCTTACTTTAAAAGCATGCAGACTCAGAATCAGAGGGTTTAGGTCATACTTAGGGATCAGCTAAGCCAAATTGCCACCATGCTCTGCACAGAGAGAGTTTCCCATTACCTATTTTGGCTTCAGGAGGCTCACTATACCCACGTCCTTAGTTAGTTAGAACATAGACATAGATATGGAACCCACTACAGGGGCAGATACAGGAATTTCAAAAGGGGGGGGGGGGGTCAGCATAAAGTCTAAGTACTAAAACTGTGTGCAATTGCACATATGTGCACGGCATTTTCACCTCTTTTTGTAGTTTAGGGGTCCACCAAAAGGGGAGGTCAGGATCCCCAGGACCCCCCTGGATCTGCCCCTGCACTAAATCACACCCCTAGTTTAACGATACCTCTAGTTTGTTTGCAGTACCAGGATACAAAACCCATTCCATGAAGACCCTGTTTTCAGAAGGGGGCAGGAGACAGAGGGTGGGTCCCCCCTCATAGTGTGTGTCAGGGATGTCCAATTGGCACAGGCCCAGGTCTGGGGTCACTGCCAGTAATGGGTGCACTGCAGTACATGTATTGGTACGGTGTGTCAACATACAAGGCGTTCCCCACACCCTACACAGTCCATGTATTGGTATGATGTGTGAACATACAAGGCGTTCCCCACACCCTACACAGTACATGTATTGGTATGGTGTGTCAACATACAAGGCGTTCCCCACACCCTACACAGTACATGTATGGGTATGGTGCGTAAACATACAAGGCGTTCCCCACACCCTACACAGTACATGTATTGGTATGGTGTGTAAACATACAAGGCGTTCCCTACACCCTACACAGTCCATGTATTGGTATGGTGTGTTAACATACAAGGCGTTCCCCACACCCTACACAGTCCATGTATTGGTATGGTGTGTCAACATACAAGGCGTTCCCCACACCCTACACAGTACATGTATGGGTATGGTGTGTTAACATACAAGGCGTTCCCCACACCCTACACAGTCCATGTATTGGTATGGTGTGTCAACATACAAGGCGTTCCCCACACCCTACACAGTACATGTATCGGTATGGTGTATAAACATACAGGATGTTCCCCACACCCTACACAGTCCATGTATTGGTATGGTGCGTAAACATACAAGGCGTTCCTCACACCCTACACAGTCCATGCAAGGCGTTCCTCACACCCTACACAGTACGGTATGCTGCGTGAACATACAAGGCGTTCCCCACACCCTACACAGTCCATGTATTGGTATGGTGTGTCAACACACAAGGCGTTCCTCGAACCCTCTAGAGTACATGTATGTATTGGTATGGTGCATGAACATACAAGGTGCTCCCGACACCCTTAATTTCATCACACCCTTCAACATACATGTATTGGCAGGTGCGTCAACATACTAGGCAATCCTTAACCCATTACAGACAAGGCCATGTTTTCAGTCAACACGAGAATTGGCAGTGTCGCCTAAGAAATAGCATAGCACCTACATCATTTCATTCATGAAATACTTGAATACTGAAGATCAACACGGATACTAAATGGCAGGCAAGGAAATATTGTAAATGGAGGGAAAGGTTTTCTCAGACATTGACTTTGACAGAACTTTGAAAATGGCATCATGTGGTTTTGTGTTCTGAGACTTGAGGTTTTTCATTGACCTTGAACATGGCCCTGGAGTAAAACAATCCATGTGGCTCAAGGTCACATGGCAGCTTTGCCGTGGATCGCATTGAAAAACTTGCAAGGTTGCACTCTGAGGCTAGGTTTTAAAGGGCTCCAGCTTTTTCTCGATTTCTAATTTTAAATGAGACAGGTCCTGTGGACTTTGGTTGGGGCATGGGGAAAGGGAGAAGGCTGTTATTGTTACAAATAAGGGACATGGGCCTATACACAAAAGGAATATTGCATCACCAAATACACCCACAGTTTACACACAATATAACAATACCACCATTGGACGCCCCCAAAGCCAAAAATGATTAATTATGCTATATATAATATAAGATCATTGAAGATAAATGTAGCATAAATATATGTGCTTTTTTAAATCATGCACAGTATTAATAATAAATTAATCATAGTCATTAGTCTGGTCCTTTTTTGACCGTTGTGAAATTAGCTGCACAACACCTATACCCAAAGCGGCACGCTAACTTACTAAATCATGTAAAGGGTCCTGAATTGGAAGTTCATTTTTGACCTTTTGGGAAGGTTCTTTTCTGTCCGTATTTATAGGAAAAAAACAAAAAGGTGTTTCAAATTTAATCCATCAGGGCTGCGCAACATTAATGAAAAAGAACCATACCCCACGAGAAATAAAACACACCTCAGTGACTTGGGCCGTGCTGGGCTGAGTGTCAACTAGCAAAATATTATTCTTTAATAAATTAAACCGTTTGAGACTTTGACAGCTTCTGACCTTTCCACACCATACAATGATGACTAATGTATCAGGGGCGGATACAGGATTTTGAAAAGGGGGGTCCACATGTAGGGTAAGTACTAAAATGATGTGCATTTGCGCGCACACACGCAACGTTTTTTTCTCTTTGGCAAGTTTGAATCCCGACCAAAAGGGAGGGGGGGGGGGGGTCAGGACCCCCTGGACCCCCCCCCCTCCTGGATCCGCCCCTGTATTTGTCCCTATATTTGTAACTACGTGCGTAATTATCCATAGTTTTGAATATGAATGATAAACGGGTGTACAAATGTGGATTTGGTGGGTGCAGTGTTGGCATTTTATACCATGCACCTGTTTTCTATAATAATAGGCCCTTGAGGTGGTTTATAAAGTAAGCAAATGATAGAGGCACAGGGGCGGATCAAGGGGGGGGCCGGACGGGCCTTGGCCCCCCCCCCCCCCTTGCCCTGTTAAATCATGTTTGATGGGGGGCCCACCCCCCTGTACATTCATGTTTTTGGGGCCCCCCCTCTACAAATTCCTGGGTCCGCCCCTGAGGCATGTCTTATGTTTTTGCCCTGTGGGGGTTCTGGGGAAGAATAGGCCCCCAGTAGCCCCTGATGATCGTATAAGGCGACGAAAGGGGGGACCCAGCTCTGACCAAGTGGTTCTTTGGGTTCAATTCCCGGTTGGTTCTGGGTTCACTAATATAAGGGATGATTTCCAGCTTTTGATCCCCTGCTGTTTTCCCACCCTGTCACCTTCATCTCATAGATTTGATCACCAAAGGCAGAATTCGTCAAAACTTGTTTTCACCCCGAAAATTACCCTGGCTGTCGGTATGGCGTAAAAACACCCAACACTCACTCACTCTTATGTTTTTAGCAGCCCTCATTCTGAGTACAGTCAATGCAGGTTGATACGGGCAGGTCTTTGCACTGATAGCTCTGGGTACAGTCAGTGCAGGTTGATACGGGCAGGTCTTTGCACTGATAGCTCTGAGTACAGTGCAGGTTGATACGGACAGGTCTTTGCACTGACAGCTCTGAGTACAGTGCAGGTTAATACGGGCAGGTCTTTGCACTGACAGCTCTGAGTACAGTCAGTGCAGGTTAATACGGCAGGTCTTTGCACTGACAGCTCTGAGTACAGTCAGTGTAGGTTGATACGGGCAGGTCTTTGCACTGATAGCTCTGAGTACAGTGCAGGTTGATACGGGCAGGTCTTTGCACTGACAGCTCTGAGTACAGTGAAGGTTAATACGGGCAGGTCTTTGCACTGACAGCTCTGAGTACAGTGCAGGTTAATACGGCAGGTCTTTGCACTGACAGCTCTGAGTACAGTCAGTGCAGGCTGATACGGGCAGGTATTTGCACTGCCAGCTCTGAGTACAGTGCAGGTTAATACGGGCAGGTCTTTGCACTTACAGCTCTGAGTACAGTCAGTGCAGGCTGATACGGGCAGGTATTTGCACTGCCAGCTCTGAGTACAGTGAAGGTTAATACGGGCAGGTCTTTGCACTCACAGGTCTGAGTAGAGTCAGTGCAGGTTAATACGGCAGGTCTTTGCACTGACAGCTCTGAGTACAGTCAGTGCAGGTTAATACGGGCAGGTCTTTGCACTGACAGCTCTGAGTACAGTCAGTGCAGGTTAATACGGCAGGTCTTTGCACTGACAGCTCTGAGTACAGTCAGTGCAGGTTGATACGGGCAGGTCTTTGCACTGACAGCTCTGGGTACAGTCAGTGCAGGTTAATATGGGCAGGTCTTTGTACTGACAGCTCTGAGTACAGTCAGTGCAGGTTGATACAGGCAGGTCTTTGTACTGACAGCTCTGAGTACAGTCAGTGCAGGTTAATATGGGCAGGTCTTTGCACTGACAGCTCTGGGTACAGTCAGTGCAGGTTAATACGGACAGGTCTTTGCACTGACAGCTCTGAGTACAGTCAGTGCAGGTTAATATGGGCAGGTCTTTGCACTGACAGCTCTGAGTACAGTCAGTGCAGGTTGATACGGGCAGGTCTTTGCACTGACAGCTCTGAGTACAGTGCAGGTTAATACGGGCAGGTCTTTGCACTGACAGCTCTGAGTACAGTCAGTGCAGGTTGATACGGGCAGGTCTTTGCACTGACAGCTCTGGGTACAGTCAGTGCAGGTTGATATGGACAGGTCTTTGCACTGACAGCTCTGAGTACAGTGCAGGTTGATACGGGCAGGTCTTTGCACTGACAGCTCTGAGTACAGTCAGTGCAGGTTGATACGGACAGGTCTTTGCACTGACAGCTCTGAGTACAGTGCAGGTTAATACAGGCAGGTCTTTGCACTGACAGCTCTGAGTACAGTCTGTGCAGGTTGATATGGGCAGGTCTTTGCACTGACAGCTCTGAGTACAGTCAGTGCAGGTTAATACGGACAGGTCTTTGCACTGACAGCTCTGGGTACAGTCAGTGCAGGTTAATACGGACAGGTCGTTGCACTGACAGCTCTGAGTACAGTCAGTGCAGGTTAATACGGGCAGGTCTTTGCACTGACAGCACTGAGTACAGTCAGTGCAGGTTAATACGGACAGGTCTTTGCACTGATAGCTCTGGGTACAGTCAGTGCAGGTTGATACGGGCAGGTCTTTGCACTGACAGCTCTGAGTACAGTGCAGGTTGATACGGGCAGGTCTTTGCACTGACAGCTCTGAGTACAGTCGGTGCAGGTTACTGCAAGACTGTATGCCCGTAGACACGTCGGGCACTCTAACAGAAGGCAGCCCCCAGTATTGGCACAGTAGTACCACTCCTGTGTCTGAGTAATAAAATGTATTATGATTAAATGCTTTACTAACTTTTCTTTTCAGTAAAGATGATTTTTGTAATATTAATACAATTAAACATGACTCTATGACAAAATGTCTTGTGATATACAAAAGCTACATAATAGATATGTTATGGCTGGAGGTGAGGAAAGACTGGAGCAATCCAAATGACCCCAGGTTCAAAAAGAAAAAGCTATTTGGGAATATAACCAACATCCGTCAATTTTGCCCAGCAACATGCCACCCTAACTTTTGTGTATGTGATAATTATATCTCCTGATTAAATGATAAAGATGATCACTACCATAATCATTATAAAGAAAAGCCTGTGGCTGCCTGTGTGTTGCTATGTGAGCATGGCCCTGGGGAGCAGAATGATGAAGTACAGGCGAGCCAGGGAGCGGTTATTAATCGTGGGGTATTTTGGGACTCCAGCAGGGTGCTAGAATAGTGTACTGCAGATGTGGGTATCAGAGTTATAGACTATGGAGTAGTTTGGCGTCGCAGTGATGATCATACTATAGCTAGGTGGTAGAGTAGTATGTACCCCTGTTGCAATGATCAGTCTTTTGCCGGGTAATAAGAGTAATATATATACCCATGTTAGGGTGATCAGACTATAGCAGGATGATAAGGGTAATACATACCCCTGTTGTGGATATTAGACTATAGCAGAGTTATAGAGTAGTATATATCCCTGTTGTGGTGGTCAGACTATAGCAGGGTGATAAGAGTAATATATGCCACTACTGTGGTGGTCAGACTATAGCAGGGAAATAAATACATATAACCAACCGAGAAGGGGGTACAAGGGTAGTTATCCCTCCGAGCTGGGACCCCCATATCAGCCTGAGACCAGGGCCCGCAGGGCCGGTCGAGGGGTGATAACTATACCCAAGTAGGCCTACCCCCTTCGAGGTTGGTTATGAATTTATTATACCTTAGCCCCTGAAATTCTTCATAAATTAGAAAAAAATACCTGTAAAAATGTACTGGGCCACTACGGACATCTGTAGCGGCCGTCGACGTCGGTAGTGGCTGTCCGTAGCAGCCCACATTATCGCGCACTTTTCCGTCATGAACGTAGGCATTTAAATGCGTTTTTAATATTTATTTTGAATATCTACGCATAGATTTATGAATACAAATACAAAATATTGCTTATTTTGTGAAAAAAATATGTGTTAAATAACGCATTATCACAGACTACGTTTTTGCGGGCGTTCATGCGATGTGTACTTTGTATTCATGCGCTGTTCCCACTCTGACTATTTCTTTTATCACACTGCAGTGTGATAAAAGGCTGGTTATCACATGAGCATGATAATTCATGCGTTAAACTCTTAACTACTAAACCTGTACCAACCTAAGGTATAATAAAGTAGTATATACCCCTGATGTGGTGGTCAGACTATAGCAGGGTGATTCCACTACTAATAAAAAGGGTCCCGTTTTCAACGTCCCGTATGAGTTAACCTGTTGCCCCGTAATTGTACTTGATCACTGATGAAGGCAATTGACCAGCGAAACATGAAAGTGCCCGGATTGAAGACTATAAGAGGAAGCGGAAATAACGCCATCTTCCTTGCGTCGGATCTTCACTCTCCAAGCAGAGAGCTACACCCTGATCTGCTCGGAGATTGAAGGCCGGGGGCGGCAAATCGTGTCCGGATGCACGGAGCACGGAGAGTAGGCTTGCCGTAGAGAGTCTACAGACGTCTCTACGGAAGCCCAGAAGTACAAAACGCCGCACCACTGCAGAAATCGCCGCGCCGCTGCAGAAATCGCCGCGCCCCTACCAAATTCCGCTGCGCCGCTACCAAATTCCGCCGCGCCGCTACCAAATTCCGCCGCGCCGCTACTAAACTCTGCCCAACGGGCCTACACGGATCAGGAGACTGTTGTTTCCGTGACGTTACGGGACGAGTCACCATGGCAACTGGTGCTGTCTCTTCGTAATCTCAGAGACGGAGCCCCTCAAAAAGACTGTGCAGCGGCCCACGGCCCGGCCATCGTCAGGGCCATGGCTGGGGTGGCTTAGGGATGGTTATGCCGTAGTCACTTCCCATACTGCCATAGTTGAATACGACAGTTTGCCGAAATTGGCCACCTATGTTTTAAAGCCCTGTTCTCGTCCTACTTCCTTTCTCCTCAATTCTCTCTTGGTAAATAAGGCCCGAAAAAGACTATCCGTCTTTTAGTCTTTTTACCCTGACAGGTGCATTTTCATGACATTATGCGATGAGCGTTGTCACAGCAACGAGCATCGTCATAGCGACGTTGGTCATCATGCATGTCACTCTCCAACCAGAGTGCTACTGCTATGTTCAGAACACCCTAGTCTGCTTGGAGAGTGGAGGCGTGTGGCGCCAAATGCTCCAATCTGGTGGCCGGCTGAAGTTTGAAGGGTTTCATTTGATTCTGGGGAACGTCAATTGGGTGAATTAACCTTGCCCAAAAACCTAGAGGCGAAGCCTCTTGTAAGAGTAATACATACCCCTGTTCTAGTGATCAGACTATAGTAGGGTAATAAGAGTATTTAATACATACCCCCATTGTGGTGATCAGACAAAAGTGAATAATCCAATAACTCAGACTGCTACAAGCATCTTTTGTGATGTGATACCATAGTTATAGATCATGGGACTAATCTGGACTGTAAGAGGCTGTCAGGTCGAGGGCTACAGTAGTTCACAATAAATATCTGTCGCTTTCTATCTAATTATTTGTCATACAAAACACTAATTTGTCCAGGCTACACAGACAACATTTCCTCAATACCACCGATCTCTCAGCCAACATTGGAAGTACAGAACTGTAGGAGTGAAATAAAAAAGTCTTGCACCATACCATACCTAGAACACGGGAACAAAGTCCAGGTCGTGTCAAATGGCGATATGACCTAAAGAGTGTACTTAACAGGGGTCTTACATAATTCATAGGGGGGTGGGGCAACAAGTCCGGCACTGTGCAGCTGGTGCCATTTCTTCAGAAGAGAATAAAATGTAAACAAGTTGTTTTGTAGGACATCATTTAACCCTAATGGGGTTCTGGTCAGTTAATAGACAAAACAAATGATGTAGCCAATTGCACTCTGGGTTAACTTTCTATAGACCAAACATCCTATGTTGTAGCTTTGGTGGCCCGACTCTTTTTTTCATTTCATTACAAACACAAAGGCCCTTTCAGGAAACATAAGGCACTGTTCTTAAACCATACATAACTGCTCTTGTGAGTTGGTTGGAGAAGTTCAGAACTAACTGTGACTTATCAACTCAATAAGATATCTCTGCATCAGTGAGCGGGTTTCAGGTGGACCTGGTAGGCCTATATACACCTTTCCCATGAACCTGCGCAGTGAGTCCTCCCATAGACGCCTTGTACCCAACGGTTTGAACCTGGTTCCATAGGAACCCCTACCCCAACCGTTTGGTTCAGGTCTATCCGCTAGCAGGTCGCCACACCATTGAAAAAGATGTGTAGTGAAACGTTCTGCAACCTTCTGCTCTCTACTTGGCCAGGTAAACTTAGCAGTCCTGTCTGGAGCAGACCGACAGTCCTAAGGGACTATCTAGTTCAAAGAGGTCTGAATCAGGTTAGCTGAGGTGGGAGTTTCTCTGCATTGGGACTGGCGAGACCTGAAGTTGGGTTAAGCCAGGCCCCTACTTGGGCAACTATAAAGCTAGTTTTTCATAGTTGCTCGCAACTAAAGTTAATCAGTTAGTCAACCGGCGATTAACTACTCATACAGTGGAACTGTGATGACTAAATAACTAGTCACCCTGGTTTTGTGACGAAATAGTGGACATGTTTGATATTTCCCTATTGTCATTGGCGATTAGTGCAGTTAGTCACTAGACTAATTTGTACTCTAGATGCCTGCAGATTATCGGCAAGAGCATCCTAACTCAGATGTTAAGGTTTAGTCACTAGGCAACTAGTTAGTTGCCCCACGGCTAGCATTTCCTCCTTGATCGCACTGGAAACCACTAATATCCACTAATTGCCAGTGTTAGTCTAAGGGAACCTTGCTTTAGGGAGGTCCCTGTTTGTACAGGTAGCTCTCTGAGACGGGCATGCCTCCTACATTCTCCTAATTATAAGTACTCCACCAGCACAAAAGGGAAATCCCACACATTAAATATAATTATAATCAAACTGAAAACTGATTATTCACGGAATCACTTGTGCCAATAGCAATTTGATAGCAATTTGATATAATAGAAGTCATGGCTGGGAGTAGAAAGAATACTAAAATCTTTAAAAAAAAATACTTATTGTCATTACATACAAAACCACTCTGATTATATTGACATCGGTTTACGTGATCTCTTTGACAGACATCAGACACCAGATGATCCTCCACTGTTACAAGCCCAGCTCACCTCTCATCAATATCAAAATCTATTATGACATTTTTAAAGATGGATTATCCCAAAAAGGAGTAGACTTAAACCAAAGGTTTGAAAAACCTGTATCGCATAGGAAGTAATACTAAAGTCTGGCCGCATTGATCATTACATTGGTTAAATCACTTTACTACAAGGATTCTCTACCTTATATGAATCTATAATACAATGTACCTTTTCTTATTATTACGCTGGCAGAGGAGGAATACTGGAGAAATCCAATCCTCTGGCAGGATAAATAAAACTGTTTAAAAAAAAAGAATTATGCCCAACTCTTGATTGCCCTAAACACAACCTTTTGCTTATCTCACACGCATGTAAAATGTTCTATTTTGTGTAGGTTTGACTTACAATAACAAAAGATTAACATTATGAACGAACCTAAATGTTCTATGCTTTCAAAGTTAATGATCCCTCCTGTGGATGTGCCCTGAGTCTGAGCCTACAACCACTTTCGTATAATGTATTCATGTTCATATCTGTAGTTCTACATTAAAGGCCGTATTCCACATACCGAAAGTGAGCACTGCCGATATTGAGCCTCTCCATGGCAACGTTCCATATGGGCAGGCTTTACTTTCGGTGCAATTTCGACGGCCGAAATTGCATAATCGGCGGCCAAAATTGCATAATCGGTGGCCGAAATTGCATAATCGGCGGCCAGTTGAAAATGGGCAGCAAAAAATTTACCAACATGTTCGTAAATTTTATCGACAGGGCTGCCGATATTATATCGGCAGTACCGAAAATGTATCGGTGTCAAATCGGTAACGCACTTTCGGTATATGTAATACGGCCTTAAGGTTTTTAAAAGGGAGTTTCTCAAAAAACATCAAACACACCATAGTGCGAATGTTATGTATCAGTAGCATTATCAACTGTTTCCAAAACTATTTGGAATATATGTATATGTATATCGCATTATGTCTATATCAAGAAGAACTAAAGGTTTACAAAATGTCCCATGTGTAATTTCAAATGTGGCTTGGAAGTTTAGGGAAGCATTACTGTATCAAGATGCGTTGTCGAATCTTACATGTAATACCAAAGTGATAAAACGTGAATGTAATAGACATTAAGGCCCATATACAGGGGGCGACCCCCGCCACCCCCTTGCCCCCACAAAGGAATTTTTTCCAAACGTTCCAACTTTCCTTCCAAAATGTAATATAAATCCCTTGAAATTGGTAGGAAAATATTGAAAAGTTCCACTTTTTACTGCTCACCACCCCCTTTTCAAATTCAATTTATTGAAAATACAGGCAAAAGTTTCACGTGTGGAACCTCGCCACCCTCCTACAGGAAAACCTGTATACGGGCCTGATTCTGAGTTGGGTCGTCGGAGGCCCCACCTGTACCCAGTTTCCCAGAATTGTGAGTGAGATGGGGAGTGGTGTATGCCCTTTACAATGCTGCATAATAAGCCCGCATGGGACAGTAAACGTGTCACCACTTAGACTTAGCCCAGACGTCATGAGCCGGAGTAAAAACAGCCAGTTTATGCTTTCAATACGGTGTGAACATTATATTGTTGATATGGAACGGTGTTACGTGTATTTCGCATGACATAAAATACATTGTGTATCAAAAGTTTGAATAGGTTGTACATCTGTGAGCATCGCTTGGTGTGGGTTCCTTCAGACCTAATTCAACTCAACGACCCAAGAGCTCGGGGTGTAGTAACTACCTGGCCATATATAAGAACCGGGAGGTCGAAGTCTTTGTGACTTAAAAATACATGAATATTCCATGATTTAAGGTAATCTGTAAGGGCGGGAATGCGACGCATTATCACAATATGTATAATTGACTAATTGTGGCATTCCCATCGCATGATGTACACACACAGATGGAAACACACACACACACTTGCTGATGGCTGTGTACAACTAAATTGGTCATGGCGACATGGCTTTTTTGGGGCTTAGTGACATGCGACATAACCGATTCTTAAATTTGACACGGCGACATAGCTTATAGTGACAATCGACAGGGGCTTTTCTTGAATTCGACACTGCAATGCCTTTTTTCTTAAGATCGGCATGCAACATCAGCACCCCCCCCCCCATCTAGACCCCCTTGCCGGTCTCACAGTACCTCTAGCCATCGGGGGTGCGATTGTCGCTGGCAGTGTGGTCTGTTGGGGGGCTGCTGCCAGATACACCCTTGCAGTTGATGTTGTTGCAGGAGGTGCTGTCACAAGTGACGTTGTCGCAAGGGGTGCTGTTGCAAGTTGCACTGTCACGGGAGGTGCCATTGCTGGTGTCGACATTACAGGAGGTGCCCTTTCGACTGCCACTGTTGCATCAGACGTCATTCTGGGTGTTGTCATCATGTGGGGTGCCCTCACAAGTGCCACTGTTGTGGTAGGCGGCAGTGCAAGTGTCCTTGTTGCAGGAGGTGCCATTGCAGTTGTGTTGAGTGTCGCCGATAAGGTACTTCTTGAGGGGTCAGCCACTGCCCAGTTTGAGGTGCCACCCCTTTGGATATATGGTACATGATGTACCACAGAGGGCTCAGGTACCTCTGACACCCTCACTGAGGATATCCGAGCTGAATCAATCAGGTTTGTGGCAGCCCTGATTCGTGTAGCCTTACGCCCGGGAACAATAGAATACGGCCCAGCATTGGCACAGCTCACCTCTACCTCCATTGGATGGTCACCAGGGTTGTTGTGTAGCCAGCCTACCAACTTCAGGATGTACATGTTTCCTGGTATAAGCCCTTCATGGGCTACATATATGAATGCTCCACCAATTTCGTATCCTTCAAGAAGAGCCATCATGTGTGTATATATCAAAGCTCCAACAACAAAATGAGTTGAATTTGGAAACCTGGGAGAACTGTCTCTAAGAGCAACATACTCCACGCTATACCTCATTGAAGTGACAACTAACAGTAACGGACATTGGTTTCACCAATATATACGGACCTTCAGCAGCTATTTGTCTAATTACTCGACCCTTACATACTAATCCTGCAATATATACGGGATGTGCACCAGACTTTGCAGGCATACCGACTGGACATACCAGCTGGCCATGTGGTGATCAGCCCTACCAACGATTCTACAAAGGAAAGATTAATGACTGCATTACGTTTCTTAGTGACATCGTCGATAGGGGCGCCCTCTATGAGAGTCCGTACAAACCAATATGAAGTGACCTCATTTTTTGCCGTTTTCCGTGACGTCATTAATAAACAAACAGATGGTGACGTCACGAAAACGGCAAAAAATGACGTCAAGTCATAACGGTTTGCACAGAACCTCATAGAGGGCGCTCCTATTGACGACATCACGAAAATCCCATAGGCAATGGTCTGAGATGCATATCTTTGTGTAGCTATAATATTTTTGGCCCTACCCTGGCCAGACTCCTGTTACGAGAAGACACAGATTGCCCAGGAGCGTTCTCCTTTACTCATATAAACACACCCTGTGTATAGATTCTTGGCAAAACTTTCTCTATGTTGCATAGAAAAAGGGGGTAAAATGATAACTATTGCACATTGCAATTCAAATCATAGTGTACATCATGATAAGTTATATATGTTCCACAACTATGGGGTGCCACGAGTTGGCTGTCTATTTGAAGTAATACAGGTAGTAACGGAGGAATGTAGATATGCAATAGTTTTTTAGAATCATCATAAGCAAATGTGTCTATGACATCTAAAACACTTTTGAATATGTCTAACTACAACAAACATACAAATATGGCAGTACAAAATAACCTTATATTTCTGTTAACTGTCCTGCTTGTGCAGGGGCAGAGGGGCAGAGGACGACAATTGACTTGGGACTTGAGACCATTAGTAGGGAACATTTTAGGGTAGTGTTTAAGCCAAGCCGATTAATATCCACTGCTGATGTCAACCATATACTACAAGGATTTGTGGTAACAATCCCAAAGGCAAACTTTACCAGAACTAATACTAATGCCACAGGTTTTGTTCTGATGGTCGGCATGTGAGAGGACCTGGTCCCTGGTCATGAGGGGTACAAACCAGGGAAGGGGTTTGTTTTGACAGCCAGCACGTGACAGAGTTTCAGCGGTGACAGGTGACAATAATTATTATGTTCAGCTGGGGGAGGAAACTCCCTCTGAGCTAGAGCCCTGTCCTTGGGGGGGGGGGGGGGAATCAAATGGCACGGTTTTTCCTCAGTGTATAACAGTTAAGCCCCATACCCACTAGGCGATGTTACCGGCGATGGGCAACGGGAAACTGGGAGAATCAGCCGACTGTTATGATCCCCTGTTAGTATGATATATTGAAATGTACATGTTTGATCTCAATTGGTGGTAAAATCGGCTGACTCTTCTTAGAGTAGAGTCGGCTGATTTTAGCACCAAGAATCGACCGACTGGAAAAAATCGCCTAGTGGGTATGGGGCTTTAGGTACTGTGTGATTGAAGCTCCCCTCAGTGTCCTTGTATTCCATATAATTGTGATGATATGGAGTATGGGATATGCTGCTCGTTTCAGAACCTAGACCATGACCCCTCCCCCCTATGTATGTGGTGCCCCCCCCCCCCCACCCCACCCCACCCCATGATGAAGGTCATGGTGTGTTGTCATGGTTTCCTGCTAAGTGCCGACCGGGGGCTACTGAGGCCGGCCACAGTAATAACCCCCCCCCCCCACACACACGCCCCAGACAGTAGGCTAACGACATGCTGTATGGAAACATGCCCCGCCCCCATCATAATGGCTGCACGGTGGGTAGGAAACGAAGGCTGCATTGCCTCTCCCACTACCGTATTGTCGGCCATCTATTAAGACCAAAAAGTGCAAAATCTGGTAATGTAAGTTAAATGGCTATGTATGATTGAGGCACATTTTTATACTTATATTTAAATGTTTTTGAAATATATTATCAAAGCTTAGAAGAAAAAAAGATACATTACATTTACGTTACGTCAGGCTGTGGAGGATGTGGAACTCCCTAATAAGTAATAATCCCCTTCAGGTATTTGCACTTTCTCCCTTTCTTAACATAATCAGAGAAGGAAGCTTTAGACGTACTAATCAGAATAAGCCCATCTCACATAGGGTCATAGGGTCAAATAGGCAAGAATTATATTTTTCTATATCCCCAATTATTGATAAAACATAAAGAGTTCTAACATTTTACCAATTGAGTATTATTGACAGATTTGGAGTTTTGCCAGCTAATCAAAATGCTGTATTTCAGGGCAAAATAGGGTCAGACATAATAGATTGGGCTCACAAGCTTTAACATTGGTTCCTATGGGAAAAAAGCCTATATAAAGCTATATTTTACAAATTTAAGAAGCAATTTGTCAACCAAATTGCTTTGGTTAATTTTGTAATATGCAACTGTCTTCATGGAAAAAGCATGGAGGCAATTTGGAAATATTTTATGGTAAACGTTAGTGTTGGTGTAAACTGTGATGGGCTTATTGAGAAACTGGAGAGGGTTAACAGAGGCACATGATTGACGCCCACCGGGAAACAAAAACCTACCCCACTCTACCATATCTAGGTCGTGGTCCGAGCTTCTCTTTTTGTCCCACCGCTGTGGTTATTTACTGGGCACGGAGACGACAACACTCACCAGAGAGCTTGGACTAGTTCTCATAGAGAGTAGCAGCTATACGCCGTGGTTATTTACTGGGTAGGAGACAAAAACACTCACCAGAGAGCTTAGACTAGTTCTTATAGAGAGTAGTCATTGCCAGGTATACTGGGCACCGAGACGACAACACTCACCAGAGAGCAGGAATGGGCCACTGTGGCCCGTCGCACAATACCTATCACAACACAAGGTAGCAAACTACCAACACCTTTCGTTGCCACTTTGCGCATTATAACTCATGTTTTGAACCTCAAAATAAACCTATTTAGAATGCTGTAAATGACCTATAATCTTTACAGGAACTTGTCCTACAGTGCCGCTTTTTACATCAATTTACAGAATTCAATTTGGTCCAGTAGAAACAAAGATATAATGGGTATCGCACCAACAATGATAGTTATCGTTGTAACGACATGTGTCTAAAGCCCCATACCACTAGGACATTTTGACAAAGTCGGCCGATTCTACCTGAAAAATCGGCCGACCTTAGCAGCGATTCATATCAAACGTGTACATTTCAATATTACTTACTGACTGGTGATCTGAATCGGTGATGATTTTACCAGTGATTCTGCCAGTTGCCCATCGCCGGTTGCCGGGAAAATCGCCTAGTGGGTATGGGGCTTTAAAGTTATCTTAAAATTATAGTTCATTGTGCAACGGGTCACAGAGCCAAACGGAGGCAGTTTTCTCGAGGCTGGGAAATGACCTTTGACCTCCACAAATCAGGTAGTTCCAACAATAGCCGTCTTATCAGCATCCGCAGGGGCAATGGGTAGCACGGAGAGCGGGAACAAAACAAGACACATGAAACCGAAGATAAAGTTGTGTAACGCACCAGCATCTAGAAACTTAAGCCAAAACAATCTCAGTATATTTAATCTAAGCTAACCAGCAGTCACCAGGGCTGTGTGTTAAAGGCCCGGTTACATATAGAGACTGAACTCAACTCAAAAGTTGAGTTGAGTTGGGTCTCTGATAGTCTTGATATGTGACATAGGGTTAAAACTGGAGTTCTCGAGGCTGATCAGTCTGGTCTCTAATCTTGAGATGTCAACGATTTAAAACTGGATGTCTTGAGTCCTTAGCAGTCTTAAGACCCAGTCTCAATATCTGCCCCAGTCTCAATTTCTTCAGCCTCAAGCAGTTTTGAGGCCCAGTCTCTATATGTGACATAGCTTGAGATGAGGTCAAACAGATACACCTATATTGCCTACATGTCATTGTGTTTACATGCAGGAGCAAGAAGACTTAAGACTATCCACTCTTTATATGTGACCACTAGTCAGATTTTTATTAAGACTGGTTAGTTTGCAACTAACTAGTCTCAAATCCTTAAGACTGTTTAGTTCAGTTCAGTCTCTATATATGACCGGGCCTTTATAGTCTCACCTGAGGGAGGTTTCGATATCAATTATCACAATGGAGGGTCAGTTAGTTCAGAATAAGATGTCTAAAACAATGATAACCACAATAATCTTTGAGTTGGTGCTAATAATGAGAATCTTCTGTCCCGGAAAGTGTGAAGAATTTTCTTTTCTTTTTAAACTATTTTGATAAGAAGATTAAAAGTAGGCCAATTATGACTAAACTATGTATAGTATCTCCCCTACAGTGTATGGCAGCCATCATTCAAAGACGAGACTACACCAAGTAGCCGTTGCCGTCATGTCTAACTGGTACCGATATAAGTGGTCATAAATATGTGTACACCTACTTCAGCTGGGCTCCTCTCCGTACAACTCATGTTGCACCATATCTCCGCCTCGGAATGTGGATGTAGCCACCAGAAAAAGTACTTGTGTATAACATGTTAAGATGGGGAATATTACAGCTGTACCTCTGTACAACATGTTAAGATGGGGAATATTACAGCCGTACCTCTGTAAAACATGTTTAGATGGGGAATATTACAGCCGTACCTCTGTACGACATGTTTAGATGGGAAATATCACAGCCGTACCTCTGTACGACACGTTCAGATGGGGAATATTACAGCCGTACCTCTGTACAACATGTTAAGACGGGGAATATTACAGCCGTACCTCTTTACGACATGTTTAGATGGGGAATATCACAGCCGTACCTCTGTAAAACATGTTTAGATGGGGAATATTACAGCCGTACCTCTGTACAACGTGTTAAGAAGGGGGATATTACAGGCATACCTCTGTACAACATGTTAGATGGGGAGTATTACAAATGTACCTCTGCACAACATCTCAAGATGGGGAATGTTACAATTGTACCTCTGTATAACATGTTAAGATGGGGAATATTACAGCCATACCTCTGTACAACATCTTAAGGTGGGGAATATTACAGCCGTACCTCTGTATAACATGTTAATACGGGGAATATCACAGCCGTACCTCTGTACAACATCTTAAATTGGGGAATATTACAGCCGTACCTCTGTAAAACATGTTTAGATGGGGAATATTACAGCCGTACCTCTGTACGACATGTTAAGATGGGGAATATCACAGCCGTACCTCTGTACGACAAGTTAACATGGGGAATATTACAGCCGTTCCTCTGTATAACATGTTAAGGTGGGGAATATCACAGCCGTACCTCTGTACGACATGTTAAGATGGGGAATATCACAGCCGTACCTCTGTATAACTTGTTAAGATGGGGAATATTACAGCCGTACCTCTGTACGACATGTTAAGATGGGGAATATCACAGCCGTTCCTCTGTATAACATGTTAAGGTGGGGAATATCACAGCCGTACTTCTGTACAACATGGTAAGATGGGGAATATCAGTGAATATCAGCTTGGAGCTGGGGATACCTGCCCTATCCCAGCATGCATTTCGTATCCAATGAGTGTTAAGAGCACATGGCAATTAAATATAATACAGATGCACTCATAGGCCCTATAAATGGGTTGTAACTGTTCATCACAATAATAATTATTATCATCCTGAGAAGGTGCTCTCCTCACTCAACCACATCAAACAATTTTGCTATCTTTACTTTCACTATGTTTACCAGAAATAGTTGTCTAGCTCAACCTCATTTACTCAGAATGTTGTCTTTGTCCATTGAAGAATGTGGGAATGATTAATTCCGAATGAGGGCCTACTGTGAGTGTGTTAGACTACTTTCGACAAGTGCTGCACTTTTATATATCTGCTGGCTGCTATAGGGGACTCGGGAGTTTATGTTTGCGCATGCGTGTCCCTTTCCCGCCACTACTAGTCGGGGGTCAAGCGCGACTTTCCAACCAATGAGGAGTGTCCTTTTGTACCACGTGACACAACATGGCCGCCCCCATGGTACATCTCCCTACAGGCCTATACCCTTGTTGCATACTTATCCTCCCCCTTCCCCATTCATTTCTGAAAACATGATATGCCCTTGGACTGTGACCTTTCGTTGTGTAGTCAGTTGGAAGACACTGTCACACATCATAAAAAAATGTATTAGACACATGATAATTGTAACTGCATATGTAAGATCCATAATTGCACTAAAGAACTATATTCCTGATCACACATCTGCACACTCTTTTAGTATAGTAAATACACGTGTATATTTACGACATACACTCTCTATTATTGAAGATAGAATAGCAATCAATGGACATATTAAACTGTCCCAATGAAATGTGATAGAAATATGTATCATCAAATACTGGCTTACAGCATGATCCGGCAACGTACTAGGGAACTTTCTTATGAGGTTAAGATAATTTGAAGAATTTTAGACCTTTGAATTGACATATTTTCATTAGAATACGGGGGTAGCGGGCCAGGGGCCAGGGGCCAGGGGCCAGGAGCCAGGGGGCTGGGGGCAAGGTGGTCATGTGTTCAGATAAAGACACCTCTGTTAGACCACCTTGGTTATCTCTGCCTCCACCAATCGGGGATATGCCCGGGTCAACTCTGTTAATACTGGGTCTGTTCTAGAGATATCAAACTGACACTTGACACAGGAGAAAGAGACATCTATAAATACGTATGAATGGGATCGATTTTCTTCAAGGGCCACAGCACCTGACCAGGCATGCCTGGGAGAGATATCAGGGGTCCAAAGGTTTGTAACACCATTGGAGGATTCTGTTTTCCACCTGCATATAGTCCCAGATTTCAGGTCAAGTTAAATAAGGGCAAAGGGTGACAAGATTGACTCTACTTTTGGTTTGTTTAATTGATTGTAGTGCAATATCCAAGGACCATATCGTATAATCAGCCAACACTTTTCTTAGTCCAGTCACACAAAATGGAAGCTAGTCACACAATGGTAGCTGGTTGTATATAGTGGCCATTGTTACACATAGTGGCAGCTGTCATAATTTGTTCTGAGTTTCAGTTGAGATATCAGGGTATCATGCAGAATTGCATTGATCAGTATTGATCATAATGCCATCTGCTTTAAAGGGTTGACAGGGTAATCAAAAGGGTTTTCTAATTATTTGGGAGATATTTGATATCAAGCAATTATTTTTTTCCCTAAAATTTCAACACAATCAGACCAAAAGATAGTAGAACTTTTTTGCGTTTCTCGTGAATACAATATTCATCAATACAAGATTCAGAATGGTTGTATTGGTTTAGTCACCTTGGCTAATTCAGGGATTGATCCTGCGTCCTCTGGCATATGAACTCAGTGTGCTAACTGCTAGACTACAGAGTCAAGTGTTCTTTAGTCTATAGAATTGTAGAAATGTTTTTGACAGAACAAATCCTATCGCATTGACCAGAGTATTAGGGGGTTTGTAAGACCCCCCTAGTGTATACCACCTACCCATCCACAAGAATATTCGCACCCCGTTACTCAAACAAGAAGCAAATGACTATCAAAGTTCCGATCGTTGGAACGATCGATGTTCGCCCTTAACTAGAAATCAGAAATCTCATCATAGAGGTGGGGGGTCCCAGTAGTGTCCATTGGGCAGTGCAGCTGTCCCGGGCAGCTGTACACTCATTGGTCAACCTGATTGACCAATAGGACTCCCTCCTATATCACTGTCCATGCGCCCAAGCAACCATGACCCCCCCCCCCTCTCCTCCTCCCCCTACCCGGCCTTGCATACACTGACTGCCTAGACCCTGCAGGTGCCAGTGGCTCAAGTACTGGTTTATGTAACCCACTTCTGGCTTCTCAAACTGCACCCTCCCCCACCCCCACTCCTTGAACTCAGTTCAAGGAGTGGGGGTGGGGGAGAGGCCTGCCCACTCAATTACACTTGATGCACACTAATTGTCCTGCTTACAAATGCATGCCGGTGGACAAAGGCCTGTAGCTACTTGTATGTAAGATTGTGTAACCGGGCAATCAGATCAAAGCCCAAATACCTACAAAAGACATGACTGATTGAGTGAGCCCTTCCCATAAGCTACAATACTAAAAACTATAATTAAGGGCTCACAAAAAACGACCCCCCTCTGGAAAAAGCTGGCTACGGGCCTGCAGAGATACAACTTGTAATGGAGTGATCTGATTGAAGAGTGAGGGTATGGTTGGGGGGTCCCTTATCGAATTTAAAAAACGGTCCTGTCGCCTGTCCCTATATCTCAGTTTAGATCCATGTCCCTTGTCAAATTTATGAAATAATCCTGTCCCATGTCACTTGCTTTTTAAAGCTCCTGTCGCATGTCTAATTTAAGAAAAGGGCCATGTCATTTGTCTCTTAGGTGCCATGTTATCTGTCGAATTTAAGAAACGCCCCTATCACCCTGTTGAGTTTAAGAAATTCCCATGTCGCCCTGTCAATTTTAGGGGTCCACACCTCGTGGCCACCTGGTCTCGTGACATCTCACCTCACCAGGTCAGCCCCCTCACCTCTTGTCAGGTGAAGTATCGACCACCAGCCGCCTTCTGTCTGTTTGACTTGATTTGTATGGATTAACCTATCAGGGACAGATTACACACAATGTGGACCCCCTTGTCAAGGGGCTACAGGTAGCTAGGTGAGATAACCTGTCAAGGCTACACCACCTCAAGTGGGGGGCCTGGATTCACTTGGCGGCCTCACACGGGAATCTGTGTGGGATTTCCGCCTGTCTCCTGATAGGCCGTATCTTATCGGATTTTAATCATTTTAGTCATATGCGTTTTAGAATAGGAAATCCTTCCTTTTCTGGTATTTAGAAAATGAAGTTCAAGCTAAAAGACCGTGTTTCCTTGAATCAATCTATATATATCATGATATCATAGTGTGTTGAACTGTTCATACCTCTCCCTTGTTTTATTGTATGCCTTTTTTTTTTGCCACATATGAATTTTCAGAAAAAGAGAAAGTAACTCTCTTTTTTTCTTTTTCTCCTCCCCCATATCCCAGTGGCGGATCCAGGGGGGGGGGGCAGATGGGGCAATGCCCCACCCCCCTGGACCCAGGGGACAAAATTTTGGCATCTTAAAATTGGAAGATCTGTGTAAATCTGGTGTTTTTACTTTTCATGGAGCACTAGCTCTGGATCCACCCCTGATTCCCGCATGGCAAAATTCACGTTGGGGCATCGGTTGCGCACTCACTAATTGGTTTCTCAGAATAGGTGTCCCCCTGTTTGTGATAATCAAAGACACCCTGAGACTAGATCCTGGTGGGTCATGGTTGGACGGCCCCTCAGTAGGGATGTAGAGGGGGGTCCCTATGTCGGAGGTCGAATTTAAGAAATGGTTATGTCGCATGTCACTATATTTCTAATATTCACGTTGATTTAAAGAATCCTCCATGTCGCATGTCAAATTTAAGGGATGTACTTTGTTGTGTCCCTTATCTTATATTCTTCTTGTTACTAAGCTCCATGTCGCATGTCGAATTTAAGAAATGGCCATGTCGCTGTGTCAATTTTAAGGGTCTACACCCATCTCAGTGGCGACAAAGTACTCCATACGGGTGCGGGTCTGGGGGTAGGGTCGGCGGTTCGGGTAGGCGGGTCTGGGGGTAGGGTAGGCGGGTCTGGGGGTAGGGTAGGCGGGTCTGGGGGTAGGGTAGGCGGGTCTGGGGGTAGGGTAGGCGGGTCTGGGGGTAGGGTAGGCGGGTCTGGGGTAGGGTAGGCGGGTCTGGGGGTATGTGGTGCAGTCTGCGACACAACACACGTCTGATGGGGGCCTTGATGGGGGTCCCCAATGTCGCAGGTCGAATATAAGAAAAGGCCATGTAAACTGTCACTTAACTATCCATGTCCCATGTCGCCTTTAAGAGACCTCATGTCCCATGTCGAATTTAAGAAATAGGCCATGTCATGTCGTTTACTTCTTTCTTCATGTTACTAAGCTCTATGTCGCTGGCGGATCCAGGATTTGAAAAGGGGGCGGGGCGGTATTGGAAACATTTTCCTTAATGACTTTTTGGCCGAATTTTACATTTAAAAAAGCTAAATTTTCTGAAAAAAGGGAGGGGCGCACGCCCCCGTGCCCCCCCCCCTCTGGATCCACCACTGTATGTTGCATGTCGATTTTAAGAAAATGTAATGATGCTGTCGCCGTGTCGGATTTAGGGGTCTAGGGCCATTCTGGTACCATGCCTCTTCACGGAGAGAAACACAAGACACGCTTTTGTACGGAGTTGGACTGGACAGGGGTGGGTCATAAGGAAAATAAGCAAGTGTGCCAACTTCACAACTTTTCTGGTACATAATTTCGGATTAACTCATTCATATATTATAGATACAGAGGGATTTACCTGGTTCCATTTGCACGACGGGGGATTGAATCTCAAAGCTCATGGATTTTTTAATTGTTTAGGATGAATAGATACATTTCTATCAATTTGTGCTCACGTGGGGTACTTAGATGAAACACAAGTGGTGCTAAGAATAAAGATGGCACAGGCAAACCTTTATGACCCTAGACCCTTAAATTCAACATGGCGACATGACCCTTTTTAAGCTAAATGACATGCGACATGACTATTTCTTAAATTTGACATGGTGACATGGATGTTTCTTAAATTTGACAGGGTGACATGGATATTTACAAATTTGACAGGGCGACACGGATGTTCCTTAAACTTGACATGCGACATTGGGACCCCCCCCCCCCCCCCCATCAAGAGCCCCACCTTTGTCCCATGTTAGAGGTTAATTGCCAAAGACAATGTGTCTGGCATGCTGGTCCCTCTCAAGTAGCTGCGTATTAGGAGAAAGTGAGCCTGCTCGCTCTGCCCTTGTCTATATAGGGTGTTGTTGTTGTTGGTCTTTACATTATATTACATAGAAATTTTGAAATACTCAAAGAATATTGAGGAACATATCATCAGCCAGATTCAGTGTCTAGTTTATCATGCTTTTATCTCTATCTGCATTGGTTCAAGAGTTACAGCCAGTTATACATGGTGCTCTGGTTTTGCCCTGTCAAAATGACATGTGTATTTAGAAGGCTCACTGCTTTTTGATGGGAAAACTGGTGGAATGTAATATACCTAACTTAGAGTTGGACCCTTACCTAAGGTGTTGTTGTTGTTGTTGGTCTTAGAGTCATGCTTTTCCTTCTTCCCTCCCTGGTGGAAGATGGCGTTTGTCAGCCTGTTCATCCTGGCAGATTTGGATGATGCGTATTTCCAGTGGGTAGTCTTTGGATGGTGCGTATTTCCAGTGGTATTCTTTGGATGGTATGGATTTCCCGTATTTGGATGGTGCGTATTTCCAGTGGTGGTAGTCTTTGGATGGTGCCTATTTCCAGTCTTTCGATGGTGCGTATTTCCAGTGGTATTCTTTGGACGATGCGTATTTCTCGTCTTTGGATGGTGCGTATTTCTCTTGGTCGTAGTCTTTGGATGGTACGTATTTCCAGTCGTAGTCTTTGGATGGTGTGTATTTCCCGTCTTTGGATAATGCGTATTTCCAGGAATGGTAGTCTTTGGATGGTGCCTATTTCCCGTCTTTCGATGATGCGTATTTCTCTTAAACCCAGTAGATGGTGTGTATTTCCACTGGTGGAAGCTATGTGACGAGAAGCGTGCCGTGAGTCGGCCTACAGCCCCCTGAGGTGGGGGCGGGGAGGGGGGCGGGGCGCTGTCCGTACGTCGGCCGTCTGGGCCCTGAGAGCGGGAGGAGGTGGTGGCAGGACGGCGGTAGAGGTGAGAGTGGGACGGTACGGGCTGGGCGGTGGGACGCCAGGCTGGGGTCAGGCCACTCTGGTAGTGTACCGGGACGACTGTAGGGGTCGCCACTGGTCGGTGGGGTCCTTAGGTACATGTATGCGTGGCAGTGCCTCATGTGGGTAGGCCTATATATAGATAGCATATGCCATTACTGGGAATTGAAATGTTACACACGCAAGTATGTGACGATTCCCACTAGGCCTACCCTTTTTGATCTAGGCTAAGCCCCATTCGCCCTGATCAATATTTTTATCACTGAGACATAGGACAAAAATTATCGTATGCATTCGCAAGTAATCTCAGGTATGACAAAATGATTGCAAGCTTGCGAAATTGATCGTAGAGCATTCAGACTGAGAATTGAGGTCCATTGCGATCGTTTTCGTATGGAATTTCGAATTGAATCGCACAGGATCTCTAATAATATTTTAAACATGTTGAATAATTTCACAAGGGATCAGGTCGTAAAGACCTACAATAAACCAACGTTTCCAACGTTCGCAGATTGTAAAGCTCTAAGAAAACCCATGTCCAGCAAGGTGAATGGGGCTTTAGCAAAGACTATGGTGTACTCCTTGGCTTGAGGATTAAACCCTCATAAAATATAATAAGACAAGCAAACATTTTCGTGGCCCATAATGCTTTTGATGATAATATCGATAGTAAAGTCATGTTCTTTCATTTTATATAGGCATAATTATCAGTTAAGTGTACATTAACAATGGAACTTTTGATGGGGGTCGCTGATGTCACTTTTTAAATGAAAGAAAACGAAAGAAAATGTCCCATATCACCTCTAATAGACCCTCATGTCGCATGTCAAATTTCAGAAAAAGGCTATGTCATGTCGTTTTTATCTTCTTCATGTCGCCAAAGCTCATTTCACCACGTTGAATTTAAGGGTCAACGACCCTCAATACCCCTTACAGACTAGTCACAGAATGCGCATTATGCCTGTATTGAACTGTCATTATGAGAGTATTTTGAGGCTAGTCTGTAAAGGTTTGCCCTGATACCCTGCACACACCGTACCTCATGATAATGAGCAGGATAATGGTTCGTTGGGGTGGAAAATAAGCCCATCCCACATAGTTTTTTTCCCAAAGGTTCGACAAAAACATCATCTAATACATCCAAGTCTTTACAAGTTGTTCACTGAAATAAACAAGAATTACGTTTTTCTATATCCCCGTGTACTCCTAAAACATTGTGATGTCTTAAATTTGATTAATTGACAGACTTATAGGGTTGCCAGCCAATCAAAATGCTGTATATTATTATATAAAAATCAGATTGGATGTTATTAGTTGGGCTGACAGGCTTTAGCACTAGAACATATGGGGAAAAGGCTATCATATTTGGTTGCATTTTACACACAATGACATTATGAGCTATCTATCAACCGAATTGTTATGGTTAATCTTGTATTTTGTGCATGTCTTTGGGGAATACACAAGCAGCCAATTTCAATAATATTTCCTGGTAAATGTTCTTGTTGATGTAAACTGGGACGGGCGTAATACTGTCTACATAGCAGAGATCATCTGTTCCCACGGTGGGTAACCTCTTCCAAAGTGTGACACGTCATGTGCACGAGCACGGGTTAGCCAGTCGTTTTTTCTGTTTTGTTTTTTTAAAGACGTTTCCAGACCATTCTCCAATATAGGTTGGGGCCCTAGATAGCGGTGGCGGTCCTGGTGTCGATGTGTCGATCATAAGAAATGGCACAGTCACCCTGTTGAATCTAAGAAATTACCATGTCGCCATGTCGCCCTATCGAATCTAAGAAATTGCAATTTCCCCTGTCAATAACTCATCAAAATCCCATGTAGTCTATCGTTAAGCCCCAAAAGTGCCCAATTCACCCCGTCGAATTTAAGGATTTTGGCACCATCAATGGAGAGATAAATCCCTCGAAGATGGGTAAGTAATTATATAAATTTAGGGCCACGAGGTTCCGTGTGACTAGATAAACTGGGGATTATGACGGGTCAGTAGGATCTGACGTCATGACGGATCACAGGACCTGCTGGGAGTTCAGAGGTTCATACAACCTACTTTGGGGTCCCTCAGAAGAAAGGGGCAGGGTATATTTTGGTCTTTTCAAAAGATTCCAAAAGGAATGGGTTCATTATTGCAGCTGTTAAAAAAAATTGATAAAGTTATCTGTTTAGACACTGTTGTCCTGCAGCAGTGACATGAAGGTAGTGGATTTTTGGTAACTTTATCAGTGGTGAAAGGGTCTAGTCTGTCCCCCGAGTGGCCTGTATTGGGGGACAATGGCTACGCCCATGGTGCAACTCACTACAGGCCTTATTACAAGACAATGGTGGCAATGGTGACGATAATATTAATCGTCTGTGGAATCGAAATGATCATTGGTCTCGCTGTAAAGTCATAGAGTGCAAGCAGATAACAATACCTACCTATCAGGAGAAGTGTTTATGTCTTAGATTTGTTTGATCTTTGAACTGGCACTTGGCCCTGTGTTGACGTGGCCGTTATTTGCTTTGTGATAGGACCGTTTACTTATACGTCCTAAATTAGGGGGGATTTCCATATACTGTCAAAATGTTTAGGATAACCTTCGTCGTAGGTCTTATGACAGTCCCAACATGGGGTCCCGACAGTCTTACGATAGCCCGACAATATTTCAAACAGTATATTTCCTGATGTAGGCTTTACACTAAATTTTCTAAAATCCATCTTAATTTCCCTACCATTCTATCATAATCATCAACATAAGGGGCGGATATCGGTTAGTGTACACTAGGATTAACCACCAGAGGCTCATGGTGGGGCCTCGGGTACACAACAGTCGTACGGGGCAGCTGTCACTCATATCATAATGTCCTTTAATTCGGAGTTTCAATGAGTTTGGTAATTTCAGGGGTAAATGAAAACATAGGGTAGCGAACAACAAGTACCAATGTGGTTAAAAGAAATCAACGTAAATCAACAGACAATATCTTTAACTTTGAATTTGATAATGACATAATGATAACTGTTGACGCAGAAAGCTTTACCGATGTAGAGGCAGATCCAGGATTTCCAAAATTGGGGGGTCAGCATATATACGCTACCTAATAAAAGTGCATTATCCGCATGCACTCATACAACATTTTTCCTTCTTTCCCTAGTTTAGGGGTCCATTAAAAGGGGGTGGGGGTGTGGTCAGGACCGTCAGGACCACTCCCCCCCCCCAACCCTATGGATCTGCCCCCGTGATAACCTTAAGGCCAAAAGTCTATGCATAAACTTAGATAAAGGCAAGTGTAACCTAGAACAAAAGTAAATTATTCTGTACCACGATCCCTGTCCCCAGTGAAGGGTTGTCCTTTATTTAAACATAGTCCTTATATCGAGGTTGTTCTTTAGTACAGGTTGTCCCTTATTTAAACGTAGTCCTTATATCAGGGATTTTCTTTAAGGAGAGAGGTCAATCTCAACTTTTTTGGACTTTCCGTGTGATTTAGGTAATATCCTATTAAAGATTTGTCTGTATTTTGATATCATGACTTTAGTAATAAGACAAGTGACGGTTGGTGGAAGGTCACCTCAGGGCAAATGACTTATTGACGTCCAATAAGCCCATCCCACATTGGGTATACCCTGGGGTTGGAAAGGGTCAGACAAAATAGACATATATGCCATTCTTGTCTCCGAGACTTGGGATTGCTCAAAATTTAATAAGCAAGAATTGTGTTTTTCTCTTATCATTTCTTAAATCTTATCAATTGACAGATCTGCAGGTTTGCCAGCTAATCAAAATACTGTGTTTCAGGGCAAAATTAAAGATTGGGCTGACAAGCTTTAATGTTGGTTCCTATGGGAAAAAGGCCACTATATAAAGCTGCAATTTACCAATTTTAGGAACAATTTTTTTGGGCCAAATTGCTTCGTTTAATTTTTTATTATGCAACTGTCTTCATAGAATCAGCATAGAAGCAATTTAAAAAATATTTCATAGTAAAATTAATGTTGGCGTTGACTGGGATGGGCTCATTGGCCAAGGCAACGTGGACCTGTCAAGCCCCATTCACCGTGGCCAATGGTTGTGTTGCTTGCAGGTCTGACAAATTTATCGCATGGAGAAAATGATGATCTCAGGGACGATACAATAATCACATGCCAGTGAAATTGAAAAAGTTGCATTCACACTGACAAAAGAGCTCCCATGCAATTGCAAATGATCATTTCTGCAAATACTTATTCCCTAGAATCATTTGGAATTCAAACGGATCAATCCAACATGTTGGATCTGTTCACTTGTAGACCAGTTGTTTGTATTATTGTTTGCACCAGGAATTGTGGGCAACTGTCACAACAGATCGCAAGTACCATGACGGCCAGGGAGAATGGGCCCTCAGTCACGTATAGAGTACATGTCGGTAGATGGATAATAATGTCACCAATGGGCCTTCATTCAGGGATAGAGTACATGTCAGTAGACGTATACTAATGTCACAAATGCACAGGCTAGATAGAATGGGAGGCTGGAGAAACAAATCATCCAGTGCCACGCTATTCTCAGGCTCAACAAAAAGGTAAAAGGAGGGGGAAGAGGAGAAGGTGAATTACCATATATATTGGTCTTATTTTAAGTGTAATGGTCGTCTCTCCTCTCATAACGCACTTTAAATGAGATTTACAGAAGGCGATGAATATATGATCAGATTGTATACATCCCTTAAAGTGATCCAAATCTCTTACTTACTGCCTATTATATACATAAAGTATATTATATGAAACATTATATATTTACCCTACTTGTTCTAAATCTTTGTTGCTTCGACGGCACATGCAGACCTATTAGTCCACTCTGTGTCCCACCAGTAACCAGCGGTGCCATAGGGGACCAGCCTGTCCATCTGTACTACGGATTTGTAAACACTTTAATGTGGGGACCAAGGGAACCAGCGAAATGGGTCATGACCCCATTTCTTAGTTCCAGCTTCATCCTCCATGTGCATGGTGTAGTGGTTAAGACCCTCACCTCCAAACCCAAAGGTTGTGGATTCGAATCCTGGCGAAGCCACTTGTTTCATATACAACATTATATATTCATATGTAACATTATATAGACACACATACGCACATACATACATACTTGTATACATACATGCGTACGTATGTATACATGCATACATACATGCGTATATATAGGCCTCTCTCTCAATATCTGTGTACACAATATAGGTAAATCCAACGTTTTGACATCTCGATGTGGAAATGGAAAAGAATACCATTTGATTTCCCCCCAGCACATTCTTCTTCCTCTTAGATATTCATATTCCATCGACAACTTACTCACACCCTCCCACATATACTATATATTCTCTCTTATCCTATAGACGTTTATTCCCCCTGCAGCCCTTCTCCTCCAGTATTCATTTATTTAGGGAAGTGCCGATAATACCGGGCTGATCTGATATTCTCGGCACGGAGACAAGGCTCTACAAAAAGTAAAACATATTATCCCCAGGAGAATGCCTTCGGGCAATAACCAAGGGCTGGGGGTGTCTATAGGCTATTTTCTACAGGAGTACGCCTCCCGCCACCAAGGGCTGGGGGTGCCTATAGGCTATTTTCTACAGGAGTATACCTCCAGCCACCACCAAGGGCTGGGGGTGTCTATAGGCTATTTTCTACAGGAGTACGCCTCCCGCCACCAAAGGCTGGGGGTGTCTATAGGCTATTTTCTACAGGAGTATACCTCCAGCCACCACCAAGGGCTGGGGGTGTCTATAGGCTATTTTCTACAGGAGAACCCCTCTGGCCACCACCAAGGGCTGGGGGTGTCTATAGGCTATTTTCTACAGGAGAACCCCTCTGGCCACCACCAAGGGCTGGGGGTGTCTATAGGCTATTTTCTACAGGAGAACCCCTCTGGCCACCACCAAGGGCTGGGGGTGTCTATAGGCTATTTTCTACAGGAGTACGCCTCCGGCTGCCACCAAGGGCTGGGGGTGTCTATAAGCTATTTTCTACAGGAGTATGCCTCCCACCACCAAGGGCTGGGGTTGCCTATAGGCTATTTTCTACAGGAGTACCCCTCCAGCCACCAAGGGCTGGGGTTGCCTATAGGCCATAGCCTATTTTCTACAGGAGTACGCCTCCGGCCACCAAGGGCTGGGGATGTCTATAGGCTATTTTCTACAGGAGTACGCCTCCAGCCACCAAGGGCTAGGGGTGTCTATAGGCTATTTTCTACAGGAGTACGCCTCTGGCCCCCACCAAGGGCTGGGGGTGTCTATAGGCTGTTTTCTACTGGAGTACGCCTCCGGCCACCACCAAGGGCCAGGGGTGTCTATAGGCTAACTTCTAAAGGAGTACGCCTCCAACCACCACCAAGGGCTGGGGATGTCTATAGGCTATTTTCTACAGGATTACGCCTCCGGCCACCACCAAGGGCTGGAGGTGTCTATAGGCTATTTTCTACAGGAGTACCCCTCCGGCCGCCACCAAGGGCTGGGGGTGACTATAGGCTATTTTCTGCAGGGGTAAGCCCCTGATCACCAAGGGCTGGCGGTGCCTATTGGCTATTTCCTACAGGAGTATGCCCCCGGCCACCACCAGGGGCTGGGGGTATCTATAGGCTATTTTCTACAGGAGTACACCTCCAGCTGCCACCAAGGGCTGGGGGTGTCTATAGGCTGTTTTCTACAGGAGTACGCCTCCGGCCACCACCAAGGGCTGGGGGTGACTATAGGCTATTTTCTACAGGAGTACGCCTCCAACCATTAAGGGCTGTGGGTGCCTATACGCTATTTTCTACAGGAGTTTGCCTCCCACCGCCAAGGGCTGGGGGTGCCTATAGGCTATTTTCTACTTTTCTAGGATATGTGACACAATTCCTATAATTTAGTCAGATACATACAGAAAGAAATTAGAAAGTTAGTTAAATCATGCGTTTGTTACATATAAATAGGGTACATCTTTGTACTGACGCGGGTGTCAGTCCACTGCATAGAATCCTAGCTAGGTTTTGGAAAAGCTAGGATCAGGGCTAAGATTGACTCTCCCAAGTATCCTCGGCCAGGAGTGTGGAGGTGATGTCATAGGTAGGAGTAAATAGACATGTAGTATACCAGCAACTTCAGAGTGTGAGCGCTAGCCAAGCAGGCATGTCCTTGTGGTGAGTGGCACTGTAAACTCAGGTTACTGACTGGGCTGTTTTGACATTGTTCCTTGAACGTTCCTTGAATACAACCTTTTAGTCCTGTATATTTAAGTCGAATTGATAGGAGTAGTCAAAATGCCTGTCTTATTAAGAAACCGGTAAGAAAGTTTGGACAGAAAGGCATGTCAAAATGACTAACCTTAAAAATAAGTTAGGACATTTGACTGACATTTTTACCATTATAATTCTAGTTTAAATCCTACTTAAAACTTAGATCTACTACTATTATGATACATCCTGTACCCATGATCAATGAAAACAATTTATCAGAAGGAATGTGCATTAACTTTCACACAATACCAGTAACTCTCTTATACCCTGTCTAAGCCTTACCTTCTTTCATTAAGAGGTTTCTGGCACCAGTAATCACATTCCTACAAGAATCCCCTTCGGCGATTAGTGCACACATCTCTCGGTACATGGCATGCTGCAGAAAGCCCTCTATCATATAAGTGGATTATAGAAGGCCTCCCTGTGTAACATGCCTAGAGTGTAAGTAATCACACTAAATCTAATAGGGCAGTCCCAGGGAGACCATTTATCTATGGGTCTGAGGCGTCAGTCTCGGAGGTCTCCGACAAGCACCGCAGAATGGAAATACCAGCACCGTACAGTGACCAAATGGATGGATTCTGTTCTCTGTGAGGCTGTCATACTAGCACCCAGCACGGACTCAGTGTCAGTCATACAGACACCCAACACTGACTCAGTGTCAGTCCCATCATACAGACACCCAGCACTGACTCAGTGTCAGTCCCATCATACAGACAGCCAGCACTGACTCAGTGTCAGTCCTGTCATACAGACACCCAGCACTGACTCAGTGTCAGTCATACAGACACCCAGCACTGACTCAGTGTCAGTCATACAGACACCCAGCACTGACTCAGTGTCAGTCCTGTCATACAGACACCCAGCACTGACTCAGTGCCAGTCCTGTCATACAGACACCCAGCACTGACTCAGTGTCAGTCCTGTCATACAGACACCCAGCACTGACTCAGTGCCAGTCCTGTCATACAGACACCAGCACTGACTCAGTGTCAGTCCCATCATACAGACACCCAGCACTGACTCAGTGTCAGTCCTGTCATACAGACACCCAGCACTGACTCAGTGTCAGTACTGTCATACAGACACGCAGCACTGACTCAGTGTCAGTACCGTCATACACACACCCATCACTGACTCAGTGCCAGTCCCGTCATAGACACCCAGCACTGACTCAGTGTCAGTCCTGTCATACAGACACCCAGCACTGACTCAGTGTCAGTCCTGTCATACAGACACCCAGCACTGACTTAGCGTCAGTCCCGTCATACAGACACCCAGCACTGACTCAGTGTCAGTCCTGTCATACAGACACCCAGCACTGACTCAGTGTCAGTACCGTCATACACACACCCATCACTGACTCAGTGCCAGTCCCGTCATACCAGCACCCAGCACTGACTCAGTGCCAGTCCCGTCATACCAGCACCCAGCACTGACTCAGTGTCAGTCCTGTCATACAGACACCCAGCACTGACTCAGTGTCAGTCCTGTCATACAGACACCCAGCACTGACTTAGCGTCAGTCCCGTCATACGGACACCCAGCAGACATTAATTATCTAGGTGGAAAGATACTAAAACTGGAAACTGTTAGTCATGGTCTTTATTCATATATTCAGTAATGTATGATTAGATGTATGCTATTGATAACACACTGTAATGGTATGCTCTAAGATACTAACCAGAAATTACCATTATGGTAATGTCCTGCTTTAGTAGGGTCTTGACAACACCATCAAATAGCAGAGATGGAGAAAAGGGGGATCGATGCCCTTCTGTGAAAATGTGAGGTGCATCCTAAGCTAGCTTGAATTTTACTTTCAAAACCTTAATTTGTCATGAGTTATGTAAATTTAATCACCTTAGGCGTCCCCCTTTGAATTCATCCCTGAATAATATTGCTGTTACATCCTATGTTACAGACTGACCATGAAAATATGGGCACAGAACAGTACTGTCCCAGCCAAGCATGTGACTTTACTATAAGATTGCATCAACTTTCTGTTTGGTTCTGTATTGGTTCTTGTTACGTTATTTTGATGGCTCCCAATAACGTTGCTGCAACATATTGCTGTGATGTTGCACTGTGATGTTATTATAACATTCTGGTTACATTCCTCAGCCTAAACAGAATGTTCTTATAATGTTATGTTTGGTTTCATCCTAACCTCACCAAAAACTAATTTTATAATAACATTCCGATCTGGTGAGTTTTCAGCCTCAGCATCAATATAAACTGTTACGTGCCATATTAGTAAGCAACAGACTGACTAAAGCAGTATGGTTGCAGAATGTTTCTGTTACATTGCAACTTGGCTGGGGTCCCAGGTAACAAGGACACGTGTTTAGGACGTCTGGAACACTGGATCAAGGAACTAAAACTCGTGTTTTAAACACGAGTTATACTCGGGATTCTGTGGACCTCATTTCTGGTGTTTCCAACGTGTTTTTGACACGAGTTTTTGACACGAGATTTCACATGAATAAACTCGTGTTTTCTTTTTTCTATGTAAAAAAACAGTGGGGATTCGAACCCTGGACACCTCACATACAATGCCAGTGTTCTCCCACTGAGCTATGCAGGATTTCCTGGAATGCCTGACCATTCTATTGCCTTTAGATCATATGGAACATTGGTATTTAAATAAAATCTTCCACTTATAGATGCTTATATATGCTTATATTAAGATATATCTATATTCAACTTTTTGCTTATATTCTTAACTTATTACGGTGCACACACACAAAACATACGAGTATTGAATGAGTTTACACAGTGAAATTCTGGTTAAAACAAATCAATTTCTAAAGATTATCTACGTGATATTTCAATCAAAACTCAAGGAAAACCCAGGTAAAACCCAAATGAAATACTGGTTTTACCCTGAAATTACATGGGTCAAAAACTGGTGTCAGAGGCAGACAGTTTTCCCATGCAATACTCTGAGTTCACCAAGACACTAGTTTTACACAATAATAGCATGACTTAAAACTAGTGTAATATACATGTTTTACATAGAGATTGTCACTCCACCAGTATGTAACGGAAATGACATCAAAATATAAAATACTAATACAGATAAGATAATGTAATGATACACTTGCCATGATGCACATGAACATGCCGTTTATAAGAATGAAGCATTATATATAATATTTGATATAGGTACATTACTATGCAAAAACTCATTGTATAATCCTCCAAAATACTGGCATTACTCTGAAATTACCACTACACCAGTATAACATTAATTAAACACGTGATAAACTGGTAAATACACGTGTCCTGTTTGCTGGGGTTACATCCCAGCTTGGTTCGGGTGTACACCCGGTAGGCCTGAAAAAAAGGCCTTGATTTATGCCAGCACAAAGCCCCTGCTCATGTATTAGTCATGACAACCATGACATAAATCTCCAGTAGATAGAAAGTCGAACGTCTTTAATTGTCGTCAGTCATTTAGAAAAAATGATCTTTTACCAGTTTCAGCACCATTACATCCCGTCCCGTCTTTTTTACCATAACATAAACAGTTACTGTATACCATTTTTAATGTCTACCTTATCCTTGTTTATGCTTTTTAGGGTTACATTTGTATTTTACTTTGGCAAAAAAATAATGGGTAATCCCCTGTCGATTCTAAGTCTTCTCTTAAATACTGATTTGCAAGGCCATGTAGAATTGACTGCAAACACATGAGCAATAAGTTCTCCTTCTTCAAGGGATGCCATTCATTGGTCAACCAACCACAGCAGCCAGGGATTATGGTCAGCTGGCAGTGCTGGTCAATGTTGATACAAGAATTAAAAGAAAACTTTAAGATGAGAATATTGATTCTATTATTAGGTATTAGAAATATTGGTTAGGAATATAGGTAAGAAACTGAGAGCTGTGCCCCCAAAATGTCCCTTTTACACTTCTTTCTTCTTTTTAAAAATTGTCTCATTAATTCCTCTATAAACCATGACCAACAAAGCTGGCTGATCAACTGACCTTACCAAAACAAAACAGGAATATCCTCCAACAGTACCTTGAGCACTGAGGTGATTCCTTCCCCCCTCATGTGATATTATAACAGCTGCATGGAGAGAGACCAGTGTTATGGCTGTATTTTCCATGCAAGTACACTCGCGATTGCAGGAATCGGCAGTAGGGATAAGGATTAATTACTTACGTGTTACATATCAGAGATAAGGACTTTAAATTATGTTTGGAATAATTTGTAGGTTGAAGATTTCCTTGCCTTATTTTTGGAAAATATGATGAATTTCCAATTGCGGGCAGTCAGAATTGCCTAATGGAATAGAAGCTTGAGTTAAAGGCGGCCTGTTGAAGACTTACAGTTGACATAAACTACCAACTACAGCCCCACTAATGGAATAGAAACTTGAGTTAAAGGCGACTCATTGAGGAAGTACAGTTGACATAAACTACTACCTGCAGCCCCACTAATGGAATAGAGGCTTAAGTTGAAGGTGGCGTGTCACAGACATAGAGTTGACATAAACTACCACCTCGACCCCAATAATGGAATAGAGGCTTGAGTTAAAGGTGGCATGTCAAAGACGTAGAGTTGACATAAACTACCACCAATAGCCCCACAAATAGAATAGAGGCTTGAGTTAAAGGTGGCGTGTCAAAGACATAGAGTTAACATAAACTACCACCTATGGCCCACTAATGGAATAGAAACTTGAGTTAAAGGCGACCCATTAAGGATGTACAGTTGACATAAATTACCAACTACAGCCCCATTAATGGAATAGAGGCTTGAGTTAAAGGTAGCTTGTTGAGGACGTACAGTTGACATGAACTACCAACGACAGCCCCACTCATGGAATACAGGCTTGAGTAAAAGGTGGGCTGTCGAGGACATAAACTACAAAGCCCCTGCTGATTGTATAAGGCAAGGATAGGGGGGACCCAGCACTGACCAAGTGGTTCTTTGGGATCAATTCCCGGTTGGTGCTGGGTTCATTAACGGATGAGGTACACCAAAAATGATTTCCAGGTTATGATTCCCTGCTGTTTGCTCCCTTATCACCTTCATCTCATAAATACAATCACCAAAGACAGAATACGTCTCAACTTGGCTGTCAGTATGGCATAAAACACCCTTCACTCACATCCCCACTAATGGAATAGAGGCTTGAGTTAAAGGTGTACCCTTTAAGACGTACCACCTAAAGCCCCACCCTACAGAGTCATAGCCTTTCTCATTAAACATGGCCCTGACAGCATAATCTCAGAGTACAAGGACTGAGGTGTTAATTAGAGGCATTAATTAGGCGAGGTAACTGGAGGAGACACCTGAGCTAGATGGGTAAACAACCACTATAGTCTGTTCTTTGGGTGTTGTCATAGATGGGCAAACAACCACTTTAGTCTGTTCTTTGGGTGGTGTCATAGATGGGTAAACAACCACTATAGTCTGTTCTTTGGGTCTTGTCATCAATTCCCCCAGACGCTGTTCTCTGGTTATTAGTATTTTGGCCTACCTGCAGGCTAAATCAAGGTGCATGGTGGGTAATATGTTGACACATCCATTTCCTGTTATGAGCTTTTAACATATCATAATCATTCATCTATGACATTTTCCTTTATTTGAGGTTATAAAAAAGTAGAATTTAGTTCTTTTTACATTACATATTTTATATATTGACATATGTTCTGTTATTTTTATTGGTTTTCCCATGCTTTTGGCTATGACATATGCCAAACTTAGCCTGCAGGAGTATCAAATGCAGGAAAACTGCGTCTGCCTGAATTGTCCCTCTACCACCTTAGGCTACCACCATACGATACGGCTGAGATGTTCCGTGGTACTGTATACGTCCAGGTAGATGTTCCACAATGCTGTGTTTGAGACCAGGTCGATGTGCTGTGATGTTATATTTGGGACCAGGTAGATGTGCTGTGATGCTGTATTTGGGACCAGGTATATGTGCCGTGATGCTGTGTGTGAGACCAGTTAGATGTGCCGTGATGCTGTATGTGGGACCAGGTAGGCGTGCTGTGATGCTGTGTGTGAGACCAGTTAGATGTGCCGTGATGCTGTATGTGTGACCAGGCAGATGTGCCGTGATGCTGTATGTGAGACCAGGAAGATGTGCCGTGATGCTGTATGTGAGACCAGGAAGATGTGCCGTGATGCTGTATGTGAGACCAGGTCGATGTGCTGTGATGCTGTACATGAGACTAGATAGATGTGCCGTGATGCTGTATGTGGGACCAGGAAGATGTGCCGTGATGCTATATGTGAGACCTGGTAGATGTGCCACGATGCTGTATGTGAGACCAGGGAGATGTGCCGTGATGCTGTACATAAGACTACGTATATGTGCCTTAATGCTGTATGTGAGATGAGGTTGATGTGCTGTGATGCTGTATAAGACCAGGTAGATGTGCCATGATGCTGTGAGACCAGGTAGATGTTGTATGTGAGACCAGATAGATGTACCGTGATGCTGTATATATGACAGATAGATGTGCCATATTGATGTATGAGAGACGAGGTAGATGTGCCGTGATGCTGAATATTAGACCAGGTAAATGTGCCATGAGGCTGTATGTGAGACCAGGTAGATGTGCCGTGATACAGTGAGACCAGGTAGATGTGCCGTAATGCTGTATGAGACACTAGGTACATGTGCCATGATGTTGTATGTGAGATGAGGTTGATGTGCTGTGATGCTGTATAAGACCAGGTAGATGTGCCATGATGCTGTGAGACCAGGTAGATGTTGTATGTGAGACCAGATAGATGTACCGTGATGCTGTATATATGACAGATAGATGTGCCATATTGATGTATGAGAGACGAGGTAGATGTGCCGTGATGCTGAATATTAGACCAGGTAAATGTGCCATGAGGCTGTATGTGAGACCAGGTAGATGTGCCGTGATACAGTGAGACCAGGTAGATGTGCCGTAATGCTGTATGAGACACTAGGTACATGTGCCATGATGTTGTATGTGAGTGGTCATCAAATATCCAGTCACAGCAAGTCAAGCTGCTGAAACAACGATCCATCAAAAAACCCATTAATCAGCCAAAACCTCTGTGCCCAGAAAACACAAGCTGCTGAGTTTGCCCCACAAGCCTGCATCGATTCTGGGTGGGGAGGACGGAGGGGGGAGTGTGCAGGGGGTTAAGGGGGAGGTAGAAGTGTAATTGGACTGTTTGTAGATCACCTCTTGGGGCACAGAGGAGCATGGGGGAGACTGAAGTATAATAGGACTATTTGATGTATAGTGTTTGGACACATAGGACTATGAGTGAAGGAAGTAATGTAATCGGGCTGTGTGGTGTTAATGTTAGGACATGTACGACTGTGAGTGAAGAGAAGCTCCCTATACTTTCCTATGGGGGGGGGGGGCAGAAATGGTCAGAAATAGCATGGCGTCATTTATGGACGGCCCCTAACACCAAAAAGAAACACAAGAGGGCACCGTCATATGGGAATGACTCTAACACATGAATTTGACACCCTGGACCATATATCCAAAAGCCCATGGAACACAAGTTATTGTTACCCTGAATATGATTATGGGGGGATGCAGTATAATTGGACTGTTTGAGATTTAATGAGAGTCCACAGTGCGATACTGTAGTATAACGAGATTGTTTGAAGAATACTGTCAGGGCAAATGGGGAAATTTGTGGAGACTGTGGTTTGATCAAAATACTTATACTTTTGAAATCCGTGAGTGATGTTAGCATTTAACCAAATTTGATCATTAGTTTTCACATGTAATATACCTGTTTTAAATTAGGTGCATATGGTGAATTCCATTCTGTGACATATAATTGCATATTATCATCAGGGGCAGATCCAGGAATTTTCGAAAGGAGGGGCGCACATATTAAAAAGGGTCCCAGCCACCCCTCCAAGGTCTTTTACATAAGACATTAAAAAAATCGAAATTCTGTCCAAAAAGGAGGGGTGCACGCCCCATGCGCCCCCCTCTAAATCCGTCGCTGATCATGGTTGTGTAGATAGTTTTACACCCTAGCGTCATTCTGGTAACATTCTGGTGTTGTGATTACACAGATCCAACCTAGGTTTTATCTTGGTTATGCAGTTAGGCTACCTGGCACATCTTGGTAGTTTGAAGGTAGTGTACTGCAATTCATCGTGAAATTTAAGACAGAACTTGAGACATTTTAATAGGTGTAGACCCTTGAAATCGACATGGTGACACAGCCTTTTTTGGGCTTAGTGACATTCAACATCATGATTTTCTTAAATTCGGCAGGGCGGCATCATGTTTTCTTAAATTCAACAGGGCAACATTATGATTCCTTAAATTTGACAAGGCGACATGGTACCCCCTATCTACACCCCCATTTTAGCAGAGTTGCCACACTCACAGCCTCCAGCAGGTCGTGGATAGTCGTGAACAAGGCAATAGTTGGGGAAGCATTTGGAAAGGGGCCTTGGGAGAGATAAGAGGACCATGCATGTAAAGGACCAGTAGGAGATTAGAACCGTGTAACATGAAACAAAAGTAGCACAGAGCCTGCACAGATCGCATGCACGGCGAAGATACAAAGGGAGTAAAAAGCCTCGACCACTTCCATGCTTCACCTAATTACCCAACCACTTTTCTGAAAGGCCCCGCTCCCAGGGAACGGCCTCCCCGTCTATTGGCCATATTGATTCCTGATCGCTGCCATCTCAATTTCAGGCAGCGTGTCCAGAGTGACGACATGAGTCAGGCTCCCCTGTGAAGCCCGTGATGCCGTGGCATGCGTGAAGGCTCTCCTCTCAACCCGGGGCTTTCTCATACTTTTTTTTGCTGAGGCAGCATCTTTTCTAGGCCGTACTTAGCCTGTCGATCGGCCAGCCCTGGAGGTATCATTCATCGACAGCAGAGCCCTCTTTGGTACAGCGGGGCTCTCCTGTAATGACTGTCATTGGGCGGTCCAGGCTGATGGGGAAATACGGCCCTTGTGTGCCTTACAATGAAACGAACCAGGCCATATGGACCCATGTCAAGATGGCGCTAGGCTAGGCACAACTAGGGGCACTATTTCCCTTGCATCCAGAGCAGCTGCCACTTTGGGTATATGATATGCAATGCAGATACTTCTTGTTTTAAAGAAATTCTTAGGCATGAGCATTTAATTGCATTTCAACATAAATTCAAGTTGGTTATCTTTTGTTATTCCACTTGCCACTTTTTCATGTTTATCACCTTGATTCACAGTATGTTGAGAAGCTGGGAGGGGGGGGTGAATACAACAGAGCCATACATACCCATAGGATTTATTTTGGATATTGTTTTGATTACAATTATATGGAAGCCCCTTTTGGTGCATGAAGCACCGTCAAAAGATCAAAAGAAACTCAGCTTAAATCTAATGTAGGCCCAATGTCAATGAAGGCAGATTATGGTAAGGATTAGTATCTTTTTTCAGCTTCCATGGCAAATAGTTGTAGATAAAGGTATAGTAAGAGTCAGATCCAACCACAATCGATAAAATGTCATATAACTCACGGTAGTAGCGTTGGTAGAAATCAGCTGCAGTGAACAACAAGTAAGCTCAGTAAGCAGAATTATCTGTTGCTGCAAAAGCCTCTCATATGGGTAAAGACCCCTGAAATCAACAGGGCGAGTCGGCTGTTTCTTAAATTCCGTAGGGCGACATGACGCTTAGTGACATACGACATGACTCTAAAAAGATAGTGACAAGGTACATAGAGATTCAGTGTGTTCTGATCTTTTATATTTAAGATAAACAAATTTCTATGATGTACCAGAGAAGTGTCATCAACTATTATGATGAATTTTCAAATAAAAAAGATAATTTGGTATGCTTGCAATTCTGAGATCGTGATGAATAATATTAATTAACACCGACATCAACTGGGCCTTCATTGATCACCTGACAGCAGGCTGTTTTAGAGATGGAGAGAAGAGACGAAACCATGAGGTAAAGAAGGCCAACAATGTAGCTGATCTCAGGACCCCGCGATCCTGCCTCTACCCTACTAACCCATGCAGATGGTAAACCCTATCTGGATGAGGCGGTGTTCTAATCTGTTTGTGAAGACTCTGATGCCTGATGCCCATCCCCCTAGGGTTACAAACCTGTTGTGATGGCACAAACAGCAGCTGCTGGTTTAATCAGTCACTACGTGTGCAAGAAAAAACAAGAGAAGGAAAAACGTAGAAAGATGAAAAAAGAAACAGGTTGGGGAAATCACAGCAATAGCCTGGTGCAAATACAGTAAATGTATCAAGTGATTGAAGTTGAAGCGTCTGCTATTGTCATGCTGTTCCTTATATTTGAAAAGGTCATACTTTCGAGTGGAGGAGGCCTGGAGAGTAGTGAAAACACTCGCCTGATGGGGAGAGGCTAGGTGTAGGCCTTGGGAGTGGGGCCCAACACCCACCTGCAGGGGAGGCTGGGTGTAGGCCTGGGGAGTGGAGCCCAACACCCGCCTGACGGGGGAGGCTGGGTGTAGGCCTGGGGAGTGGAGCCCAACACCCGCCTGACGGGGGAGGCTGGGTGTAGGCCTGGGGAGTGGGACCCAACACCTGCCTGACGGGGGAGGCTGGGTGTAGGCCTGGGGAGTGGAGCCCAACACCCGCCTGACGGGGGAGGCTGGGTGTAGGCCTGGGGAGTGGGACCCAACACCCGCCTGACGGGGGAGGCTGAGTGTAGGCCTGGGGAGTGGGACCCAACACCCACCTGACGGGGGAGGCTGGGTGTAGGCCTAGGGAGTGGGGCCCAACACCCGCCTGACGGGGGAGGCTGAGTGTAGGCCTGGGGAGTGGGACCCAACACCCGCCTGACGGGGGAGGCTGAGTGTAGGCCTGGGGAGTGGGACCCAACACTCACCTGAAGGGGGGGGCTGGTTGTAGGTCTGGGGAGTGGGACCCAACACCCGCCTGACGGGGGAGGCTGAGTGTAGGCCTGGGGAGTGGAGCCCAACACCCGCCTGACGGGGGAGGCTGGGTGTAGGCCTGGGGAGTGGGGCCCAACACCCGCCTGACGGGGGAGTCTTGGTGTAGGCCTGGGGAGTGGGACCCAACACCTACCTGACGGGGGAGGCTGGGTGTAGGCCTGGGGAGTGGGACCCAACACCCGCCTGATGGGGGAGGCTAGGTGTAGGCCTGGGTAGTGGGACCCAACACCTACCTGACGGGGGAGGCTGGGTGTAGGCCTGGGGAGTGGGGCCCAACACCTGCCCGACGGGGGAGGCTGGGTTTAGGCCTGGGGAGTGGAGCCCAACACCCGCCTGAAGGGGGAGGCTGGGTGTAGGCCTGGGGACAGCCCAACACCCGCCTGACGGGAGAGGCTGGGTGTAGGCCTGGGGAGTGGGACCCAACACCCGCCTGACTGGGGTGGCTGGGTGTAGGCCTGGGGAGTGGGGCCAAACACCCGCCTGACGGGGGAGGCTGGGTGTAGGCCTGGGGAGTGGGACCCAACACCCGCCTGACGGGGGAGGCTGGGTGTAGGCCTGAGGAGTGGTGAAAGCCCAACACCCACCTGACGGGGGAGGCTGGGTGTAGGCCTGGGGAGTGGGACCCGCCTGACGGGGGAGGCTGGGTGTAGGCCTGGGGAGTGGGACCCAACACCCGCCTGACGGGGGAGGCTGGGTGTAGGCCTGAGGAGTGGTGAAAGCCCAACACCCGCCTGACGGGGGAGGCTGGGTGTAGGCCCGGGGGGTGGGACTCAACACCCGCCTGACGGGGGAGGCTGGGTGTAGGCCTGGGGAGTGGGACCCAACACCCGCCTGACGGGGGAGGCTGGGCGTAGGCCTAGGGAGTGGTGGAAGCCCAACACCCACCTGACGGGGGAGGCTGGGTGTAGGCCTGGGGAGTGGTCCCAACACCTGCCTGACGGGGGAGGCTGGGCGTAGGCCTTGGGAGTGGGACCCAACACCCGCCTGACGGGGTAGGCTGGGTGTAGGCCTGGGGAGTGGGACCCAACACCCGCCTGACGGGGGAGGCTGGGTGTAGGCCTGGGGAGTGGTCCCAACACCTGCCTGACGGGGGAGGCTGGGTGTAGGCCTGGGGAGTGGGATCAACACACGCCTGACGGGGGAGGCTGGGTGTAGGCCTTGGGAGTGGGACCCAACACCCGCCTGACGGGGTAGGCTGGGTGTAGGCCTGAGGAGTGGTGAAAGCCCAACACCCACCTGACGGGGGAGGCTGGGTGTAGGCCTGGGGAGTGGGACCCGCCTGACGGGGGAGGCTGGGTGTAGGCCTGGGGAGTGGGACCCAACACCCGCCTGACGGGGGAGGCTGGGTGTAGGCCTGAGGAGTGGTGAAAGCCCAACACCCGCCTGACGGGGGAGGCTGGGTGTAGGCCTGGGGGGTGGGACTCAACACCCGCCTGACGGGGGAGGCTGGGTGTAGGCCTGGGGAGTGGGACCCAACACCCGCCTGACGGGGGAGGCTGGGCGTAGGCCTAGGGAGTGGTGGAAGCCCAACACCCACCTGACGGGGGAGGCTGGGTGTAGGCCTGGGGAGTGGTCCCAACACCTGCCTGACGGGGGAGGCTGGGCGTAGGCCTTGGGAGTGGGACCCAACACCCGCCTGACGGGGTAGGCTGGGTGTAGGCCTGGGGAGTGGGACCCAACACCCGCCTGACGGGGGAGGCTGGGTGTAGGCCTGGGGAGTGGTCCCAACACCTGCCTGACGGGGGAGGCTGGGTGTAGGCCTGGGGAGTGGGATCAACACACGCCTGACGGGGGAGGCTGGGTGTAGGCCTTGGGAGTGGGACCCAACACCCGCCTGACGGGGTAGGCTGGGTGTAGGCCTGGGGAGTGGGACCCAACACCCGCCTGACGGGGGAGGCTGGGTGTAGGCCTGGATAGTGGGGCCCAACACCTGCCTGACGGGGGAGGCTGGGTGTAGGCCTGGGGAGTGGGACCCAACACCCGCCTGACGGGGGAGGCTGAGTGTAGGCCTGGGGAGGGGGGCCCAATACCCTCCTGACGGGTTAGGTTAAATGTATGCTTTGGGAGCACTGAGATCCCAACATGCGCCTCATGGCGGTGGTGGTTCTGGGGAGGGGGAACGGTGAGAGGCTGAGTGTAGGCCTGGGGTAGTGGTAGGCCTGGGGTAGTGGTGGAAGCCCAACACCCTCCTGACGGGGGAGGTTAAATGTATGCTTTGGGAGCGCTGAGATCCCAACATGCGCCTCATGGCAGTGGTGGTTCGGGGGAGGGGGAACGGTGAGTCTAGGGTTCGTAAACACAACGATATCCTTCATCCCCCAGTGGTATCTTTGATCAAGCTCCTTCCTTTTACCAAGGTTTGGTGATGTTGTAAGCTGAGATCTTTTTTCCATCCCGCATGGCTTCTTCTCCTCAATGTGTTTGCCATGGAAGATGTCTTCTGAATTAATCTTGTTGTCATCAGATTGCTTATTTGCCAGAACGCCACTCCAGCATACTAAAGGGTACGTGAACAATACCCTCAGATCCCCAGATGGGTGGATAAAGGATTTCGAAAAGAAAAAAGGGTGGGGGGGGGGTCCACATATAGGCTAATTACTGAAACATGGTACATTTTTTTTTATCTGTATGAAATCTCCGCTGAGAGGGGGTAACGCCCCCCTGGACCCCAAAACCAGGATGTGCCCCTGGCGGCTCCCAAATTCAAATGTGAATAAAGCGGTGTTAGCCATGTTTGTAAGACCCCAGGATCGATACTGGTAGTAGAAGAGTGGTTCTCTCACTGGTGGATTCATGCAGCAGGCCCGGCCAAGCACTTCTGCTTCCCCTACCTAGTCCTCAGTCTAGTCTTAGTGCGGGATTTCCCCCCCCCCCCAAACTCTGGTTGTCTTCTTTTATAAACATGGTGTATGTTCCTCTCCTCGAAGCCTTTCTTCAGTGCTATTCTTGCTGTCAACAGATCTTCTAACAAAATTGCTTCTTCACATTGTTCTATATTACCCACGCATATGGCTAAAATAGAATATTAGAGCATTGCATGGTATATTCAGGAAGGTTGCTGGGTGTCTTGAACCCCTTGATTGCCCAAATATATATTAAAATATAAGATATTTTATGCGAAATCAGTGATGGAACGCTTTTCAATTATCCTGGAACCCCTGAGTTTTACTTGGAAATCCCTTGGATTTCAAGGCTGGCTAGGCCTATGTCCAGAATCATGCTTTCTCTTTTGTATTCCTGTTTCACCTTTCTTTCTCACCATTTCTCTTTTCTTATCATATTCATATGCTTGATAATCTATACCACAGACCCTCCGATGCCATTCGGTGCCACACACCCCCCCCCTCCTTCCAACTGGCCTGAGCCAGCCAATATTAGGTTTCGACTATTCCCACTGTGGCCTGTCCATAAAGGGAAGCCCCAATATTGGTCCCGTTCCCCAGGTCCTCCTGTGTGAACCCTAGTAGCCCACGTCCCCAGTGACAGGGGTGGGCGGGAGGGGAGGTTGGGGAGGAGGGGGGGGGGGGCAGGTGCCTGGATGGCCCGAGCCGGATACGCCACCAAAGGTTCCTTCCTGACCCAGATGGATTGCTCTCCTTGTGACAGACACGACGTAAGACAGATGGAGGATCCAGGTAGAGAGGGCAGGGAGGGATCTGACAGAGGTTACCCAGAGGTCACCTAGAAGTCACCTAGAGGTCGCCTAGAGAATCCAGGTAGACTGGGCAGTGAGGGATCAGACAGAGGTCACCTGGAGGTCACCTAGAGGTCAACTAGAGGTCACCTAGAGAATCCAGGTAGACCGGGCAGTGAGGGGTCAGACAAAGGTCACCTGGAGGTCAACTAGAGGTCAACTAGAGGTCACCTAGAGAATCCAGGTAGATGGGCAGTGAGGGGTCAGACAGAGGTCACCTGGAGGTCAACTAGATGTCACCTAGGGGTCACCTAGAGAATCCAGGTAGATGGGCAGTGAGGGGTCAAACAGAGGTCACCTGGAGGTCAACTAGAGGTCACCTAGGGGTCACCTAGAGAATCCAGGTAGACGGGCAGTGAGGGGTCAAACAGAGGTCACCTGGAGGTCACCTAGAGGTCAACTAGAAGTCACCTAGAGAATCCAGGTAGACAGGCAGTGAGGGGTCAAACAGAGGTCACCTGGAGGTCACCTAGAGGTCACCTGGAGAATCCAGGTAGACGGGCAGTGAGGGGTCAAACAGAGGTCACCTGGAGGTCACCTAGGCAAGACAATAACCTTTGGGTCTCCCTCAAGGGGCTCGAGGGGACCGGCTCCCGATTTTTTCTGTTGTATGAGAAATATGGGGGTACAGGCAGAGATGGTCAGGCACATGCTGTATAAAAGGTTTAATTGTGATGGGTATTACTATTATTAGTGGTGTATACCTGGGCCTGTGGGGGGTGGGGGGTGTTTGTAGGGGTAATTTTCAGTAAACGGATGGGTATTATTAACGTGGGTGACATATACCTGGGCCTGTGGGGGATATGTGTATTTGGGGGGCAGTCCCAGCTGGAGGTGTGACGTTATTATTACGTTGCAGCAACATTCTGTGTTGGTTCTTGTTACGTTCTTTTGATGATTCCAATTACATCGCTGCGACCTACTGCTGCGACGTTCCACTGCAATATTATTATAACCTTCTGGTTATGTTCTTCAACCTAAACAGAATGTTCTTATAACATTCTGTTTTGGTTTTGTCCTAACCTCACCAAAAAGTAATGTTATAATAACGTTCTGATTTGGTGAGGTTTCAAATTCACCATCAATAATGTAATTGTTACGTTCCATCTTAGTAAGTAACAAACTGACTAAAAAAGTATGGTTGCAAAACGTTTCTGCTACGTCACAAGCTGGCTGGGGTCCCTGCCGTCTCTGCCCAATCCCTTGACACTTTATTTAACAGGTGTCAATTAAGTGCTTAACGTACCTTAGGCCAATAATAACCAATTCAGGCAGTTGGTAAAGTATATAAAAAGAGTCCTACAGACCTACAGAAGAGTTTAAACGTTGTGTGTCTACAGGTCAACGTTCAGACACTCCAACTTCCACATACATGTTCCGCCGCTGACCAGGTAAATGGGTTAATCCTGGCTGGTATAATCCTTTCTAGTCGACATGGATAATCCATAAGCACGTATGCCCCAGCTGTCCCAACTTGACCTTAACCATGCAAGGTCACACGACCTCACGTAAACCCCTGACGTCACTGTTATTTGTGTTTTATTACTAAAGACCTCCAAGGGCGACTTACTTGAAAACTTATTCATAAAGAATAACTGAAGAACACTCCAGATTTGCTACCATGTCAATACAACAACTGGGATCAAACATACACTTATGAGTAATAATCCCTGTCAGTGAGAAGCTGTATTCTCATAAACTATTGAGCTGTGGTCTCATTAGATTATACACACGTCACCATTATCTACTCTGATTGTTATATCTGTATAGCTGGACGGATGAACCTACTTATACTTGGATGGTAGTTACCTAAGTTTCATATATGATAACTACAATCAAACTTACTCAATCAAAATCACTTAGGTGGAATGGGAAATTATACTGGTCCAATTGCAAGAAGTGACCTTTATAAGTGATTGAGTGAGTGTTGGGTGTTTTACGCCGTACCGACAGCCAGGATCATTTTCACGGCAAAAACCAGTTGGGATGAATTCTGTCTTTGCTGATCGAATCCATGAGCTGAAGGTGACAGGGCGGGCAAACAGCAGGGGATAAAAACTGGAAATCGTTTTTGCTGTACCTCATCCATTAGTGGACCAAGCACCAACTGGGAATTGAACCCAAAGAACCACTTGGTCAATGCTGGGTCCCCCCTATCGCTGCCTTCTACGATCAGCAGGGGCTACTGGGGGCCTATTCTTACCCGGACCACCCCCCCCCCGCAGTAGTGACCTTTATAAAGATAATTTCTGAAATAGGAGCCTACCTAATATTCAAAATTTGCTGCATCAATTGACTGCCAGTCTTGAATACTAATGAACGAATCGATGGAGATATGAGTGACTTTAGAAATGTCAGAGGTACAGGGGACTGCAGAGCAACAGGCCATTGAGAATAAAAATACCAGAGCCAATTAGGCATTCACAAAAGGGAAAAGTATTTCATTTGTCAGAAGGATTAAGTGGATGGCCTCAGCACTGAAAGGGGAAAATATAACTCTGTGAGTTATTTCCCCTACGCTCTGGGCCATTCGCTGACTACAGACTCTACACGTGCACTGTTCTCCCGAGGTTACTCTACTTGGGTTTGGGTACCCAGTGCAAAATTTAAATGGCCTCTGGGAGCTGTGGCTGTGATTGCGGCAAAGGAAGGAAAAGGGGGGCTGTCACTGTCCAGACAATTCAAAAAAGGGGGCTGTCAAGGTTTACTGACTGCATAAGATATCTTTTGTGGTCAGAAGAAAGCATCAAGGACACATTCAGGCTCTTCAAACTCCTTCATAAGGTTAATTGTATTATAATCTTTGAGGAAAAATTTTTTGAGCAGAACACAGCAGCTGTAGTGAAAACAAGGGGCTGTGCCTTGAAATTTCAGAAAAACGGGGGCTGTAAACCAACATCTGGAATTTCACAGAGCCATCATAACGCCAAAAAAAGAGGGGGGGGGGGCTGTAGTTTTTGCAGTGGGTACCTACCATCAAAGAGTACCCCCCCCCTGCCCCCCCCCCCCCCCCCCCCCGGGCTGTTCTATTTCCGTAGACTGCTGTCTGCCTGGCGGGCTGGGGCCGTCCTTTTGTCCCTCTCTATGGCCTTTCTCTGTCGGCCGTCGTCGCGGCTACACAGAATATTAATTGCAAATACTAGGACAAAATGAGACAGAGCAAAGGTTGGTATGTTTGGAGGACGTCTGGCATACTTTGACAAAAAGGTCCTTTGTAGGATTCAATTGCTGCATGCTCTTTACCCATTGTGCGATGTTGTGGCCGCGTTCATACAGACCCAAGCAAGAATATGATGTTATTATAACGTTCTGTTTATTTCTGCTTTGCTTTTTGCTACAATATTTTGATGGCACCCAAAAATGTCTTTGGAAATCGTATTGTGACGTTATTGTGACATTCTTGTAATGTTCTTTTATGTTATGATAATGTTATTATAATGTTCTTTATTATCAAAGTCTCCACTCAACTGAAATACAATGATAATATTATTATAACGTTCCTCTTTAGTAAGTTTCAACTTTACCTAAAATAACATAACTGTTACATGAAAATTGGATAGGTTACAGACTAACCAAAAAAGTTTGGTCCAAGGGGTCCTTACTCACATACCCTTTTTATTGGGCTTAAACTAAACAATGAGGGCAACATGTTGTATGTGCACAATTCTTCACGGATAGCTGATTTAGAAAACAAAAATTCTGGGAAAACTATAGACAATAAACAGGTATTTGCTATATATCTTTCTGCAATGAATATATTTTAAACCGACTTAAGAGATGCATACTGGAAATCCATGTAACATCCATCAAATTAACTACAAATAAGGCAATAAGTAATGGAATTCTCACTGCATAAGCCTTCTGACTTGTCTACATTTTTCCAGCATACATCTTGATCAAAGATACCCTGAAGGTAAAATAAAGGAAATAAGCCATTTGTGGTGTGGAGAATTGAACAACGATTAACTACTTACATATATTACAGTCTTTATGAGAAAGTGAGTAGCCTTTATGAAACGCAATACTCATGTAGCACTGTTGAGGTTTGTTATGATGAAACGGGCCGCAGATCGTGTTGCCTTATTCAGTCCGTCAGTCTCCTTGGGGGAAAAATGGCATTAGGCCAAGATGAGGACGGCTACTGGTGACAAATTCACCAGTTTTTCACCAGTTGTCGCTTTATTTGCTTTCTGCTGACAGGACTTATTGATTAAACGCTGACATGTGATTTGAACCAGAATCTTTAATGATTTAGGGAAGTGTAATTTAGTTGATTCTGCCTAAAAAGAGATATTACTCATATTCATGGTACCATTCGTCTCGAGTGGGGCATTGTTGGTCGCATGTCTCTCACCAATAGCCATCCGGGGTTCTCATTATCCAGGATTTTGGTTTAAGTACAGCCATCATGAGAGGCAGGTTTCCGGGGCAGGTTAAACTTCACATAAAGCCCCATACCCACTAGGTGACTTTTGCACAGTCAGCCTATGAGTCGTCAGTAAAATCAGCCAACTCTTATGATCGCCTGTATGTATATCATATTGATATGTGTGAGTTTGAAATGAGTCAGCACTAAAGTCGGCCAATTCTACCCTTAAAACCGGCTGATTTTATAGCCAACTGTTCTGCCAACTATGTAAAGATTGCCTAGTGGGTATGAGGATTTAGGTACATTGCAGGTTGAGAGCCTACAATTTAAGTACCACTCGCTACCAAATGTGAGTCAGGGGGCAAGTTCTAGCCTACAAGTTGAGTTACCACTTATAAATGACTCTGAGTCTTGTTAATGACTCTATATATGCAAGCAGTGTTGACTGCAAAAATTGAATACTCTCATCACCCAGAAATGTTTATTACTGGTTTATGCAGATAAGCATTTATTTTCCACAGTATCACTATGGGAGACACAAGTGACAAGACATAGTTATAGAGACGCTGTGTGGCATGGTTCACAGATGCAGAGGGGGGTATGGTCCACAGGTTACAGCTTATTTACACTATTCTAAATAGTGTTCTTTTTTGTATATGGAAAATGTCCTAAGAACAATCAAAGTGGACAAAGGTGTTTAATAATGTTCCTTGTTATGATTGTTTTGTGCAATGGGCCACTGGTGCTGCACAAAGTGGTTTTGTTTGTTTGTTTGTTGGGGTAGTTTAACATCCGGTCAACCACACAAGGTTCTTTCCAGACTGCACAAGGTAATGCTTTTCAGCTTATGGGTGATTGTATCTATGATATGATTTAGAAGAAACCTGCCACTGGGTGTGATATCCTACTTGTTATGAAGAGTGGCAAGGGGTCTTTTATGTGCAGTGTCCAATAGAAATGACACCACACACCCAGCCTTTGATGACCCTGTGCACAAAGTGGTATGTGTAGGTGGACCGTCCACGGCTACATAGCATGAAATGGTCCACCAACACATACGGCAGTGTGGTCCTTTGTACATGAGCATCAGTCGACCCAAGCCACCTCCCCACCAAACTATGAGCCATGTATAATAAATACGGAATGGTTAATATCCAAGGCCTGGCACGCTCCTTCATATAACCGAACCAAACACCCGGCAATCATACCAATAACGGCTGGGTACAATTGCCTGTCATGCAAACGTCAGGGAACTGCAGCCCCAAAGCCTTTAGTGCATATTGTTTTCAGTTTATTCTGTCAGTAATATAGATAGTTCTGCGCCCACGCAAGTGACGTTGTAAAGCAATGTTCAACTTACAACCATAAACTTATGGCTTTCTGGAGTCAACCTTTTTTTTCTGTCAGGGTTTTTTCCTATCATCGAGCCTTATCTGCCGCCAACCATCTGGTATAAAGCTATATGTGCCAGCAGGCCCAATCTTAGAGCAGAGAACAACAGCCCATGCCACAGGGGCGTAATAGCAGGAGAGTGCACACACTCATCATACACGACCCAGGACACAAGGCTAAGGTTAGAACGGGAGATGTGGAGTATGGCTGGGGTATGGGGCACAGGACTATGGTTAGAATGGGAGCTGTGGAGTATGGCTGGGGCACAGGACTATGGTTAGAATGGGAGCTGTGGAGTATGGCTGGTGTATGGGGCACAGGTCTAAGGTTAGAGTAGGAGCTGTAGAGTATGGCTGGGGTACGGGGTACAGGACTATGGTTAGAATGGGAGCTGTGGAGTATGGCTGGTGTATGGGGCACAGGACTAAGGTTAGAATGGGAGCTGTGGAGTATGGCTGGGGTACGGGGTACAGGACTATGGTTAGAACGGGAGATGTGGAGTATGGCTAGGGCACAGGTCTAAGGTTAGAGTGGGAGCTGTGGAGTATGGCTGGGGTACGGGACACAAATCTAAGGTTAGAGAGGAAGCTGTGGTGTATGGCTGAGTATGGGGCACAGGACTCTTTCAGGCCATTAATTTGGTTGAATATAAACTTTACATAATGTCATCATTATAACACTCTCACCTATACAGTTATGTAATGTGGTGCAATTCCAAATATCTCATCCTGTATCATGTAAGAGGTTGTGAATAAAATTCATTGTCGCTGTCATCTGATTAAACCTATGGTACATTTTCAATTAAAGGGTCTGGTAAAAGTTAAGCCTTGTATATGAAAAGAATTGTTAAGAAATGCTGTAGTAAAACTTGAAAGTGAGAAATGGGACCACTATAAGCAGTAACTACGAGGCTCCTGACTGATATACCCTTTTGAGAATACTACACTGCTACCTTTACACAAAGGCCCCGATCCTGGATATCCGCAGGTGAAGCCCCATGTCTGTGTAATCCATGGTAAGGGGCCCTCGGGCCACCCCATCGTGGAGATGGACAATGTCCGTCGTTTGTTGCCATGGGAACCTGGCTCCTGTGGCCATGGAGAAGGGCAGGTGCCCGAGGGGTGTGCATGGAAACGGCCTGCTCAGGGACACCGTGTCAATGAATACAGCGGGTGTGGGAGGGTCAGCATACGGTTACAACTCCCACACTGCTAGCACCCCCCCCCCCACTCCCCCTCCAACCCTCAGATGTGAAGGGTGGCACACGGTAACAACTCCCACACTGCTAGCCCCCCCACTCCCCCTGTAACCCCAATATGTTAAGGGTGGCACACAGTTACAACTCCCACACTGCTAGGGCCCCCCTCCTCCTCCTCCTCTAACCCCGAGATGTGAAGGGTGCCACACGGTTACAACTCCCACACTGCTAGGGCCCCCCTCCTCCTCCTCCTCCTCTAACCCCGAGATGTGAAGGGTGCCACACGGTTACAACTCCCACACTGCTAGCCCCCACACACAGACCCTCCAACCCCCAGATGTGTAGGATGGCACACGGTTACAACTCCCACACTGCTAGCCCCCACACACAGACCCTCCAACCCCCAGATGTGTAGGATGGCACACAGTTACAACTCCCACACTGCTAGCCCCCACACACAGACCCTCCAACCCCCAGATGTGTAGGATGGCACATAGTTACAACTCCCACACTGCTAGCCCCCACACACAGACCCTCCAACCCCCAGATGTGTAGGATGGCACACAGTTACAACTCCCACACTGCTAGCCCCCACACACAGACCCTCCAACCCCCAGATGTGTAGGATGGCACACGGTTACAACTCCCACACTGCTAGCCCCCACACACAGACCCTCCAACCCCCAGATGTGTAGGATGGCACACGGTTACAACTCCCACACTGCTAGCCCCCACACACAGACCCTCCAACCCCCAGATGTGTAGGATGGCACACGGTTACAACTCCCACACTGCTAGCCCCCACACACAGACCCTCCAACCCCCAGATGTGTAGGATGGCACACAGTTACAACTCCCACACTGCTAGCCCCCACACACAGACCCTCCAACCCCCAGATGTGTAGGATGGCACACGGTTACAACTCCCACACTGCTAGCCCCCACACACAGACCCTCCAACCCCCAGATGTGTAGGATGGCACATAGTTACAACTCCCACACTGCTAGCCCCCACACACAGACCCTCCAACCCCCAGATGTGTAGGATGGCACACAGTTACAACTCCCACACTGCTAGCCCCCACACACAGACCCTCCAACCCCCAGATGTGTAGGATGGCACACAGTTACAACTCCCACACTGCTAGCCCCCACACAGAGACCCTCCAACCCCCAGATGTGTAGGATGGCACACGGTTACAACTCCCACACTGCTAGCCCCCACACACAGACCCTCCAACCCCCAGATGTGTAGGATGGCACACGGTTACAACTCCCACACTGCTAGCCCCCACACACAGACCCTCAAACCCCTAGACGTGTAGGATGGCACACGGTTACAACTCCCACACTGCTAGCCCCCACACACAGACCCTCCAACCCCTAGACGTGTAGGATGGCACACGGTTACAACTCCCACACTGCTAGCCCCCACACACAGACCCTCCAACCCCTAGACGTGAAGGGTGGCACACGGTTACAACTCCTGCATTACTAGCCCCCCCTCCCCCTCTAACCCCTAGATGTGAAGGGTGCCACACGGTTACAACTCCCACACTGCTAGCCCTCACTCCCCCCTCTAACCCCTAGATGTGAAGAGTGCCACACGGTTACAACTCCCACACTGCTAGCCTCCCCCCCCCCTCTATCCTCAACTCCCCACTCCCCTTCTGTTATACATGTAAAAGGGGACAGTCGATCCTCAGGAAACCGGATGGGGCACTGTTACATTTGCCCATACTATTACGTGGTCTGCCTTCATCGCCACGTCAAAGTCTTCAGTTGCTTACCAAGAGCTCTTAATATTCTGTGGTTGCTATGCATTGCCATGGATACCAGCCAAATGTGCATGTTGCGCAAATGCCAACACGTCAAAATGTAAACTTTTAGATCCTCCGTCTTTTTGGGCATTTTTTGGATTTGGCTCCTGGACAATTAATGATATATAATAGGTCACCTGGTGTCCATACATCCGAGAGATTAAAGAGGGAAATCTTTGATCATCGTTTTAAGCTCTGAGACTGCTCCTCCGACATTTCTTAAGGCTGTTCCTATATTTCAATATTTCAATATCTATTATATATTTGTTATTAGTATTATTTACCACCGACAGTTATTGGACTATATATATCACCAAACATATTACAAATTGGTGTGCAATACATTATATACACAAATGCCACAGTAACAATGATGACAATTGATAAACAACAATATACATTATTCTCAATCTTCTTTATCAACTTGTACTTGTCAACAAAATATCATATAGTATTCTATGTTCGTGTCAGGTTTCCCAGACTCAATTTGTTGAATTTTCCTATTTTCAGCATTCTGCACTTTTGCGTCTAACTGACCCTAGGATGTTCTACCCAGCCCTTCGTGCCTGAGACTAATCGCTCGTTAGGATCAATAGTGAAATGCCCATATCTGATCTTGATAGAGTCATTATTAATGTAAATCTAGAAGTGATGAGGCTTTTGAAGCTATAACTCAGCATGCATTAAGACCCGGGGTACCCAGGAGGTAAATGAAGGTACTTGACTGGAGTCTTTATGCGGCAATAGACGCCTCTCAAAGTCTATGCATGTTTCACATACCAGAACCCAGAACGAGGCTAGGGGAGATAACACTGGGGACACTGTGTGTGTTAACACTGTAAAAAAGGCACTTTTCACAGCATTATTGTTACAGAAGTTTCATTCATACAGTATCCATACTTCAATATGATAAAGATCTTTCCTCAGTTCTCCAGACTTCTCATATTCAGAAAATAAGAAGAAAGCCTTTACAAAACGATTTTTCAAAAAGGTCTGTAATGTTGTGAAAGTGGCCAGACTCCTATAAGGTGCCTCTCACACAGGGTGTTATGGCTGGGAGGAGGTCATTAGTGGGTCAGGGGCACTGAGAAGGGATATCTGGGACGGGAGGCTACTCCTTTGACTCCAGTGCTCGCTTACTCAGACAACAGCTTGATTCTCTTTTAAAAACATGTGTCATCATAATATAACTTGTGATTGGAAGTCAAGTGTATAACTACACATAGGTGTCAGGTGTTTCAGACATAGTTCACAACGAGATTTACACATTGGCAACCTATAATAATTATTTTCCTGTGGCTAGTTGCAGCCTCTTATGCCTTTACTTAATTTACAGTGTGACGTTCTCTGGTAAGTCGGGGTTGCCGATTCTTACGACAGAGGAACGTGGGGGTTGTTCGGGTCTCGGGGCGGACGGGGAATCCGGGCCAAGAACCGAGATGTGTTTCTAGAGTCGTGCCTCGCGCACGAGGGGGGGCTGAGCGAATCGATCGGCACTCGATGTCGACGGAGGACTGCGGGGGAGGGAAATTATGGTAGGGGTACGGGTCGGCCGGGGGGCGGTCCACCCCTGAGTTCCGGTCCGCGGGGGCGACAGGCCGACGGTCGCCTATTGTTTGGTAGCGTGGGGCCGAGCACGCCGCGCCCTCGTCCCCGCGGACTTCGCTCCCTCGTTCCGCTCCCCATGTCTTCGTACCATACTACGCCTCGGTTTCCGGTACTACTTCGGGCCTTCGTGCCCTACTTCGTTCCCTCGTTCCTCGTTCTTCGGGCCTTCGGGCCCCTTACCCTATGTTTCGACTACCTATCTCGGACTTCGACTGTTTTGTCCTAACTTCGGCTTAATTACTCTATTCGGCTCATCTTTAGTGGTTGTTTCAGGAAAGAGGACACGTCTGGACACCAGGAGAACTGTTAAAGAACTCTGTTTATTCGGGCCTCACCGCCCCTTTATATACTAGAGAGGTCAGCCCTGATTGGCTGCCTTCGGTCACGTGACCTACAACTGACGTCACTTCCGGTTTATATATTCCGTTTCCGGTTTACATTTCACTTCCGGTTTACATATTTCCGGGTTTCGTTCCATTACGTTTTCGTTATTCGCTCTTTACATATTCGTTATTCGTTCTTTACATATTCGTTCTTTACATCTATTTCGTTCTTCGTTCTTTACATATTCGTTATTCGTTCTTTACATATTCGTTCTTTTCATCTATTTCCATTATTACCTTATTTCTATTATTTTAACCTCTATGTATTTTGGCTGAATAGCCGTTCATCACACCCTCCCGCACCTTCTTGAAAGGTGGGAAAACACGTTATACAAAATTTCAACACAGTTCATACAGCAACGACAACAGAACATACTCTAGAACCAGAAACATTTCAATCCTACGCTCCTTATCGGCAGAGGAGGAGGTGTCACCCTCTGTCCTCCCCGGTCTACTTCGGAGGGCCCCCGGGGCCTATCCGGCTAATTATTATTTCTCTTCTTTCTTCGTTTTTCTTTCTTCGTTTTTCTCTCTTCTTAATAAAAGTTCATATAATTCGTTTTTATATATCTTAGTCTCTTTTTATCTTCGTCAGAGTTCTCTTATCCTTGATCTATTTAGGACCTCCTGTTTTTCTCGTCTTTTAGGATGAGCGAGCCGGTCGTGGCTCTCCCACCCGGGACTGGGGATCGGTCGTGACCCCGTCGCCCCCGCTCCTCTCCTCTGGGCTCTGTTTACTTAGCCCCTCGGCGCGTTTTTCCTCGCCTTTTTACCCTCATTAGGACAGAGGGACCGGTCGTGGTCCTCCTGCCCGGGGCCATGGGTCGGTCGTGACCCGCAGTGCCCCCGTTCCCTTCGTTTTTCGTCGTCCAGACGTTCTCCCCTCGTTCGGGTGGAGAATCGGTCGCGACTCTCCCACCCAGAGGCCAGGGTCGGTCGTGACCCTTAGTCCTCTCGACCCTCGGTCCGTTCTACCGTCGTCCAGACGTTCTCCGTTGTTTTTGGGTAGAGAATCGGTCGTGATTCTCCTACCCGGTCGGTCGTGACCCCTCGTTCTTCCGTAACTGTTACTCTTCTCTGCATTCTCTTAGGTGATGATGATGATTTTAAGGATGAGTTGAAGAAGAAAGACTGAAGCTTTTGTGGATAGAATGTTCTTTTTGGACTTCGCACCCTCGGTCACCTCGGCATTCAGAGTCCTCCAGTGACTTTTTCACGTTTGGCAAGGACAACATGTTCGAGCCAAAGGCCAAGGTACCCAAAGAAGAAGATGGCGTTGTATGTGGAAAGGAACTTAACTTCATTCATTAAAGCTTAGAGTGGAAGCTTCAGCAGACGACGTCGCGGGTTTCGTGTTACTTGTCGCGGTGAAGCTTTGAGGTGGAGTTCGGGTGAAGGTGAGACTGAGAAGATTAGAATCATTAATTATCGATGAAGTGTCCGTTTTCCGTACAGGAACTGAAGTTTGACTTCTACGACACATGTCCTCGTGGTTAACCCAGCGTCAAGTTGTTCCGTCCTCGACCACGTCGACACATTTGAAGATTTCAGGATTTCAGAAAGAGATGTCGGAGAGAGTCCACCATAGTAAAGTATTTCCGTCACCGTTCCGGGCCCAAGTGGCATGACAACAACCGGAACGGAGACCTGATTAAGAAGATAATTTTGATGAAGTTTCTTTTTGATGACAGGAGCCGGTGCCTCTCATCCCTCCCCCCCCCCGTAAGCAACGGCAGGAAGACAGTCCTCTTTGGGGCGAGAGGGAGGCTCCTTCGTTCTACTGATGAGATGATTTTCCTAAGAAGAGGATTCCTGTTTCGGGCACTCGGGCCCTCGTTCGTTTCCTAGGCTCTTGGGCCTCGCTCCGCCTACTAAGTTTTTCTCTTCGTCCTCCCGGAGGACCGTGCTTATAGACGATTTTCGTAAGACTGTAATACCAACAAATAGTTCGTTAATAGAGGTAAGTTTAAGATCCGGTCTGGTTTGATTTTGGAGTAAGGCCACAGTCGTCCACGGTGCCATGTCACATTGCATGGAGACACTATGCCTATGACGAACGCCGAGACAACAGCTCCGAGCCGTTCCGGGCTGCTCCTAGGTACGACGGTTCGAAGTTGGTAAGTTGAAGATATTAGTGAGAAGGAGAAGAAGAAGCCGTAGAAAGTGAAGATGGACGACATCAACTGGGACCTGCACCCAACGTCAACGCCTGAGATCCGGAACGGGCCCATTCTCAATAAAATAGCATGTATAGAGAACTCATCCGATGTCGAACTCCAAGAAGGATCGCTCCTCGTTGCTCTTTGCAGACCTCTTGATTTGTCCATCGAGGCATCCGCAGCCGACGTTCCAAGCACCACCTCCCTGTATATTGCAAAGATTACTTCCCTATATGTTTCAAAGACTATTTTGTTTCGTTCCTCGAGAAGAAGACATCAGGAAATACGACATGGAAGGAGTCTCTGTCGTTACAGCAGGTAAGAGATTAATATAAGTTTTAGTAAGTCTATTAAATTTTTTCGTTTCTCGTTCATGTATTGTTTTTACTATATATCACGGTCGGTCACGAGCCAGGGCCCCTAAGTTATCGTCCCTGTTCGTGCCTTGGTCCTCCGGGAGACATCTACGACTCGCCGCAATCCTTTCACGACTCGCTGCATCAACCCTGGCACGATAAAACCAGCATTCAGGTCGAAAAATTCCATTTTGCCGCTCTTCGTATGCGGTAAGAGGCTGAAGACAAGGAAACTCAGAAGATGATGGTACATGAATCCGGGTTCATCCACATTCTGATCGATCCATCCAAAATCAAGAAGACAAAGTTGCAGGAAGTAGAAGTGCCGCTAGAGGACAGAGGTCGTCTCTTCCTCGCCTCCAGATCGCTCAAGGCAGCGCGGGAGAAGGGTTTTCAGTCTTGGCCCGCGCCAGCCTTTCCTCCAGCGGCGAGTCGCCGGCCCACCGGTACCTTATTTACCCCGGCACGACCGTCGACTCAAAGACTACAATGACAACACTATCCGTCCATTCTGATTTCCTTTCCTCGATTCCGCCTCCCAACTTTCACTCTCGCTCCCGGGTCGCCCGGCCCGTTATCCATTTCCGCGACCGGACGATCCCGTTCCACCTGCTCGGTCCCAACCAACGCAGCGGGCTCCAGGGAAGAAGAGGAACAGCTACAAACTTGTTTTTCCTCCTAGCGCCTCCTTCCGTCCCGTATTCGCCCCGCAGGCTTGGTAAGTTCATTCCAGTCATGGACCCTCCAGCTCGCTGATTACACTCAACACCTCCTAACACATGTGGTTTCGTTCACTTCCGCAAGAAGGTTTCCATAAAGAAACTAATAAGAATAAATTAAGATAAGAATGTTCGAGCCCGCCAGTCCGTTCCCGATGAGTTTAAGTAAAGTTTTCGGGCCCGTCCAGCGGTCTCCAGGAGAGTCTTTTATCCAGGCTTCGGCCTCCTGTGCGGCTCAGGTACCTCCGCCTCGGCCCGGTTCTCTCCCTGGGGGTTTGACACTATGGGTGAGGAGCCAACGCCCCGTAATCCCTCCCCACCCGACTCGCGACGCGCCATCTTCCGCCTCTGGTTCCGTCGCGCTGTTTTTCTTCCGTGCAAGACCTCGAGCAGCATCTACTTCACCCTTCTTCTTGGCGCCGGATCGGCAGCAACAGTCTTTCCTCCCTAGCGGGGAGCTCGAGAAGCTGATCCACCATTCCGCTCTGTTTTTCCGCCTCTCTTGTCGCCTTCAACAAGTCATCCAGTTGATCCTCGTTTTTGTGCATCACTAGGGTCTGAGCCAATTGGACGGTCCGGTTGTGTTCGTTAACTAGCTGGTCGACCCCCGGGAACTCCCTGGTCAACGGCCCCAGTGCCGCCGTCGGGAACTGCGCCATCGCTTCTTCAAATGTCTCTGGCTTGCGGCCCGTTTCTAGTGCCATCAGGAACGCCATAGACGCCGAAGCCATTGCTCTTGTCTTGGCCGTCATTCCTCGCACCTCCCTCGGGGGCCACGTCAGTTGCACCCGAATGGCCTTTTCCGCGTCCCAGTCTCGTACCGCTCGCGCCGTCACCGGAAAGTGTCCCTGTAAGACCTGGTGAACGGCCTGTGTCCGTAATAACTTGAGTCTCGGTGTTTCCCTAGATGGTCCTGCCGTCGGCATCTCCGTTCCGATAGACCCGAACACTGAATCCGCTCCCGACTCGTCCAATTCTTGTTTCTCCGGCTCGTATCCTCTGGTCTCGGCCTGCCCCAACTCCATGTCCTCTGAGTCTTCCACCTCTGCGTCCATGGACTGGGCAGCCGGTATTTGTAATCTGTGTATCATAACCCGCGGTTGTAGCGCCCGCCCGTGTTTGTCCTCGTCCTTGAGTGGGGTATCCGGTCCTGGCGGCGATCCCATACGTTCGGGCGACGGTGGTCCCGGGGTCTCCTCCGATCCTTGCGACCCGAAAAACGAGCTCCCCAAACTGGCCCGAGTCAGGTTGTCAACCGCCGCCCGTGTCTCTGGCGTGTCTGGTGCTACCGTAATGTCTCTCATTCGTTTCAATCCTGGGGGCGGCACTATCGGCTGTTTACATACCATCTTCTCCAGGGGTGAATCTGCTTTCGTCGGGGTAGGGGTAGAGAACAGCGGCTGTGTCGAGGCCGTCGACGCCGTGTCCTCCGGCCTGGCCGCATGCCGAACATACTTTACTTTCTCCTCTCGCCCCGTCGGTTTGAGTCCCTGCCTTTCTGCCATCTCGCGTAGAAACCTCCCTAGGTACAATGCTTCTCTTTCCACCAGCCGGCCTCCCTGTGCTTCCCGAATGCTGTCCTCCAGCTCCCGGTCGGATCTCGCCTCGTGGTAACCCCTGAACGATCCCTCCCGGTTCATTGTTCCTTTTAAATACCCGGGGTACCTCGGGTGTCGTGATTCGTATATCACCGATTTCTTATGAACTGTCATCATAGTGAATTGTGCGTCGCTACAAGGTGGTTCTAGTCCCGTGGTTCGTCTGACTCCTGTCGAGGTCTCAGGCTGCGATGGTCCCAGCTCTCCCGTGCTGCTAGACTCAGCGATAATCAAAGACCGATCGCTTCGGGCCGACATACTCCTGCCTGACTCCGACTGGTCCGAACTCGTTCCCTCCTCCAATTCTCTCGGGACTTTCTTGACCTTTTTCCACTTCTTCTTTCGCGACGGCTCCTCCGTCGGGCATCCCTGCGTCGGGGGCCTCTTGAAAGCGAGCGGCTCCTCTTCCTCTTTGACTTTCGGTCGTTGGTCGTCGGACGAGCTCACCAATTCCACCACCTCAGCCCCCGGTGGTATTCCTGAGCAACCCGGCTTCGGGGTGGGTGTGGATATCCGTCCTTTTCCTCTGCCTGGGAGTCCTCGTCCTCTCGGTTCCCGTGGTTCTCCCTGGGCGTTTAACTTCTTAATTCGGCTTTGTACTAACCCTGATATTTGGTCTGGTGTCAGGAGTGGCTTCGGGTTGACCACGGCCCGGCTCGCGCTTCGCGGCGACTCGGTGTCTTCCTTCCGTACTCCTTTCGCGGCCCTCCGAGGGGAACGACGCGTGGGTGTCGATCGTTCCGCCACCTCGGCCAGGGGTCCCTTTCCTGCTGCTTTGGCTGCTTGGGCTCCCTCGCCGGCCTCGTCGGCCTCTGATCCTTCTTCGGTTGCTACCTGCTCCAGCTGCTCGGCGTCGCTGTCCTCGGATCCTCTCGACGCCCTCGGGTAGTAAGGGATGCGGATCTGCCGTCGCGGCCTCTCCGGTGCCTCCTTATCCACCGCCCTCTCAGGGGGTTGAAACCCCTCCGGATGGCGCACCGCGTAGTCCCGTTCCATGTTGGCTACCCGGGCCGCCGTTTCATCCCCAGTAGCGAAACTGGTGTACGGCGGTCGTCCTTTCGGGTCCAAGGCGAACGCCGCAGCATACTCCAGCCTCAGAAGGGGGTCTTGCTTCGGCATCCCCCTCTGCAGGTTCCCTTCGTGTGAGTCCGTCATGTGCTTCCTCCAGTCCTGGTGTGTCGAATAGGCTCGACTCGAACACACCGGGCACATGTAGTACTGCTTCCGTAATCCATCGTGCTGGCCTTTAATATGCTTGGCCAAGTGCTTAAACTCCTTTCCGTGACAATGTCCTTCCCAGCACTGTCCGCTCATCGTGTCTGTTTTCCGGGCTTTCGGGGCTCGTTCCAATCCTGAAGCTCGTCCCGTCAGCCGTTTCCGTTTTTGTCTCGTGGTGATGCTGCTCGTCTCGCTTCTCTGCTTTTCTTCTTGTTTTCTTCTCCTTAGCTCAGTCTGCTCGTCTGCGATTCGATGAATCCTGATCGGCTGACCAGAATGACCTGCTCCGGCGAGCGCTCTGCCTTTTATAGCCGCCGCAGGCGGAAGTGGGCGTGGCCTGCACTAGCGACCCCTAGCGTCAGACTCACCATCCACTTCTACGGTGGCGCCCCCTACTATTTTCCGGTCCCCGGGGCCCGCCGCTGGTCACCGCCTCGCCTGCTTTCTTTACCTCGCGGCCCTTCGCCCGTCCTCGCGTTTTTCCTAGGCCTTTTATTGCCCCACCGGACGCCCTCGGTCCTTTCATCCCTCGTCGCCTTTTCTTGCCTTTTTCATCTTGGCCCTCACAGTGCTTCCGCACACTTCCCGGAGAACACAGGGGCTCGGCGTTATCATCTCCTCGCCGCCGCCCCGTTCTCTTTGTCCTCTTTTACTCCTTTTACGACCTACTTTAAAGCCCGTCCTCGTTTCAGGCCTCGCCTTTTACAGCCGTCCGTTCGTTCCTCCGGCGTTCCCGAGAGTGCCGCATCTACTCTCCTCCGGTCTCCTGGACGCTGCAAAGCGGTATTACCAAGTCGGCATTACTTCAGAAGTCTTCACCAGCTTGCCACCGGGTCTGTCTTCTGTTGTAATCCAACCATCTTTTCCACGCTGTGGTTCCTCCGAACTGACCGGAAAGCGGCTCCGTGGGACTACTTTAGACATTCGGGCCGTCGTGGCTCCCGAACGCCGTTTTTCGTTCCAACCCCGCATTTCCCACCTATATTACATCCGCAAGAGAACCAATCTTCAGCTAGGTAGCGAATCTCTACAGCCTAACGACCTGCACTCCTACTGTAGTGGTCAACGCACCGCCCCGACTCAATGGCCCCAGGTTGATCAGTCCTTTTTGGCCAAAGCCTTTCTGTGTAGCGCCGATTTGGTCGTTCCCTTGGTCCTCTTCCACCTGCGGAATCGAGACACGAAAACGACTTCATCACAAAAAGGGGTTGCCCCGTTTCCTTACGTGCCCTAGCGCGCCCCACCCCAAGCATTTACTGTGCAGCCTCGTATCCTTGCTGGTCAGCTACCATCCAAGCTGGCGCAGCGTGTCCTCGGTAGGGTTCCAGGCGGTCCACATGGACCACCCCCCCCGGTTTCCCTCGTTTCTTCCGTACTACCACCCGTCCTCGGTCAAGCACCTTGACGATCAGTGCAGGGCCTATCCATGGAAATCGCAACTTCGTTCCCTTGTCCCTATCCACTACCGTATCGTGCACCCAGACCAGTTCTCCGGCGTGGTATTCCCGCCGAGTCACCTTCCCATCATACTCGTGTTTCTGATGGATGGCGGCTCGTTTCAGCCCCGTCCGGGCCTCCCGATAGGCCGCGACTAGCCCTTCCTCCAGGCTTTCCACATAGTCGCCTACCCGTCGGGGTTCCTCCTCTGGTCCTAGAGGTCTCCCATAAATCGCCTGTCGCGGCATCATGGTCTGTCGGCCCAGCATCATCATGTTCGGTGTCACTCCCGTGCTGGCTTGCGGCGTTGCTCTATAACTCATCATCACGAGCGGGACCATCTCGTCCCATTCCCGACCCGTCGCTCGGCAGCTGGCTTTCAAACAACACCCCAAAGTACGGAAACTTCGTTCTATGTACCCGTCACTCCTGGGGTGGTACGGCGTCGTTCTTGTTTTGTGAATCCCGAATAGTGCACAGACCTGAGCCACTACCTCGGATTCGAAATTCGTGCCTTGATCCGAGTGTAGTTCCCGAAATGCGCCGTACCGTGCTACTACTTCTTCAACCAGTTTGTTCGCCACTGTCGTTGCCTTTTGATCTGGGATCGGGAAACACTCCAACCATTTGGTGAAATAGCATCCCACCATCAGGCAATACTTATTTCCTCGTTTGGTGACTGGGTACGGGCCCGAAACATCCATGGCCAGCCGTTCCATCGGCTCCCCCACTATGTACTGATGTAGCGGCTCCCGTCTTCCTCTTCCCTTTTTCAGCAACGCGCAATCACATTCTCGACATTCCTTCCGCACGTCTTCCCGGAGTCCCGGCCAGTAAAACCCTTGTTCCAACAGGGCCGTCGTCCTGGCGACTCCTAAATGCACTCCTGCCGCGCCTCCATGGTATTCCCTTACCAGCTTGGCCCGTTCCCCTCGGGGAACGACCAACTGGTTCCTCCAACCATGTCCTTCTAGTTCCCAGTACTTCCGATGCAGCACGCCATCCCTGAGGCTTAATCGTTCCCATTGCCTCCATAGGATCTTTGTTTCCCGGGATTCCGGAGATATGGCCTCCCAACCTGGCCGGTCCGCATCTTTTTCCATCCGTGCGACAATCGGCCCTATATCTCGATCCCTCCTCTGCGCTGCTCTCATCTCCTGCGGGGACCATCCGGGCTCGTACCCCCGGGCCCGCGTCACTACTCTCACTTGTTCGGTATTCTCGTGCTCCTCTCCACATTGTTTGCACGGATACCGGGACAACGCGTCAGCGTTCCCATGCTTCCTGCCCGGTCGGTGTTGGAACGACACATCATGCGAGTCGATAATCTCAATCCACCGAGCAGCCTGCCCCATCGGTTCCTTACTTCTCTGCAGCCAACTAACCGCGCTGTTATCCGTCCGGACTATCACGCGTTGACCATAGATGTAGCACCGAAAATGCTTCAAAGCTCGCACCACCGCCAACAGTTCTTTCCGCGTGGTGCAATACTTTCGTTCGTTTGACTCCAGGGTTTTGCTCGTGTAAGCTATCACCCGTTCCTCCCCTTTCTGCTCTTGTGATAGCACGGCTCCCGTTCCCACGTCACTGGCGTCTGTGTCAAGCCACCATTGTCCTTCTTCCTCCGGGAATCCCAACACCGGGGCCTCCGTTAGCGCCTTCTTCATCGCATCAAATGCCTCTTGTCGTCTCGCGCTCCACACGAATGGTTCCTCCTTCGTTGCTAATTCATACAAGGGGGCAGCCAACTCCGTGAAGCCGTTTATATGCCTTCTGTAGTACGAACATAATCCCACGAAGGCTCGTACCTCGTGGAGATCCCGCGGGACCGGCCACTCGGTTACTTGCCGACACTTTTCGGGGTCGGGTTCGATCCCGTTGAACGAGACAACGTGCCCCAAGAACGGAATCTTCTTCTGGAACAGCTTACATTTTCGCGCCTTTAACTTCAGTCCTGCAGCGTTCAGTCGGTCCAGAACCCGTACCAATCTTTCCAGAGTCACTTTAAACGTTGGTCCAAAGACCAGTATGTCATCCAAGTATACCAGACACTCCTCCCACACGATTCCTCTGAGGATTCTTTCCATCAGTCTCTCGAAGGTGGCTGGGGCGTTCACTAGCCCGAATGGCATCACTTTAAACTCATACAATCCTCCTTGAGTCACGAAGGCCGTCTTTTCTTGGTCCTCCGGTGCCATCTCCACCTGCCAATATCCGCTTGCGAGATCCAGACTGCAGAAGAATAGGCTTCCTCCCAAAGTGTTGAGGCTGTCCTCTATCCGCGGGAGCGGATAGGCGTCCACTTTCGTAGCCTGGTTCAGTTTTCGGTAGTCAATACAGAACCTCGTTCCTCCGTCCTTCTTTTTGACTAGAACGGTCGGGCTACTCCACGCACTCCCGCTCTCTTGGATAATCCCTAAATTTAACATATCCTCCACCAGTGCTCGTTCTTCCTCTCTCCTGGTGGCCGGATACCGTCTGACCCTCTGCTTGATCGGCATCTGATCCCCCGTTTTAATTCGATGTTGTACTAAATCTGTCCGTCCTAGCTCATGTTTCGAGGTCGCAAACATTTGTTCCCGGGCCATGATGGCTTTCTCCAGCTCTTCGCCCTCCTTCGTGGTCAGGTCTTTCTTAGCCTCCCCTATCATTTCAACGAGCGCTCCTGGGGGTTCTTTTGCTCCACTTCCTACTCCTCGTACCTCTTGTACGAAGGTGGCTTCTCCGAGTACCCCGCCGGTTTCCAATTTCGCGCTCTCGGTCCCTCGGTTGGCCACCCAAACTTCATTTTCTTCTCCTAATGTCACCGTTCCTGGGATCACCTCCAGTCCCATAGGTAATCCAGCGCCGGTGATGACAGCCAGCTGTCCACCCTGTCTTATGTCCATTCTCGCTACTACTGTTACTCGGGTCACTTGGAGTGGGGGTATTTCCGTCGTTTTCTCGATTCGCACGACCTGTCCTCCGACAGTAACTGCCCGAATCCCATCCGTTCTCTGTTCTACTCCCGGGATTCGTTCCCCCTCTCCCTCCCCCTCGGCGGGCAGGAAGATGGCACTCGCGTGGGGCTTAACTGTCAGCCGGTATTTCACCGCGAAGTCGTTTCCCAGGATTCCTTCATCTCTACCGATGTCTGCCACCATGAACGTCCACTTCAACACTCGTGTTCCCAATTTCACTGGCAAGTTCGTGCATCCATAGCACCGCAACGGACTACCATCTACCGAGCAGAGACGTCCTTCATATCCATCCAGTTCTTCTCTTTTTCGTCCCCACTCTCTCCAGAGGCGTTCCGACAGCAGACTGATCATAGATCCGGTATCAACCAAAAAACGGACGACACTCTCTCCCACCGTCCCGGCCACATAAAGTCCACATTCTCCCATGCCTACTACTTCTCTCGCCGCGCCCGAAGGGGGCCCCGCGCTTACTGCGACGGCGACTGTCCGTTTCCCTGACGCTGAGAACACTCTCTTGCGAAATGGCCCTTCTGGTGACAGTGATGACACTCTAAATCTTCTTTTCGCTTCTTAAACGCCTCCCTCCGGGCCGTTGCTTGTCTTCTAGCTTCCCGTTCCTCTGCCAATTCTTTCATCATCTCCTCCAACTTACCGTTCAAGGCCATGATCTGTGTATTGGCGTCCTCCTCGGGCTTCACTGCCCGCAGGAGGCGGCGTGAGTATCGTTCCTGTATTTCTACCACCTCTACCGCCTCCTCTAGTGTCTTGCATCCTTTCTCTGCACACTTCAGCTGAAGGTCTTCCCCAACTGCAGCCTGGAACGCATGTAGTGCTGCTTTTTCCTGGCTAGCGTAGTCGTTGGAGAAGTAGGCTCTCGATGCCAGTCGCCGGGCATTATCAGCCAACTCCTTCGCTGTCTGGTTCTTTACACGTTTCAAGCCCGCCAACTCTTGCAGAGCATTACACGTGTCCTTCTCCTGACCGAACCTCCGGCGCAACGCATCCACCCTCGCCGAGTAACGGAGTCGTTCCCTGTCCGGGAGTCCGACAAAGTACATTCGTGCCGTTCCCGTCAGCGAGAGGAAAAGCATCGCCGCTTTTTCCTCGGCCGTCCAGCGTCCCAATGTTGCGTACTCCTCAAACTGGTTGATCCATCCCTCGAAATCCGGTTTACCGTCATACTTCTCTGGTCGTAAACTGAACTTCTTCAAACTCGCTCCTTCCTGACCGGTCTGTTGTTGTTGAGCCCGCACATTCTGCTCATCCGTCGGGGTGGACGTTCCCATAAAATTAAACTGCCTACCCATGATGGTCGTGTCCTCCCCTTTGGTCTCGGTTTTCGCACCTCCTTTCTCCTCCCCACCTTCCTTGAAGGCGACGTCAGAATCCATCTGCTCGAAGACTGCCGCAGTCGCCATGAGTATCCAATACCGATGAAACACCCAAGATCCACAAGTCCGTATGTGCCTATTTCAGCACCACCGCTGCCACCAGTGTGACGTTCTCTGGTAAGTCGGGGTTGCCGATTCTTACGACAGAGGAACGTGGGGGTTGTTCGGGTCTCGGGGCGGACGGGGAATCCGGGCCAAGAACCGAGATGTGTTTCTAGAGTCGTGCCTCGCGCACGAGGGGGGGCTGAGCGAATCGATCGGCACTCGATGTCGACGGAGGACTGCGGGGGAGGGAAATTATGGTAGGGGTACGGGTCGGCCGGGGGGCGGTCCACCCCTGAGTTCCGGTCCGCGGGGGCGACGGGCCGACGGTCGCCTATTGTTTGGTAGCGTGGGGCCGAGCACGCCGCGCCCTCGTCCCCGCGGACTTCGCTCCCTCGTTCCGCTCCCCATGTCTTCGTACCATACTACGCCTCGGTTTCCGGTACTACTTCGGGCCTTCGTGCCCTACTTCGTTCCCTCGTTCCTCGTTCTTCGGGCCTTCGGGCCCCTTACCCTATGTTTCGACTACCTATCTCGGACTTCGACTGTTTTGTCCTAACTTCGGCTTAATTACTCTATTCGGCTCATCTTTAGTGGTTGTTTCAGGAAAGAGGACACGTCTGGACACCAGGAGAACTGTTAAAGAACTCTGTTTATTCGGGCCTCACCGCCCCTTTATATACTAGAGAGGTCAGCCCTGATTGGCTGCCTTCGGTCACGTGACCTACAACTGACGTCACTTCCGGTTTATATATTCCGTTTCCGGTTTACATTTCACTTCCGGTTTACATATTTCCGGGTTTCGTTCCATTACGTTTTCGTTATTCGCTCTTTACATATTCGTTATTCGTTCTTTACATATTCGTTCTTTACATCTATTTCGTTCTTCGTTCTTTACATATTCGTTATTCGTTCTTTACATATTCGTTCTTTTCATCTATTTCCATTATTACCTTATTTCTATTATTTTAACCTCTATGTATTTTGGCTGAATAGCCGTTCATCACAACAGTAATAGAACACAAATAAAAGGAAATAAAGTATATTACATTTATGATATTTGAAGTAAGCCCAATCACAAAGCTTAAGATACGTATATAAATCTATAATGTACAAATACAATCTCTTAAACTGTAGATAAAGTAATGCAAGTACTGGTCACCCATTGACTCAGGCCTGCCCACGTGCTTACATTTGATAACCTCCTAACCTTGCTCTCGTTTTGGCGGGAACCGCACCAGCCAAATATTAAGAAGGGTCTATTCGCCCCAGTGGGGATGGGACTTGAGAGATATCTCTGCGTCCCTTAGAACAACCTACATACAGTATACATCTACCAGTGGGGATGGGACTTTAGAAACCCGGGATATCCTTGATATACGTAGATCATTTACACATGAAATCTTGGGTTTAAACATAGGAAACATAAACATGCTACTCACCTTTGGGCGTCTTCTGGGCCGTCTTGGTGACGGCGTTGGAGATCATGGTGCCGAGCTTGGAGAAGCTCGACTGGCGGACCACAGTCTTGGCCATATGCCCCGCGGACGGCCGGTCCGTACGGACAGCCTACAGGGGGGTAAAGATCACCGTACTGACCGCTGGCCACACACTGGTCAGCGTGCATGGGACGCGGGTGTCGGGATGTCAGCGGGCGTGGTATCCTCGGCTGGTGAACTCTCTCAGGGCACCTAACCCAGCGTGGTGCTATCCAGGTGCGGTGGAGAGGTCTAAATCACGGAGGCACACATGTACACGTATATAAATCCAGGGAGAAGTGGTTGTACAGCGGGCCGTGCTCTGAGGTGTGAGATAGACTCCTTAGCAGGTACCCGTAATAATATATAATACTAAATCCAGGGAGAAGAGCGTGTACGGCGGTCAGTGGGCCGTGCTTCGTTAGGTAATGTGTACACACGCTCAATCCGCCACACGAGCCCCTTAACTTAATAGCGCAGGTAACACTCGCCGACTTGTAACAGGCATTTCCCCATGACAGGGGAATGTAAATGCCTACAGCATGAAATGGCACAGACGGGGCTCGAAATTGGCTGCTGGAGAAGAGAAAACGGGGTAGGGTGTTGGCGGTGTAGATAAAATCTAGGAGTATGAACCCAGCCTCATCAGTAGGCCTCAGGTAGGGGCAGGTACCAGCTGAGGTGTGAGGACACTCCTTAACTGTGGGAGGAGACTCCTTAGTCGTGGGTTATCGTGCTCAGGTGGCACCCGTCTTATCACAACTCACTGATTACTGGCACGGAATCCTGTCAAACCGCTCTCACACAATCCCACTTTGATAAGCCTCAAGATAGGCTATTGGATCACGTATTGATCAAGAGCACTGCTCAAAAGATCCATTGTGTAAAGAATATAATTACATCGTGACCTGAACTGAATTGATAAATCCGTTATGTGACGATGCATGTATTGCTTCTGATCGGGAGCCTCCAGGGCATTGACGACTCATAAAGTGAAATAACATTTTCTCCAGAAGTTATGAAAGTTTCCTCAATACAGGCAATGACCTGCTTTTTGGGGAACACGTGATACGACATCTTGGATATTGTGATAAATCGTCTCATTCTGATTTATAAATTGCCTTTCAAATAGGAAATTACCTGATGTCGTTTTATCTTAGACCAATGGGATCAATCTCCAGATATCGTCTGAGAGGCCCGCGTATGTAAACATGTCCGACTGAGGGCGGGCAGTGTCCCTGTGTTCACAGCATTACTGGTCATATCCCGGTGTGCCCGGAGCCCCCCTCCTCCTCCTCCTGCCCCGCCGTCCTCCAGGGCGGTACAAGGCCCCTGCAGAGCCATAGAGAGAATCTGGGCGCCTGTCGTGTAGTATGGAGGTTAGATGTATGGGGGTTAGACGTATGGGGTTAGACGTAGGGGGTTAGACGTATGGGTGGTCAGTGTATGGGGGTTTGACAAAGGGGGTTAGATGTATGGGGGTTAGACGTATGAGGTTTAGATGTATGGGGGTTAGAGGTATTGGGGTTGGATGTAGGGGGGTAAGATGTAGGGGAGTTAGACATAGGAGTTTAGATGCATGGGGTTAGACGTATGGGGGTTTGACGTTTGGGGGTTTGACGATTGGGGTTAGATGTAGGGGGTTCAACATGGGGGTTTGACATATGAGGGTTAGACATATCGGGGTAGATGTATTGAGGTTAGATGTATGGGGGTTAGATGTTTGGGGGTTAGATGTATGGGGGTTAGGTGTTTTGGGGTTAGATGTATGGGGGTTAGATGTAGGGTGGTTAGATGTATGGCGGTTAGGTGTATGGCGTTAGACATAGGGGTTAGATGTACTGTGACGTACGGGGGTTAGATGTATGAGGGTTTGACATATGGGGGTTTGACATATGGGGGTTAGACATGTGGGAGTTAGACATAGGGGTTTAGACGCATGGGGTTAGATGTATGGGAATAAGGTGTATGGGGTTAGACGTATGGGGGTTGGATGTATGGGCCTACATGTGTAGAGGATGGGGGGTGTAGCTCACAGGCGGCGGCTGTCTAATCGCCCCACACAGGAGGCCGTCGAGGGGTCCGGTATGGATGTACCACAGCCACAGCAGCAGGCTCCTACACACCGGCCACCCCGGTAGTAGTATAGTAATCTAGATGTATGAGGTTAGATGTATGGGGTTAGACAAACCTGGGTCTCAGGCCCGTTCACACCATGCAGCCTCCAGGGTAGTAGTATAATAATCTAGACGTATGGGGGTTAGACGTATGGGGTTAGACGTAAGGGGCACTCAGAAGGCCCATACGTACTCCAGTCTCAGCCCCTATACACCGGCCGTCCCGGTAGTAGTATAGTAATCCAGGAAGGCAGCGTCTCCAGTGACAGGGGGACGCTGGGGGAACGCTGCTGTGGGACCCTCCTCCAGGTCCGGGGACGCTGACATGGTCGGTCGTATAGGTGTGGTGGTCAGTCAGCGGGTGGACAGGCCCCACGTGACGACCGCTCCTCCAGTAGACAGAAGCCGTCTGTCTCTAGTCCCGGAGAGATGCCCCCCGCAGCCGATGAGAGCGGTGGTCCAGTCTGCTCCTCCAGGGGTGGGGCGCTAGGGGTGCGACTTCCTACACGGGTCTGAGCACAGGGCCTCCAGAAGGTGTAGACAGGTGGTGGTGGTGGTGGCGGATCGAGAGGGGGGTCCAGGGGGTCCTGACCCCCTCCTTTTGGTGGACCCCTAAACTAGGGAAAGAGGGGGAAACGTCGCTTGTGTGTGTGCGAATTCATGCATTTCTAGTAATTTGCCAATATGCAAACCCCCTCCTCTTGGAAATCCTGTATCTGCCTCTGGGTGGTGGCCAGGGGATATCGCGCCCTCCTCACGATTTAATCCGTTAATCCCGATCATCCATCCTGTAGACACCCAGTGCAGTGGGGGGAGTAGGGCCGCAGGCTGGGTGTGTGGCACACTCTACCCTTTGCTTCTGATTGCTAAACCTCCACGGTAGCAGTACAGGCAGGGCGTGTGGTGGTTGTGTGGCGTGCAGCCCCCTCCTGACGTCCTGCTCCTGCTGGAGGTAATCCCCGTCTACCCCGCCCTCCGCTGAGGCGGAGAAGGCCTGCCAGTACGACTAGTGCTGGCTGCCGGAGGCCTCCTGTGGTACGGTGGCCGAGAAGTACAAAATAACGTACTCCTGGCCGTGAGGTAGGTGTTGTCCTCCTACTCCAGACGGTGGCAGCCTGCTGTACGAGCCGCTCACAGGCGGTGTCGACGTCCGGGTCCGTCACGGCCTCCTACCTCAGGCCTCCTCCTACACAGACGCCCCTCACAGCGTCCTCCAGGTGCCGATCAGCGTCTGACAGGCGTCTGCTGCTGCCCGCTACCGCCTCCCGGGCAGCGCCAGCTGACGGGGTAGGGCGCGCCGGGTGCACGTTTGTTTGTTGGGGTAGTTGAAAGGTACTTGAACCTATTCAGCAGGATTTTAACTTGTAGTGATATTTTGTCCATACCTCCTCAGAATTTTCTTTAATACATCAAGAATTATACATAGTCAGAGGGGAAAAGTTCTACCATTCAGTTTTTCAGGTAGGAGATTGTAAACATTTGAGGTATTTACTATAGGTTTCTATGGGAAATACCTTAGTTTTTAAACTTAAAAAATCTCAGAAAAAATCACTGTGGTGTTTGTTTCTTGAAATTCCTACAGAATTTGATTTTGATCTTATTGATATCATGTAAAAAAAAACATCAAGGGGTTTTACCTTTTTGATCATAAACTTCCCTATCATCCCTATAGTAATAACTGACACACTGTTTGTGTAAAACAGCAGTATAACAATAGCACATAGAGGGTTCCACAGGTATGCACTATGTGGCACTGCTGGAATAGGTTCTGAGTACCTTTATGTTAAATCAACCACAAGGTTCTTTCCATTCTGCACAAGGTAATGCTTTTCAGCTTATGGGTGATCATATCTATGATATGGCTTAGGAGAAACCTGCCAACGGGTGTGATACCCTACTCGTTGTGAAGAGTGGCAAGGGGTCTTTCATGTGCAATGTCCCATAGAAAGGACACAACACACCCGGCCTTTGATGACCCTGTTGGGAGCCCAGGGTGACCCCTGGACCTCAGACTGTTGGAGTGGACGGCTCCCATTCTACGACGTATCAAGTCTTGTCCTTGCCAGCGTACTACGCTCTGAACCTTATGTGGGGGGTACGGGAAAATACAGACTTTCCAACCTGGGTTTGAATATGAATTCTTTGCAAAGTGTGAAGGCTTGGATTAAATAGGAGGGTGAGAACAAGGTTCTTCTTGGTTAGGGGCAGCAGGGATCAAGCAGGGCACCTCCCAGAAAGTTGTGGTGGGGGTGTTGATGCGGGGGCCAATGTCGCATGTCGAATTTAAGAAATCACCTGTCCCTATAGTTTCATTTTCCATGTCGATTTTAAGAATCTCCCAAGTCACATGTAGAATTTAAGAAATGGGCTATGTCATGTCATTTAATCTTATGTTCATGTCACTAAGCTTCCTGTCGGATGTCGAATTTAAGGATATCGTTAGAGCAGGGGGGTGAACGCCCTTTGCATGATGTGCACGCTAGCTAAAATGCTCATATCTTTCTTATCATATGAGATATCTTGACACATCATATACCAAAGAAATAGCCTTTTTATCATAACCTTCCGGCCATACATCCTATGAAAATATTAAATAAAAAACATAATGTGATATGGAACAGGAAACTTGAGACTACCATGGATTTCTCACTTAACAATATATCTATACCGCAATGGCTTTGAAACTTCTCAAGTATATCAAACTATTCTTCCCGAGGGAAGCATATCTCAATATTTTGATTAAGGTCCTAGTTATCTTTTGTCCGATCCCATGTCGCATGTCGAATTTAAGAAATGGTCTTTGTCATGTCATTTATTTTTCTATTCATGTCACTAAGTCTCATGTTTCAGTTTAAATTAAGAAAAGTCACTGCCCCCTTTTATGGTTGTACCCCTCATCTCTGCCCCCTATTTTGGGCCTATCCCTTGTCCCTACCTCCTATTGTGGCTGTACCATTTTCTGTGCTCCCTATTGTGGGTGTACCCCTTGTCATGGCCCCTATTGTGCCTCACACCCAACCCTGACCTGGTTATAGATCGGGATGAGCTGGTAGGGAGCTGGGTACAGAGTGCACTTACTGATCAAAGAGCAGCCTATAGACACACTAATGTAACCTGCACCCGCTCACACCCTCAACTCACCTTAATACCCCACCTCTCCCTACATTGTCCTGTAGATTATTTTTGTACCCTATCCCACCTCTTCCTTATTCACCTCCCTGTCAGACCCAGTTCTGCTGCATCCACACGTATCGTTCTCAACATTATCTCCATGACAGGAGCTGATTCCTGACCTGAAAATGTTGTTCCCCGTCTTTGGCCCCCACCTTCCCTGTCATGGCCCAAGCTTCAATGCCCAGCCATGGCCTAATATGACCTGCTATGCCCTGCCCTGCCATGCCCTGCCCTTCCATGCCCTTCCATGCCATGCCCTCCCATGCCCTGTCATGCCCAGTCATGCCATGCCCTTCCCTTCCATGCCATTTCATGTTCGTCCATGCCCTCCCATGCCCTTCCATTCAATGCCCTCCCATGCCCTCCCTTGCCCTCCCTTGCCCTCCCTTGCCCTCCCTTGCCCTCCCTTGCCCTCCCTTGCCCTCCCTTGCCCTCCCTTGCCCTCCCTTGCCCTCCCTTGCCCTCCCTTGCCCTCCCTTGCCCTCCCTTGCCCTCCCTTGCCCTCCCTTGCCCTCCCTTGCCCTCCCATGCCCTCCCTTGCCCTCCCATGCCCTCCCTTGCCCTCCCATGCCCTCCCAGCCTTTTTTTACCTTCACTGTATGGATACAGAACTGCTGACGGGGGCAAAGGGTTAAACATCACTTCAGTCCTTCTTTAATAACAAAGATCTGTATTGAGACTAGGCCTACTTACTACCCTTTGTGATGAAAACCAAATTATTTTATATTCATTTATCTACTTCAAACTATTCCTGATGCTTTCAGCATCCAGTGTTATATTACTGAGTGCCTCCCCAAGTTGACGTCCTATTTATAGCCTGCCGCTCGGGGGCACATTTGCTTTCAAAGCACGCAGCGTGTATAGCAGCACTTCAAATGAATATTTCATGGTCAATAAAAACATTATAGACCAAGTATAGGAGCACTCGCCACATCTCTGGGGAGGGCATAGTATGCTCTTGTTTAGCAATTCTATTGATTTTTTTTCATGTATAAATATAACTCTTACACTACTTGACATACTTCGCACTATTTAATCTAATTTCGCTTACCATAGACATATGAACTCCAATAGAACCTTAGCACCACCAGCACATAAAGTAACATAAATATAACTTATCTCTACAGCTATTCTGACTACAGATATTCCTTCAGTAAACTATTAAAAAAAGAATGTTGATACCTTAGATATTTCTAGAAATCATGTGTAAATGGTTAAAGTGTCTAATGGAAAGATGATATCCAATGGTACTACGAGGTAGAGCCTACCCACCATTAAACATATAGATCATGCTACCTGTTTTAGATATAGCTGTCTTGTAAAAAATAATTCCTCTAAGAAAAAAGACCCCAACAACAGAGAAGAGAAGGGTTGTTTTTCACAAAGGACGCGACTGGCGGTTGACGGGCCTGGAGGACGGGGGGGAAAAAAAGGGGGGGGGAGGGGACTTGACTTAGAATTCGCAAATGATGACAGTTCAAAAGAGCCTTAAGCCCCATACCCACTGGGCAATTTTACTGGCGATGGGAAACTTATGATCACCTGTCAGTACAGTATAATATATTGAAACGTGCATGTTTGATCTGAATCGGTGCTAGAATCGGCCGATTCTGTGGGAATAATCAGCCGATCCTAGTCGGCCAACTCAGGCAAAATCACCTAGTGGGTATGGGGCCTTAATGCTCATTCTGAGCTTAGCCTGTAAAGGGTATTAAGTCGGCACATGGCTCAATGTGACCGTCTGCAGACCGTGGACCTGGACTGGAGGTGGGGAGATCTTCTTATACCTGATACCCGCTACACACCTGTCACAAAATGCACATTTTGTGAATGTTAACTACAGGCCCCATGTACATTCTGAGTCCTAGTTAGTTAACTACAGGCCTGATGTACATTCTGAGGCCTAGTCTGACTGTTAACAACAGGTTCCATGTACATTCTGAGGCCGAGTCTGTTAACTACAAGCCCCACGTACATTCTGAGACCTAGTATGACTGGTAACTACAAGCCCCACGTACATTCTGAGACCTAGTATGACTGGTAACTACAAGCCCCACGTACATTCTGAGACCTAGTATGACTGGTAACTACAAGCCCCACGTACATTCTGAGACCTAGTATGACTGGTAACTACAAGCCCCATGTACATTCTGAGGCCTAGTATGACTGGTAACTACAGGCCCCACGTACATTCTGAGGCCTCGTCTCTAAAACACCATTCTTTCACCTCAGTTAACTCTACACCATTTTATGTCAACATGAACAAAGCAATTATAAAAATGGGTCCTGGTAGACCTTTCGCTGTGTGGGGTGTAGGCTTTGGGTGGGTAACAGGAGCAGCTCTTGAGGCACTCAGAGCAGCTTATCACCACTCAAGTTACCAGGGAGTTGTGTGGGGGTTGCCGCCACTTGGGGGTTCACTGGGAGTCTGATGGGGTTACCACCACGGGGGTTCCCGGGGCGTAGCCAGCCCTAAAATCAAAGGGGGTTCCAAGTATAAGTGAGGGGGTTTCCAGTAAATTTAAGGGGGTTCCAACCTACACTTTTGACAAAATTTCTTATGATTTACTTATATTTTGGGAAATCAAAGGGGGTTCCAGACACCGAGGAAACCCCCTTTGCTATGCCCCTTTTCTTTTTGAAAAATTGGATTTCTCCAGCATTCATTCTTGTCTAGCCACAGCTTATGCTATCACATCAAGTGTTATTCGGAGCAATTTAATGGTTCAAGCAAGCTAAATGTTTGTCTTGGTTCTATGCTTCATGGTGCCAAATCGGTTCTATATCATGTTATGACACATATATAGTTATTATTATGAAATCACATTAGTTGATGATGATGAGATGGTATTGGTGATGTTTACTTATTACATAATATCCAGCTCACTTCAGTATTATAGTAAAATTGCCTGCACTGGATAGAATTGTTTCAGGTTCTAATACGCCGATGTAAGCCCAACGATGCGACGGCCGGTGACATGTTTTGCAGTGTAAGAACGTAATCCAGCAACGTTATTTTTCACATCGCGAATTTGGCACCGGTGTACAAAAGTTATAATCTAACAAATCACTTCGTCCTTACAGACAAGAACATGACTTTAAATCTAATAGCTATATGTTTATTGATAGGTTAACATGTTGCACTTCATAATGCAGCTCTAGCGCTGGAGTATGGGGTCTGATCTTGTTTGTCTCTCATACACTATAATTCACTACAATATCCCATGAGGAGAGAATTGTGAAGAATTTAAAACCGTTCAAATAAGCACTTTATTGATCTTCTAACTTGTGTGAGCATCATTATTTACTTCTGATTGGCCAACGCCATAATGTTCTGAGAATAAAGAGACTGATATGAACGAAGTTGACCAGGAATATTGTTTGTATCCTAACAGGCTGTTTAGACAACAGTTTAAGAGGAAGATCAGATTGTTCTGCCTTTCAAATTGTCCCAGATATTTTTATAAAAACCATTCGCCTTTCATGTAACCTTTGGCCTTATTATCTGAAAAGAAAGAGTTATTTTAATAGGCAGTGAACACATTTTTGACATTTATTTGACATTTATGATCAAAGGCAATTTGAGATTTCTATGAAACTGCTCGAAATTGGAGATTGTATTGCAGCTACAAATGTTTCTGTGTTTTATGGAAATATTTTCTCTAAAAATAATAATAATGTGACGTTCCTCGGTAGGTCGGGGTTTCCAATTCCTACGACGGAGGGGTTGTTTTGGTCTCGAGCTGAACAAAGAGTTTGAGCAGGAAACTGAGGTGTAAGATTAAGAGTCGTGCCTTGCGCACGACGGGGAACGAGCAGGACAGTCGGGGAATCGGTATTCTTGAATGGAGGGGGGGTGTGTGTGATTCTGATTGGTCACTTGGATCATGTGACTGGTCATATCAGGTCACAATACATTTTCGTGCTTTCAAGATTTCCCGATATACTTTCGTAACTGATTCATACCTTTTATCTTTACTATTATTTTGACACCTGATTATATTCTCTAGTTCGTACCTCAAAGACAGATGAATGGACAATTCATCACAATAATCTATAACAAATACATTGTACTATCTGTAACGGAGCTGTCTGAGGTGTCCTGTACAGCCTAACGTAACTAGTGAGCTGTAGATGTAGACACCCCAACCTCCATTAGACTGGTCACATTCAGACACAGAAAGTAGGATTAGTCAGATACAGAATGTCTCCAAACGGTTGGAGATGTCATACCAAAGTTTAGGCATGGCATATCCTCCTACTAGCAATTACAAGTATTTACCAAATCTATTACAAAATATATATCAAAATCATTATTTCCTAAATAATAATTAAAGGATATATCAACTATGTAAATAAGATACTACTTCATAGAGTTTAAGGTAATTAGATAGTTAGCACTGCCCCTGCCCCTGTTGCTCAGTTGTAGTTAGGTCACTGACCAGAGGTCAGGTGTGGAGGTGCAGGTATGCTGTAAGGGACACTTTGGGTCCAGCAGCTGAAGTGAAAACATGTAACCACTAAACAGCAACAGGCCTTTTGGCCTACACTCCTGAGGCTGTAGAGGAAATATATTTAGCATCAACTACAACCTCCTCCCTTCAAGTCTTCATTTGATATCCACACTACAAAACCTAAGTCTCACAGAGCTACAAAAGTTTCATATGGAATAGTAGACCGATATGTATAGTCCCAGTAAATCCGATCTTCTGATCAAGAAAAGGAGATTAAGATTTACAATGCTTATTTTTTCTTCTAACAACTTCGATATACAACCACCATTCCCTCTTTCAATACATTGCTACCTCGACTTTTGATATACTACTTCAGCCCAATTTTCAATTTGCTACTACTATCCCCTTTTTCGATACACTACTACTATTACTACCCCAACTTTCAATATACTACTAGCCCCACTTTAAAATTTACTCTTCCTCCTCCCCCCCACTTTCAATATACTACTACCCCCACTTTAAAATTTACTCCTCCCCGCCCCACTTTCAATACACAACTACCCCCACTTTAAAATATAATCCTCCCTCACCACTTTCAATATACTACTACCCCCACTTAAAAATATACTCCCCCTCCCCCACTTTCAATATACTACTACTTCTACTAACCACACTTTCAGTATGCTACTACTTCCTCTTTCAGTGTACCGAGTCTAAGCCCCCTTTTCATATACTTCTACCTCCTCTTTCATTATACTACTCAGACCCGTAGCCAGCTTTTTTCAGAAAGGGGTACGATTTTTTAGTAAAAGGTTTTAAATATAATTGTGGCTGGATATGGGGCATACACTATGTATAAGCGAATAATTCATTTTATTCATCCTATGAAGGGGGTTCAGAAATTTTATAAGGGGGTTCATCCAAGGCGGGGGGTTGTACGAATCCCCCGAACCCCACTAGCTATGGGCCTGCGTTTACTACTCCCACTCTAAATATACTGCTACACTCCCCACTCTCAGTAAGGCCCATAGCTATAGTGTTGTAGTGGGGTTATGAGGGGCCATGATATGACCATAGGGAAACTACAATGACAGAAGAAGGCAAACGTAAGGCCTCAGTGTACCCTTGGCATGGCAGTGAGATGTTGGGTGGTGAAAAGGCAATATCTGTTGAGTCCCAGCGGTGGCCACTTTAACTTATTGTTGAAAGCTGCAGCAGTATTTCTGACATGACAAGACCGTACATTATACCAGTTATTCTTATATCAGTGAAAATATCAGAGTGGAGCAGTCCCAAGCAATAATATGACGTTATTATAACATAATTAAAACGTTCTGTTTAGCTCTGCTTTGGTTCTTGTTACGTAAATTGATGGCACCCAAAAACGTCTTTAGAACCTAACATTGTAACGTTGCACTGTGACGTTATTGTGACATTCTTGTAACGTTCTTTCATTAGAATAACGTTATTATGACATTCTTTATTAGTAAGCTCTCAGCTTCACTAAAATACAATGTTATTACAACATTCCTTTTGTGTAAGTCTCAACTTAACCCAAAAATATTGTAACTGTTACGTGAATATTGGGCAGGTTACAGACTAACAAAAAAAGTACAGTCACAGAATGTGCTTGTTACATCGCTGCTTACCTGGGAGACCATCGGGCAGTGAGTACTGGGACCTGTGCTGTTTCTGTATCCACCTGGGAATGGGTTGAGTTTTGGTCTCTCTGTCCTTTTATTCTGTTTTTGAGGATTCCTAGCCCTATGGCAGGAGACGAATCCCCTGTGGTCCCTCAGACCGTTCCATTATTCAGCGGTCTCCTTTACAGTCTATGTTTTATTTTCCTTTCTTCACTACCTAAGGCACATTCCATACATATATGAGCAATATGACAAAGCAAAGGAAAATCTGCCTATAGATGTCAGCTGGTAACAAATGTCACATACCAGGGAGAATGTTTTGAAAACAGGATGGTCGAATTAGATTGTCTCTGCTAGGTACAACTATCTGTTTATCGTTTATGAATGTTATAGGCATTTTAAATGTGTGAATACACAATCAGCTATATATTCCTTCCCAATATGTTCTAATAATTAGATCAGCACTTCTGAGAGCTTCTTTTCATATGTCATATAATTGTATCAACATTCCCCCTCCCCAGATTTTATCACGCTCTTTTAGCTGTTTTCCCAACCTCACAGTAAGACCCACCCATAGATAGCCCCTCCCCTAAACACCACCCATACACCCATGTTACACCACCGGCACTCAGGTACAACTTGTCCCTGAAGACCCCCATTGTTGGCAAGTAGTGCATGATGGGCCCAGCACGTGATGTAATCTGCCTCCTTTATCACCCGCCCTGCCGACGAGCGGCGTATTGGGGATGGTGCGGATTGACAGGCCATACATACCACTCCTCATGTTCTCTTGGGTGATAAAAAAAGAACCTTTGGGGTCGTCCTCAGGTGTCTGTAGGACCAATGGGAATTGTATGACCCTCGGGCTCTGCCTTGGGTAGTGACGATCCCCTATGGGTCTTACAGACACCCTCAGATGCCCCCCACGGTTCTTAAAATACCACCCATATCACCTAGGCTGTATACCCAACTCCTGTACTACCCGTATCATCTGAGCTGTATACCCACCTCCCATACTACCCGTATCATCTAGGCTGTATGTCCACCTCCCATACTACCTGTGTCATCTAGGCTGTATACCTGCCTCCCATACTACCCGTATCATCTAGGCTGTATGTCCACCTCCCATACTACCTGTGTCATCTAGGCTGTATGTCTGCCTCCCATACTACCTTTACCATCTATGCTGTATGTCCACCTCCCGTACTACCTTTACCATCTATGCTGTATATCCGCCTCCCATACTACCTTTACCATCTATGCTGTATGTACGCCTCCCACACTACCTTTACCATCTATGATGTATGTCCACCTCCCATACTACCTTTACCATCTATGCTGTATGTCTGCCTCCCATACTACCTGTATCATCTAGGCTGTATACCCACCTCCCATACTACCCATATCATCTAGGCTGTATGTCCACCTCCCGTACTACCTGTATCATCTAGGCTGTATGTCCACCTCCCATACTACCCGTATCATCTATGCTGTATGTCCACCTCCCATACTACCTGTATCATCTAGGCTGTATGTCCACCTCCCGTACTACCCGTATCATCTGGGCTGTATACCCGCCTGCCGTACTACCCGTATCATCAAGTCTGTATGTCCACCTCCCATACTACCCGTATTATCTATGCTGTATGTCCACCTCCCATACTACCCATATCATCTAGGCTGTATGTCCACCTCCCGTACTACCCGTATCATCTAGGCTGTATACCCACCTCCCGTACTACCCGTATCATCTAAGATGTATGTCCGCCTCCCATACTACCGGTATCATCTATGCTGTATACCCACCTCCCAGACTACCTGTATCATCTACGCTATATACCCATCTCCTGTACTACCCATATCATCTATAATATATGTCCACCTCCCATACTACCTGTATCATCTATAATATATGTCCACCTCCCATACTACCTGTATCATCTATAATATATGTCCACCTCTCATACTACCCGTATCATCTAGGCTGTATACCTGCCTCCTGTACTACCCGTATCATCTAGGCTGTATGTCCGCCTCCTGTTTTAACCGTATCATCTAGACTACGATCGCCTCCAGTACTACCGATATTGTGTAGGCCGTATGCCTGTGGCTCCAGGCTTCAGATTACTACTGTACCCTGTACCCTGCTCTCCACTTCCCGCTCCCAACACTAGGAGTGGTGAAGGAGTGGTTATGGGGGTTCATGGTATTCCAGTAGGTAGTAAGGTCATCTTAAGGTATCACAAGCTTCTGTCCTAGGGCGTTATTAACTCGAGGTATCAGTGTCCCTGGACCGACTTACTGACTCTGACTGTAACAGGGAGCTCAGAAAGGTCTCTGACCCCCTCGTTACAGTACACTGACCCTGACTGTAACAGGCCCAGAAAGGTCCCCGACCCCCTCATTACAGTATACTGAGGCACAGGCCCAGAAAGGTCCCTGACCCCCTCATTATGAGTACACTGACCCTGACTGTAACAGGCACAGGCCCAGAAAGGTCCCCGACCCCCTCGTTACAGTACACTGACCCTGACTGTAACAGGCACAGGCCCAGAAAGGTCCCTGACCCCCTCGTTACAGTACACTGACACTGACTGTAACAGGCCCAGAAAGGTCCCCGACCCCCTCGTTACAGTACACTGACCCTGACTGTAACAGGCACAGGCCCAGAAAGGTCCCTGACCCCCTCGTTACAGTACACTGACCCTGACTGTAACAGGCACAGGCCCAGAAAGGTCCCTGACCCCCTCATTACAGTACACTGACCCTGACTGTAACAGGCACAGGCCCAGAAAGGTCCCTGACCCCCTCATTATGAGTACACTGACCCTGACTGTAACAGGCACAGGCCCAGAAAGGTCCCTGACCCCCTCGTTACAGTACACTGACACTGACTGTAACAGGCACAGGCCCAGAAAGATCCCTGACCCCCTCATTACAGTACACTGACCCTGACTGTAACAGGCACAGGCCCAGAAAGGTCCCTGACCCCCTCATTACAGTACACTGACCCTGACTGTAACAGGCACAGGCCCAGAAAGGTCCCTGACCCCCTCATTATGAGTACACTGACCCTGACTGTAACAGGCACAGGCCCAGAAAGGTCCCCGACCCCCTCGTTACACTGTACTGACCCTGACTGTAACAGGCACAGGCCCAGAAAGATCCCCAACCCTCGGTATGAGTACACTGGCCCTAATGGCGTATTTCACTACACGGCATGGGCTGCGATATCAGTAAGATATGACTATATTATAGACAAATTTGCATATATGAGTGATGTAATGGTTAAAAAATGGCAATTTAGAGCATGTGACTTATGTGTAACATAGAATTTTATCTGTAATATGTGCAATTTCCTTGCGACATCATCACATCGCAGACCATGTGATGTAGTGGAATACCCCCTTCACAGGCACAGCGCCAGCCCTTCCTGCCTGGCCCTGTGATGATCAAGGGACGCCTGGCACGGGGTTCACACACGGGTTGGCACGGGTTGTTGGGGTTCTGGGAGGGTGGGGTGTAGGAGTTGGCCGGTGTCCTGGAATGGTTAGTGAACATAGCGGGTTGTCGATACATCCTGAACTGGCCCAGGGTGTGTCTGAGTGGAGAGTGGAGCGGGTTGGCGGGTAGTGAAGGTAGTCTAGGTAGAGTAGGTTGCCCAGGCAAGCAGCAACAAAACAAGTATGTTCTGTGACTTTTTTGGTTAGTCTGAAACCTGCCCTATTTTCATGTAACAATAACGTCTTTTTATGTATATTGAAGACTTATCAAAAAGGAATGTTATAATAACATTAAATGTTGGTGAAGTCGAGTCCATACTAATAAAGAATGTTATAATAATGTTATTAAGAACATTACAAGAACGTCACAATAAAGTTACAGTGACACGTCGCAACATTAGGTTCTAAAGACGTTTTTGGGTGCCATCAAAATAACGTAACAAGAACCAAAACAGAACTAAACAGAAGGTTGCTGCACCGTTATTATAATGTCATATATTTGCTTGGTTGGATCGGGCAGATGGAGGCAGGTAATCAGCACCTGCGTCCTACAACAGGAGGTTCACATGTCAACAAGAAACTGATTCAACAAGAAACAGCTCACTTTCTTGTGTCTTTGGTTAGGTCTTATGTATTGTTAGAGTTTAGGATTGTTCCAATTATTACTTTTAGAGTCAGGTTTTATATATGAACAGAAGGCCAATTATTTGTAGATTTGATATTTCCCCCATATTTTTAGTTTGGAAAAAGATTATATAGAATCAGAACACAAAAACAGATATGGCAGAAAGTTTTTCAAGTTTTTGAGTGGTTTCTTGCTTCCCAGATCTATAGTAGGCCTCAACATATCGATACTAAAAACAATTATGTTGACTTTCCAACAAACAACGTTTTATCAAAAACAAACACAACTGTTTTATTCTGCATATTGATATGGGGTTAAAGTAGAGAGCTGGGCTTAAACGTGGCTTATACTCTTGACTGACATGACCACTGTATATCATGTGACCCCAGCAGGTGACCGCAAGGGTCATTTGCATATATCTGACACTCTCTGAAGGCTCTGATTGATCAGTGCCTGCATGGATACAACCAAGGTCACATAGGTGAGATTTCAGGGTGGTTTTTGACAGAGTTTAAACAAAAAGGACTCATAGGAGTGTTAAGGTGTCTAGGTGTCAGGTGTCTGAAGGTCATTTAGAGTTGCAGCCATATAAATGTAAAATATAGTGGGAGGCCAATGGTGGCACTCCTGGTGGGTCATGTGAAAACTGCTGGTGTAGCCCCAGTTCCCCTGGTGTGTAGTGTGCCTGGGGTAAACAGGCAGTTTATAAGGCAGAGGTGGGAGGGGGTGTATGTAACATCCCCTGGGTCACTAAGGGTCGGTTGGATAATCAGCCTAAAAATAGTATGTATGAACATTTTCTGCACCAAAACTGGTTAGTATTTGGACACAAAAGATTACTAACCAGTTTTGGTGCAGAAAACGTTCATACATGATATGGGGTTAAATATCAATTTAATTTCAGTGTGCATGTATGCCATTGAGGTGCACATTTGCAACTAATTGCCCGGGTAACATTGACAATAACTATTATCATGTCATTCATTGATTCTCTATGAATACTGTATTTTCAACAAAGAGGGAACTGAGTAGTAGGCTTGGGGGTGTAGGTGGGGGGTCCTTGTGTGGCCCTGTCGATTCTAAGAAATCCTGATGTCGCATGTCATTAGGGCAAAAAGGCCATGTCACCCTGTCAATTTTAGGAGTCTACACCCATAGGCTAGTCTTAATCCCTAATAGCATTAACCGCAGTACATTTTCTGTTTGCTATTCACAAACTTTGCCAGAGGTAATTGTTGTGCATTATCAAGGTCAATTGAGAAACTGCATTCCGTGTTGCCAAGGTCTCCCCGGCCGAGAACCACAGTTGGCTCAGAGACAGTTTCCTGTAAGTCTTGGCACCATCACCTCCCTCATCCAGAACCAGCAGTTCATTTGGACATAGCCAAAAGGCCCATCTAAAGTCCAAACATACACAATGTTGGACTGATTATGGACCGATTTTAGAAATTGGTTTGAAAGATATTGATTATTCTATAAAGATATGTTATTACTTATCAACTGTTCCTACTGATCAAACTCTATTCTCAAACAATCAGTCTGGATGGTTTGCAACTGTCTGGTCACATATTGTAGATCTTGATCAAAGATAAAGTCAGAGTAATCAAAGTAAGGCAATATCATTGATATGTAAATTGTCAACGCAGCTTTGGTGTTCACGTAACCGCCAATTTTTCGCAAATATTTAAGCTTATCAGATACTTGACCCAGTACCTTAGTTCTGTGTTGATAGTGAGCATGGTCACATGTCCCCCTTGCTTTACAGCAATTCTTTCATCAGCCAAGTTAAAATACCGTAAACTCTCTGATATATCGTACTGGATGCTAAAAACTAGCCTGTGGCTTTACGGCCATTCTTTCATCAGTCAAGTTAAAGTGCCCTAAACCCTCTGATATATTGTACTACATGCTAAAAACTAGCCACTAGATTCCAGAAGAAAAACATCCTCAGGATAAAGAGGATGCCGTCAGATGCACAGCTCCTGTTGTTTTTAGAGGTGCTTAGAATAGATCTGAGGAGATGCCTCAGTTCCCCCAAGTCCCCCTTGAGGCTCACTGTTTTTGTCTCCTGTTCTCCCCACCATGTAGGATAAAACAATACGGCCGAGGGACTACATTTTTTAGGGTGGATGGGAGAGACAAGGTCGGTCTATTGGCAGAGGAAGAGGTGGTGAAATGTGTATAGGCAGAGGTCGTGGGCATCAAGAACAAAATATAGCAAGGCTATATTGATGAACAATGATAAATCACAGCCTGTGTAAACATTAAAGGAAACCTTGCACATAACTGTAGGATAGTTATTTTTCAATGAATTCAATTTAGTACGCTATTCACAACTTGCACTATCAATATTAGCAAAACCTAATAGAACAAAACACAATCATGGGACATAGAAAAAATAGTTTTTTATATCTTTTTTAAAAGGAAATACCCTAATTGATGATGGAACAAGGGGAGTTGTTGGGGAATCCCATCTGCCCTTAGAAGGGAATCCCCATCTCTGTAGAACTTGCAAAAATGGTGAAGCTCTCAAACTCAAATTACATATATTTGGCCCAAAGCAACTCATAAGAAATTAAAATAGATATCCATCTACAACCATTCATTAATCAGGAAATCTCAAAGTAATTTTGAAAGGAATTCCCATAGCTGTGACGTAGCAAGGGGAGTACTGAGCAGCCCATCATTCAGGGAATTCCCAAAATTAAATTCCTTTCCTCAATAATTCCCTAAGACCTCAATATTTTCACATTTTTACTTTTGAAATATTTATATAATGAGGCATGGCCACACATTATAGAGTGCAGGTCCAGGGGTGAGGGGAGCTGGTGTGGTGACACCCAATGAGGCATGGCCACACGTTATAGAGTGCAGGTCCAGGGGTGAAGGGAGCTGGTGTGGCGACAGCCAATGAGGAATGGCCACACGTTATAGAGTGCAGGTCCAGGGGTGACGGGAGCTGGTGTGGTGACAGCCAATGAGGCATGGCCACACGTTATAGAGTACAGGTCCAGGGGTGACGGGAGCTGGTGTGGTGACAGCCAATGAGGCATGGCCACACATTATAGAGTGCAGGTCCAGGGGTGAGGGGAGTGTGTATGGTGAGATCTGATGAGGCATGGCCACACGTTATAGAGTGCAGGTCCAGGGGTGAAGGGAGCTGGTATCATGACAGCCAATGAGGCATATGCTGGGCTCCCTTCTCTCTCGGCTAGGAGGACTCGGCCTGAGAGAGTGCAGGTTCACCCCACTGTGTCGATGGATCGGATTGGTCGAGAAGTGGTCACGTGACCCCGAGTTAGCCAAAATCTGACGAACTGGGCGTTGGGCTGAACCTGCGTCTATTCGTGACGTACAGCGATAGCGTGAGTTCGAGGCGCGGGCACCAGCGTAAATGAGGCATGGCCACACGTTATAGAGTGCAGGTCCAGGGGTGAAGGGAGCTGGTATCATGACAGCCAATGAGGCTGGCCACACGTTATAGAGTGCAGGTCCAGGGGTGTTGGGTGCTGGTATGGTGAGATCTGATGAGGCATGGGCACACGTTATAGAGTGCAGGTCCAGGGGTGACAGGAGCTGGTATCATGACAGCCAATGAGGCTGGCTACACGTTATAGAGTGCAGGTCCAGGGGTGACAGGAGCTGGTATCATGAGAGCCAATGAGGCATGGCCACACGTTTTAGAGTGCAGATCCAGGGTGAAGGGAGCTGGTACGGTGAGATCTGATGAGGCATGGCCACACGTTATAGAGTGTGGGTCTGGGGGTGTTGGGAGCTGGAATGGTGACAGCCAATGAGGAATGGCCACACGTTATAGAGTGCAGGTCCAGGGGTGACGGGAGCTGGTGTGGCGACAGCCAATGAGGCTGGCCACACGTTATAGAGTGCAGGTCCAGGGGTGTTGGGTGCTGGTATGGTGAGATCTGATGAGGCATGGGCACACGTTATAGAGTGCAGGTCCAGGGGTGACAGGAGCTGGTATCATGACAGCCAATGAGGCTGGCTACACGTTATAGAGTGCAGGTCCAGGGGTGACGGGAGCTGGTATCATGAGAGCCAATGAGGCATGGCCACACGTTTTAGAGTGCAGGTCCAGGGTGAAGGGAGCTGGTACGGTGAGATCTGATGAGGCATGGCCACACGTTATAGAGTGTGGGTCTGGGGGTGTTGGGAGCTGGAATGGTGACAGCCAATGAGGAATGGCCACACGTTATAGAGTGCAGGTCTGGGCGTGTTGGGAGCTGGTATGGTGACGGCCAATAAGGCATGGCCGCACGTTATAGAGTGCAGGTGATGTAGTGATGGGAGCGGTAAAAGTAGACCTGTAAAGCCCCGTCATCCTTGGACCAATCACACCAGTACCCAGACACTGCGCCACTTAAAGGTTAATCATGAAAATGTCTTTACATTAGGACCTATTTGCGTACCGCAAACAAAAAACAGTGGCCGGGTTACAGGGATATGGACATTTATTAGGACAGATTTTTAACATGGACCCCACCCCCTCCTACATTCTGACCCCGTATCATCATACTCTGTCCCCTCCTAATGGTATATATTTATTTATTTATCTATTTATTTATTTGAATTAATAAAATAAAGGCCAATCTTAAGAACTGAAACGAACAAAAATGAAAGGGTGTTGGAAGTCATCTGCTCCAACTGCCACAAATCGGTCTGATTGGTGCTAAAAGCGGGCCATGTCTGAGCATGCGTACACGGAGGGACGTCGATTAGAGGCCGCTAGAGGGCGCCATTACTGGTGGGGGCGGTTGACGGGTGGTACCAGGCCGGGTCATGCAACGAGCTCGTTACTATATCCAGCCCATTGGGCCTAGGGAGGTGGGGGGGGGGGAGGGGTGCTAGGTGCAAGTAAGATAGTTGTGTGTGGTTATAGACTTTACAGATAAGGTAGATATTTGAGCCGTGATAAAGTAGTTTACATCGTTGTTTGAAAAGTATTTGTGATATACAATTTACGACATTTGTCTATTCCTAACTCTCCAAACGTTTATTCGTGGGTTTCATATACTGGTAGTTTCAAGATGGCAGTCATATTAGCTGGTCATTGGGAAACTGGACTTGAATTATATAGAATATGAAATATTCAATGTCAATCAAATTTAGTTATATGGCCAATATGTGTACTGGCTTCTCCTATTCACTCAATTATTAAGTTTTTGTCAAAGAATTGCACCTCTGGCAGTATTCAATCAGACTCAGGGGTTTCCTTGTGTGTCCTTTTCAACCTGCCTGAGGAAGTTTTCTACAGTTGACATATTACATAAGCCCCAGTCCAGGCTCTGCGTGGCTCTGTGTCAACTGTCTGATATAGCCATCTACTGTTGACACGTTATAAAGCTGTATGCAGTCCTTAACCCAAATCACTGTCTGGTGTTTCTATGTGGGTCTGTGTCTGATATAGCCATCTACTGTTGGCACGTTATAGCTGTACACAGTCCTTAACCCAACTCACTGCCTAATCTTTCTGTGTGGGTCGGTGTCTGATATAGCCGTCTACTGTTGGCACGTCATAGCTGTACACAGTCCTTAACCCAACTCACTGCCTAATCTTTCTGTGTGGGTCGGTGTCTGATATAGCCGTCTCCTGTTGACACATTATAGCTGTACGCAATCCTTAACCCAACTCACTGCCTGGTGTTTCTGTGTGGGTCTGTGTATGATATAGCCATCTACTGTTGGTACGTTATAGCCGGATGCAGTCCTTAACCCAGCTCACTGCCTGGTGTTTCTGTGTGAGTCTGTGTCTGATATAGCCGTCTACTGTTAACACGTTATAACTGTATGCAGTCTTAACCCAACTCACTGCCTAGTGTTTCTGTGTGGGTCTGATATAGCCATCTACTATTGGCACGTTATAGCTGTACACAGTCCTTAACCCAACTCGCTGCCTGGTGTTTCTGTGTAGGTCTGTGTATGATATAGCCGTCTACTGTTGGTACGTTATAGCTGTAAGCAGCCTTAACCCAACTCACTGCCTGGTGTTTCTGTGTGGGTCTGTATCTGATATAGCCGTCTACTGTTGGTACATTATAGCTGTACGCAGTCCTTAACTCAACTCACTGCCTCGTGTTACTGTGTGGGTCTGTGTCTGATATAGCCGTCTACTGTTGGTAAGTTATAGCTGTACGCAGTCCTTAACTTAACTCACTGCCTCGTGGTACTGTGTGGGTCTGTGTCTGATATAGCCATCTACTGTTGGCATGTTATAGCTGTACGCAGTCCTTAACCCAATTCACTGCCTGGTGTTTCTGTGTAGGTCTGTGTATGATATAGCCATCTACTGTTGGTGCGTTATAGCTGTACGCAGCCTTAACCCAACTCGCTGCCTAGTGTTTGTGTGTGGGTCTGTGTCTGATATAGCCGTCTACTGTTGGTACGTTATAGCTGTACGCAGTCCTTAACTCAACTCACTGCCTCGTGTTACTGTGTGGGTCTGTGTCTGATAAAACCATCTACTGTTGTCACGTTATAGCTGTACACAGTCCTTAACCCAACTCACTGCCTGCTTTTTCTGTGTGGGAGGGGATGGTTGCTGAAGGGGTCCGATTTTACGAGACATACGACATTGCCACTTTTTAGATTCGACACACAACATCGGGACCCCCTGTCCAGAGCCCCAACATTTATCAACTTATGTTCTAATGCAAGGTACCATGTCACACCATTTGACAAATCATAACTGTCAGGGAATTTTTATCAATATTTTCCCGATTCCTAAATTGAGTCACATCTATAAAGGCAATTAAAGCACATACATTTCCCTCATAACAATCATTATACTTCCTCTTAAAGAGCAATATGGGTTGAATAGTTTCTGTGATTATCATGTTTTGCATAAATTTGTACAGCCTCTGAGTTTAACTGCATTATCTCATTTAGAACTTATTCATTCTTTAAAGAAACTATAAATACATTGTATATATATTAACAAGGGTGTAGGGGTTGTGTGTGTTTTTGTTGTGTTTTTTTCTTACCTCTTATTTAGGTCTCTCATATACAAATTTAAAACTGCACAAATAGAAAAATACTATGATTTTATTTGAAATAATTTGCAAAATAAAATTCTTTCATCTCATTTTTTCATTTATACAATACTCTTCAATTCATTACTGTGAACTACAGACAAGCTGAAAATTGAAATCAGTTTGATACGCAAATTAGCTGACGCCTTTCGCATTTATTTGCATGCATGCATCAGTGTATCAAGGTGCTCTTGACAGACATTTTCTTTTACCACAAAACTCATTCATACATCTTTCTTTTACTTCTTTAAAGAATCAGAGTAAACATAATCTTGACAACAGGTCAAGAGTTGAAAATGATATAGCAATTCCTTATTTTTCCAACTCATTGTACAAGATGATGATGATGATTGTTGGAGTTTAACATCCGCTCAGCAATTTTTCAGTTATATCAGGACCACTCACATTTTTGTAATTACCAGTTGGCTGTCCAAATCAATGGGGATGGAAACAATGGCAAGGAAACGTGGTGTAACACATTGTTACCCCACTTCTTCTAAAATGATGTCCTTTCGCATGTTGCTGCCTACATACTGAACTTTCTTCAGGTCTTACCAAGAACAGCGAAATCGGCCATAACCAACCTGTCCATCTGGTTGCTGTTTTGTTAAACTGCTTTCAAAGGACCTGTATCCAGCGGATTGGGTCATGACCTCATTACTTAGTTCCAGCCTCATCCTCCATGTGCATCGTGTAGTGGTTAAGACCCTCACCTCCAAACCAAAGGTTGTGGATTAGAATCCTGGCAAAGCCACTTGTACATGAAGAATTCTCTTGCTTTGACAACTTTCATAAACGCCAGTGGAGCCCTTCAATGTCAACTGTTGGCATTTGGAAAAGGTCCAGTAATGAAGGTGATACTTTAATGAGTGAAATCTAATACCTGCGTGTTGTTGCCTTCAGTTATAACAATATAGAATGTCCTGGTCATCAATACCCAATACACCACAACGCTCATTAACTGCCCCCTGACGGCCGGTCAGAGAGTGACAATAAGTCAGTCGGACATTTAACATGTGTCATTGCCCTTCCCTTCTGCCTGTTTTCCTGCCAACTTTCTGTGTGCAGACCCCATTTTGTTTTCGCAAAACTACCAGTAATTTTGCACAATCTAGTCAGAAATTCGCACATTTTTGTATGATATTTTCACTTCTATGAATTTGAGGGCAGAATTCGCACATTCTGGGACCAAATTTGCATATTTGTGCGAAATTGTGAGCATTTGCATATCCCTGGACTGTGTAGTTAAATCAGTTGTGATAGGGAATAGTAAGTATCTGTAAGAAAAACTGTGCTTACCTTCTGATGAGACTAGATGAAAATTAACACTGAAGACTATTATTTTGCAAACCTTCACAAGGCCTCATTGTTTCCCCCTTTTATTTCAATACTAGATCATGGTAACCACAGACTATAGCAGGAAGCACGTTGTACAAAGACCCTGTCATCCTTCTGGTGGTGGGGTGGACGTTTTCTTTATTTTCTTTATTTTTTTTCCTATTGATTGCCTTCAGAATACATCTTATCTTCCAGACAAGTCAGTGAATGTGTGAACATATTCTTTTTGAACATTATTTCTATATTGTTATGTAGATCTGATGTACAAGGACCTAACCATCCCTTTGGTGTTGGGTTGCACGTTGTACATAGACCTGACAATCTCTCTGGTGACCAAGGCAGACACTCCCTCAGGCATTCCTCTGATATCAGACACTTTCTTTGTTGCCTTTTTGAATGATGGTCAAGTTGATATCGTTACATCCAGCATTCATATATGTGCACCCCTCCCCTACACCAGCCAGAGGGAGAGAATAAAAAGGAATATTCCCTGAAATTAGAGGGAAGAAGTGTGCCATGAGATTAGACGGCAGAAGTAGGCATGACGTTACAGGGCAGAAGTGTGCATTGTCATTAGAGGGCAGAAGTGTGCCGTGACGTTATAGGGCAGAAGTATGCCATGACGTTAGAGGACAGAAGTGTGCCATGAGGTTAGAGGACAGAAGTGTGCCATGACGTTAGAGGCCAGAAGTGTGCCATGACGTTAGAGGCCAGAAGTGTGCCTTGACGTTAGAGGGAAGAAGTGTGTCATGACGTTAGAGGCCAGAAGTGTGCCATGACGTTAGAGGCCACAAGTGTGCCTTAACGTTAGAGGGAAGAAGTGTGCCATGACGTTAGAGGCCAGAAGTGTGCCATGATGTTAGAGGCCACAAGTGTGCCTTGACGTTAGAGGGAAGAAGTGTGCCATGACGTTAGGGGCCAGAAGTGTGCCATGACGTTAGAGGCCACAAGTGTGCCTTGACGTTAGAGGGAAGAAGTGTGTCATGACTTTAGAGGGCAGAAGTGTGCCTTGACGTTAGAGGGAAGAAGTGTGTCATGATGTTAGAGGGCAGAAGTGTGCCTTGACGTTAGAGGGCAGAAGTGTGCCATGGTGTTAGATGGCAGAAGTGTGCCTTGATATTCTTAGAGGGCAGAAGTGTGCCATAACGCTGGAGGATAGAAGTGTGCCTTGATGTTAGAGAGCAGAAGTGTGCCTTGATATTTTTAGTTAGCAGAAGCGTGCATTGATGTTAGAGGGCAGAAGTGTGGCATGACATTAGAGGGCAGAAGTGGTCCATGATGTTAGAGGGCAGAAGTGTGCATCGACGTAAGAAGACAGAAGTGTGCATTGACATTAGAGGGCAGAAGTGTGACTTGATGTTAGAGGGCAGAAGAGTGAATTGACATTAGAGGGCAGAAGTGTGCATTGACATTAGAGGGCAGAAGTGTGCCTTGATGTTACAGAGCAGAAGTGTGCATTGACATTAGAGGGCAGAAGTGTGCATTGACATTAGAGGGCAGAAGTGTGCATTGACATTAGAGGGCAGAAGTGTGCTATGATGTTAGAGGGCAGAAGTGTGCATTGACATTAGAGGGCAGAAGGGTGCCTTGACGGTAGAGGGCAGAAGTGTGGCATGATGTTAGAGGGCAAAGGTGTGCATTGACGTTAGAGAATAAAAGTGTGCATTGATGTTAGAGGTGAGGACCAGGCCAGTTGTAGGAGCAGCCATCCAGGCAGTAACATCCAGGCCTCCCAGTGCCCATGGCCCCACACATCTTTCAAAACAAGACCTGCCAATAGACAGGGCTACTTGGCACATCTACTCCCAGAGCAGTCCCCGGCATCACCCCGCATTAAAGGATGGGTGGTGGGGGTCAGGGAGTAAGGACTTCACAGGGAATTCAGCAAACTGAGTTTACTCCCTGTCTGGGCAAGCCCTGTCAGAGGTGTACGCTAAAGTATGGGGTGCGGTGCCGAGTGTAACGTTAACAATGATTGCTTTATATAGAGATGCACCCACTACTATGGGGTGCTGGGGGTAATGTAAACAATGATTGTTTTTTTTATAGAGATCCACCCAATACTACGGGGTGCTGAGCATACCGTTATCAATTATATTTATATAGAGATGCACCCACTACTATGGGGTGCTGAGCATAACGTTATCGATGATATTTATATAGAGATGCACCCACTACTATGGGGTGCTGGGGGTAATGTAAACAATGATTGTTTTATATAGAGATGCACCCACTACTATGGGGTGCTGAGCATAACGTTATCAATGATTGTTTATATAGAGATGCACCCACTACTATGGGGTGCTGAGCGTAACGTTATCAATGATATTTATATAGAGATGCACCCACTACTATGGAGTGCTGAGCATAACGTTATCAATGATTGTTTATATAGAGATGCACCCACTACTATGGGGTGCTGAGCGTAACGTTATCAATGATATTTATATAGAGATGCACCCACTACTATGGAGTGCTGAGCATAACGTTATCAATGATTGTTTTATATAGAGATGCACCCACTACTATGGGGTGCTGAGCGTAACGTTATCAATGATTGTTTATATAGAGATGCACCCACTACTATGGGGTGCTGGGGGTAACATTAATAATGATTGTTTTATATAGAGATGCACCCAATACCTTATGAACCAGCACTTAATCCCCATTTGAGTATATTACTAGCTTGGTTCATGTCTTGTCGCATGTACAGTTAGTCAGTCATAGTAATGTTGTTGAGTATGTTGTGCAACATATTAATCCACGTCGCGCGAATAGGCACAGCCCTTTCAGATACAGTGAGAGGCCACACTCAAATATGGTTACTGCAATGTAGATACATTCTGTGTTATATCCTCCTTCTTTTGATAACCATAACCAGAAGAAAATCCTATTCAAAAGAAAGTATGGTGGCGTGATATGACTTCTGGTATACCTCTTAGGCGCTCTCAGACCGTGGTATCTGGTATAGTTTCTGTTCCATCCTGACCATTATGCTGGTGATCAGTCTAGTTCTGTGAACCGCATACACCCCAACACCTCACCTCCTCACCACCCCAACACCTCACCTCCTCACCGCACTCATTCAGGTGTGTACAGGTAATACCCAGCTCCCCAGGCATGTCCCTTTCCCAGAATGCTACTGTGGTCCTGCCACAGATTTGCGATGGTCTAAAGCCCTAAATGGAAGGTGCGTCGTAGCTTGGATATCATCAGTCCCTGCTGTTTGTTTCTTAAAGCCCTGAATGGAAGGTGCACCATAACTTAGCTACCAAAGGTCCCTGATGTTTTTTTCCTGACAGGAAGGTGCACCATAACTTGACTACTAGGGGGCCCTGCTGTTGCACATGTTTTAGCAGGTGTTGGGTAAAGATTTTAGATGACCTACTGAAATAAGCCAGGATAATAAACCAATTAAAAAAGTGAGTAGCGTAAAGGTCTGTTGAACATACCAGTTGCAGGAGCAATAGTCAACTGTATATTTTAATGGATACAGGCTTCCTTTGATCAATATTCAACCTTTAAACAAAAGCTTTGCTCAAAATGTTTTTTAATAAACACTGTATAATTTACCAGAATTTCAAGGATGTGGTGTGTATGTGCCTCATTTCAGGCACCCTCAAATGGCATGTTCTGAGAACAATAACGTGGCCTCCATAATCGAACTAGTCATTCCATGACCTAAATACCTCTTACATAATAGGTCCTTGCACCCACAAGTCCAAGGCTACTAGTGGTCAATAAAAATTTGTAAGGAAGTTTTTTATTGGCCCTCTTTAAATTGCATGGGGAACCCCTTCAATGGTTTTGGGGCTGCTGGCTGGTTTATGGTCCTCCCTGCCATAAACCAGCGGCTGCAAAGCATGCTGGGATTTGTGTGGAAATTCCCACCTAAAATGGTTGCTGGTTTACAGACACATTTTGGGAAACAGTGGGTCTGAGGTCGACAGGCAATAATCTACCCTGACGATTTGAGGATAAGCTAGAGTAGGTCGCCTCCCTCAAAGACCATAGCTTACCAGTCGGTCATTGTATATTCGTGATGCAGGCAGTATTAAATCGATCCATCTTCGACCACTGAATACTGCAGGCCTCCTAGGGCAGGGTCTGCTCCCACTCCCAACGCATAACCCAGCCAACATGCGACGTAACAGAAACGTTCTGCAACCATCCATTTTTAGTCAGTCTGTTACTTACTAAGATTGCACGTAACAATTACGTTATTGCTAGTGAGGTAGGAACCTTGCCAAATCAGAGTGTTATTATAACATTATCTTTTTGTGAGGTTAGGACCAAATCAGAATGTTATAAGAACATTCTGTAAAGGTTGAAGAATGTAACCAGAATGTTATGATAACTTTACAGTGCAAGGTCAGAGCACTATGTTGCAGCAACGTTATTTGGAGCCAACAAAATAACATAACAACAACCAAACCAGAACCAAACAGAATGTTACTGTAACATTATAATAACATTAAATGCTTGGCTGGGATATGTCTTGTCCAGACAGCAAAATCAATTCTAAGGGACAATATTTTTGGATTAACTATTTGCTTCAGTCAAAAGGTTAAGTTGTAAGTTATTCAATATTTTCAACAGTTACTTATAAACTGTTTTTAGCGGTGAATTCTTCATTTTTCTAATTTGATATAATCAAACATACAATATAATTAAAATAAAACATACAATAAAATTAAAATAAAAGACAACAGCGAGATGATTACAAACCTATGTGTCTTGCAGTATGTAGGTTATATCACAGACTTTATATACAAACTACATAAAACTACACTCAAACTACACTAACATTAAGACTACACCAACAATATCATGACCAGAATAAACTAGACTAGCGAGGCTCACTGAGGTGAGGGGGGTCACTGCACGTTCTTGGGCCCTACCCTCAGGTGGGTAAAGCTAATATATCATAGTATCCTTTCCTTCCCTGATATAATTATTGTTTTAGCAGTAGATAATGATACAGAAAACTTTAGATTTTTTGGCCCTGGCATGACTTCTACAACGTTTTTTGTCCAAACCTTGGACATAAACACTGGATTGACTTATTGCAATTCACCTTTTGTTCTTTAGAAAAAATGGGATATTGTCTTTATTGCCTCATCTAGCCTGATCCTGAAGGTTTACCTCCAGCCATTGATCCCGATATCTGCACTATGGTGGAGGTAATCCAGGCAGGATTTAGAGCTTAAGCCTCATACCCACTAAGCGACTTTTACACAGTTGGCCAATGGATCAGTGCTAAAATTGGTTGATTCTTAAGGTCACCTGTAGGTATAGTATATTGGAATGTGCATGCTTGATCTGAGTCGGTGCTAAAAGTGGACAATTCTACCCCTAAAATCAGCTGGTTTTAGCGCAGATCTGTCGGTCGATTTTAATGTCCTAGTGGGTATGGGGCTTTAGACAAACCCTGCCCCCCTCTCCAACCCCTCCCCATGGATCTGGGTCCCCCATTGGCTACCTCCATCTCCCTTCTTGTTATGGATGTCCCTGTGAGCCACCTCTCTTTATGGACCCCCCCCCCCCCCCGCTCTATTCCCTGGCATGTAGCTGAGGCTCAGCCCGTTTCTGGATCAGCTCAGTCAGGGTGGGATCTAAAAGACCAATTTCCTCGTCAGCGGGAGGCTGTCATGATTCCTTCCTTCCCTGATCCCTTTTTCTGTGACCCTCTGTCAGATCGGTTCCCCTGCTGCAGCTCAGAAAACACGGCTCTCAGACGCAGTGCAGTGATAGGAGAATCGGAGCTCCAACTTGATTCTAGATGCCAATAGCTAGATAAAGGTACTATAATAGATATTACCACATTTAAAAGCTTTGTACGTTTGAACATATTACATTAGAAAAAATGAAGGATTCACCTGTAAAAATTGTATGTTATGTAACAGGGATATCATTGAAAGGATACTGCTGTGTTAGGAAACATTAATTGCGTTTGATCAATATTTTTACAAAAGGATGTTATTGGATAGAAATAGCCTCTGTAATCATTATATAAATGTAAAAAGCCTTACATCCACAGGCACACATCCACTCGTATAAGAGAGGTTCTATACATGACTTTGAGTAGAAATGTGTGAGTGAGTGAGTGTTGGGTGTTGTACGCTGTACCGACAGCCAGGGTCATTTTCACAGTGAAGTAGAAATATGTGTATGTATCCCATTTTATACTCATATCCACGCATACAAGTTTAACTGTGTACGCAGACCCGATCCCAGCTTGTATAAGAAATACTAATTGCATGTCGTTCACTCGGCGTGTCAATGCATATAACCTCAGCCTGAGAAAAGCTACTTGATTCTAAACCAGAGATAAATACGGGTCTAAACATGTGACAAAAAGTAAGACAGGAAATATTTTAGGAAAATGTTTAGGTTCTTACAATGTAATAGTTACATGTTATCTATTCAAGCACCGAGTAATCAAATATATAGGCTTGTTATATATCTTGCAGAAAAATGTAATTCATTTTTACATATTATTGTATACAGACCATCAGGCTTATACATGAGGACATATCACAGGGGCGCATCCAGGGGGAGGGTTCAGGGGGTCCTGACCCCGCCCACGGTTCCAGTACTTAGCTTTTATACTGACCCCCCCCCCCTACGAAAATCCTGTATCCGCTCCTGTCATATTTATAAAATGTGCAACATACTATGCTTCGTGTTACAGACATGCCCTGATTGTCTTCTAAGAAAGATAAGAGTCCATGATATACTTCACATCTTTCATAACTGACATGCACTAGAGAACACTTGGCACAGCCTAATGTTAGTTTGTGTAGTATACTTGTATATTAAAAATAGACTGACATCCAAAGAGCATGTCAGTGCAAAATTATGTACAAAGCAGGTCATGCCTAGCACTTCCTACAAGCCTTTCAGGAATTACAACTACACGAGTCTGACACACAGAAATACAGCAGTATGTGAACAACGTACAAAGCTCCAAGACGGCCTGAGGTGAGTGGAGCTAGATAGCCATTCTCATATAGCTTATTAACACATTTTCAATTATTCAGTCATCCTTATCATCGGCTTGGATAGTTCAGGGCAAAAGCTTGTTAAACTAAGCCCAGCCAAGCTGCGATGTAACAGAAACGTTCTGCAACCATACTTTTTTAGTCAGTCTGTTCCTTACTAACATGGCACGTAACAATTACGTTATTGATGGGGAGGTTGAAACCTCGCCAAATCAGAACGTTATTACAACATTATTTTTTGGTGAGGTTAAAACGAAACCAAAACAGAAAGTTATAAGAACATCCTGATTATGTTGAAGAACGTAACCAGAACATTATAATAACATTGTAGTGCCACGTCACAAAAGTACGTTGCAGCAATGTTATTGGAAGTCATCAAAATAACGTAACAAGAACCAGTACAGAACCAAAGAGAACGTTGCTGCAACGTTATGATAACGTCACATGCTTGCCTGGGAATGCAATCAACAGTCAAAGGGGACTCGTGTCAATTGATATCTAGGAATAAATATGGTTCACCGAATGGGAAACCTCTTAAGATTGCACTTTGATAATGGGCATAATTATATTTGTCATGGAAACTACAACTACAATATTACTTTCATTGAAAATGGCTTTAATGCTGTTGTAAATTCTCTTAATAAGAACTCGGTGTAATCTTGAGAAATGCCTTCCAAGATAAGTATGTAAATGTAAACAAACAGGATTCTTATAGAAGTAAAACTGTTATTCATTTCAACACATAAACAGTCATATATAGAGGCAAGCTTATCCCAGCCAATGATAAGACGTTCTAATGTATTCTATCAACGTTCTGGATTGGTTCTTGTTATGTTACACTGTTAGGTTACAGTGACGTTCTTTTGATGACTCCCAATAACGTCGCTGCAACCAGCTGTTGCAACGCTACATTGTGACATTCTAATATCATTCTTGGAACGTTATTTATGAGACTGATACTTCATAAGAATGTCACAATAACATTCTTGATACGCATCCCAGCCAAGGTGCGACATAACAGTCACGTTATGCAACCATACAATTTTGGTTTGTCTGTTACTTACTAAATTGTCATGTAACTGTTATATTATTTTTCTTGAGAGGTTGAGACCTAACCAAAATAGTATGTTCTCATAATGTTCTGGTAAGGTTAGGTCAAGATAAAATTAAAATAGAACGTCATTGTGACATTCTGATTAGTTGAGGTCCAGACCTCACTTAAACAGAACATTGGTGTGACCTCCTGACTAAGGGAGGTCCCAACTTCACCTAAACAGAATGTTATTGTGATATTCTGATTACATCAGGTCTTAACCTTACCTAAACAGAATGTTACTGTGACCATCTTATTAGGTTAGGTGTCAACCTAACCTAAACAGAATGTTATTGTGACATCCTCATTAAGTGAGGTCTCAACCATACCTCAACAGAATGTTATTGTGACGTTCTTATGAAGTATCAGCTTCATAAATAACGTAATAAGAAAGTTATTAGAACGTCACAATGTAACGTCGCACCAGTTGGTTGCAGCCATCCCAGGCAAGCACATGACGTTATTATAACGTTGCAGCAACGTTCTGTTTGGTACTGTTTTGGTTCTTGTTACGTTATTTTGATGGCTCCCAATAACGTTGCTGCGACCTCCCATTGCGACGTCGCACTGTGACGTTATAGAACGTTCTGGTTACGTTCTTCAGTTATGGTAAATTTTATTGTGGATTTTCAGGCAATATGAGTGATATTTTTTATTCATTGGGCTTGATTCATGAACTATACCTAGCATTTCATTCTATCTTCTATTTCTAAATAACTGATAATTTAGAGAAAAAAAAGGCAACCCTTTGTTGCATTCAATTTGGAATGTGGTTAATAAATAAGAAACATTTAGAAAAGTAAGGCCTGGCTCCTGTGGGGATAGAACCCTGGACCTCTCACACACAAAGCAGGGAACTTACCACAGAGCTACTGAGGATTGCACTAGTAGTTGGGGTCAAGTCATTGCATTTATGCTAGTACTACTACTATTACTACAATAACTACTAGATTAGTCCATGTCATACATATATTCAGGTAATCTGATAGGAGTTATATCTAGACATTATAGTATGCATAACTATATGTATGTATGTATGTATGTATGTATGTATGTATGTATGTATGTATACATACATACATATACAGTTATGCATAATATTTATGTCTAGAAATATGTATGACATGAACATAATTATAGTAGTAACTATGTATGTATGTAGGTATACATAAATAGTTATGAATAATTTATGTATATATATATCTATATATATGTAGGCATGGACTCATAGCAGAAATTGTAGCAATAGTAGAAGTACTAGCATAAATGCAATTGCTTGACCCTACCAATCAGTGCAATCCTCAGTAGCTCAGTGGTATGTTCCCTGCTTTCTGTGTGAGAGGTCCAGGGTTCTATCCCCACAGGGGTCAGGCTTTCATTTTCCAAATATACCTTATTTATTGACCACATTCCATATTGAATACAAGAAAGGGTAACCCTTTTTTATCTCTAAGTTATCATAGACCATTCAGTTATTATTGTCATATGGTTAAAAAAAAGTCAAACTTAACTGAAGGTCTCCTATATGATAAATTATATATATATATATATATATATATATATATATATAGGAGACCTTCACACTCTGGTTAGGTCTCAACCATTATTATAATGTTCTGATTTGGTTAGGTTGAGACCTCACCAGAGCAGAACATTATTATAGCATTCTGATTACATCAGGTCAAGACCTTACTAGAACAGAATGTTATTGCAACATTCTGATTTCGTTAGGTTGAGACCTCACCAATAAATAATGTTACTGCTACATGCCATTTTAGTAAGCAACACACTGACCAAAAAAGTATGGTCGCAGAACAGTTCTGTTACGTCGCAGCTTAGCTGGGATGTTATTGGGAGTCATCAAAAGAATGTCACTGTAACCTAACAGTGTAAAGTAACAAGAACCAATCCAGAACATTGCTAGAACGTTATTAGAACGTCATATCCTTGGCTGGATTTATATTCATATTTCTAATATATATGGTCAACTCTCAAAAAAACCGACCAAGTCCGTTTTTTTGCCTATTTCAAGGCTACCGGTGTCAATTTTCATCGTATGATGGTTTTTATGGTACCAAATTATGCGGATTTGCAAGCTCTATCTTGCGCATACCACTTTTACTATTGTAGAATAAAAAATAAATACACCAGCCCCAAAAAACATCATTTTTCTGTCAAATTTCCCCCAAAATAGTTTTATTTTTAAAATAAATCATTCTGGCATTTTTTATAACAATATTTGCCGATAACCAAGTGATATTTTTTACATCCCTTATGTGTTACTGTATTATTTTAAGTGTTTTACACATTTATTTGACTAATATTTTTTTATACAGAGCGACACAGAACTTTGGGGTAGCCATTTCGTAACCGTGTCAAAACATTACAATAACCTAATCTGGAGAAATATATTTTAAGAAATAGCTACCTGTCATATTATATTTAAATACCCATGGAACTTGCATATTTGAAAATAAAAATGCTTTATGGTAGTAATATTAAATAGACTCAGGTCCCAAATTCATATAAATCGGTGTTGTGTAGGTAAACCCGTAACCGTGTCAAAACATGTTATTTTAGTGCCATTTTCACATGCTTTAATATTAGTGAAAGATTTTTTGGTATAATGTGCAGCCATATGGGTATGAAATGGCATAATATGAATCTAATTATTATTTGTGTGCTAAGTAGACTATATTGGCACTAATGTGGCGTCATAATCGTTTCGTCACCGTGTCAAAAAACGTAACCGTGTCAAAACATTGACAAGGCGGGAAAACTGACACGCCGGTGGCGCCGTCTGGTGTTTTACGCGGAAGATATGGGTCCAAACTGGAAGAGGGGGTTGTCTTCGACCGAGACGCTGATAGGACGTACGTAAGGTGAGCAATTCCCGACTTTTTTTTGCATTTTAACTGAAAATATGCATGCGTATGACTGTCAAAGTTTGTTATTACGGTCTAGTGCACACAGTAGAAGTCATAGATAGCTGTCAAAACTTTCAGGAAAGTGTCACGGCGTAATAAAGATGAAATTCCAAATCGCGCGTTATGGTTTCGGCGCCTTAGGAGCAAAATTTCAAACGCCGTAATGTTCAATGTCATGTTTTGACATGGATACGTTTTTTTTGACACGGTGACGTGTCAAAACATGTCATTTTCTACTCTATGTATACCCATAAAGTTCGGGTACACATTATTGTGTGTTTATAGTACGTTTCGACCAGTTCCTAAGCTATTTTCAACCTATCATTTTCGCGCCTCCTCTTGAATATTCCGTCGTAAATGCTGTACAACATGATAATTTATATGATATTTCTGGTCATTTATCATTACAAATATAAAAAAATAAGCTCCCATAGACAAGTCTATACTAAAATATGACAGTACTATGTCATACATTTAAAATCATAATACAAATAATATAAAAAAACATTGCTGTTTTTACAGTTACCCCCACCTTAATCTATGTGTTTACACGCGTAACCGTGTCAAAACGCGTGTCAAAACGTGTCAAAACCTATGTTTATATCATTTAATTTAGCTTTTTTAAATGTTTTTACCCTAATCTAAGTGTAATTTATTGTCTCCAGCTACACACGATGTCTGACGGTAGTCTTTCGGACGAGGTTGACCCTGGAGCCCAGAGGAGAGGCGACCTGAAAATGTTCAACAAGTACCAGCGCTTCCAATATCACGAACGTATGGACGACGATGAATACCGCCAGGACCAGCTTGCCAAAAAACGCAGTAGGGAGAAAGTGAGTAAAATACATTAGCTATCATGCTGTACACATGTCTACACTTGTTAATGTATCTAGTTAATATTGATACACCACCGATTATCTTTCCAATAATTATGTCTATATATCAAGGCTTATTGTGGATCTACTAGTAACAGACTCAAACTTAATGTCTATCATTGTCCTTCTCCTACTAAATCCCCATACCCACTATGCAACTTTTACACAGTTGGGCAACAAGTCGGTGCTAAAATTGGCTGATATCTATGATCTGCTGTAACTATATACCATAAACATAGTCCAAAAAAAATCAATATCACTTTCATATATTTCTTACAGCGACGACGAGCCAAGCTGAAGCACCACCCGATCGAAAGGGATGAGCAGTGGGTTTCCGATGAGAAGGAGAGGAAGAAGGGCAACAGTTATGACTGCCGGGTGAGGAAGAAAGGTTAGTATCTAAGTATTTCTAAATTTAAAACCGTGTCAAAACCGTGTCAAAACAATAAAGTTCTGTGGGATAACATGAATAGAACCAATTAGAAGTGCCTGATACTGCTATATACTCATATAAATAACCATGTCAAAACTAAACCTTAAACCAGAAAGCTAGCACTACATATTTTATGTAATGTATAAAATTTACATAATTCCCTGTAGTAAAAAAGAGGATGGCGAAGGCAGCTGCGTCTGGACAGATCCCCCCAAGCGTTTCTACCCCTTCTAGAAGAACGCGCAGCAGAGGTCCTGCGGATCCAGATGGAGTAGTAGGTGTGACCACACGGAAAAGAACGACTCGTACCCGTGCTGTGTCCTCCGAGGCCGCCCCTCCATCCCCGTCCACTACTTCTCCACAGGAAAGGTAACTATAATACTGCGATGATTAGTACTCTGTACTTTATCTATATAGTTCTTATTCAGTTCTGTGTGTAATTTGTAAACAGAATATTCTATAATTCTATTTTACTACTTGAAGTTAATTATTTCCTGACATATTCATTTTAAATTGTGTTATTCAAATTATTATTGTTATTGTTATTGTTAGAATTGTGTTATTCTTTCGTTTTGTTTGAATTTAATATCGGTTATTCACAGCCATCCCGAAATGGAGCGCGAAATGGAAGAGAGGCAGTTGGCATACGATGCGGACACTGAGGAAGAGGAACCCCGCACAGATTCCCCTACGCGTCCAGATTGTGTTGAGGCATCGAAGCCCTCCCTCGAGTCCCCTAGTGAAGATTGTGCTATGCTCCCTGAGTCTCAATTTTATTCAGAGGAAGAACAGGCGCCCTCCCCCGAGTCCCCTAGTGAAGATTGTGCTATGCTCCCTGAGTCTCAATTTTATTCAGAGGAAGAACAGGCGCCCTCCCCCGAGTCCCCTACTGAAGATTGTGCTATGCTCCCTGAGTCTCAATTTTCTTCAGAGGAAGAGCAGGCGCTGACGAAGAGCCTTGTTACACTGTTCCACGATCCCTCCCCCGAGTCCCAACAGCCCTCCCCTGAGTGCGAGCCTTCACCTGTGTCCCAAGATCCCTCCCCCGAGTCCCCACAGCCCTCCCCTGAGTCCGATCCTTCACCTGTGTCCCAAGATCCCTCCCCCGAGTCCCCACAGCCCTCCCCTGAGTGCGAGCCTTCACCTGTGTCCCAAGATCCCTCCCCCGAGTCCCCACAGCCCTCCCCTGAGTCCGATCCTTCACCAGTGTCCCAAGATCCCTCCCCCGAGTCCCCACAGCCCTCCCCTGAGTGCGAGCCTTCACCTGTGTCCCAAGATCCCTCCCCCGAGTCCCCACAGCCCTCCCCTGAGTGCGAGCCTTCACCTGTGTCCCAAGATCCCTCCCCCGAGTCCCCACAGCCCTCCCCTGAGTCCGATCCTTCACCTGTGTCCCAAGATCCCTCCCCCGAGTCCCCACAGCCCTCCCCTGAGTCTGATCCTTCACCTGTGTCCCAAGATCCCTCCCCCGAGTCCCCACAGCCCTCCCCTGAGTCCGATCCTTCACCTGTGTCCCAAGATCCCTCCCCCGAGTCCCCACAGCCCTCCCCTGAGTCCGATCCTTCACCTGTGTCCCAAGATCCCTCCCCCGATTCCCCACACCCCTCCCCTCAGTCCGAGCCCTCACCTGTGTCCCAAGATCCCTGCCCTGAGTTCCAACACCCCTCCCCTGAGTCCGAGCCCTCACCTGTGTCCAAAGATACCTGCCCTGAGTCCGAGCCCTCCTCCAAGTCACCCCCACCTGCCAAAGATATTGAGGCGTCACAGTCCCTAACATCGCAACCCACCAAGTGCCAGAAGAAGCGTGCACCTCATACTCAGACTCGACGTCCTCGTCTCCCTAGAAAAAGGAAAAAGCAAGCACTACAGATTTTAGACAAGGAAGATGATGCAGTTTCAATAGCTGACTCAGAAATAGGAAAATTTTTTTCCTGTCTCACAGATACTCTAGAATTAGAAGAAGTAGGGAGTGCTTCTGAAATGTTTCTCCCCTGCGGACCAGTATTCCCACAACCAATACCCTCTCCAGAGCCCGAACCCAGTTGTTCTTGGGAAAGCTTTCACTATAATCTAAGAAGAAAGGGAAGGGGAAGGGGAAAGGGCAAGAAGCCTAAACTTTTTTGGGAGAGGCCCCAAACCACATTTACTGACTCTGACTAGAAAGCAACACCTATTATAGTATGTATTTGTTCAGTGCAGATTGTTTTTATTTAATGTAACTCTATTGTGAAGTTCTCAGCGTCATCAGACGGACTTTTCATTTATACAAGTAACCGTGTCAAAACGTGTCAAAACATGTTGATTTCATTATTGGAGAGTAGTTCTAGTGTTTATAGCGTGTAATATTATTAAGTTAGGAAGCTATTACACTGGTGTAATACATTTAAAAAAGTATTCATATATATCTAAAGCATAAACTTTATTTCTGTACGAATTTTCAAATATAATGTCAAAACGTGTCAAAACATACGAAATGTACAAGTTTCGGTAAACTTAGCTTTCTTATTGAGAATATTTTAAAGTTCATTACTAAAGGATGCTATATTACACTATTTAGACATGTTATATCTATTAGAGAAGTATTAATTTCCTTTTTGTGTCACCGTGTCAAAACGTGCGAAAACGTGTCAAAACGTGTCAAAACGTGTCAAAACATACGAAATGTACAAGTTTCGGTAAACTTAGCTTTCTTATTGAGAATATTTTAAAGTTCATTACTAAAGTATGCCATATGAGACTATTTAGAGATGTTACATGTATTAGATAAGTATTAATATCACTTTTGTGTGAAAACATGTCAAAACGTGTCAAAACATACGAAATGTACAACTTTCGTTAAACTTAGCTTTCTTATTGAGAATATTTTAAAGTTCATTACTGAAGTATGCCATATGAGACTATCTAGACATGTTATATCTATTAGAGAAGTATTAATGTTACTTTTGTCTCACCGTGTGAAAACGTGTGAAAACGTGTCAAAACATCCGAAATGTACAACTTTCGGTAAACTTAGGTTTGTTATTGAGAATATTTTAAAGTTCATTACTAAAGCATGCCATATCCGACTATTTAGAGATGTTATATGTATTAGAAGAGTATTAATATTATTTTCCTTTACCATGTGAAAACAGTAGAGTATTATATTTCTCAGGACTCTTACTTAGAATTCTGTTAACGTCATTTCTAAAGGATGCCATATGAGAGTATTTAGACATGTTATATGTGTTAGAAGAGTATCACTATGACTTTTCATTGACCATGTCAAAACAGTAAAGTTTTATATTTATGAGAAAGAACTTGTTAATAAAGAAGAAATATATGGATGTTACATCTACTTATATGTTTTGTGTTTATGCGTTTTCATTTAGATAACACTCCTAAATATTCCGTATGTTATTTATAATTTTTAAATTAGGGAACAACTGTGTGTGCGCCTGCCAGCGTTCAGCCGGCTACCAGGGACCAGAAAGCTTCAGCGCCAACTCTCTCTAAAGGATCAAGAGATAGAGGAGAAGGAGAAAGAGCTGAAACGTCTCCGGACACTTCTCATAAAGCAAAGCGGCAAATTCTTTCAACCTGAGAAAGAGAACGGAAAGGCCCCCCCTCCTGAAAACGTCAACGAAAACATCCCTGAGCAAGACAACACAAATGTCCCTCCTCTTGAAAACGTCCCTGCTTCTCCTCACAAACAGAAGCTAAATGGCCCTGCTCAAGGGAAGGAAGAAGAACCAACTGATATGCCCGACACACCTCCAACTCCTGAACAGTGTCAAATAACAGTTGATGAATTTGATGACGATTTCGTGACGAAGGTAGATGTTCAACACCATGAAGAAGCCGCAGCAATTGTGGAAAATATCTTAAACAACCTTGTTGATAGAGTTACGCCAAAGATGATTTCGACTCCCAAAAGGGATGCCCTTGAGGTGCTAAAGGAAATGAACGTTACACCCACTGCAGAACGCCTCAAGGCTCTGCTGCCCATCACCTTGGCAGTCGATACCGTCCGAAAGGCACCTCACAAAGTTAAGGAATCTTTGTTTGGAAATGAAAACCCCCAGATGAGAGGTGTGGCTTCACGCGTTGGGAAAATCCTGAAGATTTCCCGTAGGCACATAAACGCATCAAATGTGTCCAAGAAAATAGGGGAAAGCCGGGCCCGTCTCATAAAGGAGAAGGTGCGGGAATTTCTCCGACGTGAGGACGTCTCGTCGGAGCTGCCTAGTAAACGTGATCAGGTCAAAGGAGAGGGACGGCACTGCCTGATGTTGACCATGGAGCAGTCCCATCAGCAGTTCATGAAGGAAAATCCCGAAATCCGTATTTCCGTCAGCCACTTCGCAAAACAGCGACCACCGAATGTTCTGCTGATCAGGCACCAGACGCGGAAGCTTTGTTTGTGCCACAAGTGCACAAACATTACGCTAAAGGCACAGGCTTCCAAGTGCCTGCCCCGAAGCCCGAGGGGACTGGCCGACCTTACCAACAAGGAAATCAAGGAGAAGCTGGAAAATGTCAGAACCACTGTACGTTTTCGACAGTGGGTTCGGACAAGCGTTCAGTGGAAAGGGAAAGAAAGAAAGAAAGTCAAGCTGTGTGATTTCTCCACGACATCCAACAGTTTCTGCACCAACCTTATGTTGGAGCTGGAAGGGGTGAGGCAGCACCTGAAGAGGGCGACGGCGCAATACACACAGGTAAAGGTTCTGAAGAAGTCCATGGAACCCATGCTCGAAGCGACAGTCCAGATGGATTACTCGGAAAATTGGGCCGCCAAATATGCCGAAGAAATTACCAGCATCTACTATGATAAAGACCAGATTTCACTGCAGCCGATGGTGATTCATTACAGGGATGAAGCGGGAGATCTCCGAAAGAGCTCTTACATTGGTGTCACATCAGTCGGGGCACACACTGTCCCGACCACGTACACGTTTGTAAAGGAGATGATGAATCTTCTCATCGAGCTCCTCCCTAACCTCGTACAGGTCCACTTCATCACGGACAGCCCTAGTTCCCAGTACAGGAACAAAACCATCGTTGCCATGGTACGACAGTTTCCGATCTTGTTCGGTGGGATCAGGGCGTCGTGGACATGGATGGAGGCTGGCCACGGCAAGGGGCCTTGCGACGGCGTAGGGGGGGCCCTCAAGAAGAAGGCGGACAACCTCGTCAAATCCGGCAAGGTCCTGAGGAGCATTACTGAGTTCGCTTCCGAAATAACAACATCTGGGATCAAAAGTATACTCGTCATGTCAAGCAAGGAAGAGATCAAGTCGGCGGAAACAGCAGTGAACGAGTAGGACAAAACGAAGGTTCCTGGCCTTATGGCAATGCACGCAGTTATTGTGAAGGAAGACAGCACGTACTTCAGGGAAACAAGCTGCTTCGAGCCCTGCTGTAAAGTGGGGCTCGACTTCCCTCTGAACTGCCATGGATGGCGGAAAATCTTAGGTGGGAAGCAAGGGAAGAAGAGGGCAGTCAAGGAAACATCAGCTGTCAAAACAGCCCCAGTCACATCCGAAAAATCCTACAAGTCCATGAAACGTGTGTTGAGGAAGCTGAGGAAAAGGAAAGTCTCGAGCTACAAGGAGGCTGAGGAGGACGAGGAGGATGAGCCTTGCAGAAAGATCGTGAAAAGAGATGGAGCACAGCAGGACGCTGTGGGAAAGGAGGAGGACCAGGATGATCAGTCAGTGAAAGAGAAGGAGAAGGAAAAGGACGAGGATGATGAGCCCTTGATACACCTGAAGAAAGAAGAGTCAGTCGAACAGAAGGAGAAGGAAGCGGACGAGGATGATGAGCCCTTGATACACCTGAAGAAAGAACAATCAGTCGATGAGCATCAGAAGCAGGAGGACGAGGATGATCAGCCCTTGATACACCTGAACAAAGAACAATCAGTCGATGAGCATCAGAAGCAGGAGGACGAGGATGATCAGCCCTTGATACACCTGAAGAAAGAAGAGTCAGTCGAACAGAAGGAGAAGGAAACGGACGAGGATGATGAGCCCTTGATACACCTGAAGAAAGAACAATCAGTCGATGAGCATCAGAAGCAGGAGGACGAGGATGATCAGCCCTTGATACACCTGAACAAAGAACAATCAGTCGATGAGCATCAGAAGCAGGAGGACGAGGATGATCAGCCCTTGATACACCTGAAGAAAGAAGAGTCAGTCGAACAGAAGGAGAAGGAAACGGACGAGGATGATGAGCCCTTGATACACCTGAAGAAAGAACAATCAGTCGATGAGCATCAGAAGCAGGAGGACGAGGATGATCAGCCCTTAATAAACATCAAGAAAGAAGAGTCAGTCGACCAGGATCAGAAGGAGGAGGACGAGGATGATCAGCCCTTTGTAAACATCAAGAAAGAACAGTCAGTCGACCAGGATCAGAAGGAGGAGGACGAGGATGATCAGCCCTTAGTAAACATCAAGAAAGAACTGTCAGTTGACGAGGATCACGTGCATACAGGGGACTATGTGGTGGTCATATATGATGGGAAATGGTACCCAGTGAAAGTAACAGGAAAAGATGGAGACACCCTTCAGATAATGTACATGTCCAGATTCAGGGGGCACTGGAGGTGGTGTGGAAAAGAGATCCGTTCCGTGGAAAAAGAGTGCATACTCGCCCATATACAGCCACCCACCAAACACGGTGCTGTATGGAAACTCAACCTAAAAGACCGCAGGAATGTAGGGAAACTGTACAGGCAGTTTTTAGAGGTGAAGGAGAACGGCGTCTAGGACTATTTTCAGCCTCTAATTAGCATTACTTATCCATATACGTAACCGTGTCAAAACAACACAAACTTTTGTAAATGTAGAGAGTTTGAGGTTATACTAAGAGTAAAATTAAATCTACATGTATAAGGCGTACTATTAGCATAACACAGACAATTCAAAACACACAAATAATTGAAGATAAAAAAAAATCGTAACCGTGTCAAAACATGTAAAAAAAGTAAAAATTCGGCTTAAAAACAAATATCTCTAAAGTTATAACTAATTAAAACATGTGAGTATCATGTGTACTTTAGGTTAAAGTGTTAAACTCACATTAGAATTAATGTTTACATTAGAATGTAAGAAACGTGTCAAAACATGTGCACCTATGCGTAACCGTGTCAAAACGTGTCAAAACAAGGGGAAATATCCCTAATTTCACCATCAATACAAATATTTTTAAAGTTATAACTAATTCAAACATGTCAGTATCATGTGTACTTTAGTTTAAAGCGTTAAATTCTCACTAGAATTAATGTTTACATTAGAATGTAAGAAACGTGTCAAAACATGTGCACCTATGCGTAACCGTGTCAAAACACGTCTTTTTCTCCCTGTTAATAGAAATTACTACAATGAATATGAGTATAAGTGATGAATTTGACAGCTTTATATATATATACGGTATTTGGAATTAAATAGACAGTTAACTATGGTTAACAATTAATGTTTCATGGATATCAGGATTTAATACTTACCTTCAAAAGTATAGAAATTGGAGGAAAATCACATAAATTACAGAAAGTATGAACGAATAACCAATTTTAAAGTGTTATTTCTGATCTAGAGGTATCTTTCTTATGAATAAAGCCTTTTGAAGTTATCTAAATAACGTATTTGTATTTCTTCCATAGCAGTAACAATACTAATTGAATTGAACAAGAAATGAGAAAAATGCGTAACCGTGTCAAAACAGTTCAAAATGAAATAAAAAACTTATATGATAGAATATATTGGTGAAATAAGCATGTATTTGTAGCTTCATATTTATACTTTGCCGTAAAGTATACAAAACCCATATGATTTGGATATTGATTAAGAAATTTAGTTTGTATTAGAGGGGAAAATGGCATTTTGGGTTTTTTGATAAGTCTAAAACTTCAATTTGGAATCACAATACCTAAATTAACCAAAAAAAGAAATATAAATGCTATTTCAAATACTACTAGAGCTGCTTTATATAGGGAAATAAAAAAGAAATACAAATCGGGAAACATTATTTAGTATATATCAGCCTAAAGTAGGGGTGTTATGTTTTGACACGGTTACGCGTTTTTTTCTATTTCGCGAAATAGAGGTCAGATACCAGCATAAATTACCGAAGTTAAGGTACGCAAATTTATGAATTTATAGCCCAACATATTATTAACGTATACCAAAACAGAAATCCATTTCTGAGAAGTTTTGTTTTTTTTACCCTATTTGGGCCATAGAACCGGACTTGGTCGGTTTTTTTGAGAGTTGACCATATATATTTACATAAATGTTCTAATATTAAAAATGAAATAAAAATGACAAATGACACACACTACTTGAAATTTTGTTCAATTTCCTGTTAACTTTCACTGCAGTGCTTAAGCCATAAGTCATGTTTCCCCATATCTCCCTCTAAGAGTATGCCTTTTGGCCAATTGTCTATTCTTTTTCTGAATCCCACATATATACTGTTGAGTGTATGTGCAAAATATAAGTTAGATAAAAAGAACTTTCAATTTTGTGATATCTGGAGAATTGTGCCATTGTCCTTAAGATTAAAGGACTTTGGACACTGATATGAATATCCTTAAATTGCCATCAAGATGTTTTTATTTACTTGCTAATAGAGTTATCCTGGTTTGGAGCTAGAATTGCAGCTGGACAATCCATTCTTTACTATTCAAGTTGTCTTTCCAAAGGCTTTTTCAGAAAAATTTCCACAAATCTAACAGTCTGATCATTTCTTACTGTCTAGATGGATACCATTGAATGCCTTGAGACACACACAAAGGCAGAACAGCCACCTTACAATGGCGTTTATGAAGAATATGATGATGGAGAATCTATCCAGAAGCCTTGCAAGGGCACGAAGAGTGATAACATCATTGAGCAAAATGCTGAGAAAATAAATGCATGTGACAAGATTTATGTCAGTCCAAATGTTTATGCAGAAATTCCAAATGCAGATTACACATCCTTAAATGTACAGAGAGGAGATCATGACCAAGCCCTTGCATCAAGGCCTGTTTCAAATGTAGTACGACCAGTGAAGCAAGAGCCAGCATACTACTGCGGGAAGTCCCCTCGTTTCTGTTGTTTCCTGGCTGTGACTCTTGTATCAGTCATCATCATACTGCTGGTCATACTTCTCACAGGTATTTGTTTTCGCAGTTGATAACTCTTTTTTTCAGTATGTATATGTTTCTAAGGTCATCTTGAAAAGCAATAGATGAATGATAATTAGGTTTATATTTGAGTTGTCCTATTGGCAACTATTTCATTTTTTTCTTATCAAAAGAGGCTTATCCAATAATATCTATGGTAGCTATTTCTCCTTTTCTTTGCCCACCATGTTCAGAATTAGCATTTCATTTTGGTATGATAGAGAGCTAAAAATAGCATCATAAGAATTTGTAGCCTAAGTAAGAAGGGTAATAATGCTTCCCTGGATTGGCATCACTGGGGTCTATCCGATGACTACTTCATTGATGTTTAGTAATATATTTTAAAGAAACATCGTTGTGCAATTCTTCCAGTTACCCTATTACTCAGAAATAGTATGCCAAACCCTACAGAGGAGGCAGCAGTCACAATTGAAGCAGAACATGAAGGTAAATCGGCGCTGTTTTTTATTTTCAGTGATGAACTTTGCAATGTTATTTTCAGAATGTTGTCAAAAGTACATAGAGTATACATAAAATCATCATTTTGTGCAGCTGAACAAAAAATAAGTAATACTAAGCACATTTTAAAGAAAACAATTAGAATTATCATAATATTATGCATCCTTAAATTGGTTTTAATCATGTATCTTAGAGAACATGTTTTTGGGCAGTTTTTCTAAAAACATCCCCTCATGTCAATGATTTTCTTGTAATTAAAGTGACAACACAAGCTTTAATGATCATCAACTTGAATTTTCTCTTTTTTTTTAATGACAGCAATTCATACACCCTCTGGATTGATGTGTACCTCAGAAATATTTACAATCAAATCACTTGCTAACACAGAGAGCATCAATATTTGAATATTAAACACGTATGAGCTTTTCGGACAGTTTCACTAAAAACATGCCCTTATGTCAATGATTTTCTTGTAATTACAGTGACATCACAAGTTACAACCACATTGGCCAATACTACAACCACTATAGGCACTCCATCCACAAAAGGTATATTCCTTTCACTTTTTTTATTTTATCTCTCGTCTCAGTATTTCAGTCTTCTGGGGAACCATTTCATTGTGGTATATACTTATTTAAAACCTTAGCGACAAAGACAACTCATGCTTTAATGATCATCAACTTAAAAATGGCTTTTTTCTTAACCCTTTCAAGATACCACATATATTACCATGTGAGAAGTTAGATATGTCAACATGCAGGGAGTTTTGGGCTTTAAATAGGAAAAGTTCTTAAAAAGTCTAATTACAGCCAGAGTTATGGCCATTTGAAATAGTATACCACACTTGCAGTTGAATAAGATAGTTTGCGATAGGGCTCTAGATAACAGAATTATGGCTCATTAAAGCTATCCATATAGATTTATGCTAAAAATGCTGAATATTAGACAAAATGCTATAACTTTGTTTAATTCTAAGATATCCTAATTCTGTAACCGTACCCACAAAGACAACTCAAGCTTTAATGATCATCAACTTAAAATTCTTTTTCTTAATGCTAGCAATTCATACACCCTCTGGATTGATATGTACCTCAGAAATATTTACAATCCAATCACTTGCTAACACAGAGAGCATCAATATTTGAATATTAAACATGTATGAGCTTTTTGGGCAGTTTCACTGAAAACATGCCCTTATATCAATGATTTTCTTGTAATTAAAGTGACAACACAAGTAACAACCACATTGGCCAACACTACAACCACTACAGGCACTCCACCTACAAAAGGTATATTCCTTTCACTCTTTTTATTTTATTTATCATCTCAGTATTTCAGTCTTCTGGGGAACATCTCACCATGGTATATACTTATTTAAAACCGTAACCACAAAAACAACTCATGCTTTAATGATCATCAACTTGGCAAAAATGGTTTTTTTCTTAATGCCAGCAATTCATATACCTCCTGGATTGATTTGTACCTCAGAAATGTTTACAATTGAATCACTTGGTAACATAGATAGTATCAATATTTAAATATTAAAAAGTTAAACACGCATGAGTTCCCCTGATTCCTCAACAACGCTACCCCCAACTCATGCCTCACTTCAATGGGTATAGGTTGTATTACACCTAGCTTTATTGGATATAATGTGAACCATAACAAAAAAATTTATGAGTAATTATGTGAAGCATTTATTTGATTATGGTCTCAAATGTGAGCTTAAGCCAAACTCAGAGATTTTACCGCTGGCTGTCAATGATTGCCTATTCTACTAGCAATTTTTATTCCTAATGCTTGATATTCTATTCACCAGACCAGTCACCCCACATGCAATTTACTGGTGATTCTGTCACCATTCATCAGTCACTAGATGCTGGATGCTGCTAAAAATTTTCAGTGGATTTTGGGGCTTAAGAGATGAAGATATTTCACAATAAACTTAAATCTAAATTGATGAGAAATTTAACTTTACAAAGTGAGAGACTGAACATATTTGCTTTTGCTATTCGAGTATATTATCTGGTTTTGCAAGTGTAACACTAATTCAATATTTTACATTTTTAGCCAGTTATCTCCTGGGCTGTGAGAAAGTAAATGAACAGATGGTTCGAAACATACTTCGGTTGTGTTGGATAGACAAATACACTTTGATAGCTGGAGACGTCCTTAACAATCTATTAGTAAAATACACAATAAACACAACAGCAAAGACTTGTGCAAGTCAAGTTATGGATGTATTGCATAAGTTATTTGACCTGAGCTGTTCCAAGGATCAAAAAGTGTATGTCACTCAATTAGTCAAAGGTCGGATAAGGATCAGAATTTATGATGTTAATACTGGAAACATGCAAATATGGCGCACTGACTTATACTCACGGACTTCAATTGTTTTGATTGCCGTGAATGATAGGTTTATTGTTATCACTTCGGACAGAGACAACTATCTGTTTGGTATAGATCAAACATTTCTGTATAAATTAAAACTTGAACATGATGGAAACAACTTTATTCGCACCTATGTTACTAATACAGATGTATTCTGGGGTAATACAAATCCAGGAGACCAACTACTGATTATGAACCTGTTGACTAACAGCAGTTATGTAAACACTGATGGAATTGTCCTAGCATTTGCTATTTCAGGAACAAGGAAGGGGTATGTTTATGTTTCAGACCGGACCTTTGCCAATGTCGGTGTGTATTCACAAGATGGAGCTTTTTTACACTACCTACATATTGACCTTCCAATAGGGGGAGGAAAATTTTACAACCATGCTGCCATCAGAATCAATAATCAAGAAACCATTACAGCTTTCAGCACAGAGACAGAGGAGTTTCCAGTTGCAATCTATAGATTCCATACATGAGATATTTTTCTTTATTTACCAGGAACCTAATGTTACACCCATTCAGATACCGCTGGACATTTTCCTAGAGCAGTGTACTACCATCTATTGTAGAAAACAACAAAACAGGGTGCTTTTCCAGAAAAACAGTTATACACATAAATCCATAGTTCATTTCAGAAGAGCAATGCAAATACCCATTTGAAATTGTGTGAAGATAGGTATCAAAATACTCCTTTCAACATGAAAGGTTGATTGGCTTGTTCACAGGGACATGTTGCTAAAAAAAAAAGTAACAATTGGTCAAGAACTCAAAACTTATTTCAACATTTTGAATATTATAATCCTGAAATATCATACATATTTTGAACAGAAATCACAAGTTCACATGAAACCTTTCATATCAAGCACATTTTTCTTTTTAAACATTTGTGCAAAAATTCAGAAGCAGGCAGTTTTTGTGCAACAGCACCAAGATTGTCTGCTCCTATTTCAGTTAAAAGGCATTTTCCGTGTAAAGTGTGTAACACAGTGTGCCTGTTAGGCACACATGTACTTACTTTAACTAAACATGTTACTGTACTAATTCTGATGAAGGTCTTAACCGACTGAAACGTGTTGATTTCTGCCTAATCATCATTAAATGAGACAACACTTAGACCATCATGTTGAGTTGGGTTTGATAAAGTTTGTTCCACATCATCTTATTTTAATTAAATCAAATTCCAGGAAGGATTATGATTATGAGCTCTCATAATAATCTATGGAAAATTGTTAACCCTATTGCTGTATATGCTTATAATGAGCTGCTTTAAATTGTCTCTGAGTATAAATACCTAGGTTTTTTGATTGACCAAGAACTGATGCTCAATCTCATGCTTAATAAAATTACTAGTATGGTGAACAATCATATTTTCAGTCTAAGAAAAATATGCCATCATATTACTGAAATTACTGCGATACAAGTTTATAAACAAACTATATTGCCATTATTAGAATATATTGGCTTTGTATTGTTATCTTTAAATAAGGACGACAAAATGGCTCTTCAGGTCTTACAGAATGATGCTTTCAAAATTTGTTGCAGTCTTTCTTGGGAGGATCATGTCAGAATTCCTGATTTACATAAATCGTTAAGATAATCAGTTTGGAACAGCATAGTACAGAAACAAATAACTCGTGAAACACGTTCACAAGACAAATATATCTTTATAACTGAGAAATATTCTGGTCGGAAATACTACGACAGAAGCCCATTCTATAATGGTACAATATTATGGAATAAGCTCAGTGCTGATGTACAGCAAAGTCCAGATGTTCATAATTTTATGTCACAAATACGACGCCAATATCTGAAATATCCTTAGGAGCGCCAGTGCTTTCTGGGGCCACACAACCAAAACGTACTGAAACGTTGTGAAAAAACAGGGGTCAAATCGCCAGCACTTTTTGTAGAGGAACTACCAAAACATACTGACATGTAGTGAAAAAAGGGGGTGCCAAACGCCAGTACTTTCTGTCAGGGAACAACCAAAACGTGATTTGTGTATTGGATTTTTCAAGATTTTGAAGTCCAAACAGTTCCAATGCGTAACTGAGACTTTTTTCCCCTCTAATTTTAATGTAATTTCACCTCCTCAATCAGCATCATAACGTCCTGGTAGTTGCACTCACAATGGGAAAACGTTTTAAAACCTTTGGCATTTCTGGTTTCTGGTAACTAGTAGTACGTTTTATCCTGATGTGGGACTCACTGCTCATTATGGAAACACAAATTAATACGTTTTGGCCAAAAGAAAATATTCCAAATGGGATATATACTAAATACGCTTCACAACTCATTGGCATTCTGCCCTGACTGTCAAATAATTAGGATATACTGGTCAGTGCATTCATATTAGAAAAACGTTTTAAAACCTTTTGGCATTTCTGGTTTCTGTTAACCAGGAGTACGTTTTATCCTGATGGGGGACTCACTACTCATTATGAAAACACAAACTTATGCGTTTTGGCCCGGAGAAAACACTCATTTTCAAATTGGATATAATTATACTAAATACGTTTCACAACACACTGGCATTCTGCCCTAACTGTCTAACATTAGGATATACCCCTCTGTCAGACCTTTTCATTGGGATTTGGCATGGGGCCAGCACTGTCAAAATTTATGTGACCTTCTGCCAGAGCGTATTAATGTGTATTCATTACACATTGGTACGTTTCAGATGAGAGTTTTTAACAAAAGGTTATCAAGCTATCTTGATATCACTCGAATGTTTTGGTAACTTTTTTGAGCCTTAGGTCATTTGCTGAATTGACCATTGCTATCTGGCATTACTCTGCAACAGGAATGTTGTGCCAATCTTTACCAAAGTGTGCATGAACAAATGGTTAAGCAGAAGCTAAGTACAACCCAAAACACTTTGATACGTTTTGGCATGAATCTATAGTATCTAGAGCCATGTAACAATATTGCATTACTGGGCTCGCACTAGCCACTCACCACCCTCGCATTTGTGAGTCCAAACCCTGTATCAGTGTACATGGTAAGGACATACGGCCCATAGATTCGCAACAGTACGAATCCCTAATCTCAAACATCCTGAATGTCCAATCATTATGAAAACTCATCTTTTTATGATGCAATATTCTAAAATTTTCTGTACTTTCCCAATGTTATTACTGTATGCTCATGCTGTTGTTCCCATTATTTTGACAGGCCCAGCATTTAAGGAAGTGTAGTTGAATTCTCCCTACCGCAGATAGCTGATTTTCAATATTTTAGGTACTGGCAGATTAATTTGGCCTAATTCTGTTGACAAAACCATAGGCAAATTTGTAAAAAAAAATATACAAAAATTTACTCTGTATCGATTTAGAATGAATGAATATTCAAACCAACTTAAAAAATAGTTTACATATACTGATATAAAATGAAAATTACCGATTAAAAGTTGTCCACGACGTGAAACCATAAATAAAGCCATAAGTTAAGCCTTGTGGTTTGTCAACATATTTCCCGAAAAAAACCCACTGTATTTTAGGCTAGTCCACAAGCAAAACACAGGACATTTGCTAACCGTGGTAGGGTGAATTACTATCATATATGTAACTGTGCTTCTGGAATAACATGATATTTCATGAAGATGTCAATAAAAAAGAATCCTTTAAAAAAAAATCATAAGAAAATCTAAGGAATCCTTTTGATACAAACAAACGCTTTTTCAAAAATCAATTAAAGAGCTTACTACGACCTATTTCAGATCTATGTTTGACAAATGCAAGAGCTATCTGCTTTATGTAAAGAAAAATCTCTTAGTATGAGGTTTGATGTATCAACACTTTGTTCAACCTATCATTGGATTTGCATTTTCAAATTAGATCCAATTCAAGACCTTTTTAAGACCCACCACAAGAAAAATTTGAGATTTAAGACCTTTTTATGGCCTCAGATTTTTACTTGTGTGGACACCCTGTTTGCTATTCAGTGATTGCATGCCATTAGAAACATATCAGAAATTGATTGAGATTATCTGTTTTAAAATACAATAACAATACAGTTCTTAGATACTTCAATGTAATCAATTAAACTATAAATGTAGCTTTACGAGGTTGGGCAAAAGTAGGTGGCTAAGCAAATGTGGCATTTGGCTATTCCATCCAGCAGAAAATTCGCCACAGTGCTAGCGCGACCCCAGCATTATGCTGTTTCCCACACATACACAAGCGTAATTGGTACATAAGAGTATGTATTAAAATATATACAATATTATATTTGTTGACAGAACATAATTATAATCTATTGATTGAATTAATTCATTGTACACACACCCCGTCCCCCCGCTCCAGTTAAACAACTCCCAATCCACCCTTTGTACACACGCCCCGTCCCCCAGCTCCAGAACATAATTATAAGCCTACCCCTAAATAAAGATTCTGAGATATGCTTCCTATGAGAGAAAATTTATATCCAAAACAACTGTCAAAAGATGATTCCAAAGCAATGCCCCTGGCCATTTACATCTACAGGTGATATTTCCCAGAAATCAGTCCATTGTTGGTTGGACATAATGAATGATTGACATATATATATATCCTTATCAAAATGCTTATTTGTTCTACATCTATTCATTTATTTATTTACTATTCTTGAATCTGAACAACTAGCGTGACTGGCAAGTTTGATATTAGTTGTTTTTCTTAAATGATTTAAAGAAATGACAATATAGAAGTATCATATATATGTGTTTTCTTTTAGCAAACATAGATACTGGGAATCTGCTGATAAATGAAAGTAAAATTATCTTCGATTCATTAAGGTTAAACAGTGATCAAAGGCTGGTTAGGTAAATTTTAAATTATATGATAGTTGTTCACAAAATGCATTAGTCCGACTTTTGCACTGGTGATTATACATGTCAGGGAGGCTCACAGGGGTTGCTGATGTCGCATGTCAATATGAAAGGGGTAATACTTGATTTGATAAATTGCGTTTATAGCATTTAAAGACTTTTTATCAGAATTTCTTTTCCTTTAACCTTTTCCTTTAACCTTGACATACATTCCTGTTCGATTACAAATGGTATTATTCAAGACTTTTTTCTCATATCAAGTTCATAAACAAAGATTTCCTAATTAATAATATGTCCATAGATTTGCAATTTAGGTTATTACAGTGGTCCCACAAAAACCTTTTAAGGCCACATTGAACGTCTAATATTCAACCTATTAAATGCAAAACCATGAGTATTCAATGCTCTTTACTCAAAGCATAAGTTTCATTAATTAATTGATTGTATTTTTCAATTAACATGCCAAGAAGTGTGCGCATCCTTTCCAAGTATACACACACTGTACGAAAATGCTCCCGTTTTTTCTTCACAACAAAAGTAATATAATTTTTGCAAATGTAACCCATCATTTCCAATAATAACATACACTCTCCTCCTCAGATACTTTGTATTCATAAAACATTTACATTGTCATTTCAGGGCGCTCTCCTTTCCAGCCCCTATTCTACTCTCCTGCCCAACTACTAACCCTACTATCCCTCTCCTACCCTACTTGCACATTATTATCTCTCCCCCCTCCCACCCTCATTATTGCACATTATTGTAATAAACATATAATGTTTGGGTAAAAGACTTACTTTCAAAATTAACAGGTTTATTTTTTTGTTATTCATTACACAATCTCTTTGTATACACATAGTTCCTCTAATCTATGTCAAAAGTCAGCCACATTAACGTTCTAGTGTGTATTCCACATACACTAGTACGTATTGGCTGTACCAGTGATGCAAGTTGTAATGTATAGCACAACAAAAGTAGAAGCGTTTGAATGTGTTTTCCGTACATACTGGTACAGGGTGCCCACACTTTTTCAGAAATCAATTTAAGACCTTTTTAAGACCTATTTAAGACTTAAGTTTGGCAAATTTAAGACCAATTTGCCACAGGTTAGGACAAAAATCGACCACACGAATTTTGATATATCAACAAGCATCAAAATGTGGCAATTTTGCTCATCCTAACGTTCAATTTTCATTTCTTAATCATATCCAATTTAAGACCTTTTTAAGGCCTTAAATTTGAAAAAATCAATTTAAGACCTTTTAAGACCTTTTAAGACTTGCGTGGGCACCCTGTGGTACATTTTGGCACTTGTAAAACCCGATCCTTAACCTATAATTTTTGTCAAATTTTCTAAACATTCACTTTGTTTAAGGGATGTATGTTAGTACTATTACTCTTGATTTGAAATGTTCATCAATTGTCATCACTAAATTTGATAACATTCATGGTGTGTTTTTCCAAGATATGTCAAAATGAACTAATTACCTAATTTCAATGCTAATTTATGTAACAATCAAATTAAATGGAATAACCAATCTTCAGCAAAACTTAAGGGTGGCCGTCTTCTGACACAAATCTAAAGAAAGTGAGACTCAACCTTATTGTTTGAATGTGAAAATCTCGTCACAAAGTCCTAAAAAAATGATAAAATGGCTGGCGTTTGAGACCCCTTGGTATCAAGAATGCTGGCGTTTAGAACCCCCTTTTTTCCATACACATGATTACGTTTTGGGGGCCCTTTTCCAGAAAGTACTGGCGTTCAGAAGCCCCTTTTTACTACACGTTTCAGTACGTTCTGGGGGTCCTCTTACAGAACTTACTGGCGTTTAGAAGCCCCTTTTTACTACACGTTTCAGTACGTTTTGGTTGTGCTAAGGATATGAGGGTTAATTGAATGTTTGACTTTATAAAAAGCGATGATATATTGTATCTCAATGTATTGTTTACCATGGAAGACCAGGGGTAACCCTGAATAATGTGTTCAAAATTATTTTTAAAAAATAAAAAATTGTGTATGTACTCTGATTTCTGTGGGCCCTGGAGGTACAACTTCCCCCTCCTGTGTCACATGACTGAGGGGTGGGAAGGTGAGGGGTGTATTGACGACTCACCAACAGTGCATCAGGACCAGCCACCTTGCGCTGTAACAGAAATGTTCTGTGACCATACTTTTTAAGTCAGTTTGTTACTTTCTAAGATGGCACATATCACTTCGTTATTGATGGTGAGGTTGAAACCTCATTAAATCAGAATGTCATTATAACATTATTTTTTGTGAGGTTAGGAAAAAACCAAAACAGAATGTTATAAGAACATTCTGTTTGGGTTGAAGAATGTAACCAGAACATTGTAATAATGTCACAGTGCAATCTCATGGCAGTTTGTTGCAGTGACGTGATTTCAGAGTCATCAAAAGAACATAACAAGAACCAACTAGAACATTGCTGAAACGTTATTATAACGTTGCATCCTTGGCTGGGGGGAGTTCGACCTGAGGCCTCCTGTGTGGGACATCCAAACTGGGGTGTTTGTGTGTGAACTGTATGTAATGAGATGTGCTAATTTTTATTGTTATAAACCATCTAATCTATGAAAGTCGGGTTATGAAACGAAGTCAAACCATTACACAAAACCAACACTAAAGATCTTTAACTAGTCAGTGACAAAAACAGTCAAGGGGAGGGGGCTACAAGAAATGTTCAAAAATCCTCAGATTCCAAATTAAAACTCAAAACCAGTATTACATGAAACCTTTACCATCCCGAATGGCAGTCATAAATAGCACTGCTAAATAGAATACACTATTCTTTTCTGGTGAGATCAATAGAATATTCTTAAGTGAGGTCTGGATCTCACCTTATGAGAACGTATGAGGTCACAATGGCATTCTGTTTGGATTTGTTCTTAAGATTACCTCGTCAAAACGTTCTGGTTAATTCTGAACCGCTCAGAAAAAGGATGTTAAGTGTTACATAACAGTTAAGTGATGTTTTAGTTAGTAAAAGATTGTTTCTTTCTTGTAGCTTCTACGTTCCAGTGGCTTTTTCTTACACTAATACAGGTACTATGTATATCGACTATAAAATGGTTTACTTGATGACTTAGGGAATAGACTGGCCAAGGGAAACTGAACCGGAGAATTTGAGTGTTTCCCCGATTTAAGTGATAGCTGTTATTTCTGAACAGGTCGGCTACCTCCTCACCACCTTAACAGTAATGATCCAGCCCCCTTTAATAGTTAAGTTGGTCTGAGTCCCTGGGCTTTCCCTAAGGTGTGGATTCTGATGGCCACAATGGGTTGGCAGTAATGTGAGCAGGATCAAGGGCTTAGTCCCTCCCTGTCTGTTCCCCCAGCGATCAGGCTCTACCTCCAGCCATGTCTCCCTTCCCACCATGAATGTGAAGGCCCTATTACAGTACACAACTTGGGCTGCGATATGGGGTGCACTATGATGATATCACTGAGACGAATCACATACAGGAACGATATAATTGGTTAAAAATAAGGTCGTATTTGACCTATGCCAGATACGACCTTCTCTGCGACATGGTTAAATTGCAGTCGTGTAGTGTAATAGGGCCTTTACTACACCGTTCTACTAAACCTTCTCCATTATAGGAACCCCTGCCCATCTCAGCCGCAGGTCAATGGTGGATCAGGGTCGGCCTCCCCACCTCCCCCTGCCCATCTTGTCCACCAATGGTAGATCAGGCTCGGCCTCCCCACCTCTCCCTGTCCATCTCGTCCAACAATGGTAGATCAGGCTCAGCCTCCCCCACCTCTCCATGCCCATCTTGTCCACCAATGGTAGATCAGGCTCGGCCTCCCCACCTCTCCCTGTCCATCTCGTCCACCAATGGTAGATGTGGCTCTGCCTCCCCACCTCTCCCTGTCCATCTCGTCCACCAATGGTAGATGTGGCTCGGCCTCCCCACCTCTCCCTGTCCATCTCATCCACCAATGGAAGATCAGGCTCTGCCTCCCCACCTCTCCCTGTCCATCTCGTCCACCAATGGTAGATGTGGCTCTGCCTCCCCACCTCTCCCTGTCCATCTCGTCCACCAATGGTAGATCAGGCTCGGCCTCCCCACCTCTCCCTGTCCATCTCGTCCACCAATGGAAGATCAGGCTCTGCCTCCCCACCTCTCCCTGTCCATCTCATCCACCAATGGTAGATCAGGCTCGGCCTCCCCACCTCTCCCTGTCCATCTCAGCTACCATTGGTAGATGTGGCTCGGCCTCCCCACCTCTCCCTGTCCATCTCGTCCACCAATGGAAGATCAGGGTCGGCCTCCCAACCTCTCCCTGTCCATCTCGTCCACCAATGGTAGATCAGGCTCAGCCTCCACACCTCTCCCTGTCCATCTCATCCACCAATGGAAGATCAGGCTCTGCCTCCCCACCTCTCCCTGTCCATCTCGTCCACCAATGGTAGATCAGGCTCGGCCTCCCCACCTCTCCCTGTCCATCTCATCCACCAATGGAAGATCAGGCTCTGCCTCCCCACCTCTCCCTGTCCATCTCATCCACCAATGGTAGATCAGGCTCGGCCTCCCCACCTCTCCCTGTCCATCTCGTCCACCAATGGAAGATCAGGCTCGGCCTCCCCACCTCTCCCTGTCCATCTCAGCTACCATTGGTAGATGTGGCTCGGCCTCCCCACCTCTCCCTGTCCATCTCAGCTACCATTGGTAGATGTGGCTCGGCCTCCCCACCTCTCCCTGTCCATCTCATCCACCAATGGTAGATCAGGCTCGGCCTCCCCACCTCTCCCTGTCCATCTCATCCACCAATGGTAGATCAGGCTCGGCCTCCCCACCTCTCCCTGTCCATCTCGTCCACCAATGGAAGATCAGGCTCGGCCTCCCCACCTCTCCCTGTCCATCTCGTCCACCAATGGAAGATCAGGGTCGGCCTCCCCACCTCTCCCTGTCCATCTCGTCCACCAATGGTAGATGAGGCTTGGCCTCCCCACCTCTCCCTGTCCATCTCGTCCACCAATGGTAGATGTGGCTTGGCCTCCCCACCTCTCCCTGTCCATCTCATCCACCAATGGTAGATCAGGCTCGGCCTCCCCACCTCTCCCTGTCCATCTCGTCCACCAATGGTAGATCAGGCTTGGCCTCCCCTACCTCTCCCTGTCCATCTCATCCACCAATGGTAGATGAGGCTCGGCCTCCCCACCTCTCCCTGTCCATCTCGTCCACTAATGGTAGATGGGGCTCAGCCTCCCCACCTCTCCCTCTCCATCTGGTCCACTAATGGTAGATAAGGCTCGGCCTCCCCTACCTCTCCCTGTCCATCTCGTCCACCAATGGTAGATCAGGCTCGGCCTCCCCTACCTCTCCCTGTCCATCTCGTCCACCAATGGTAGATCAGGCTCAGCCTCCCCCACCTCTCCCTCTCCATCTCGTCCACCAATGGTAGATGAGGCTCGGCCTCCCCTACCTCTCCCTGTCCATCTCGTCCACCAATGGTATATGAGGCTCGGCCTCCCCTACCTCTCCCTGTCCATCTCGTCCACCAATGGTAGATCAGGCTATAGGCCTCCCCCCCTCTCCCTGCCCATCACAGGTATTATTCAAGTAACCACCGTCAACCAGGAAAAAGTCTACAAAAAGTGCTCCATTCATGTCAACTGGCTTTTTCTTGGGTCGTCTTTTTGCCCTTATTAGTTGGCCGAGTTTCTGGTGGTACAAAACCAGGATAGGAAACGAAGGGAATTGTCTTCCAAATGGACATTTAGCCGGTGGGCATGTAAATTGGTCAGATGAGATGTTCTTTAAGCGTCAACTTCTCCATCTTTTCTTGTACTTATCAGAATCTATATGATTCCAAGGTTGCAATGGACATGGTACACATATAAGTAGGGCCTACCTTGGAAACGGATCATACCCAACATTAGGCCAATCCTATATATCATGAGAGAAGAGTATTTCATCTTTAGGTTAGATTGTGAGAATTTGCTTTATAGACTAAATGAAGACTTGAAGGCAGGAGGTGTAGTTGATGTTCAATATATTTCTTTACAGTACCAGGAGTGTAGGCCAAAAGGCCAATTGCTGCTCAGTGGTTACACTTGTCTGTTCTGCTGCTAGACCCAGGGTGTCCCCACAGCAGGGGTGCACTTCCCCACCCCACTTTTGGCCTCTGACCCAATTACATTACTTAGGCCCATTGACCAATAGGGATGAGGGGAGTGCTAACAAAGGTTCTAAAAGGCTAAATTACCATAAACTCTAATGAAACATGTACATAATTGAGATATATTTTGATTATTTTTTAGGAAATTCTGGTAATGATATATGATTCATGGAATAGATTGGGTGAATACTTGTAATTATTAGAGGGAGGATATGCCATTCCTATACTTATACATCAGGTATGACAAAATATAGTTATTTTATTCCAAGGCTATGCAGGGCCTTACCTACATACTGAGTCACATTTATTTACACACTTTAAGAGAACAGTTTGCTAAGAATCTGTTGTTAAAGTATAATTGTCTTCACCCTCGTTAAACAGGAGTTCTGCATTGAAATATTCTCGGGCACTGGAACTTGGCCCACAGTAAAGAAGAAAATGGAGTATAGGGAAAAAGAATGGAAAAAAAAAGAGTAAAACGTCATGCAGAAACAATAAAGAAAGCAGTGGAAGAGGTTTCTTTTGCTTATTTGAAGCCTTTTGATTTTCATTATTTTCAGCTCGTGTTCAATGAGATAGAATCAGGTCTTTCAGAAACCATCGACCTAAAAGTGCTTCTGTGAGCGTGTTAATTCTGATGGGGTTTATTATGGTTTTAATCAGGATCCACAAGGATATATAGATAATGTTAAAATTCAAATTTTGTAATGCCATGTGTAATGAGAATTGACAGCCTTGTTTACCTCCGATATACCATGCTTCAGATACTTAGCTTTAACTATTCCATTCATTCTACTTTTCAGTCTGGAAAGATATATAATATGTCAGTTCAAATAAATAGATATACCATAATGTCAATTCAATGGTCTTGGTGCCCTCCCAGCCAAGGATATGACATTCTGATAACGTTCTAATAACGTACTGGATGGTTCTTGTTACGTCACACTGTTAGGTTACAGAGACGTTCTTTTGATGACTCCCAATTACGTCGCTGCAACCAACCGTTGCGATGTGATATTGTGACGTTCTGACAACGTTCTTGTCATGTTATTTATAAGGCTGAGACTTTATAAGATTGTCACAATAACATTCTGTTTAGGTGTGCTTGAGACCTCACTGAATCAGGATGTCACAATAACATTCTGTTTAGGTAAGGGTGACACCTAACCTAATAAGATGGTTACAGTAACCTTCTGTTTAGGTAAGGTTAAGACCTGACATAATCAGAACTTCACAACTTCTGTTTAGGTAAAGTTGGGGCCTCCCCTGGTCAGGAGGTGACAACAATGTTCTGTTTAAGTCAGGTCCAGACCTCACCTAATCAGAATGTCACAATGACATTCTATCTTGATTTGATCTTGACTTAACCTCACCAGAATATTATGATAACATTCTGTTTTGGTTAGGTCACAACTCACAGAAAAATAATGTAACAGTTACGTGACAATTTAGTAAGTATGGTCGCATAACGTCACCATTACGTCACGCCTTGGCTGGGCTGTACTTATGGACTTCAAAGCACTCAGACTAGGGAGAATCAGCACTCATCAGTCTACTTGTATCAGTGGTGCTACCTGACTGAAGGTCACCTAGGGCAAATACCTCATGAATTCAAACAAGCCGTGATCACTCTTTATCTGGATACTAGGTCTCTGTTTTAGATTCACCAGTACTCCATTATGTATTCCACAAATCTGAGTTGGGAATCCCTGGTTGACCAATCAGAAGGGGGTTAAAGGCCCAGTGTGTGGCATCAGATACTCATGGGGTAAGGGCTACCCGATCACAGCTTGGCCAAGGTGTGATGTAACAGTCACGTTATGCAACCATACTTTTTTGGTTTGTCTGTTATTTACTTAAATGTCATGTAACTGTTACATTATTTTTCTGGGAGCTTAAGACCTAACCAAAACAGAATGTTATGATAACATTCTGGTGAGGTAAGGTCAAGATCAAATTAAAATAAATGGTCATCGTGACATTCTGATTAGGTGAGGTCTAGACCTGACTTAAACAGAACATTGTTATCACCTCCTGACCATGGGAGCTTGCCACCTAACCTTAGCAGAACATCATTGTAACGTTCTGATTACATTAAGTCTTAACCTTACCTAAACAGAATGTTACTGTGACCATCTTATCTGGTTAGGTTGCACAAAAGTCATTGCGCATAGGAAATATTAGTAGAATTCTTTTATGTATAATAAATTTTGCTTTGAGATTTTAGATGAAAGGAAAGTCACCAGATGAGAAGGAAATTATAATAGGAATTCCAAAGAATATTCAAAATTACACAAATATGAGAATGGCAGATGCTGCTGGTAGGCGATATACCTGTATAACCACGGTAGATGAAGAGCACCTCCCAGTAAGCAGTGCTGCTTGGGTTAAAATCAACGATGGGATGGTATATAATAGTCTGAGCCGGTAAGCAAGGCCAGAGAGAACACTACCTGTTTGGATCGCTATGAATCTATACGATTCAGGGTTTGGTTTAAGCCAAAGTACGCAGACATAGGGTGACTTGGATAGGGTTTACCATTGTACGGCTGCACTAAGACGAGCGGACTCTGTGGACGAAGCTAGCCTTGGGCAGTGTTGAAGGAGGGCCGGATACTTAGGCCAAACGCACCAGCCATTGTATGCCTTTGGATTATACACCAATAAACTTCCTCTCAGCCAAGTGAGATTCATGTTGTGGATATGAACGCCCATGCCACTGATGTAGTCTACCACTTAACCAGCAATACTAATATAAACTAAGATGAACAGACTAAACGAGAGTTAAAGGCAAGTTTCCCCGAATTCACAATAAGACCCATAAACAACCACTAGCGTTCAAGGTGTCAACCTGACCTAATCAGAATGTTATTGTGACATCCTCATTAAGTGATGTCTCAACCACACCTAAACAGAACGTTATTGTGACATACTTATTAAGTGAGGTTACTCATGAATAACGTTACAAGAATATTATCAGAACATCACAATGTAACGTTGCAACAGTTGGTTGCAGCGATGTTATTCGGAGCAATCAAAAGAATGTCGCTGCACCCTAACAGCGTAACATAATCAATACAGAACATTGCTGCATTCTTATTAGGACGTCTTAGCTGGGTGGTTGTCACAGTGAATAGAATCATCTGAAAATGGTGGAACGCCTTTATGCCCTTAAGTGGAGGGGGCTCAATATCACCTGTCAAACCTGGAACACAATGTCATACATCATTGTTGCTAATTACTCTCAGTTATGAACATTCAATGTAAAAAACACACATCCACACACACATCCACACACACACATCCACACACACACACATCCACACACACACATCCACACACTTACACCCACACACATCCACGCACACATCTATATCCACACACACACACATCCACACACACATCCATACACACACATCCACACACACACACACTTCCAGACAGAGGTGGACCGAGGAATTCTAGAAAGGGGGACACGTGCCTACATGTTTTACATTTGAAACATAATATTTCATGAAAAGAGGGGGCGTCTTCACTGGGAATCCTCCTTTTTAGTTGGCTATGAAGTGTTCAATGTTCAGAAAGGTCTATTCCCAGCCAGGCTGTGACGTAACAGAAACGTTCTGCAACTATACTTTTTTAGTCAGTCTGTTACTTACTAAGATGGGATGTAACAATTACGTTATTGATGGTGAGGTTTCAACCTCACCAAATCAGATCGTTATCACATTATTTTTTGGTGAGGTTAGGACAAAACCAAAACAGAATGTTATAAGAACGTCCTGATTAGGTTGAAGAACGTAACCAGAACGTTATAATAACGTCACAGTGACACATCACAACAGTACATTGCAGCAACATTATTGGAAGCCATCAAAATAACGAAACAAGAACTAGTACAGAACGTTGCTGCACCGTTATAATAACGTCACATGCTTGCCTGGGATTGGTTATGTACATGTCCTCATGTCGCTCTGCAACCTCCCCAAGCAAGCATGTGACGTTATTATAATATTTCAGCAACGTTCTGTTTGGTTCTGTACTGGTTCTTGTTACGTTTTTTTGATGGCTTCCAATAACGTTGCTGCAACGTACTATTGTGACGTGTCACTGCGACGTTATTATAACATTCTGGTTACATTCTTCAACCTAATCAGCACATTCTTATAATGTTCTGTTTTGGTTTCGTCCTAACCTCACCAAAAAAATGACGTTGTAATAACGTTCTGATTTGGTGAGGTTTAAACCTCACCATCAATAACGTAATTGTTACATCCCATCTTAGTAAGTAACAGACTGACTAAAAAAGTATGGTTGCAGAACGTTTCTGTTACATCGCAGCTTGACTGGGTCTTGTTACTTGCCAAAAGAACTATGTGGGAGTAGGTTTGAGAAATCACCCAGATGGATGTATCAATATGAGGCCCCTAGACACTCGCCACAGTTACTCCTTTATTAGAAAGCCCTCATCCACGACTCGTCCTTCAAACAATAAAACAAGTGCAGACTTTTGGCCATCCATCTTCCTGTCCAACTTTGAGTTCTGAGACAAGTCAAGACACTCTCTGTACATTTGGCTAATTGAGGCAAATTAAGGTTCGCGTGACTAAAACGCTGTCAGAAGGACTTCACCAGGGCCATACATCTCTGTCAGACCTTATTGATTGGGCTGTAGGGTGGTGAATAGTCTGTTGCAGTCAGACCCATAGTTTCCCAAAGTAAGTCTGAACATCAGCAACCATTTTAGGGGGGAATTCCACCCGGCATCCCAGCATGCTATGCAGCTTCTGGTTTATGGCAAGTAGGACCATAAATAAGCCAGCAGCCCAACAACCATCAAAGGGATTACCCATGCTATTTATTGAGGGCCTATTGAAAAATTCTTAACAGATTTAAAGTGGCCAATAAAAGCCATGGACTGTTGTGGGTGTACGGTCCCATTATGCAATAGCTAATCTGGGTCAGAACGGACTAGCTTGTGAAGTGGGCTGTGGGCTTCATATTGGTGAATCCTAAGATGGGTTAACCCTTTGACTATACCACATTGAGGCATCACCAGCCAAAGGATGACAGATATTTTGAGGCATCTTTTTTGATAAATTTCATAATAGTGAATTTAAATTTGACTATTCCAAAAAAGATAGCAGTTACTGTTTCAAGACAAAGAAATAATCAATAACATGGTACATATCTAGGCTTAGAAATGTTTAAAATAATACTCAATTTTCTCGTATATTTGGCTTAATTCTGGTGTTGATAGGGGCATTATGCTATATTCGCTATCCTTTGAGAATATTCACTGTAGTAGATTGGCTGTTTTTAACTCCTAAATTAAGTATTGTAAAAGGGTTTACCTTAGGGGTGTGGGGACTGGGTGAGGCTCATGTGGGTAAGGAGCTGATCTGTTGAACGCTATTGTGTAGTTTAGGGTTAATTATAATTATAGTGCATTGTCCAAGATAATTACTGTTATTAATATTGTCTCTGAGTGCTAGTTGAGTGGTGAGTAAGTCCACGAGATGGGCGCTCAATCCATAACATGAACAACGCTTGGCAGTACGGTAAGTTTATTGATGGATATGGTGATGCGTACAGTTGCCCGTGATGGTAATAAGTCCAAAGGTATAACAGTTCCAGTTTAGGGTAGAGTAAGCTTCCTCCTTAGAGTCCGCCTAGTCTCACCTCCAGCCGTCGTGCGGTAGTATCATGTAAGTCACCAGATGTCCCTGTGATTGTATAGCTATCTAAAACCCCTTCGAATCTCCCGATCCGTATGATCCAAACGCTAATGGTCTCTCTCTCTCTCTTACATTGCGCTCTTGCTTATAAAGCAGTCTGATATTGATTTTACCCCAGGCGTCGGTGCTTGCGGGGAGATGTGCCCCGGTGAGCATTGTCGTCAGGTATATTTACACCTACCAGCGGCACCTGCCATTACTAGATATTTTCATAAACTAAGTAATTTAGAGGAATTCTTATTATTTTGTATTCAACTGGTGACCTTTACACTAATTCAATGATCATGCACAAAGTAACAGATTTAATCTCTACCTTTGTGCACTGTAGTAAAGGCGGATCTCAACAAAGCAAACAGTTTGCATCTAATCGTCAACAACTAAGGTGATCCATGGTGGCACCAGGATGGCAGATGAATAGATGCACTAATCACCAATGAATTAGGTGAAAATTGGACATGTCTGATATTTTCCCTCTATTTGCCGATGATTAAGTAGTTGGTCACCCTGTAATTTGCTTGTGTAATTCATTTTTAATTCATCCTGTAAATTTTCACCTTAGTCGGCTGACTAACAGCTATACACTTCAGTTATTCGCCTTGAGAATATCCAGTATAACAAACATTAGGGAGTCTTCTACCCATCTAAGAGGGCTTAGTAGAGTTGAGTAACCTGTGTTTTTCTTTAAATAGTCATTCTAAATCTATCTAATTAAAAGGGCTTTCCGCCGATTAGATTGAGTGATAAGTCATTCCTTTGGTGATTAGTCAAGCTGTATAATCTTGAGATATACAGGCTTTAGTTTAAAGGTAAATAGCAGCATTTGACCATGCGGCGCTCGTCAGTGGAAAGGAGCAGGCGATGGGAGACTGTTGTCTAAAAACACCATTATCACACACAGAACAACAGTATGGCTACAAATAGACTAGCAAGTATTTCCAAGGTGGCAGAAGTTTGGTTGGACGATAGAAAGGTGTATATAAACTATGCTATAGACACAAGAATAACTGTCATGTTTATTTTAGGTAATATAAACCACATTAGACTTCCAAATAAATAGGGATGACATCACTACTGTGAAGTTTAGATAAGGTATAAGATAGCTACCACTGCTTCACTTTTCTATCAATCATGTCTTCTATTTGACTTTGAAAAATTCTATCACTCCTGACACGCAAAACATCATTGAAACCATAGCCTAAAGAATGGCAAAATATGCAATTTCCATGTAACCGGTATTATTTTGAAGGAAACATAAGGTTTAACCTGTGCCAAGTACCATCATTTTACTTATCATTAAGAGACTTTACTTTACCTAAAAGTGTGGTTGTCTGGTTCTTTGTCACCTGTAATGAATCCAAGTGAGTGCATGGGTCTCCCCTGTAGCCTTAAGCCCAGTTTACACAGTACGATAGCATCTGCTATGACGATTATTATGATTATGTCAGAAGAAGGGTAGAACAGAATTTTAGAGATTGTTGTGTAAAACCTTCTTAAGAATATATACTGTTAGAAATATTGGCGGGGCTGTCGTAAGGCAGTCAGGACACTTAGGTGTGAACTATGATATATATCCATTGAGGGTATCGTTTTAAGTTGTATTTGTCCCCGGATATTAGCTAGCTCTCATCTGCAGTCCATCTCCATCAGACTGTGTGTCCAATACATAATATAGTTCCATATTATGAAAAGACATAAGACTCGCATGAAAAGATGTTTTTTATTAATATCCAGTGTGTATGCATACATAGCGGTAGGAACCGCTCAACCACAGTCCGCCAAAACTCCAGCCAAATACTCAGTCTATCAGCTTCTATTCCAATTTGAGAACAAGCTTCTAGTACCAACCTTTCGAGGATGTTAAACCAATAGCAGCTAACAGGGCTCTGTCTAGTGCTGCGTGTACAGCACCTTATATATGGGTGCAATAACATACGTCACATGACTCCTCCCTTCTACTCTTCACCTTTGACAAAGAGAAATTACTTTAGCCCTGACTCTCAGTGTAAACACTAGAATGGCTAAACTTAAGAACGGACTGACCATCCGCATCAGTACAGGTGAACTGTTGGGACTGTCCTAAGCCCTACCATGATGGTTAGCAAAGCATTATTACAGTATCAGTAAACCCCCCTTTTGGGAGCACTACATGTACAACATTTGAATTTGCATATTATACCAACCTCTGATGGTGCTAGACATTAGATAACAAACAGGGACCTGAGGACACATTGCCATACACATATGTCAAGAGTTACAGATGAACAACATCACCCCATTACCATTGTCAGGGGTGTACCTGAAAATCGATTTTAGCTTCCTGAGTTAATTCGGATGCAATTAGATAATTGATCTGTATTGATCAATGTGAGCATGTGATTGTGATCAATAATCTCTTGTGGGGCCTAGATGTGATATATGACAGGCAGGTTCAGAAGGCGTGCTCTTCCATCTATGGCAAACCCATGGGGATATTGACAAAAACTTTACCAGCTACTTTCAAATCCATTTGACAGAATAACAGAAACCTCTTGTTATAGACCCTTGTACTAAAATAGGTGGGTTTTCCATCCATTTGAAGCCATTTATGAAGCATGCCTGATTAGGTAGCATATACATCATGGCATTTCTTTTGAGTGGTTATAGAACCTTATTGGACAATTCTTCATGATTTGTTGCTCAAAACACCTTTCATATATCAAATTAGCATATCTAACAATCATAACCTATAGCTAATGTGTGAAAATCATCAATTTTTGCCCTTTTTGACCATTGTAAGTTTTCAGAGATATAGCTCTAAAATTATAACTAAATTGTCTTTGCCATGTTGTTCCACTCCATTAAAAAAAAGTAACAACCACTAACACTAAACACCGTCTTAAAGTAAGGACAAATGTGTCTGGGGGCCTGGGGTGGTGAAGTGGTCAGAGCGATCGCTTGGCACACAGGAGAGCCGGGTTCGATTCTTGGCTGGGCCAGTCAGGACTGCTACACCTCTCTACATTCTCCCCAGTGGCAATGACTGGGTTATCAAAGGCCTTGTGCCACCAGCTGTTGTGTGTCTGGCCCTGTCTATGGGACCAGGCACATTAAAGAACACCTGCCTCGGGAAATATATAGGGGTATGGTCTCTACCTTTTCATAGATACAATCATTTCATAGATACAATCATTTCATAGATACGATCATCAAACAAGCAGAATTGTCAAGACCTTGTTCTCACCGTGGTATGACCATAGAAGTTGATATGGTGTAAAACCCCAAAAACCAACCAACCAACAGATGTGTCTTATATTGTTAATTTCACATATCATAAATAATACATAATGTCTAAAGAGCCTCAAATCAGATAGTAACACTTTATTGTAAAGGTTTTTTCATTTTTCAGGATTTGGTTCTATATAGAATGTTTTCTATCTAGGATATGTTTAATGAAAACAGTCTAAACTGATTGTTCAATTGATTCTTGTATATATGTAGTAATACTATATCTCATTTATCTACAAAGTTATGGTTGTTTGAGAATGCATTTTTTCATAGATTTTGAAGGCACCCTTTCTTGGTGCATCATAAATTTATAGAGATAATAGACTATTCCTATTCCCTAAATATTAATTATTTAATATGACGTTACAAAAAAAATTGTAATGATTATATTTCAGGACTATCAGATTACATCAACCTATTACTAATTTCATCTCTGTGTAAATGTCTTGCACTGAAGGTGAGTACATGTACAGGTATCCTTTCATACATACATGGCTAGAGAGATAGAGTTACAATGGTGATCTACAATATGAATGTGCACAAGGCACAGTGTGAGACTAAACATACTGAACTATAAGGCGTAGCGTGCTGTAATACAAGTAATACTTTGCTGGGAGGGCAAACAATCGAGTCCTTCTGAATCAATAACAACATCAACTGTAAAGGTGAAAGGTGAGCTCAATTAATGCAGGATATTTTATGGGTTTGCACCGAAACAAACTAAGATTGTTTTACCAAATAAGACCAATTTTGCAGCTCTGTTTTCCATGCTACCGGATAATATTTGGTTGCATAAACTTATGTCATATAAAGAAAGTTCAGGCAAGCCCTGCATCTTTTATTCTGTGACAATTAGCATTCTACTAGAGGGGACCTATCCCAGCCAAGCTGCAACGTAACAGAAACGTTCTGCAGCCATACTTTTTTAGTCAGTCTTTTTGGTGAGGTTAGGACAAAACCAAAACCAAATGTTATAAGAACGTCCTGTTTAGGTTGAAGAATGTAACCAGAATGTTATAATAATGTCGCAGTGGCACGTCACAACAGTACGTTGCAGCAACATTATGGGAACCCATAAAAATAATGTAACAAGAACCAGTACAGAAGCAAACAGAACGTTGCTGCAACATTATAATAATGTTACATGCTTGCCTGGGATATAATTCCAACCCAGTCATGCATGTGACGTTTTAATGCTGCAGCAATATTCTGTTTGGTTCTGTATTGGTTTTTGTAATGTTATTTTAGGTTGAGGCAAAGGGAGTGGTAGTGGAGGGAGTTGGGGGACAGGTTGTGGTAGTGTAGGGAGTTGGGGGACAGGTTGTGGCAGTGGAGGGAGTTGGGGGACAGGGGGTAGTACTGTAGGGAGTTGGGGGTACAAGGGGTAGTAGTGTAGGGAGTTGGGGGACAGGGGGTGGCAGTGGAGGGAGTTGGGAGACAGGTTGTGGTAGTGTAGGGAGTTGGGGGACAGGGGGTGGTAGTGTAGGGAGTTGGGGGACAGGGGGTGGTAGTGTAGGGAGTTGGGGGACAGGGGGTAGTAGTGTAGGGAGTTGGGGGACAGGGGGTGGTAGTGTAGGGAGTCGGGGGACAGGGGGTGGCAGTGGAGGGAGTTGAGGGACAGGAGGCAGTAGTGTAGGGAGTTGGGAGACAGGGGGCAGTAGTGTAGGGAGTTGGGGGACAGGGGACAGTACTGTAGGGAGTTGGGGCGACAGGAGGCGCTAGTGTAGGGAGTTGGGGGACAGGGGATAATAGTGTAGAGAGTTGGGGGACAGGGGGTAGTAGTGTAGTGAATCGGGGGACAGGGGGCAGTACTGTACGGAGTTGGGGGACAGGGGGTAATAGTGTAGGGAGTTGGTTGACAGGGGGTAGTAGTGTAGTGAGTCGGGGGACAGGGGGCAGTAGTGTAGGGAGTTGGGGGACAGGGTGTAGTAGTGTATGGAGTTGGGGGACAGGGGGGTAATAGTGTAGGGAGTTGGTTGACAGGGGGTAGTAGTGTAGTGAGTCGGGGGACAGGAGGCAGAAGTGTAGGGAGTTGGGGGACAGGGGGTAATAGTGTAGGGAGTTGGGGGACAGGAGGCAGTAGTGTAGGGAGTCAGGGGACAGGGGGCAGTAGTGTAGGGAGTCAGGGGACAGGGAGTAATAGTGTAGGGAGTTGGTTGACAGGGGGTAGTAGTGTAGTGAGTTGGGGGACAGGGGGCAGTAGTGTAGGGAGTTGGGGACAGGAGGCAGAAGTGTAGGGAGTTGGGGGACAGGGGGTAATAGTGTAGGGAGTTGGGGGACAGGAGGCAGTAGTGTAGGGAGTTGGGGACAGGAGGCAGAAGTGTAGGGAGTTGGGGGACATGGGGTAGTAGTGTAGGGAGTTTCGGCACAGGGGTTAGTGGAGTAGGAGTTTGGGGAATAGAGGTTATAAGTGTAGGGAGTTAGGAGAAAGGGGATAGTAGTGTAGGAAGTTGGGGATAGGAGATAGTAGTGTAGGGAACTTTTTTGGTTTGTCTGTTACTTACTAAATTGCCATGTAACTGTTACATTATTTTTCTGGGAGGTTGAGACCTAACCAAAACAGTATGTTCTCATAACATTCTCATTAGGTCAAGATCAAATTAAAATAGAACGTCATTGTGACATTCTTATTAGGTGAGGTCCAGAACATTGAACATCACTTAAACAGAACATTGTTGTGCATCCTGACCAGGGGAGGTCCCAACTTCACCTAAACAGAATGTTATTGTGATGTTTTGATTACATCTGGTCTTAACCTTACCTAAACAGAATGTTAATCTGACTATCTTATTAGGTTTGGTCTCAACCTAACCTAAACAGAACGTTATAATGATGTCCTCATTAAGTGAAGTCTCAACCACACCTAAACAGAATGTTATTGTGACATTCTTATAAAGTATCAGCCTCATAAATAATATTACAAGAACGTTATTAGAACGTCACAATGTAACGTCACAACAGTTGGTTGAAGTGACATAATTGAGAGTCATCAAACCCAGCTGGAGTGAGACCTAACCAAAAAAGAATGTTATCATAACGTTCTAATGAAGTAATGTCCAGACCAAATCCAAACAGAATGTTATAGTGAGTTATAGTTCTGAATAGGTGAGGTTGAGACCTCACTTAAAAAGAACATTATTATAACTTCCTCACCAGGGGAGATCCCAACCTTATCTAAACAGAATGTTATTGTGATGTTCTGATAAGGTCAGGTCTTAACCTTACCTAAACATAACATAACTGTGACTATCTTATTAGGTCAGGTGTCAACGTAACCTAAACAGAATGTTATTGTGACATTCTCTTTTAGTCAGGTATTAACCACACCTAAACAGAACGTTATTTTAACATTCTTATTAAGTCTCAGCCTCATAAATAACGTTACAAGAATGTTATCAGAACATCACAATGTAACGTCGTAACAGTTGGTTGCAGCGGCATAATTGGGAGTCATCAAAATAACGTTGCTGCAACGTTACAATGTAACGTCACAAAAACCAAACCAGAACGTTGCTGCAACGTTATTATAACGTTACGCTGGGAAAGAATGTCACTGTAACCTAACAGTGTGATGTAACAAGAACCAATCCAGAACGTTGCTAGAACGTCATTACCTTCTGTTTAGGTAAGGTAAAGACCTGACATAATCAGAACTTCACAATAACCTTCTGTTTAGGTAAGATTGGGGCCTCCCCTGGTCAGGAGGTGACAACTATGACAACTGCATTCTGTCAGTTTACCTCCCTTTGGAATTGGTGTGACTAATGAAGTACCCCAACACTTAGGTAAGACACCAGATTTGATGGATACATTATGTAAATGATGCATCTGGTCTATCAGAATAATAAAGCAATCCTTCAATATGAAAGTTGGTACATCTCTTAGTCCAGAACTCTTGTTTACATCTATTTCTTTAAAACTTTTTAATAAATTTGATTTACAAATATAAATTCCTCACGATCTTCACATGATGGCTATGCGTTGTGAATGAAATCACTATGATGTTCCATGTAGTGGGTACTTCCAGACTTATGCTGTAGCTTCTCACCTATTTCAACAAAATAGTTGTTGAGTACATCTGCACTATTTTGTTGATCATTTCCCTCCACATCCCTAATCTCTACAGCAACAATACTACTTTTATCACTGCCCAGCAAATCATTGATTCTGCGCCAAAATCTTTTGGGTCATCACTAGTTTCATGTAATTGATGTTTTATGTACTCTTCTTTAGCCATTTCAATACAAGAGTTTACCTGTTTACGCAGCGTCTTTGCCTTCTGACAGTTATCAGCATTACCAGACTTATGCACCAGTGAGTATGCATACTTTCGGTCATTGATAAGCTCAATAATCTCATGTGTGAGCCAGGGATTTTCGATTTTCCCTAATTTTGATGGTTCGTATGGGACACATAATTTCAAAATGTTTCAAGATCTTACTATATAAAACTTCCCACTCAGTATTCACATCTGATGTTGAATAAAACTCTGACCAGTTTTCTGACGACAGAAGGTCTCTTAATACCTCCTTTGAATACCCTTTGTAGGTGCGACCTTAAATACTTATAAATTTCCTGTTCCCTGGCCTTTTTCTTAATTACATAAATAGTTGAGTGATCACTTGATTGATCTGTGGTGACTCCACTCCTAGAAACAAATTGGCTATTGGTATAGATGTGATCTATGCATGTTTTGGTACGCATATTTACTCTAGTGGGGGCTTTGATTAATTGCTCACCCCATACACCTAGACTCTTTCTCTTTAAGAGGAAGAGGAAGGTATAGCCTCTTCCTCTTGAAGAGCAAAGATTCTCCCTGTTATACCTCACATGAGGCTTATAAGGTGAGGTTTTCTTCTTGAAACATAGAGGTTTAGTATTGATGTAAACCACCAGGGGGTGCATGTATGTCCTCTTCTTCTTGAAGCAAAATCCCTCACCAAATTAACCAAACATTAGTATAATAGGGAGTGAAAGGTCTGCTTCAAGAGGATGAGGGGAAACCTTCCTCCTCTTCTTAAAGAGAAAGAGTCTAGGTGTATGGGGTGAATTGCTTGAGCCCATAGTGATGAGAAAAGTCAAACATTAGTCGTGTTCACATTCAATCTGTCAAGATAATTTACATCAAAGTCGCCTAACAGCCATACTTCTCTACTTCCAATATCAGAAGAATCCATGAGTGATTAAATTTTTAATAATAAATCACTAAATTTAGAATCTGGAGGTCGATATATGGTGCTGACAATCATATTTCTATGATTATCTCTGGAAGTAAATAGAAGGTTTAGCATCTCAATGGAAGGTTCAATTACACTTGTTTCAGAGACAGTAACATATGGTGATAACTTATTACTAACATAACATACAACTTCACCACCACGTTTCTTTACACAATCAGTGGACCCATTGGAATCCCTGTCTATTCGGAATATGGTTTTCCCTTCAATACGTAAAAGATCACTGTACAAAATAGGACAAGAATCAATTATCAATTTTAGGAGTGAATGATAGATGGGCAAAATTGCTGATCAACCAGTGAATCTATTATTCTCGATATAATTATTGAACTAATCAGACCCAGGCCTTTGGCCATGAAACACAAATCAAAATAAGAATCAAGTAAACACCAAACAATAAACTGAAAAACGAGAATGGATTAGCAGAGGGGGGGTCGACTAAATTAAATTGATACCTCGATTGTCTTACACCAAGGTAATCAATCATATTCAAATGATCAGTCAATACGCTATGCTATAAGGCCAGGAATTAAACCAGATAAAGTTAACATGTATACGATAGAAATCATCCAAAAAAATCAGATTTGTACGGTGACAGAGTTTAGCCCCGTGATAACTAGAATAGTATAGCACTGTGTGAGTCGTGATGGTATCTTTTTATTTAAAATATTTAGATGACTTGTACAGTGACTGAGTTTAGTCACACCACATCAAGTACGGTGACTGAGTTTAGTCCTGATAAAGTTAAGTTATCATCAAGTCATACGCATGTACAGTGACTAAGACATTCACACCACAACATTGATAACCTGGGGTTAACCTGGAAGCCGCCTACAACAGGGAACTAAATGGGAAACTATATATACTTCCATTTACAACATAGTTGCCTGTCCAGCTTCAGAGAAGCTCTGTTTACTTACAAAGGGATACGATATGCCCATGTCACCAATGACCTGTCCTATCAGGTAAACCTGAGTTTGCTGAAATGGTCCTAAAGGAAAACAATCCCAGAGCCTGGAAAGCTATCGGGTGCCGGTTCTAGCACCCCCCAGTGTGGAACAACAACTGTGAGCAGGAAACCGAGGGATTGCTGGATGAGAAAATCAAGATTCCAGAGATTAGAAGAGCACTACTGGATACCGGAGACCTTGAACTGGTAGAAGCTACCAGAGATGGGTTCTGGGGTTGCGAAGCCACTTACAAATGTCAGCTAGTTCAAGAAGGTCGCACCAGAGGCATAAACAAACTTGGAAAGATGCTTATGAACAAGAGAGAACAGCTACGTCAACAATTACAACGGCTAGCGCAGATACCAGACAGAAGAAGGAAAACACTGGAAGACTTTGGAGCAATAGTAAACCCAAAAGTGGCTGGACTAGTAAACACTGAGGAGGCTGTACCCTAGCAAGAATATGACGTTATAATAACGTTATTATAACGTTCTGGTGAGTCATGATTTGGTTCTTGTTACATTATTTTGATGGCACCCAAAGACGTCTTTAGAACCTTACATTGCGACGTTGCAATAAAACGTTCTTGTGACATTCTTGTAATGTACTTTCGCGTTATAATGACGCTATTATAACATTCTTTATTAGTTAGGTCACAACACAACCAAAATATAACGTTATTATAACATTCTTTTTTGATAAGTTGTAAAAATAACATTATTGTTACGTGACAATTGGATAGGTTTCAGATTAACTAAAAAAATACAGTCGCAGAACGTTCTTGTTACATCGCTGCTTGCCTGGGATAGGAATAGGAGGTGAAGGTGGAGGTGAAGGTGAAGTTGAAGGGTGTGAAGTTGTGAACACCATACTTTTAGCTTTAGAGGAAAGAATAGAGGATCTAGTCATGAGGTCGTTATATGTGGCTAGTTTCTCTTCTCTGCTCATCGTTGGATCATTCAATACACATCCCATTTCCTTTTGTAAATGAGCTAACACCTCCACCATAGAAGCTGAAGGTTCTTTTTTTTTTTCGCCATTGACCGATCGTAAAAGTAATCTTTATCACTTTGTGGGGTAGGAGGTGGAAAATCAACTTGGCCAGGAACAGTTGAACTCTCAGTTTCCATTTTGGTAGAATTTTGCAACACATCTGGATGAATGAGAAGCATGCATTTGTAACTTGTCATTTTTCACCTAGTGGCATATTGTAAGACCTCCTATAAGACTGGAGAGTAGAGGAACAGCTATTCCCAATAGAGTCCCGAGAAATTCACCTTCTTGTTCAAGAATCTTAAGGAGGAGGAACCCGCAAAGAAGAAAAAACCACCGCCGCGAAAACGCAAACCTGCTTCAGAAAGGAAGCTGCGCACAAAAAAGGGTAAAGCTGTAACAGTGGACATTGACCTAGCCAACCACTCCGCCGATGTTGTGAGGGAGATAAAGGAGAAGCAGGCAACAGACTCGCCCATCTCTCCTATGTTGGACCTCACCGGGTTAATCTGGCCACTTGACTTTGATGGGACCGAGAAGGACTTAGTAGGAAAGCCTAAGGAAGTCTACTACCTTAACCGTGACCAGACCACCCTGATCCACGTCTACGGCCCACCTGATCCCAAAAGAGGGTTCCAAAATCTTCTGGACGCATCGAAAACCATCACCCAGCTTTTACATAATCAGCTAGTTCATAACTGGGTATTTACATCGTTAGTGAGTCAAACAAAAATAACAAAAAAACATATAAAAATAAATCCCAACATAAATTGTCCCATGTGTAACGTGCCATATTGTCCTCGAAATCTTTCTTTACATTCTGGAATGGTAATTTGTTCTTCTCCTACATGTGTCAGAGAACAATATTCAATAGAGACAACAGGGATCCTGTCCATCATAGACTCTAATTTGTGGTATAATGAATCTTATATTGAAAACTTTAAATCAATATCAAATGGCTTAGTTCTGTCAGGGAGTGTGCAATCAATTTTCAATGTCAGACTCTCAACTATAAACATGAAAGAAGCAGTTTAAGAGATAAGATAATAGATGCTGTTAGGAAAATACATCAAAATCAAGTTTTCGAACATAGACTAGCTATATCTTTAGGTTCAATACTTGAGAGACACAATGTGGCAATAACAGATGAAAATAATTGGACCGAAGACCAAGAAATTATGCACTTTCATCCTTCAGTGAATAATGCCTCTTTATTTTGGTTAGAACCTGAACAACAAAGTAATTACAGACATATCAGAATGAACTCTGACTTGGAAGATGAAGTAAACTTCCTACCAGATAAAGAATGGAGTGTTAATAGAGCCGACACAAGTTTGAGACTAGTCGGAAATGCAAATGCCAACATATGGTTGATTCTCATATAAGTGGGCCAATTCATGGATTTTCAGTTTTTTTGATCTCCTGAATTAATTTTTGTGCTAACCTTTAATTTTTTTTGACAGTTACGTCCAAGGTACTGTATGGTTCTATGGGCACCCATGTTTTCATATACTATGGGCAATATATTTTTGGCTACAACTCAAAAACAGCTAATTTTGCACATTTTTCAACAAAAAAAAGAGACTTCTTACAATATAAAGTGCAAAAAAAAAAATACCCCCATTAAATTTGTATGACACTTTCCAAATATCATATCTAGATTGTTTTTTTTTCATCGAAGGTATGGCTGAGTATATTATATATATATTTTACGGTCCAGACGTAACCATGGGGAAGCTTGCGTGTGTCCGTATCTAGGTAGCTATTGAAACCAACGTGTGGAATTTAATATGTGCTTTTAAGTTATGTCCTTCTGTAATTTTGAATGCTTCTATGAGGCATACAATGTAGTTGTTGATATTTTCATATATTCTTTATATTTAATAGTAGCGATTCATTCATAGTGCTGAAATCGGACGTGGGGAAGATTTTGTGTGTCCATATCTAGGTTAGGTTTTTTCTATATTATAAAAACAATACTGAATATTAGTGAAAGATATTTTGAATATATAACTAAGTAGGGTATCTCTTAAAAATGCAATATGAATCACATTCTTCAGCAACAGATATATATGTACTCGCCATTGATTTAAATGGCCGTGGCCGGATCTAAGCTGTGTCCGTATCTAGGTAGAAAAACCTGGCGGGAACAAGAAGCGACATTGGCGACCTCTCTACTTTCGTATATGCATTTTCTACCGGAAACTGTAGGTGGCGTCTCTGTTGACGTATGGACAATAGAAACGCTAACAAGGTTAGATGTTTTTCCTTCTTTTTTTGTACTATTATGGTGTCTGTGGGGTAAATAACCCATAGAGTGATATAGCATCTGATAGAAATATATACCAAGATACAATATATAGTGAAAAAAAAAAATTCTGACAATAACTGTATGAGTTTCGAAAAACAATTGCAATGGTGCTACCGTTCACGCATTCAAATTCTCTATTGCCATTCTTACGTCCTACCTAGATACAGACACGACCCTAGATACAGACACGGTCCGACAATTGGGGTCTACATGGTGCGTCATTTATAGTTCTCTTCAGAATCTCATGTGCTTCTTCCCTTTCAATTCTTTTCAATTTCATTTATAAACATCTAAACTATCATCCTGTACAAAATGTGTGTCTTATAATGTCATGAATTAGACTTTTTTTACTATAAAATATGAAAAAATATCGTAAATTTACCTATTTTCACTTTCCTGTATCACCGTAATAAAAAAATAAGACACAACATTAATATATAATTCATACTAGCATCCTTCATAACCAAATATATAATAGTTTGCTCGAAGTTCCTTGAGTAATAAAGCGAATGCAATCTTCATAGTGGTGTTGTATTCCACCTCCCTAGATACAGACACGCACCTATATACAGACACACACTCTTCTATTTATATCAATATAACCGAATTTCCCATCTTTTCTTTTCCATGTTATAGGTATGGGAGACTCCTCAAGTGACAGTAGCAGTGAGGATGAACCAGAAAGACGTCTGGGAGTACGTGGTGGTACTGGAGGAGCTCATGGTGACCCTAAATAAATAACCTAGAGGAAGTAAGCAAAAATTGCTTTTACCATGTTCTTAGCATATTTTTTTAATACTGCTTTCAGGACAACAGTGCCAAAGAAGCAGCAAATCCTCCCAAACGCAAGAAAACTTGGTGGGAAAACCAGAGGGCCAGAAAGAAGATCAACAGTCAGAAAACCAGTGATAAAATCAAAGGTAAGACATTATTATGTACGCAACCTAGATACGGACATAACATCAACCACAAATGTTGATATAGATACTGAGACTTGTTTTCCACCTGTCACATATTATCTCTCTTCTGGAAAAATATTATATCTTTTCATACATTTATTTCAAAGCCCAAGAAGCAGCTGAAGCAGCTGCAGCAGCAGTGGGAGGTGTTCCTGTTGAAGATGTGTGGCAGGGCCGTGGGCGTGGCAAGGGGTGTGGCCATGGACGAGGTCGCAAGTCCAGTCGCATTGCAGGAGAAGAAGCAGAGCCCAGGGAAGTAGGCAGACGTACCAGGTCATCAAAAACACCTACATCCCCAGAGCCTGCTCAGGCTACTGCTGAAACTACATTGAGGTGAATATTATTTGTTTATTACTTACCACTTATTACTTATTACTTTGTTCATTACTTATATTATTGTTTGTTTGTTTTTTATTAATTTGTCGAACAACTAAATTTTATTCAACCTTCAATTTAATTTCATTCATTGAAAATGTTATCTTTTGTTATTTCATTGCTGTTATGTTCTTTTGATATTCTTTGGTTCACGTCAGGCCCCTCTCTGCTGAGATCACCTGTATGCAAGCAGTTGAATGAGCTGCTCGCCTTTATGCTCGTCAGCAAAGGACTGAGCAGGAAGGTGTAGGCGAGCAGGAAGGAGAGCAGGAATAACAGACTGACGAAGAAGAACTTAACAAAAATAATGCAGAAGAGACATCCCCAGATGATTGGGAGGCAACTTGGCAGGGTGGTTGGGAAAATGAAGATGTTCAAGAAATTCTTTTAAAATTCATAGCAGAAAATTCTCCTGCCGATCCCCCTGATGCTTCTGCTCCTGATATGCCTGCCCCTGTCCCTGCCCCTGCCCCTGATATCCCTTCTCCAGCTCCAGATATACCTGCCCCTACTCCTACCCCTGCCCCGATGTCCCTTACCGCTCTGAAGATATACCTGCAACTACTCCTACCCCTGCCCCCAATATCCCTTCCCCCTCTGAATATACCTGCCCCTACTCCTACCCCTGCCCCCGATATCCCTTCCCCAGCTCCAGATATACCTGCCCCTAGCCCTACCCCTGCTCTCACCCCTGCCCCTTCTGCATCTTTTGAGCCTCAGCCCTCAACATCAACATCTAGAAGAGGTTATTCACTCCGTCCCAAGAAAAAGAAGCAATATTTTTTCAGACCACATATTATCTGCACTGATTCAGCATCAAATTAATTGTTTTTTTCCTTTATGCATGCACAATATAAATGAAATAAAAACAGGGATTTGTCATCAAAAGATAAGATTATTGAGGACCAGAAAAAAGAAATAAGGCAGCTTCGTACAGCTCTTATAAAGGAAAGTGCAAAGGACGAGTACAAGAGGGCACGTGTTATCAATATAGAAATAGATAAAACCACAACAGAAAATACTTCAGATAAAAAATCATCAAATAAAAGTAAATCTTATATGAGCATAGATATACACACACCAGGTTCATCTGACCAGCAAACACCCACACTGAAGAGGAAAACCGCTTTTCAAAGTCCAAAAGCTCCTATGAAAAAGGCAAAGGTGGTGGTATTAGATAAGTACACACCAAAGAAAAGTACATGTACTGTTGCCCTAGATACGAACACGGATAGAGATCCAGTCGAAGAAGAACCACTGCCTATAGAGGACAACAGGAACGTCGCCAACATAGATGAACCAACCCTGCCAAAAGCACCACAGGTCACCCTAGATATGGACACGGCGCGAGATCCAGTCGAAGAAGAACCACCCCCTATAGAGGACAACCGCAGCGTTGTTAACAAACCAGCCCTGCCTGAGGCACCACAGGTCGCCCTAGATACGGACACGGATAGAGATCCAGTCGAAGAAGAACCACCGCCTATAGAGGACAACAGGAGGGGCGTTAACAAACCAGCCCCTCCTGAGGTACCACAGGTGGCCCTAGATACGGACACGGTGCGAGATGAACTTGAACAACCACCACAGCATATAGAGAGAAATGTCGCCAACACACCAGCCCCAGCTATGGTGCCACAGTTCGCCCTAGGTACGGACACCGCACCTCCACTGCCTACTTCACCAAAGACAGAGGCAATACAGTTACTTGAGCAATTGAGTGTGACCCCCACAGCTGAGAGAGTTAGGGTGGTACTACCTGTTACAGCAACACTGAATACTGTAAGGAATGCCTCACAAGAGGTGAAAAAGAAACTGTTTTCTGGAAAGAAAACAGTCAATAGGCTTGCCACAAAAATAGGCAAGATAATCAATCTACCAAGGAAGCTTGTCTTCAACTCAAATGCTAAGAAGAAGAGCATGGCCGCCTGCAACTGGAAAATTCAAAGTGAACGTGCAAGGGATTTCATGAAGATGTCAGACAATTCATATGAGCTCCCTTCCATGAGAGACCAAGCATTTGGTAGAAACAAGTATGCATTGATGTTCACTCTTGATGCTTTGCACAAGAATTTCCTGAAGGAAAACCCTGATGTGAAGATGTCCTTTGCAGTGTTTGCCAGGGCTCGCACCGCCAACATACGCCTTATAAGATACACACAAAGAAAGCATTGCTTGTGCCAGAAGTGTGCAAACCTGTGCAACAAAACAGATGTGGTGAAGTCCCTACCGAAAACCCCACCTGGAATTGTGGCTCTAACAGATCCTGAAATAGCTGAAAAATTGGCCATGATCCCTGAGGGCCAGACAACAGTGAAATACAAGCAGTGGTTAAGGCAGGAGGTAGATTACAAGGGCCAGAAGATCAAGAAGGTTAAGCTGTGTGACATATGCCAGGAAAAAGAAAGAGTTTGTACAAGAGTTCATGCAAGGTCTTCCAGCATACAAAGAGCATTTCCACCGCTTCTCAACCCAGTACAAGCGAGTGCACCACCTGAACAGCACATTCACACCCATGACAGCTGCCACATGTCAAATGGGCTACAGTGAAAATTGGAGTTCACAGTACTTCAATGAAATTATTGCAGTCTACTTTGACAAAGCACAGGTATCCATACATCCAATGGTTGTGCACTTCTGTTCGGAAGAGGGCAAGCTCAGAACCAAAACCTACATAGGGATAACCAAAGAAGGTGCACACACCATACCTACCACATACACCTTTGTGAAGAAAATGATGGCATTGCTGCTTGAAGACCTCTCTCAAATCACCATCATTCACTTTGTGAGTGACAGCCAAAGCAGCCAATACAGAAATCATACAGCAATCTGCATGATGAAGCTCTTCTCCAAGCTCTTCAATGGAATAAGAGGCTCCTGGACTTGGTTAGAGTCCCGCCATGGCAAAGGGCCATGTGATGGCGTTGGTGGAGGGATAAAAAAGAAGGCAGAAAACCTGGTAAAAAGGCGGCAAGACCATGCGAAACATACAAGAATTCACAGAAGTTATCCAGGCAAGCGGTGTGAAGAGTCACATATACCAGGCAACTACTGGAGAAATAGAAAAGAGCAGGGAAGAAATTCAAGACTGGCCAACAGTTCCTGTCAAGGGCCTCATGTCATGCCATGCTCTCGTGCCGAGTGGTAACAATGAGGTGTCTGTTTAAAACCTGTCATGTTTCAATGAGTGCTGCTACAAAGACAACTCATTTCCACTGCAGTGCGAGGGATGGGTTAAGGTTCCCTCAAAAAAACAAGTTGAAACTGTCATCAGCAGTGATGAGGAAGATGATGTGCCTCTGGCAAAGCTCACAGAAAAGAAGAAAGAGGTTGTCATTGTCGACGATGAGGCAGATGATGATGTGTCTCTGGCAAAGCTCACAGAAAAGAAGAAAGAGATTGTCATCGTCGAAGATGAGGCAGATGATGATGTGCCTATAACAAAACTCATTCAACCCTGGATGGTGCTTGAGGGTGACCTGACTCAAGGTGATTATGTGACTGTGGTTTATGGAAAACGCTGGTATCCTGTGAGGATCACTAAGGTGGAAGGTGACACCTTACACATTCTGTACATGGCCCCATTTCATGGGGCCTGGAAATGGGGCATGCCAGACATAGGCACTGTTGAAAAAGATGCTGTATTATGTCGTATTGAGGAGCCAAAGCAGAAGGGAAAGCTATGGAGACTGAGAGAAAAAGATCTGAAGGAAGAGATATGATGCCTACAAGCAGGGATTAGCACGTCTTAAGATATAGTTACGTGTCCGTATCTAGGGAGGTCGAACAAGAATGTATTACTTCATAAGATCACTTGAGAATGGAATAGTAGTAATTTTTTTTGTATGTTTCTAACAAAGGAGAGGGCCTTTGTACCATAGAATGTGTCCGTATGTAGGATGGTAGAAAAAAATAGTCTATCACTGATAGAATGTATTATTACATGTTTGGATACTTGCGTGTCTGTATCTAGGGCGTAATAACCCAACACTTGGAGAGAATTATTCTGTTACTATTTTTTGTAGTAACGCATCTATAATGATTCTATGTAGGCATGAGTAATGAAAAAATGAATTAAAGTTAGAAAATATTATCAGTAATGAATTTAATTGTATACAATGAAAGTGTGGGATAACATATAGACATACCAAGATATCAGCAAATATCATATATAGTTTTTTTCACAATTGAAGTATTTCATATGGCATAAACGGATGTTCTATAATAAGAAAATTAGATTAAATAGGACAGTAGTTATTGTTCATTGTATATAGGTTGGCATTTGCTGATACCTTGAGAACCATTTGTATGCGTGTCCGTATCTAGGGATTTCGTGTTCGTATCTAGGTAGCCTATTTTTTGTGCACGATATAGATACAGTAAGTCAAGACCTTGCAACTATGCTATTCTGGTCAGTACATGTGTACTGATAAGATTAATAAAGGTAATACTCACTAAATAATGCAGAGTAAAAATCAAGTGGCCCAATATGTGGGTGTTCCGTAGTTAATTTTAACAAATTTTGAATTTGTGAATTGAATTGCATTGAATAATATAGGAAATAAGGCTTGAAACATGCTTGGTTACATGCTTTAAGACATGTCGAATAATCATGGAAAAGAAGAATTGCAATAAAAACGTTTTTTTTTAATTGATATGTGATAGTTTTTGTATACTTCTACATAGCATTGTAAGTAAATTTCAGTGAATTTGGCCGAAAAACGTGTCCGTATCTAGGTAAAGTTCACATTAGCATGGCAATAGATTATATTAAACGAATAGGCTATATTATACATGTAAAGAAAGATCATAGTGTTATATTTATTGCCTTTCATACTATTTATATCATAATGAATGCAAATAAGTAAGTTTTGATATTATATGTCACAGAAAAACGTAGGAATTGCATTGCAATTTCAAAATATAAAAAAAATCATAAAATAGTATTAAAATATTTTGTTAGGGTAAGCCGAAAGCCTAATATTGACGTATATCACTTGATTGATTAAAGTGAAGTTAAAATACGTCAGTAGCTACCTAGAAACGGACACGCTAATTGGGAAGGGGACAGTAAAATATCTGTATCTTGGTATTATATATATATAAGTGTTCCCAAATTTGCAAAATAAGAGATTGGTATTATACTTACATATATGCAAAAGAATAAAATGATATGAAGTGTTTTTTTTTCAGCCCTATATGGCTCCAAGTTGCTGAATTGTTCCATTTTCATGAGAATCGACCATATACATAGTGATAGTTTGGGATAGAGAAGATGGTTTAATATGACGATTCGATATCATTCCCAGTTTCCTACTTAGATGGGGATTGCATCATTTCCATTGTGATAATAAGAGCAAACGGGTGTATAAAGACTACCTGTGTTTCTTTATATGTCTGTCTTATTTTCTATTTAAAGACACATCTCACTGTGAAAAACTTCTTCAAGACTGCTTTCCTGATGAAACTAAAGCAAAATTCAGAGGAATTTCAATTAAGGCACTACCCAGGCAAGCATGTGATGTTATCATAATGTTGCAGTAACATTCTGTTTGGTTCTGTACTGGTTCTTGTTATGTTATTTTGATGGCTTCCGATTACGTTGCTGCAATGTACTGTTGTGACGTGTCACTGCGACGTTATTATAACGTTCTTGTTACATTCTTCAACCTAATTAGGACGTTCTTATAACATTCTGTTTTGGTGTCGTCCTAACCTCACCAAAAACTAACGTTGTAATAACGTTCTGATTTGGTGAGGTTTCAACCTCACCATCCATAACGTAATTGTTACGTGCCATCTTAGTAAGTAACCGACTGACTAATAAAGTATGGTTGCAGAAAGTTTCTGTTATGTCGCAGCTTGGCTGGGTAACCATGATAGAAGACAAATACAACATAATCATAAGAGTGTTTTTGCTCATTCCTAAAAAAGGAAAAAAGGGTGGCACTTCCAAAAAGAATCTTAAGAGAGGAACACATGGGCGCACCTGTAGACTGACAGGTGCGCAGGCATTCATGGGGAACACACCCCATCCCCCCTCATTTAGGTGCATGCACCTATAGACACTGACCAGACACTGAAAAGTATAAGAAAAAAGAAATTGCAGGAATTGAAGGGAAAAAGTCCCGAAAGTGCTAATGAACACCATAGGAAAAAAGGGACAATGTTTTAATAAAGCCTCACTCAGAATAGACCAAATCAAAATACGGCTTTTGAACTACATTTACAGAGTACCTGTAATAGGTTTCAATTCTGGTCGTTACGCCTTAAATCTAATAAAGAGAGATTTTCATTCCTTCTATGCGAAGAAACAAACATCTGAAATTAAAACTATAAAATGTGTAATCAATACATAGCCGTGTACACAGAAAACTGTTTATTTAGACATGTTGAATTATCTGGCTCCCAGAAACTCTTATGCTAGCTATTTAAAAGCTTTCCTCCAAGATGAATGTAAAGGTTTTTTCATTTATTAGAAAACTAGGGAATGTGAAACTACCTCCTCAGTCAGCTTTCTACAGTCCACTTACTGGTATTTCCATGTCAGCGGAAGATTATGCCAAGTGTAAAAAAGTGTAGAAAGAAAACAACATGACAACTTTCAGAGATTACCTAGTATATTACGAAAACAAAGATGTGGTACCTTTTGTCAAAGCTATAAACCAGCACATGAACATTTTCAGTGAAAGGGGAAACGATATGTTCAAAGATGGTCTCACTCATCCATGACTTACCCTAAAATTTCTCTTTGACAATACTCCATCAGACACTCTTCCTTACATTATATTCTCAGAGGAAGACAAAGACGTACACCAATTACTTTGAAGAAATTTGGTAGGCGGGCCATCCATTATATTTCATAGACATCAACGAGAATACAAGGAAGGGACTTCGGTCCATTAAGCAAAGTGTGCCATCACATTATAGGAGTAGATTCAAACAGTCTTAACCTTAAATGTATGGGGGAAGAACACTGTACTGGATACTGTGTAGTCCACAGAAGTAGTAACAATTATAAACCTGAACAGTCTCAAAAAGTCAGTCCCGCTGCCACAGAATGGTTGAGGTTTCGAGAGATTAAAATACTACATGCCTATGACCATGGGGAAATTAACATAGGTGCAAAAAGAGTTTGAGTGGATGGACTGGTTCCAGATAGAAAAACTGTGTATCAATTTCACGGTTGCTACTGGCACAGGAACCCATGTCATCTGAATAAAAACATGCTCTCTACTGATAAAGGATGTAAACTCATGTAAGAAAGGTGTCGAAAAACTCTGAAAACCACACTTTATCTAGAACTAATAGGGTATACTGTCATTGAAAAATATGAGTGTGACTGGAACAAAGATAAAAATAACAATAATAGTGTTATAGCATGTAAACACTGTGGAGCATACCAATTCATAGCACACACAATAACCTTTCTGAAATAGATTAAATAAACGGAGCAAAAAGTGGAACTATTTTCGGCTCAGTATCTGTAGACATACACACACCCGCTCCCCCTAAATATAAGTTTGAAGAAATGACACCCATTTTTAAAAATGCAATGGTGTCAAGAGATGACGCAGGAGAACATATGAAATAACAAAAGGGCTTAATAGTAACAAAAGTTCACATCCTCGTTGAGTACTTACCACAGAAATAATTTATTTCATCTGTTGATCAAGTAACAGAGGCGAGAAGAAAAGGTGACAAAAACCCTGACTCTCTGACCTCTACAAACTCCTAGGGAAGAGTTCCTAAGGAAAAACAATACGCGACAAACAAAACTTTACAAATACTCATTATTTCACCAGAAAATGCGGCTAGAAGAGTACTTCACTGGACAGAACAAGATGTCCAAGACTTACTTGAAGACACCTGCGAAGTCGCATCACTACCCACATCCATAACATATGATCTTCCAGTTCAAAAAGGGTTCATGGTCTATCAATAAGCCAAACTGAAAATGCTGCAATTTTACTATGACTTCTTATCTAAATATATGGAAGACTCTAACTTCAAACTCTGTGAAATGTATACAAACAGTCTGTATTTTGCACTCAGCGCACAGACTTTAGATGAATTGATAATTCCAGAAAAAAGAGAAGAATATTCTAGGGAACGACACTTATGGTTACCATCAGAATTGTGTGATAATGAACATCACAGAGAACAGTATATCATAGCCAAAACAAATAACTTGCCATGGCTGCCACAACCATGCTGCAAAGAAAGAGAACAGTACGACAAACGCACACCAGGATTATTCAAAATTGGATGGGAAGGAGATAAAATGACTTTGCTAAATTCAAAATGTTCTATAGGTCATGGAAAGGAAACTAAAACTAGCTGTAAAGGTGTCATACAGAAACGAAACATACTGGACATGGATATTTAACACCGTGCTTGACACACAAAGTTATCAATATATAAATAGAAAAACTTGTGAAGACGGCATGAGCACACTACCATTAGGCCAAACAAAAAAAATTGTTGTGTTCAGGTAACCCTTCCTACCCTAAATTTTTGGCCCTACCCTAACTTTTTTTTAGAAATTTTTCAGAATCCAAAGAATTGACCTAAAGCACCATGGAAAACCATAAAACAGCACTTGGATACTCAGGGCATGTATTTTAGATGCTAAAAATGCTTTTTGAGAATATTTGGAATATTTTTTTTAAGTGAAAAGAAAAAGTGAAAAAAAAAGTTTTTTCGACCTACCTACCCTATTTTTTTCGACCTATGTTACCTGAACACAACAATTTTTTTTGTTTGGCCTTAGACATATTGAGCTGGGTGGTTATATTTTTGATGTTCGTTTATTTATTGGGGAGTATCACTATTAAAGTTCGTACTTGTTCATATCCTGTACCGATTTGCTTATTCATTATTCGACTGCGTGATATTATATCGCTTATCGAGGATCTTTCGTTAGCTTGAAGATGTTAATAAAAGTGTTATACTAATATAATGGGGAGTTCTTAGTGATTATTCGTTGAAGTAGCTAGCTTTCTCCAGATTGATGTTATCCTGGATCATGATTCAATTCTTAGTGGTAGAGATTCTAAGTAAAGGGGCTCAATCCTACACAAAGAACACGCGCTTGGCAAGAGGTCAGTTTATTACATTCATAATAGTATTCCGAAGGTACAAGTATACAGTTCTCCATCCATACAGTTCTTTCCTTTCATTTCACAATTCAAGCACATCAGTAACAGTCCAACCAGGTATAGCCTTGGTCAAGCTTCCCCTTTCGCAAGGTATATACGCTCTTACACTGTTGAGAGAGTCACCTCTCGTCTACCGGTAACGAAGACCATTGGTAGGATCTCCGTCACTTCCAGCACGCAATCCGTAAGGCTAAGCCTAAGCTGTCCCAATCCTTACTATCACCTGTTCATTGTGGTTACTACCATCCTAACACTACCCGTGTGATCCGTATGTAAGACTATTGCTCCATGTGTTCTGTTCGAACTCTATCTTGGTCTGCTCGTCTATCTCAAGTCTCATACCGCTTATATAGCGACAGCCAAGAGGCTTGTCGCTATGCTCATTTACACTATTACTTAATGAAGTCTTACCTATCTCTCATACTGCCCATTCTTACTCACATAAACTAATTCTAGTTCTAGCTATCATATTAACTAATGTTGATGGCAAGGCCTGCTGTCCTTAGCATCTTTTAGCTAGATGTTTCGATCCATAACGTACCCTTACAGGTCTCCATCGTCATTCGTCATACCTGTGCATACCTGCAGGACGTGCCTCAGCCCGGCTGCAGTCCCTACGCCTGGGGACTTTGCCACTCTCCATATACTCTAACTATGCCACTAAACGATGTCGCCGCCTGGCGTTAAGCACACGTATCAGCGTTACAAGTTCCACTATAATATTCTTGCCAATACAAACGAGTTTACAATATTTTATTATATACTATTTCTAGTTTTTCTTGCACTGTACCTCAGTGCAATATAACAATTGGGAAACTGTGTTGTAAATATTCATTCTGAAAAAAAAAGCTAAAGACTTAGAGCTATGAAATATATCATTTATGTTGTAAATATTCATTTTCAACAACAACAAAAATAAATCAAAGAAACTTCATGAAAAAATAAAAAATTATAGAAAATAAAGCTGTACATACTATATGTAACTGCTTCAAACAAAATAAATAGAAACAAAATGTAGAAAATAATCTTTAAAAATTTACAAAAAAAAAGAAAAAATACAAAAGAAAAGTATAAAAATATATTGAATATATCAAAAAAATGAAAAACTATATAATATCTCATGTAGAGAAACAAAAATATGCATGGCTTTAACTCGGGTAGAAAACCCACCAGCGAAAATCTCAGCGAATCACAGAGAGAAATCTCAGGTGTCTACCCACTCCCAGTTATTTTCTTAGTACATACTACATAGTAAATACTACCAAAATAACTGGATACCTATATTTTAATCATCTAGTTGAGTAGTTTAAGTTTATATATAGTCATAAACCACGGTAGCCGGGGAGAACAAAGGAACTAGGCCGTGGTTATATCACGTATTGGCTCCAGTGAAGCGGAACGCTATAATCTCACGGCACACACCGCAAATCCACAGAACTCAGGTGCTGTGCTGATGCATTTATCTTTTACATTTTTGCAAATAAGTGTTTTACTATTCATCAGAGCTATGAATAGTATGCAGTAAAATGTAGCCGGTAATCTTGTGAACATAATGCACATGCCACATATTTAATTTCTAAACGATTTCTATTTTTTATGATTTAATGAAAAATAAAAGTAATGGAAAAAATTCACTTTTATTTTTCATTAAATCATAAAAAATCTAAATACTTTTAGAAATCAAATATTTGATACATGAATAGCTTCACAGGGTTCTTAGCTATATTTACATGCGTAATATTTGTAAATCTAATGAGTATTAAACGAGTTATTAGTTAAAATTCCAAAGAATTCCCGTGGTTTATGTCAGATAAAGCACTTGTCAGGAAGGATACTTGAAATAACCACTCGACTAGCGCCTCGTGGTTTATTTCGTGTAACCTTCCTGACTCGTGCTTTATCTACCACATATATCATATAGTTTAAGTAATATAACCAGCAACATGAGTGACAGTTGAGTAACTACTTGGATTTTCTAATCGATTTAGCTAGTGAGGATTCATCAACGGATGATAGTCAGGCCACACTTAGTTGGGGTCTTGATTTATCATTTCTTGACGATAGATAGTTACTCTGGATAGTTACAATGACTGTCAATATCCAGCAGCGGATATAGACTTGCTTGTTAATCCCAGAAACGATAAAGCCACTGTACTGTGCGGATGTAGTGGATATTTCTTTTGGGAAATCATCCCCACCGAGTACAGGGACTTTTATCTCAAACCACACCATGTTAGCACTGTAGACCACACAGCTGGCACGGGGCGATCCCGACCCACTTTCTGAGAAGCTATGTGGGAAGGGTATAACATCGCCATGAGCCAACTTATCACCAATGGTAGCCATAACGACTACTGTTTGGCAGTGTATCAACATTATGAGGACTCATGTTTCAGAGTTACCACATGGTACACTGTCAACAATGTAAAAACGCTTATCGTATCATTGAACAACATAAAGTGACATCCGTCATTGATGCATTGATGCATTTTGAAAATGTAGAACCCGTGATTCCAATGTCACTTTTGTTGCTCCTTTACTCTGTATTACATGTATACAACTACACTGGTAGCTCAAAACAATTTATGTTAAGCCCATAACAAATTTCGGTCATAATGTGTTAGCAACTTTTTCAAAGTGCAGCCTCTATTTCATACTACCATTTCCAAAACTATCAGTAATCCACAGCACCAGTACGTATACACCCACAAATGGGACAAAGTGAAATTGAAGCAGCCAAAGATAAGGACACTAGCCCGGAACTCTTTACATTGTTCGATTTGTTTATTTCCTGGTATTGGACACCATGTCTTTCTGTGTCAGATATGTAAATAATATGTATTGTATACTCTGTATTATTACTTTGTAAATAAACAATTACATCATGTATCTGTGTCAATGCAAATACCTGTATCTGTTCCTAATGAATAAAACTTGTAAATAGATTTATATGTTGTGTTTTCTCTACTATAAGAATATCATTTAAAATGAATATATAACCATATCAATTGGATACGAAGCATTAACATTATTAAAACGAATACATAAGTATACAAGTCAAATGAAGACATTAGGATTATTAATATAAAGATTAAAAGAGAATAGAATTGAATTGAATCGAAATATTTTTAGAATTGCAAAGGGGGCTGTCCGCACATACCCATGGCAGTGAGGTGCGTTGGAATGAGGTGGAAACCTCCAGCCTTACAGCCTCCGGTCTCCATCTCATTCCACACACCCCCCTGTCATGGGTTTGCCCGCACCACCCCTTTGCAATTAAAGGGAGGGGCCAGTGATCATAAATTGATATACTGCCGTGACCTTTACCGTCCAGGGACTAGCCATGCCAAATTTTATGTTTTTATCTCCATTAGTTTTTGTTTTATTCACATTTGTCTCCATCAAACTGGGTTTCCCTGCCTGCATCTGACACTGCCTGCACATACCAATTATCTGTATGTGACGTCACAAGCAGAACAGTTGAAAAATTATAAAACTGAATAAATAACAATATTCAATTTACCTAACTGTTTTTTATGAGGCTTAAAGTATTTAAAATAACCAAATAAAATGGTTCATGAAAGAAAAAATCAGAAATATATTTTATCATGGGATTTGTAATTTTGAAATTTAGATATAACGTTTTTTTTGGTGACGTCACAAACAGACGTCCTGTTATCAGGTGGACAGGGAATTTAATTTGTTATCTGAAATATAAACAAGGTTTTCTACACAAAAGATCAATCTATACTAAGTTATGTTACATAGGGGGTGTAGATGGGGGGGTCCCATGTCCCGTGTCGAATTTAAAAAACGGCCCTGTCGCCTGTCGCTATACTAGCCTTTAGAGGCCTGTCCCATGTCGAATTTAAGAAATAGCCCTGTCCCCTGTCACTATCTTTTTAAGGCTCCTGTCCCATGTCGAATTTAAGAAATGGCCAATGTCATTTGTCACTAAATTGCCATGTCGCCTGTCGATTTTAAGAAACAGCCATGTCGCCCTGTCAAATTTAAGAAATGCCCCTGTCGCCGTGTCGATTTTAGACATCCACCCCCATTACATACCCTTACTTTGGCATCATAACTAGCGTATAGTATGAGAATTTTACAAAATGATAATTTCACTGGCCCCTCTCTTTAAATATATCACAAAATATTCAATAAATTATTCATCATTAAAATAAAGGGCCCCTGAGAAATGTCTCATGGCAAAGGGGCGTTGAGGAACGAGGTGGACACCTCTGGCCTTAAAGCCTCCGGTCTCCACCTCGTTCCACGCCCCCTTGCTATCAGACATTTTTCAGTGCCCCGGTTTTGCAAAATTTCTGACCTAGTTATATATAACCTCTGACCTAATTCAAAAAAGTAGGTCGTAATGACCTACTTATTCAAACTCTCTATTAGTCTATGAACCTATTTTACACATAAACTTGGTCGTAATGACCTAGTGACCTATTTAGTAGCATTTGCTATGTGCGCTAGCAACTCCAGCATACTACTGATACAGCTAATTAAGATCTTCTATGCAATAAGACTGACACCCACGTCATTACAATGCCACTCCTAGCTGAATAAAAAGTAGGAAACACTATTCCTACTTTGCTTTTCTAGAAGCAACTAAGAGGGATATAACCTAAGGGTCTTGCGAGATTTCCTAGATCGACGAGTTGTTGTTTGACAACCAGGAGGTCGTCACTAGACTTTAACTTGAAATTTTGAATATTGTTTATGATTTCTTGATATGTTGAAGATATTACCTGATGAGACTTGAGACTTGATGAGACTGTGTTAGATTTGATGAGATCTTGGATCAACATCACTTAGTTTCTTCCCTTCTCACTAGATGGCACTGATGTTGGAGTGGTATCTATGGCAACCCTGTTCTCTGAGTTTAGGTATGTACACTAGAAGGCAGTGGGAAGAGTCACTTTTCAACTTTTTCCAGGAGTCATCTTCTTCAGGAGCAATCAGGCATAAGCATTTTGTGACTTTAGCGTCATTTTGTGACTTAGCGTCATTTTGTGACTGTCAATTTGTGACTTAGTGGCTTTTGTGACTTAGTGGCCTTTGTGACTTGGTGACATTTTGTGACTTAGTGGCATTTTGTTACTTAGTGGCATTTTGTGACTTAGTGTCATTTTGTTACTTAGTGGCTTGTGTGACGTATTGGCATTATGTGACTTAGTTTCATTTTGTGACTTAGGCGAGAGGGTGAGGGTGAGGGGGCTAGGGGGTGACTTAGTGGCATTTTGTGGCGTATTGGCGTTTTGTGACTTAACATCATTTTATGACTTAGCGTCATTATATGACTTAGTGTCATTTTGTGACTTAGCGTCATTTTATGACTTAGTGTCATTTTGTGACTCAGCGTCATTTTGTGACTTAGTGTCATGTTGTGACTTAAGTGGCATTTTGTGACTTACCATCATTTTGTGACTTAGCATCATTTTATTACTTAGCATCATTTTATTACTTAGTGTAATTTTGTGACTAAGCGTAATTTTGTGACTTAGTGTCATTTTGTGACTTATTGGCATTATGTGAATTAGTTTCATTTTGTGACTTAGGCAAGGGGCATTTTATGACTTAGCATCATTTTGTGACTTAGTTTCATTTTGTCACTTAGTGGCATTTTGTTACGTAGTGGTATTTTGTGACTTAGTGTCATTTTGCTACTTAGTGGCTTGTGTGACGTATTGGCATTTTGTGACTTAATGGCATTTTGTGACGTATTGGCATTTGTGACTTACCATCATTTTATGACTTAGCGTCATTTTGCGACTTAGCGTCATTTTGCGACTTAGCGTCATTTTGCGACTTAGCGTCATTTTGCGACTTAGCGTCATTTTGCGACTTAGCGTCATTTTGCGACTTAGCGTCATTTTGCGACTTAGCGTCATTTTGCGACTTAGCGTCATTTTGCGACTTAGCGTCATTTTGCGACTTAGCGTCATTTTGCGACTGCAGTGTCATTTTGTGACTTGGCATCATTTTGTGACTTGGCATCATTGTCATCTCATTCAGCCTATAGTGGCTGTAGGGGGGACTCATTGCTGACACCTGGTGCCTCACATCCATACCAACCCCACCTATATTCTCACAATAACACTAATTTACCTTCCCACAATCCTTCCCACTTTCCCGCCTCAATCGCGTATCTGACGCCATTGAGATCACACTCCTCTCATCATATCTTAACCCACCCACCCACACCATATACAATTATACCATTCATACCATTTTTCTCATTATATCTATTTATTAATTACCTCATCTATACTATACATAAATTAATTCAATATTCAATTCATCTTTATTAAATAAAATATAAATTTTATTTTCCCCAATTCTGCCTCTATTTGTTTGTCACCGGGTTGTTCAGTAATGTTGTGACTTAGTTTCATTTTGTGCCTCAGTGGCATTTTGTTACGTAGTGGCATTTTGTGACTTAGTGGCATTTTGTTACTTAGTGGCTTGTGTGACATATTGGCATTTTGTCACTTAGTGGCATTTTGTGACGTATCGGCATTTTGTCACTAAGGGGGATTTTGTGACTTAACATCATTTTGTGATTTAGTCTCATTTTATGACTTAGTCTCATTTTGTGACTTAGCGTAATTTTGTGACTTAGTGTCATTTTGTGACTTAGTGTCATTTTGTGAATTAGCATCATTTTGTGACATAGTATCATTTTGTAACTCAGTGGCTTGTGTGACTTAATGTCATTTTGTGACTTAGTGTCATTTTGTGACTTAGTGTCATTTTGTAACTTAGTGTAATTTTTTGACTAGGCTTAATTTTGTGACTTACTGGCATTTTATGACTGAGCATCATTTTGTGACTTAGCATCATTTTGTGACTTAGCGTCATTTTGTGACTTAGTGGCTTGTGTGACTTATTGGCATTATGTGACTTAGTGTCATTTTGTGACTTAGGTGAGGGGGTGAGGGTGAGGGTGAGGGGGCTAGGGGGTATGGGAGACAGTATAGGCTGACTCAGACCTATCACAACGATTCCCAGACCTATCACTACCTCTATCCCATAGAGTTCAATGATAATAGAATTGTACACCAAACCCAGATGGACCTGGCTTGCATAACTAAACCAATTTTCTAACACTGAATTTATATTTGAATAGCTAGAGAAAAAAGTAGAAAGAACCATTCTGTACGTGGTAGATATAGCATGAGTCTGGGGCTGTACGTGATATATTCACGAGGCGCTAGCCGAGTGAGTATATCAAGTGCAGTCACAGACGAGTGCTATATCTGACATATACCACGGGTTTAATTGTTGTTTGTCTGGGTTTGGGTGGGGTGGGGTTGGGGCAGGGTGGGGTGGCAGAGTGGGGTGGCGGGGTGGTCATCAGAGGGCTATAAAAGGGGCTCTGGGCAAGTACAGATATTCAGTAAGCAGTGGTCAGTCGTGGTATGAGGATCATCTGATTTATAATAAGGTAGTGTGCCAATATTCATATTTTAGATATTAAGTCGGCCTCATAGTTTCTAATGTTATCATCCCCCTAGGGCATTTTCAGAACGTTTTATTTTTCTTTCCCAAATCCATTTTAAAAACTCTAAAAATTGTATTGAATCAAAAGGGGCCGACTTAATACACTTCACCATGTTATATTCACGCATAGATCTCTTGTTCTCAGATCCAAAGATGCCACAGGTGACATCACCTAAGGCCTGGTTGCACATGCACCACACACACACACACACACACACACACACACGCATACATGCACGCACACACGCACGCATGCACACACACACACACACACATTGATTTATAAACACAGACCTCTTTTTAGATTAATGCATGGGTGGGTGTGGGGTGAGGGGGGAGTGGGTAGCGGGCAGTAGGCAGTAGGCAGCAGGTAATAGCCCGGCCCCGGCCCCGGCCCCTCCCCACTGCCCTCTCAGGCCTCAGCTCTCAGGCCAGGACAGACTTCACGGCACCACACTGGCGCCGTGAGGTTATGTGGAGGCGTTCCGCTCCACTGGGGCCAATACGTGATATATTCACGGCCTAGTTCTATTGTTCTCCCCGTCAACCGTGGTATATATTAACTTAATGGTTAACCAAACTGATTAATTGATTTACATATACCCATAAGTGAGCTTTTGAAGGACGCAACATGCTGATCAAGGGAATCTGAATCTTCAAAATGACAAGGCGCTAAGATAAATACAACTGATAAATACAACCATTTGTTTGGAATCCTTTATTCATTCACAGGTAGAAGATTAAGCACTACAGAGGCATTCTACGCACACTAATAAAGAGTAGTTTGGATCCCTCCACACGACGACACCAACTTGCATATGGGCGTTTTACGTCGACTAGCGTTATCAAAGTTAGGTCTAAATGACACTAAAGTCTGAGATTAATATACAACACTGTAGAAAGGAAATGAAAGCACAGTAATATGGCACGGTTAGTACATGTTATTTCTATCGGTATTTTCCACAAGGGTACAGAACCTGGAGTTTGGCTGGGGGAACAGAGGCGCCACCTGCCAGGTAAGACAAACACTAAACAATAATGTCCTCAGTTGTGTCCTCCTTTGGGCATTCTCAGTTCTGACTGGGTCTGTACAGTGATTAGGACCACCCAAACCGGCCTGCGACTAACCCGCACAGAGACAGAGACCTCGTATGTATGTATAGGATATATCCAGACTGGAAAGCCTGGGGAAATTCCATAGATTTGGATCAACCATTATGACTATGGTAAATATGGTATAGGTGGTACCACTTGCTTCTCCAGAAATACACTGGGAAAGTTCAGTCCCTGGTCATGGTTGACTCCTAGGTTCGAACTGGCCACCAGGGAGATGATCACATAGGGCCACAGAGAAGCTATCCAGTCTCGACCTACATACAACTAACAAGGTGTCTGAGAGAGACCTCGGCCGGTGGGCGGTAAGTACGGTGGGGTGTTAGTTTGTTCGTGTGTACACCTTGATAGAGCAGCAGGACAAGAAACAGGCAAAGTGAAAGTTTGAACGAGAACAGCTTTCGAGTCAAGCTTCGGTGAAATCACTCCTAAATAGGCGGTGCATCTAGCATCTAGCAACATCCACGGACCTAATAGCTCCAAAAATGGTACAATCTTATGACATAAAAATAATTTCTCTGATACTACCATCTTTATCAAGGTATTCAAGTTGTATGTAAAAATAGAAACATCACGTCAGCAGGTCACTTAAAATTATCATTTTGATAGATAATAATCACATTACACCAAGTACGTTTGCAAAACTAGTTCTCGGCAAATAAGGAGGCCAACATAATTTCAATTATTTGTCATGTAGCAGACAGTAGGTTTACTGCGAACTGCAAGCTGAGATTCCTTGGGGGTATTTTGTTCGGAGATCTACTGATACTTTTTGAGAGCATCGTTTCATCTGCCTCATGCAGATGTTCCTATTCTGCCCTTCACTTAAACTGTAATGATTAAATATGTACTTCTGATAGAAGTAAACCGGTATACGTAAATCATAAACCTACTGACTGCTGAGTTGTCGCTTAAATATGGCTACACACACCGGGCGCTCTTCAAACGTTCCAACAAGGTCCTGGACGAGATGACTGCTAATAAGTTATCATGACATCGCCAAATAAATGCACCTGGACAAACATATATACATCTTTTTAATTTAAGTGGCACAGCCCTGGTGGATTGAATTTGAAACGTTTTTGGGTTTTCCTATAGTTAACCTATGTGAAGTGAAGTGACCCAGTTACCAAAAACTCCAAAAGGTGGGCAAGGTGGGAACTGCGCAGTTTCGTGGGCAAGGTGTATTAGGTATTTTTTGTCTTCTTCAAATTGCCAACCAAACTATTTTGGGAATAGCAAGGCTTCCAACGATAATATTAATACTGGCAGATTACTAGGCATAGGCCCATACTGTGGAGAGGATTAGGCCACCTAGCATCTAAAGATACAATTTCACAACACTGTTCAAAAACACAAGGAAAGCGCAACCGGAGTCTAAATATACCACATATACAGCATTAGACACAAGGTCTAGGCGTTGTTCGTTAGAACTTTGTTCGGTTTTTCTCCACCTTCAGTTTAATTCTACCTCAGCTATTAGTCCAGTTTTCGGTTAGTCAGGAACAGCAGAGTCATGGGGTGAAGTGAATGCTAAGGGAGAACTCAATAAACCCATCAGTTTGAACAACCATACTACCACCTGGTGGTCAAAGGAAAAACTAACAACCAAGTTAAAGACCTAGTCCTTTCACATCTCTCAACACACATGGAAAATAAACCACCACCCCCCTAAACCCCTCTCCTTCCCACCCCTCCCACTCTCCACTTTCCATTGACTTCTCCTCCACACCCGTTCACACCATCGCGTTAAGTTAAATCCCTTACTGTGTTTTGTCGAGGGGCACCAGCTAACAAAAAATGCTTCCCTCCCCTCCCCTTGCCCTCCCCTCCCCATTGTGACTTTAGGTTCGCTTGCATTCTGTCGAGTAAAGATTCCCCCTCGGTGGAGTGTTCTGTATGGCAGTGTTTCCAGTCCTTTACGCGAACGACATAACGGTGTCACGGATGATGTGGATACACTCATCAAGCTGCCCGTCGTTGATGACCAGTGGTGGGGCGAACCGGATCTTGTCGCCGTGCGTGGGCTTGGCCAGCAGCCCGTTGTCACGCAGACGCAGACACACCTCCCAGGCGTCAAACTCTGTCACAAGGAAAAACATTAGAGGTTTACTTCAGTTTCTACTGAGACAAAGGGAGTCAAACCATCACGACACAATCTGGGTATAATCTAACCACCTTTTTTCGCAATAGATCGTGTGTCTAGTGGTTATACCTGAATGTTAGCCCTTCACAAATGGTTCTGGGTTATTACATTGAATAAAACCAAACTTAACAGGGATGGTCAATCTCGTTACATTCAATTTCAAAAGGATATAATACATATCTTAAAGCATTAGTTTGAGTGGTTATTTTGGCCATCTCTGGTGGTACGTACTTGGGTTGATGACGATGGCGTTGAGCAGCCCCTTGCCCCTGACGATGGACACCACGTCCTTCGGCATCTTGCTCAGCTCCGACCGCAGCACATGCCCCAGCCGCTCTGCGTTCTCCGCCAACTTCTCCTCTTCTAACACCTGCCATGGGATTCAACGATGGTTTAGGAATTTGGTTAGACTTGTTTTCTGTACATGGGGTTATATTTGGGTGAACTCAATCATTTTAGTTTAAGCAAGATTTCTTGGGAAAATAAGTATCAAAAGAGCTTAAGAAAAGCATAAATTTTCTTAAAGTTATCATCTCTATTACCAAAAGAAATATCTCCCTATAAAGGGTTCTCAGGCATGCCAGTCAATAACTCTCACTTCCGTGGAAAATCAGGAAATTCTTTTCAAGGGCATTTAAATCTCATTTCTAAAGATATGGATATCATTATAACAGTTAAAAGGGACAATTAACCGTTTCCTCAAGAATTTACCTAAATAATTGATCACGTTTTGCATTTTGTCCCCAAAATCTATCAGGACCCCCTATCTCCCATCTCCCTATTCAACAAAAACTTTTCTCCTTGGATTTGAACGAATCGCAAAAATGACCAAAAATGTTTCAAAAACCACGGAATTCTGCGGATCCGCCAAGGCTGGCATGCCTGGTTCTCAACAAATGCGACATACCTTGAGGGCCTCAATGGCGACCTTTGCACCGAGCGGGTTGCCTCCGTAGGTGGAGCCGTGCTCACCAGGCTTAATCTGTAGCATCACCTCGTCATCAGCCAGCACCACCGCCACCTGAAAGGTCATACAGAGGGCACCTTGGGTCATACAGGGGTTATTTAACACATATAGGGGGCATATGGCTCGTACTGAGGGCACCTTGGGTCATACAGAGGGCATACAGCTCATACAGAGGGTAAAGTAGGTCATAATACAGACATCATATAGACTTTTTTCATAAAGAGTGTGGTGCCCCCTGGTGAATTAAATAGAAACATGGTTTTAGGTCTTTTCCTATATTAACCTATATGAAGTGAAGCATGTAGGTTAACTATAGGAAAAGACTTAAAACAAAGCATATAGGTTAACTATAGGAAAAGACCTAAAACCATGTTTCTATTCAATTCACCAGGGGGCGCCACACCCTAATGAAAAAGGTCTATAGCTCATTTAGAAGGTAGAGTAGGTCATAGAGGTCATAACTCATAAATAAATGTACATCAGATCATACAGAGTATATATATATATATTGGGTCACCAGAGAACATAAGGGTCTGACAGGTGACAAGTCTGACGGGGGTTATCGTGGGGTACTATGGAGTTACATGGTACTACTGACCTGACGACCTACCGACTACTAGTTCTGTACATACGTGGGTCACCGGGGTCAGGTTTGTTACAGAATCAGTATCAGACAACATAAGTGTACCAGATCCTACCTCAGATAACGTTAAACTGTTTACATAATGAATCAATGACATCTCCTTGTTTCCAGCTTACAGGGCGTGCTTCTAGTGTGAGAGGTCATACAGGGGTCAGAGAGGTTAACTACTTATAACAGGAAGTTAATTATGAATCTATGTCATTAATTTTACAAAGTCGTGTTTCTCACCGGATAGACACCTCCAGACAGCGCCTTGCCCAAGATGACGATGTCGGGTCGGACGTTGTCGTGGTCCACGCACAGCCGTCTGAAACAGGCCAAACACACATGGGACTGGCTGAACATGGAATAACCTTATACAACAAACACGTTTCTTTGATATAATCTGAACACTGAATGAAATTTTCACCTTACTAGGAAATTCCGTGTTTTTTTAAAAATTGGTTTGTGTACAATTTGACATATTCCAGTTTGTCCTGAATACCGATAAATTAATACAGTGCGTTGAATCAGTGTCTTGGTCCTATGCTGGCTATGTTGCGATTTTTGTATCAGGCTCTAGCAACTAAAACTGTTCAAACTAAATGAAAATATTGACATGGGGTCAAAAGCTTATTAGATAACCTCGCATGTCTCAGAAAATCCAAATATGATTTTCCTTGGATTTATTGAGGAAAGCAGAGAGGTGTCAGTGTTAAAGGATAGGCAGGAGCCTCATTGTACCCGCGACAGTTGCCCGTCACCACTTATCATAATATGGAATGGTTACATTATGTAGAGCCACTAATATGTGCCCATCTCATTTTCAATACCCTGACAAAAAGTGTGACTTTGTAAGGGCCATGTTTAAGTACACGTGCACCCTGAGAGGGTACACTTACAGCTGAGTGGTGACCTACTGACCTAATTGGGGTGCTGAGGTCAGGACCTGGATAACACCGGGCACACCCTGGGTTAGTCCTTCCATGACCTAGGTACCTCTTGCACAATAGGTCCTTACACCCACAAGAGTCCATGGCTACAAGTGGCCACCTAAAATCTGTATAAACCAACCCCCCGAAGGCTGGTGCAGTAAGTAGTAGATAATAATGAGAGGAGGCAGTGTTGGGCAAATCCCAGTAGTGTTTTATTAACGATATTAGACAATAAACTGGGAAAACTGAAAAAGAAAAAAATTGAGTCTGAACTGAGGTCTATACTCTGTGGTGGCCATGAGTGAACTGACCAGTGTATACAAAGTGGTCACCCTTGGCAACCGGTTCACACAGTTCTCACTAGGGGGAGGCACTGCTTCTTGGTGGCTAGTTTATACTCTGATATACAGAGTCTATCATGATCATAATTCTTTTATTGGCCCTCTATAAATGGCATAGGGAACCCATTTGATGGTTGTTTGGGTGCTGGCTGGTTTATGGTCCTACCTGCCATAAACCAGCGGCCCCAAAGCATGCTGGAATGCAGGGTGGAATTCCAACCTAAAATAGTTGCTGGTTAACAGTCCTAGTTTCAGCGACTAGCAGACTTGGACATTCTAACAGTCTAACCCTTGGTACGCTTAAATTACACAATAACACTGATAATGCACCCAGCTAATGCCAACATTAACTCACAGTAATATTCTCTCTGATCGCTACACATAACAATAGGCGGTTTTTGTTTACTAATACTTGTATGGGTATGTGGGAGCACTCGGCCTTATGTAAGTGATACATGTTGTAAGCATCAACTGTTGTCAACACGACCCTTTAGAGCCGTGCGGTCAACATTGGTCTGCAGCGTGTACTCATCTATCGGCCACACAATGTCAACATTTAGTCTTCCCCATATATGTTTGAAGCATCGACATACTTTCATAATGATCTGATGTATCAAAACCATGTTTTTATCACACATTAAAAACTCAAACTGGAGTTAAATGTAAATAATAGAAAAATAGCCATTTATGCAACCCAAATGAACATAGTATACCCAGGTCACCCATGTAAAGATGTGTTTTTCCAAAATAATCAAAGATTTATTTTTTAAATTTCGCTTTATGTTATGTTTAGTTGTATTCATTTGGTAAGAATTACAATAGCAATAATAATTTCCCTAAGCATGTATTCTAGATTTCGCTTTATGATACATGAAGTAACAGACTGACAAAGTAAAAGCAATACTAATAAGCTCCCAACCTGTTATTTGTGGTAACTGTGGTAACCTCGACTCACCTGCCGGTCCTGGCCAGGCCTGTCTGCACCTCGTCTGCGATGAAGAGCACGTTACGCTTGGAGCAGATGTCACGGACGCCCTTCAGGTAGCCCGCGTCAGGGACCACCACGCCCGCCTCGCCCTGAATGGGCTCGACCATGAAGGACACCACGTTAGGGTCCTGAAGTACGGCCTGAAGACAGAGGTACGAGATTTAATAAGACTGTAGCACAGACATAGGGGTAGGGTACTCACTGAACATAGGCTGACTACAGCACAGACATAGGGTACTGACTGAACATAGAGAGGCTAGGATAATCTACGTGTCCTCGACGACCAGAAAATGGGTGTGGACGACCAGAAAATGATTTCTGGTCGTCCTCATGACGACCTGATATTTTGTAGATGTTAATCATATTTTCTATGTAAAGAAATCAACTCTCTGCCCATTTCATTAGCTGTTTGAAAATTTACACTTGTCCCCATATTGTGGACACTCTATAACTATTTGTGGACAACCAGATATTATTATTGGTCGTCCTCAGACGACTAGAAAATTTGACGAATTTTCCTAGCCTGTAGACTGACTACAGCACAGATATAGGGGTTGGGTACTGATTGAATATAGAATATAAACGGCAGGACACTTTCTGTGAGGTCTCTTTTCTCAAAAATAAGAGCTCTTCCACTTTTTACAAGGTCAAGGAAAACAGAGTCCCATATATGGGCTCAAGAAAAGAGACCTATATAAGCCATTTATATGGCCTCGCTTCACTTTTCAATAAATTCTGCAAAAAAGATGTAAATGTAATTCGAAAATGGTTCCGGATCTTCATACCAGGACTAGGGGTTTCTGGAATCTTTTCTACAACTCCATGAACAAAATGAGACTTAAGCGATACTTTGACTCACATCGAGAGCGGGGAGGTCGTTGTAGGGGACGATCTCGTAACCGGGCATGAAGGGGCCGAATCCCGTGTAGCAGTCGGGGTCTGAGGAGGAGGAGATGGCGCCCATCGTTCGGCCCCAGAAGTTCCCTTCGACAAACACGTGCTTGGCTTGGTTCTCGGGTACACGCTTCACGTTGTAACCCCACTTACGGGCCAACTTGATGGCCGTCTCGCCTCCCTCCACGCCTACAATACAAGCCAGCATCAACAGTTTAATCACATTTTCAACTTCATAGGTCTAGAAGATTGACGTACTAGATTTAGATATTCTCATACAAAGTTATTCTTATCAAAGATGGACAGACTCTGATAGTTGCTCCTGTTCAGATTGCAGGTTCATCCTGTACATTGTTAAGGTACAGCTGGGATCATGAGAAGGGGATTTGGTTCTATGTGACACAAAGCATGAACTGAAACAAAAACAGAATCCTTGTTTTACCAATGGTAAAATATTGAATATTTCTTGGTAAAAAATACGCTTTTGTGAATTTAATTAAACTATATTTTATGTATCAACTGCTTTCATACTGAATGTAGTCTATTTAATACTTATCCCTATGGTGGCGTTAACTTCTTCAACTAACATCTAAAAATAAGCTTCTTAACTCTCTCGAGCAAACTACAGTAGTTCGATATCAAATCTGACATCATGAATATGAAGTCATAAATCATGCGATGATAGCATGTTTATCGAGATAAGGATGGTTAAACTCTATAACGACAGGGCGTCCTTGTGTAAAGAAAAGTCCGCAATCTGAGGCCCATCGACCAACGACAACCTCGCCCATCTTGAGAGATAGGACTTCTGTTCCCTGATGCTTTCTTATCTCTAGAACATCACGACCCAAAGGTCCAAAATACAAACACTGAGGCTCATTGGTACAGATTCGTGCTGATTCCACTATTCGGTCGCTTCAGTTTCCCATGTTAAGTCGTCACTGTCGGGACGCTAACTCAGGAATACCAGGCCAAATACTGTGACAGGTAGGTGACAGGTTTTGTCATTCAGCTGTTATTCCACGAACAAATATAGAAAATGGAGAATTTCTCTGGTACCTTTCAATTTTATTTATCATATATAAGCTGCGCCTGTCACGCTGCAGAGCATGCATCAGGGTTCTTCATAGAAAAAGATTTTGTGTACCAAAACAGGGTTGCCACTCACCAGAGACGTCAAAATTCCCTGACTTTTCCCTGACAAATTTCATTTTTCCGTGATTAATAAGATAAGAAAATCCTTTCAATAAACAGCCTAGAAATACCCATAGAACAGCCCTTTCCGCCATTTAAGGTGTTTTAGGCTTCAAAACACAATACTTTATTTTTTTCTTGGCAACTCCTGTAGCCAAGGCCGTGCTCCTGGCTCACATTAACGCCCCTTAAAATCCCAACATGCCTATCAGGAGGCCACAATTTACAAAATTCTATTGTTAGTTTTCATGACAACCAGAAATACACAGATTTCGAGAGTGTCAAAGTTGGCCAGCTGTTCAGTCATGGGTTTGGAAATGCCATTTTTCCCTGACCAGGGTCAGTTTTCCCTGACCCTTTTTAAAATCCCAGTTTTCCCTGACCAATTCCAAAATTCCCTGACTTTTCCCTGACCTTGAAAAAAACAACTTTTCCCTGACTTTTCCCTGACCAGTGGCAACCCTGCAAAAGTCCCATTTGCCCTATCCTTAGGGGGGCTTCTTTTTAAAATCGTGGGCTATTTTTATTATACCTTATATCAATTTTTGTAATTGTAATGCGGAAATGGCCCCCTCCATGTCAACCCAGGGCGGGAATTATATCCCTGATGCAGGAATCTCGCATCCCACACGCCTAGGAATATCCCTGATGTATCATCAGAATCACCTACAGACAAGCCACACAACATGTATCATCAGTATCAGGCCAACCTTAAAAAAAAAAAATAAGGTGGTGAACTACTTTTCTGGGCCTTTGGGTACCAGCAATAGGTTATCAGTAGACAGCGCCAGGAAATGTAATTGCCACTGGTTACCGGCAAGGTACAACAATAGCCTATTTCTGTATCACAAAAGCTGTTCTCCTTCTCATTGCTTGCTGTCCAGCGTTTGGCTAGAAAAATACCCAGGCGGGAGGTCGGAAAATATCTTTTTCTTTTTTCTTTTTCCTTTTTCTTTTTGGTAAGGCTTTAACTAAATCTTTTGTTGAAAAAAAAAAATCCGCAAATTTGAAGAAAAAATAAGTCTCCAGTCGGCCCTTACAAAGTTAGTCGGGCTCCTGACAGGAAACAAATTGTTTTTAAGGGTGGCCTCACCTCCACCCTGCACGTACCTGTGTTCATGGGGAGCACCTTGTCGTAGCCGAACAGCTTGCTGACGAACTCCTCGAACTCTCCAAGCACGTCGTTGTAGAAGGCGCGTGAGGTGAGGGTGAGCGTGCCGGCCTGGTCCTTGAGCGCCTGCACGATACGCGGGTGGCAATGGCCCTGGTTGACGGCGGAGTAGGCGCTGAGGAAGTCATAGTAGCGGTTCCCCTCCACGTCCCACACAAAGACACCTGCAATGTTAATGGGCCAGCAATGAGTTACGCAGGGATAGACCTTAACATTTTTTTCGGACTAGCCTGAGGTACTAGTAGGTGAAAATTTGCAATAGTCTGAGGCAAACTGCACTAGTACCCACTTCACTTGAAATAATTACATCCATAATTTACTGACCTTTGTTAATTATTCATGTATGTTTTTCTCAATGTTTCTTTTACTATATAACCAAACCCATTCAATCAATGATAGTTTTGATACATCATAAAATTGTTGTTTTCAATGGAACTTAACAATTAAATATGTGACTATTTGATTTGGGTCAATTTAGTTTGTATATATGCACTAGCCAATTGGGCTCGTTGTCCAGGAAATGTACTAGTGAGACAGGATTTGCACTAGTGATTTCACTAAGTGCTAAGATCGAACCCTGCAAGGTGGAACAAAGAACAGTTTGGGGTCCTGAGAGATGAATCCGCAGAGGAGCTACAGGCAGCTGAAGCTGTCATACTCTAGACCCATTTCTCAGTTCCACTTTTAAGGCTTTTTTTGTGCGCTGCTTGACTGCAGCAAAGTTAAAACCCTTAATAGTTATTGAGCCCTTGCAATAAGCAGTGACTTCTGGTGACTAACAACTCAAGGGTTTATGATGCACGTTTGGACAAAATCCCTAAACACAGCATGTAGGCAGTTACAGGAGGGGAGGGAAGTGGGGGGTCAGCAAGGTTGGTCGGGGAGGGGGGGGGGGGGGAGGGGGGCTCGCCCGTATCAGGGCATCAGACGTTCTCAGTGCTTTCAGATAATCACGACATGTGAGCGCATGAAATTCACGTTCACTGATAGGAGTGTGTTATTGCATGTTATGTTTCAAATGTAGTGAGGTCTATCATTATTCATTTGTCTGTAATCTGATAGAGGACGCTCATGACTGACCTAAATACTTCTATATGTAGCTGATGGTGGATAAGGACAGTAAAGGTGACATGCTACGGGCGGTAATTTTACATGGGAGCAACAATTGTATAGCAAATAAAGATTAATAATTTGTAACGTTTTGCCGTGAATGTTGTCCATTGTGGCGCCCCCTATGAGAGCCCATGCGCACTGTTACGAAGTGTCGTCTGTTTTGCCGTTTTTGTGACGTCATCCATAAAAAAAGAGGCAGTCACGTCACAAAAATAGCAAACAAGACAACACGTCGTAACGGTGTGCACGGACTCTCATAGGGGGCGCTAGTATTGACGACGTCATGGTTAACATGGCCTGAGTTGCATATCTTAGTGAAGCTATTTTACATGGGAGTTACCTGATCTGTAGGCAGTGATAAGGTGGTATTTGCCCATATGGGTCTTTAACGTTGCCCACCTTATAACGTACTCTTATTACCCAAACTCTTGTTACAATGCCACCTTACCTTCAGCCTTGTTCAGGGCCACGGGCAGCGGGTGGGAGTTATGGGTCATTAACGTTGACTACCCTGTAACATACTGTTATTACCCGACCTCCTCTTACATCCCTGTAATGTACTGTTATAACCCGACCTGTACTTACCCTCGGCCTTCTTCAGGGCCACGGGCAGCGGGTGGTAGTTGTGCGCCCCGTAGTTGTTCTCCCGGTCGAACACCTCCTGTGACTTAGACCCAATGTTCACTGCGGTCGCCGCCTTGGTACTGGCTGCACGCGACGTCAGCGACGTCACAGCACGCGACAGCGACGTTGCTGGGAGAGCAAATCTGGAAAGCATGCTGGAAAGACAGAAAAGAATGAGCATTAGGACCTAGCTATTTCTCTTTACTGCGGTATCTCATTTAGTTTGATAACGCATGTATTAAACTGTTTATATATACACTTGTACCCCGACCTTGTTAATATAGGTGAAGACTGGGCTAAAATAATTTTCTTTTACAATCTCAGGCAATTCATACATTGCAAAAAGCAAGAGCAGTTAAAACAGGACTTATTTCTTTTAAAGGGACGTTCTCGTCCGCGAAACCGCCGTAATTTGCTCCGTTGTAACCCCCTCACTCCCGCGAAAATTTCGTGACGTGACCAATCACGTTGCGTTATTACGTTCTGAAAGTGCAAAACAGGGCAGCGGCTGTTGCGTCGTTAGGCTTACGTCGGCGTATGTATCACTTTGAACTCACGGACGAGAACGTCCCTTTAACAGAGACGCCACTCAGGAGTGATGAAAAATCCGGAAAAGTAGGAAGGACATTTACAGATTTTCAGTTTAGACACTAAAAGGTTGGAAATATTTACCAGAAAACGTAGGTTTGTGGTTTACATGACTTGAGAAAGGATATGAGAATAATTTGAAAAGCAAAAATGGTGACTTAAGATTATTTATATTTCTATTCTGAATTAGCAAAATCCGGAAATCCGGAAAAAGAAAGGAAAATGGCAACTCTGCTTTTAATGATAAGACCGAGCAGGGTGCTCCATTGTTGCTCCCTGCTTGGATAGATGTCTCAGTCAGGGTACCAACCGAAGTGCCATTTTCAAATTCCCTGTGTTTTCCCTGAGATTTCCCTGTCTTACCGCAATTTTTCCCTGTGCCATATCCAGCAAGTTGATCAAATTTAAGGCCTCTGCACACAGAAAAATTTTGGACAACCCAACAACAAAAAGTTGAATCCCGAATATCTTGACTGGTGATAGGAATCGGTGCAAAAATCAGCCGATTCATCAGCCGATTTTAGCGCCGAGTCTTCGGCTGATCATGTAAAAGTCATCTAATGTGGGCTTTAGGTGCCAAGACACCCCAAGAACTGGGTCGGCCGATATGGGTTATCGGCGGTCGGTGGGCACAGAGCTGATTCAAGGAAGACAGATAAGGGAAGAACGCCGAGTGGTGGCCCTAAGATTGTGGGTTCTTGTCACCTGCCTCACGGAGCACTGAACAACCCGACCATCCTGTATAGGTAACTCAGGTCGAGTTTTATGGCTTTAACATATAAACTACTGTCCCTGAGTACTCTCCATAGTCAAATACTAAAACCCAATTTCCCACTATGTACCATAATGGGCAAGCAGTTCCCTGACTGAGTTGCCTAACCACACTTTTTTCTAACTAAATAAAAGAGCCTTCAAAGTAATGTGAATATATTCCTTATCATACGCATTACAACAAATACAGTTGACAGTTGGTTCCCCTCGCATGGTGCGGAGTGTGTTTTTAAGCCAGTTTACCGACTGACCCGGCGGAGCTGGTCTAGTTCCGTCACAGTCAGGGTAAAGTTGTAATGCTAAACCTATCTACGCACTTCTTATCAAGAGCCACTCCTGACTGATGAAGAAATAGGAAACACTTTTTGTATTTTTTTCAAGAGGCAACTAGGCGGGAAATAACCTTAATGAATTAATGATCAGACACTGATTAATTTGTATTGGAATAGCTTGAAACTAGTACAAAAATACTCTAAAAACAGATAAAAAGTGATGTAGGAAAGATCAGCTATGCAATCCAAATCACCAAAAAGTAGGAAATCCTACAATAGTAGGAAAAGTGGCATCTCTCTTATTTTCTGTAAATAAGGTGGAAAACATCCAACGGCAACAGTGAATATTAATTTCACCAGTACAAAAAGTTGACGTAAAGTCGATCCCACGATGTGAGGGGTTCGGCACCTTGACGGGCCTCCTCTGCCAGTATATTCCTCCTTATGACTTGTACATTTAACACCCTGTACCCAGCGGCCCAAAAGGGTCCCTCGCTCCTCAGAGAATCAAAGTCTTATCAGAGTCAGAGAATCAGAGTCCAATTAGGACGTGACCTTACCTTGTCGGTCTAGGAAATCCTGTCAGAGGGTCGATCAGAGAGTAGGTTAGTGACTGAGTGGACAGATCCGCTCTTTTTATATCCCCTTTGAGGCCTGATGGAAAGATGTACCACCTCCACACTCTCCGCCCCGACCCGCCATCTACTCCCATATTAGGAGGCGGCCAGGCGCCGTGCTTGGAGAGTGAAGGTGCCCTAGTGCGTCGCGCCTGGAGGAGGGCTCTGATTGGTCAGTTGTGACACACCTCCCTCTCCAGGGTGGGAGAAGGCTAGACTGTAGGTACGTCCAAGTCTGCTAGGCGCTCAAACTATTAGGCCAAAAAAAAAAGTGTTTAGGTAACCCTACCTACCCAAATCTTTTGGCCCTACCATAAATCTTTGTCTTTGTTTTTTTTAAAAGGAAATTTGTAAAATGTTTCTTTCAAAAAACAAAAGAATTTACCTAAAAATGCATGGAAATCCATAAAACATCATATAGATACTCAGGGCATGCATTTTAGATGCTAAAAATGTTTTTAGGGGATATTTGGAATATTCTTTTATTTTCAACACTGGCCAGCTCTCTATGGTAAGTAACAAAAGAAAAAGAAAAAAAAGCCTTATGCAAGAGGCATCGAGGTCATGAACGGACTAGTACGGAGTCGGCCCATGGAGCTAATCAACCGTGTCGGAGTGAGCGCGCCCTACTCCACCCACCTTGTGACAGTGACAGTGATAATGTCAGAAAACATGTGGGACAATGGTGCACTTCTCATTTAATTAAATGAGACATACTTTCACCAACATACCCCATTCATGTATATCCCAATGTCTTTTGAAATCTCAAATGTTACGAGGGCGACTTGTTTGTACTTTTATTGTGACATTTTATTTTTTAACTGTGCCAGTGTCTAATCAAATAATCATTGAATGGTTGAAGAATAAACCATGGAACATATGATAGCCCTAGACCCTTAAATTCTACACGGCGACATGGCCATCAACATGTGCAGGGTTCCCACGCATTTTCGAAAATCGATTTAAGACCTTTTTAAGACCAATTTAAGACCAAGATTTGGAAAAATTAAGACCTATCGACCGCATGCAAGAAAAAATTTCAGAAATATTGTATGATTTAAATTTTAATTGAGAGTATTTATTTGAAAGTTCGATTTGGTAAATTCATTTTAACTTCTCAAAAAATTCAATTTATGACCTTTTTAAGACCTCTAACTACAAAAATGCCGAATTTAAGACCTTTTTAAGGCCTTAAATTTGAGAAAATCAATTTAAGACCTTTTAAGACCTCCGTGGGAACCCTGATGTGACATGGGCTTAGTGACATAGAAAAAGATTATCGTTCATATAGTTTAAATGTGTATTTGCTTTTTCCTGTCCTGGGGATGTGTTAAGAAGGAAATTCTCGCACTGTAAAACTGGAGAATTCACTTTCATGGAATTATCCATTATTTCTAAGTTAATGTTAAGGAATATTAGCGCTGTAGATTTAAATACAACAGCTGCTCCAACTTACTGACCAAAGAGAGAGATCTGACAAACTGAGCTCTCTAACAATATAGACGTCGTGCAGATGACGTCACACTGTCCAGAAAAGGGCTGGACGCCCTATTGGTGATCAACCAAGAATTCTCATTATCTACTTTCCACAAACATCTAAAATGCATATTTATCTTTAGTTTATCTTAAATGATCATAGGATACCATAATAAATTATCTAGACTACATAGGATTAGTGAAGTCTAGACTTATTTAATGGCCACGTGGTTACGAAGAGCACATGGTGATCACGTAGTCACGTGACCACGTCTGCACAAGGTCTATAGGCTTTTATTGCCACTAGGGGAGTACAGTGATAAGGTAACATGGCAAACATGTTTGTGGAGTGTGGTGACACAACTTGAAATACCTCTCACATTGATCTTCAATAACGAACCAGGACTGAACGATTAACGGGCCACTCAGTCCATCCGTGTACTAACGGCTGGGGTCAGCCGGGCTTGTTTTTTCGTTGGGGTAGTTTAACGTCCGGCCAACCCTTCTGGGTTCTTTCCAGACTGTACAAGGTGATGCTTTTCAGCTTACGGGAGATCATATCTATGATATGGTTAAGGAGAAACCCGCCACTGGGTGCGATACCCTACTCGTTTCTAAGAGTGGCAAGGGGTCTTTTATGTGCAATGTCCCATAGAAAGGACACCACACACCCAGCCTTTGATGGCCCTATTGGGGGCGGAGGATGGCCCATGGACCCCAGATTGGATCCTTTCTTAGATTCAAGAGTCTGGGATCCATGGCTAAAGGCTGGGGTTAGGTGGGTGGCTCAAGGCTAACGGCTTGGAATAGTTGGGTGGCTTGAGGCTAACGGCTGGGTTCAGCCAGGCGGCTTGAGGCTTCCGGCTGGGATTAGCTGGGTGGCCCGGGGCTAACAGCTGGGTTCAGCCGGACAGTTCGAGGCTAACGGCTGGGTTCAGCTCAGCGGCTTGAGGCTAACGGCTGGGTTCAGCTGGACAGTTCAAGGCTAACGGCTGGGTTCAGCTCAGCGGCTTGAGGCTAACGGCTGGGTTCAGCCGGACAGTTCGAGGCTAACGGCTGGGTTCAGCTCAGCGGTTTGAGGCTAGCGGCTGGGTTCAGCTCAGTGGTTTGAGGCTAACGGCTGGGTTCAGCTCAGTGGTTTGAGGCTAACGGCTGGGTTCAGCTCAGTGGTTTGAGGCTAACGGCTGGGTTCAGCTCAGTGTTTTGAGGCTAACGGCTGGGTTCAGCCTGACGGTTCGAGGCTAACTGCTAAGGTTAGCCAGGTGACTCAAGGATAAAAGCTGTGGTCAGCCAGACGGCTTGAGGCTAACGGCCAGGTTTAGCCAGACAGTTCAAGGCTAACGGCTGCGGTCAGCCGGACAGCTTGAGGCTAACGGCTAGGTTCAGCCTGGCGGCTCGGGGCTAACAGCTGGGTTCAGCCAGGCGGCTCGAGGCGAACGGCTGTAGTCAGCAGGGGTTTTCCTTTACATAGAGTTACTAAAATTGCAATTACCTTGATATGGACCAGTGGACAAAAATCTTAAAGAGAAACCCCTGGTCAGCCGGGCGGCTCAAGGCTAACAACTGGGGACAACCAGACAGCTCAAAGTTAACGGCTGACATCAGCCAGGTGGCTCATGGCATACGACTGGGTTCAGCCACTCAAGGCTAACGGCTGGGGACAACAGGGCAGCTCTAGGCTACACAGGTTTTTTACTGCATCACCTCAATGACTGATTCATTATTAAGGAGGTTTGGGCGTCACCTGAAAAGACTGGTTCATTATTAAGGAGGTTTACCTGTTTTGACAAACAGCGCGTTGGTAGAGACTCTGTATGTATATAGATATAGAGAGAGACTGGAGATCCTCTCTTTGGACCTACGTGACAAATTCCCTGGCGGCAGAGTGGAGCTCAGGCAGTCGACCGTGACCAGGGTCCGATCACAACTAATGTATATTTAAAGGATGTATTGATTTAACCATAGACAAATGTATCAAGTCTCTCAGTCTGATGTCGGGTAGTCGGTTTGTCCGTCTAGTCCATTTTTAATGTACATTCAGAAACTACTGAGCTATCCTTATTATTCATAATCATATTGAGAAGACATTTTACATTATCATGTTTCCAAATCATGCACATGCTTTCAGTGCATATTAAAGTCAGACAGTATGCCTTAAGTGTGTAATTGTCATATCGGATAGCTTTTTATGCCCCTTTTTATACCACCAGTTATGTTAGAATACCGGGCTTTGACCGATTCTCTGCTCAACACGAAGTCGTCTATGTAATGACTATCATGAGAACAAAGCTTAGAGTATTGATTGCACTGAACCAATGCCTGGTAAAGTGCTCGTGTTGTATCAATCGGATGACGACTATTTCTTGTCGGAGAGATAAGGACCTGACTGTGCGCCATTGTCCCCCTCCCTCCTGCTACCTACCGGCAGGTTGGGGGCCTTCCATTATGGCTGTCTTCTGGTCCAGCGGGTGGTGCAAATAAAGATGAGTTGGGCAGCCGCGATTTTTTTTTTTTACAGATTTTTTTTAGGTTGGTAATAACATATACTAAATTTTTATTTCTTTTTTTCTTTTTGGGATGACTACTTTTTTCACCCCCCCCCCCCCCCCCACTTGGTCATGTGGTCAGCAACTACCCTGCAGGCTACTCGGTCACACCAGTGCCTGGGAGCCAGTCACCTTGGATACAATCTCAATTGTAACCATGGAGAGTTTGGTGAGCACTAATCAGAGCTGGATCCCCTGATCTAGGCACCACAAGCGGTAGCATCAGCAAGAAAGGAATACACATACCCACGTCTCCTTGAGATAAAAAAAAAAAAAAGAATATTCGAAAAATTGAAAATAAAGTCTGCACTTAGAGAGACACCCGGCTGGTCGACCAGAAACAGACTTTTTCTTAAGGACAGCCTTAGTACGTACGAAAATTTTCAAAAATTTTAGACCCCCCCCCCCCCACCCACCCTTGGGCTAAAGTACGCATTGGATTTGTACAAGAACGTACACAAATTTTCAAAAAATTCAAATCCCCCCACGCCCCATCTTGGTGCGTACGTACTTAATGGAATGCCCCCTGTGACGTTATCAGCCCGCCGCCGTACATGTCGTAAAGTACTCAAGTGGACAACCACCTGACATCAGTGACAAGTGGACAATGACGGCTCACACGACCCGTTATCAGAAGGGGAAGCGAGCCGAGAAATAACAGGGTCACACCACACTCTCAGGAATGTAAGCCCGGAACAATTGACAGAGGACACTTCCTAAACCAGTATGTCCGAAATATTTAAATTAGCTACTGAATTACTACTGATAATACACTCTAGCTCATTTACATATTTTGGACATACTGATTTTCCACTAAAATCCTACTGCAAGCTGACACTGATTCTGTACTCAGTACACACTGTTTTATCACTGCTCTTTGTTCCGGGAGGGTTAATGAAAAAATCTGAAATCTTAGTAAGAAAACTTGTACTGTCTTAGAATGCTTTAAAACGTGATGTAAGAAAATAATTTTGAAAATCATTATTTGAGGTGATAATGTGAAAAAATCTGAAATCCGACAAAAATCTGAAAACTTACACCCCTGTAACAGGGTCACCCCACACGGCCACACTACAAGTACACCAGGGCCAAACAAAAGGAGTGAGTGAGTGAGTGAGTGAGTGAGTGAGTGAGTGAGTGAGTGAGTGAGTGAGTGAGTGAGTGAGTGATGTTTTACGCCCAGGGATGGAAGCTGGGGACAGTGAAAAAATCGGAAATATGATTAAGAAAATGTGAATATATCCTGAAATGTTGTGAAACATGTTCTATACATAAAATTTTGAAAGTTAGTTTTTGGGTTGCTGCGAAGAAAAAATCGGAAATCCAACAAATGTCGGAAAACTTACATCCCTGTTCGCCGTACCGACAGCTAGGGTCATTTTCACGGCAATAGTAAGTTAGGACGAATTCTGACTTTTCAGACACGCATTTTGACTTGGTCAGTGTTTGATGGTTGTAACCAATGAAATGAGGAGATGGGGTGGGCAAACAGCAGGGCGAGGGGATCAAGACCTGGAAATCATTTTTGCTGTACCTCATCCCTTAGTGAACCCAGACACCAGCCGGGAATCAAACCCAATGAACAACTTCTATTTGTAGGCAATAATAAGTTAAACGCGTTTTAATGTTAAAGTTGGGTCAAATATTGTATTAGAATTAACCTCGTCACCTGTGACTTGGTTCAGATAAACTAAAAAGTTAAATGAGAAAAGACTAGATAAGCAAACAAAAGTTAAAGCTTTCATTATGTTTTATAATTCAATCCTATCATTGTATAACTTATATCTTTAGAAGATAGCTATTACTGTTTAGATTATCCAAATTTCTCTTTTTTACCAGTTTTATTGAAAGCTGTGTATACAAATCAGCCAATAAGAGGACTGGTTTCCATTTGTACCAGCTTGGGTCCCAGCCACTCGCTGGTATGATTATAGACAACTCCATTTGTAGTAAATAAATAATGTAACAGATGTCCAGAGACTTCTAATATTTTTTTTTGTGAATAATAAATGGTTTATTGGTAACCAACATCAAAGTTTCCCTTGTTTTTCAGTTGAGTTACATTATAATATATAATTATGCAAATTATACAATGAATACAGTCATCAGGATATAAATATAATGGACAGGAAATATTTATTTATTTCTTGTTAAAGGTTATCGACATTAAAAGTTTGACTAATAAATAGTTCTGTATATGTGATAGTGCTAGTCCTGTGCTTAGACCTATACAAGTACATAATATAGTATGCAAAGATGAATACAGGTACCGGCCATAATGGCCACCTATTTATCTGCGTAAATTAAACTTTGCTAGAATATATATATAGCTGTGAGTTCGACAAAATAGGCAATAGGGGAGTGTTGTTAAGTGGACAATGCATTTATCAAAGGCAACTATTTCTCTGAGGATATTTAAAAACATCTCAATAGCTAAATAATAATTAAATCGGCAATGTCATTCAGATGTCGGTAAGCCATTCACAACAGCTTGCCGGATTCGATTCATTCAAAACAAAGGACAAGGGGGCGGATTCCAGCCTTTAGAGAACATATTGTACATGCTCTACCATTCGCAATCCACGTTTGTTTTTCCTGATTTATGTGAGATGAAATCCGATATTATGTAATATTCTGATCATGCTTAGGCGATTTAATGATTATTTGTTGATTTTTGACAGATTTTAATGATTTTCCTCAATATTTTCTCTAGGGTTCGGGCAAAATATTAGTGTCGGTCGGAAAATCAGAACATAACAATTTTTTTTGGGATCTTATTAGATTTTAACAAACAAGGATATTTGTGTGTAGATATGACCTACCCGTTTTTAGGTAGGACGCAGGGACCTCAGGATTACAGACGTCTAAAGAGAGAAGTGGCTAAATGTGGCCGGCCTAAGTCGGTCCTGTTTACAATGCCTGCCCCTTTAGCAGGCTTTCATAACGACTTATTTCGGGACCTGGGCCAGTTGGTCACCAAGCAGACTGATTCGTGGCATAAGAAATCTTTGATATTGATCAAGTGCATTTTACTTTTAATTAAATAATCACAGACATAACCAAGAACACTTGTATTAGTTTTTTTAAGAAGCCCAACAATTCATAATCCTAGCTTTGGCATTATGTCTGCAATCTGACATGATTTCTTGATTAAAGCGAAATGTCCAAAACTTTTAAAAGCTTGTTAGCCTTAATTGTCATTTGCCGCTTGATCGACAATGATTTCTTTCGTGTTTTCCAATGTAAAGTATTGATTATTGATTGCAGTTAAATTGTCTGTATGACATTGAGAAGGAAAGTTATTTGCCTATTACCATTTAGCCTTTACCATAATTTTTTTTAAATTTCCTTTTATTTATCCTGGTATAGGGGGCATTTTTTGAAAATTGTGGGCTGCTTTTACTTTATCTTATACAATTTCGGTAATTTTAATGCAGTGCGGGAATGGCCCCCTCCAAGTAAATCTAATGCAGGAATTAAATTTCTGCTGTTGGAATCCCGCATCCCGCACGCCTAGGAAAATCCTGCATATCAAGACAGCTAAGTATAGAACTAGAAATCTGAAGATTTTCGGCCGGCATTTTCAGCCGGCCGAAGATGCCTTGCGGAATTTAAGAGGTAAACAATGACCGTGGTGCCAGTCTGCTCCACAACTCCCCACACACCTTACCACTGCCATGACCCTGCTGGTACCAACCCCCCCCCCCCCCCCTTCTCAACCCCAAGCTGCGTCCACATCGCTATGGCCGGACGTGCTGTGGTGGCCGTCCAGTCACCGCCCCCCCCAGCTCACCACTGCCCACCGTCCGTGCAGACCAGAGGGGGCGGTCCTACACCCTGACAGCCCACCAATGAAGACCGCTCCCCTCCCCCTCCCCACTTCCCCCTACCCTCCCCACTGTAGTGGTCAGCCCCAGTAGTATTCATCCGTGACGCCTAGTCTGACTACAAGCACCACCAGTGACCAATGAGAAGTGAGGCAGACGCCTGAGGGTCAGAGGGGGGAGGGGGGAGGGGGGAGGGGGGAGGGGGAGGTGCTAATAGCCCAATTACACGGCCCAGGGCACAACAACAAAAGAACAATTCAAATCCGGTATGCCTCCTTTGATGCCTTACTTACACTACATTTATATGATTATATCTTTGAATAACGCAAGGCATCAAAAATGACGGCTCTGAAAGAAGCAACCTCATCCTGGAAGAGATATTTAGGGATGCCACCCAGGACCAAGAAAAAAAAAAGGTTTCTTGTTACAAAATATCAATGATAAAAAAAGGGGCATGAAGCCTAAAATTCCATAAAACCTGGCAATTCTAAATACACTTGGGTGGCCGTCACCCTAGTAGTGGTCCGATCCATGAACAAGCTGACAGTTGGCTGATCAGGACAGGGCTCGGCGCCCGACGGAGATGCAACACCACCCTGCTTTACATCATAGAACTGTGTTTACATCAACTCTAGCGCCCGGCCACCTCTCCAGAGTGATGCAACACCGCGGTCTGAGGCACTGCCCCAGCGGCCCTCGGCAGGCGGGAGGCGGGGAGAGGGGGCGGCTCCCATACTTAGTCACAGTGAAATGTATGATGAAGAAAAAAAAAATTGTATGGGAAAATGGCGCATTCCTCGCAATGAGACACATCTTTTTAAGGAAATGCGCTTTTGAGAATACTTTGATGTCTTTAAAAATCGTAAATGTTCCCTTGCCGCACTGTTTAAAAGTCCAATGTGATATTTTATCTTTTTAAATGATCATTTTAAATTTCACAACTTTGCAGGGCTCGACATTAAACAATTACACAGTCCGCCTGCCTGGGCCTGGGGCAGGTACAAACTGAGATGGGGCGGCCTCGGGTATATCGCATATGCGGGTCTAAAAATAGGGCATAGCGCGATGAAATTTCGCGGAAATCGCGAACAGAGGTTGGGTGGACGTTTAACATAGGATCCTATGGGAGAAAACAGGTTATTTTGCTGTAACTTTTTAAATATAACTCCAATCTTCATACAGTAAATGAGAAAAAGTTTTGAATTGATCCCATACATGCGATATAATCCTTCAAATTTTCCTCATACTGCCAGTTTTTCCACATTGGCCGAAATCCCAATTTTCCCCATAGGCCCCAATGCTAATTAGCCAACATACAGAGCCCAAAATTTCACCGCGCGATGCGGAAAATGGCGAGAATACCGCTAACCCGTTTACTTCATAAACTTGACACCCATCGAAAAGGGGGGGGGGGGGGGGGGGGAAGGGTCCCACATATAGGCTAAGTACTGAAACATTGTGCATTCGCACACACACGAGCGAAGTATTTTTTTCTCTTTATTAAATTTCAGTGTCCCCCCAACAATTGCCCTACCCTAACTTTATTTGGAGTAAGATTTTTCTAAATTTTACTAAAATTAAGAAAAAATTACTTTCGGGGCAGGAAATATTAAACATATAGTCTATCATATCAGAAAACTCGTTCTAGATGGTAAACCTAAAAGGTCTTGTGGAAGGTCAATGAAGGAAATTATTTGTCCACAACCATGTGTCAATAATTGAACTCTGTAAACAGGGGCAGATCCACAAAATTTTGAAAGGGGCGGGGACGCCTATATTAAAGGAAAGCTAGCACATAACTGCATGATACTTATTTTTCAATGAATTCAATTCAACATTATTAATCACAACTTGTACTATTAATGTAAGCAAAATTGAGGGAAAATTCCTAGTTTCTGCACAGTTATGGGACATTAAAAAACTTGAATTTTGTTTCATTTTTTAAGGGAAATCCTCTAATTTATGACGTAGCAAGGGGAGTTTTTGGGGAATCCCACATGCCCTCATAAGGGAATCCCCGTCTCTGTAGAATTTGTAATAAGGGTTATGTTGTCTAACCCAAATTATATATATGTGGCCCAATGAGTCTCATAAAAAATTAGTATATATTTCCATCTACAACCATAAATTAAACATGGGATCCCAAAATAATTTTAGAAGGAATTCCCATAGCTGTGACGTAGCAAGGGGAGTACTAATAACTCAAGATTCAGGGAATCCCCAAAATTAAATTCCTTTCCTGATCTAGTCCCTAGGACCTTAACTTTTTCACGTTTCTACTTTTGAAATAATATGTGTAGAATACTTAACACAGGTTAATAACATAAAAAATAGCACTTAGTGAATTTATGTGCAAGTTTTCCTTTAAAAAGGGTTCTCCTCTCGGGGCGCAAGTTTTACATTAAAAAAAAAAGTGGTCCAAACAAGGGGGGGGGGGGGGGCATGCACCCCTTAAATCCGTCCCTGGTTAATATATTTTTTTAAATATCCAAAATACAAAAGAATATCAACCTACCCATTTTTTTAACCAATGAAACCAGAGCACAACAGTTTTTGTTTTTATTTTGCCTTACGTGTTTCCAAAACTAAGGGATCAGATTCCAAAAACGGCTGAAACTGATAATCATTAAAAGTCCTAAATCAAGACAAAAATATTGAAGACCTTGGAAGTTGGACTAAAAGCCTTGGTATAAAAATAGCACACTCGGACTCTGGCGGTCCGGGGTAGAGTGGTGGAGGACAGGGCCTGAAGTGAAGGGGGGTGTGACCAAAGACAAAGTGTCAAAACCGGCCTGACACCCCAAACATTATCTTCAACTTTCTCTCTACAATGCAACAAGGCATTTGATCCCAGATGCACCATCCCACCACGTTCATTTCCTCGTCAACCCAGACTGTGCGTTATCTTATCGGCGGAGAGATGTTACTTTAGCTTACCTGATGTGATAAGGTGAACTTGGCCAGACAGGTTCGGAATCCACGTGTAGAGTGATGAAACCACACTTTGTCACCGGCCTGCACGGGGCCCACAATATAAAACATTCTGAGGGCCGCGGGAACCAGCCGAAAAATACACAAGACGTATTGCCTCGTAAAACAGAAGCGATTCTATTTTTAAAAACAGATTGTTTCTTTTGCAATAAAATTTGTAAATTTATAAAACAGTAGATGTATTATGAAATAGATTTTTGTTTTGATTAGTTCTGTCAAATATAGGAAATAAACATCAGTTTCCTCTTTATCTCTGTTTTAAGAGGTAATCTCAAGATTAATGTAAACCACAGATTTAGAAAGGTACAAACGGTAAACATAGCCTTGTGCTATTTCCATTAAAACCGATTCAAATTTAAAGCGTATACGTTTACAACTTTATAGATTTTTCTTTAAACCAACACAAATAATAAATCAAATATTAAAGCGTTTTACTTATTCTTTATTTTAAAGTGGCGTTTCGTTTTTATAACATCTAGCAGGTTTGTATTTTACATTACCCCACTCGGTGCTGAAGCTTGTAGCCGGTGTGCGGGAAACTATTTCTATGTAATTTTATGCCGTAGGTTGATGACCAGCCAAATTCGACCCCGACCCAAAAACAAGAGGGAAGACACCGACAGAACCTAGACCATGTCGACTCGATTTTCTAACCGATGTGCACAATAACGATGGTACACTGAAGGTAAATGTCGAGATAAGGCATATGCTCCTCTCCTAAAAGCGATGGTTTGCGCGTTTCGCGCTGATTTCAGGCTGCTGCAGTGCGAAAACAAGCAGGCTCTGGGCGCCCGGCCCAGCCTCTCCCTCCGCTCTGGCTCTGCTCTGTCTGAATAGGATACGGACCCTGCATCTTGTCCTGAGACCTGGACCACGGTACACTTCCGTGATCCTCTCCTTTATCAGACACCAACCCGTAGAAACAGCCTTGACACATAATATCCATTGTAATTGCATGAACAAGAATCAACAATACTGTCTAGACCAGTCATTACACTTGACTTTACTCTTTAGACTTTACTGTTTACATCTTGACAAATCACTTTGAACTCTGGTTGCCAACTGGGCAACTAGCGTCCAGAAAGTGGCTGCCCAGCTAAAAAATCTGGATGCCCAGTACCATTTGAAGAAAATAAGGTAAAAGAGACAAACAACTAAGATTTTATTATAATATTAATCAAAGTCTAAGAAAGAACATCCTGTTTCTGATCATTACTGCCCTTTCCGTTACCAAACAATAAGAGGCAACAGGAATAGAGTGAGCCAATATATATATACTTGAGGCGTGGTTGATTCCATGGATTTAGGAGTAAAGGGTTGGATGTTCATAATTTTTCAAATCTGAATTTTGGACTTTCACTCTGGTTGCCCACTGGGCAACTCGAGCACTCATTTCAGTGGCCAAGTATGACTTTTTGGTGGTCCTGGGCCACTGGACATCCCATTAGTCAAGCCCTGCATTATCATTGGCTACAGTGCACTGTTTGCCGTGATAGAAGCGTTGGGTCCACACGGCTACGCTCTGTTTTCTGTTTTGTTAATCTGTTTTTCCGGTGCTCGCTCTTAAGCAGTTGTCACAAACAAGGAGACTACGTTACTGGTCATAACAGATCTGATATTCATTACATAGTAGTGCAAGAGGCAGCTCAGCTTAGATCTACTCAGCGAATATTATCAGTATGCACTGTTGTAACTATGCATTTGTATATGGATTATGGTGCTCACAGATGTGGAAGCTCTAATACTAGTCATAACAGATCTTATATTTACCAGTCCTATGTCAAACTGGTTATCTTTGGCTCAAATCGAGTTGTGTGTACCATCAGCATCGCCAGCAAGATCCCATTGGACTGGATTAACATTTGGGGTCTCTACCCTAAGCCCTATGATGATTATATACACAGCTCTAAATAGAAGCCTACTCACTTAGTACTCATTGACTGACTGTTGGAATTATAAGTGGAGAGCCCCATACCCTGTTTCAGATTTCTATAACAACTAAATGGTCGGTCCAGCCTTAGGGAATGAATCAGTTGAATCGGGGGTTCCTTTGGGAGCCTCCTGGGAAGAATGTGTCCCCAGCAGCCCCTTGCTGTTCATAGAAGGCGACAAATGGGGAGACCAGACTTGGTAGTTCAATTGGTAGAGTGCCTACTTCGAGTCTAGGAGGTCTTGGGATTTATCCCTGGCTGAGTCACGCCAAAGACTTGGCAGTGGTCATTGCTTGCCTGGCACTTGGAATAAAGTAAGAACCACAAAACATGGCTGGTCGGCCCAGTGTCAATATAAATTAAAGTGACTGGGTGGAGTATTGTGTGGGCCTATGACATGATATTGCAGTATGGCAGCACTATAAAGAGAGCATTGGGTCCCACTGCTACAAATAGGCAACTGATCTCATAGATTTATTCACCGCCCATGTGGCATAAAACTAGTTGAAGAGCATTACCTTGTGCAGTCTGGAAAGAACCCTCAAGGGTCGGCCTCATGTTAAACTACCCCAACAATCAAACAGCATGTAATTAAGTACTTTGTTATAGTTCATCCAAATATAATACATACATTCGCCAGGGGCAAATACTAAGAATATATTATACGTAGGAATTAGGGCAGAAATTGTATAGAAGAATATGATCAGTTTGGGCTGTATTTGTACAATTTAAAGGGACACACTAGAGAATAGATGTACAATCAGTGACTCATGGCAGCAGAGTCACATTTACCCAAGCTTGACGAAAAATATTATATCATGGAACTAGATAGATGGATGGAACTAACCAGTTATAAAATGACGTGATTAGTGGTTGCCTCCTAGTTGCCAAACAGAGCGTGTACGTGATGCAGCCCAACTCCCAGTCCCAGGTCCCGCTGCCAAGCTGAGACTGAGAGTAGCGCTGCGTAGCAAATAGTAGTGAATACTGGGCAAAAAAAATAAATAATTGTTGCGTTCAGGTTTTATGCCTCAAAAATAATAGGGTCGGTAGGTAGTGATTTTTTTTTTCAACTGAAACCCCTAGAAGTATCTTCTATAATGATTTTTAGCATCTGTAATACATTTATTCATATTGTATAGGCCATTTAATGTTCATTTTCTCAATTTTAGATTGATTTCACTGGTTTTCCTTAATATTTTCTCTGAAAAAACCTTAGGATCGGGGCTAAAAATTAGGGTCGGTCGGGAAACCTGAACACAACTATTTTTATATTTTTTGGCCTAGGGATATACAGAAAGGATGATAAAAAGATATTTGTAGTTAAATTAGATATTTTACATTTTGGGAAGTGAGAAGACTAGTACAAAGTAGAGACTAACTGGTAGATGGTTTTCTTTTCTTTTCTTTTTTTTCTCTTTTTTTCTCTGTAATGGCATCATGTACCAGAATTTTAATGAAATACTGGGATGAGTCAATGCTTTCTCGGTGTCAAAGATGACTGTACACAGAAATATATGGTTGCTTCCGCCAATTACAAGGCTCACTGAAATGTTTTGGGATATGGCCTGATAAATCATGTTGAACTGTAGAGAGAATCTCCCTGCTTATCTGCAGAAGCCGCTTTTTTTATTTTCAATCTAAAATCATTAACCCAAAATAGAAATCAACATATTTTATCAAGAGGAATACCATATTTGACATCTCGATTTAAGTGTTCCATTAAGCAGGGCATTCAATTAGTCCATAGAAGTCGCATCTAACCAATAAACAGAATAAAGTTTAAACATAGCCTCGCTTTCATACAAGATGAACCGGAGAAAATTTAACACAAATAAATTGATTTGGTTTTCAGAAAGTGCAAAAGTCCAGTAACACTGGCAGAAGTCACTGTAACAGATCGGACCATTTTGCCTGCTAGATTGTGCGGAGGTACCGTCAGCTGACCTGCCTCCGCACTGCAATGGGGAAAACTGTCACTGTAGACCGTCATACCAAATGCTCCCTACCACAGATAGCTTACTTCCGGTATATTAGGCACCTACAGTTTAATCCTGACTGATATTTTGTAAACACAAACTCTGGAAAAACTATAGAAAATATACAAATATTTGCTATCTTTATGAAATGAATTAATTTTCAAACCAACTTGAAAAATATTAAATATAGATATGAAATGAAAAAATAGTCATTGCTAGTTTTCCATCATATTAAACCACAATTTATGTCATGATTTTTCCTTGTGACTTGTCTACATATTTCCCAGAATGCACCATGATTGAGGCTAGTCTGCAGGTCAACAACAATAAATAAGCTATCCGTGGTGGGGAGAATTTTTGTGTAATAATAAAGTTTCCCTAAAGTTATTGAACAAACTTATCACCTTATTTCTGAGTCATTGTATCGTTATGTGTTCTAATAAATGGTGCCGTCTTAATGTTTTGCAGGCGTTAACGTTATGGCCTACCCTAGCCCAGGATGGCAACCAGTGCCCTGATCTTAAAACAAGGCTACCTGAAGAAACTCCCCAACCAGACCAGGATCGGCTCCTCGCTCAAGGTCAGTGCAAACTGTGTGAAGCAGCTTCACGTCACGAACAGAACCACGCAGGGGCGGACATTATAAGGGGCCATCCGTAAATGATGTCACCCTTTTTCAGGGTACTTTTAGGACCCACCCACCCTCTGTCACTCTAAATGTTCTGTTTTAAACATGAAAATAAGGCCCTGTTTTCAGGCAGTGTCACACTTTTCAACCAACCAACCCACCAAGTTGTGCATGACATCATTTTTGGACGGCCCCTAATTAGGGGCCTGCAGGCCCTTAACTGGCAGGTCGGGCCCCTACATTTTCTGGTTGAGGAGCGCGACAGTAATTTATGCTAGAGTTATTTGAAATACAGGGTGCCCACGCAAGTCTTAAAAGGTCTTAAATTGACTTTCCCAAATTTAAGGCCTTAAAAGGGTCTAAAATTTCATAATTTTTTTGGAGGAGGTCTGAAAAAGGTCTTAATTTGGATCTGATTTGAAAATGAAAATGAAACGATGGGTTAAGCTAAATTATGCTCTGTTGCAGAGCATTTATATACCGACCCTTATGTGAAGAGATTTTTCATTGTACTGTATATTACAAATAGGTCTTACATTTGTCAAATTTTGGTCTTAAACGGGTCTTTAAAAGGTCTTAAATGGATTTTGAAAAAGCGTGGGCACCCTGAATAAGAAAAGGTAAATATTTGGACTTTAATGTCTAGCGTTGTCTAAATATGCTAAATTAGTGTTTATATCATCTTTCTTTTTAAATTGAAAATACTTGATTGTCACTGACTAGATACATAATATCCAAACAAATAGATTCTAGATTGGCGTCAGAAACTGATATCAGTAAAAAGACTCAAGTTATCTCCTTTGTACATAAAAATCAGCGTGCAGACAGAAGATGGATAACGTTTGGGTTGACGCGGGAGCAGCAACCTTACCTGGCCTTCTACACCAACGAGGAGGCCGTGACCACGGCCGCCCCACTCAAGGCCATCCCGCTACGTACATGCTGCCACATCACCAAGAGCCTCAACCTCAAGGGCCACACCAACGTGTTCACACTGACGTTAGCCGACAGGAAACTCAGCCTCATGGCCCCCTCTATGTAAGTATAACAAGAACAACGTGTTCACACTGACGTTAGCAAACAGAAAACTCAGCCTTATGGCACCCTCTATGTATGTATAGTAAAAAACACACCAATGTATTCACACTGACGTTAGCCGTCAGGAAACTAAAGCCCCGTACGCACTAGGTTAATTTTACTAAGTTGGCCAACTAATAAGCGCGATTTTTCTAATAGAATCTGCCGATTTTAGCCATGATTCGGATCACCAGTCAGTATTTAATATTGAAATATACATGTTTGATACAAGTCAGCGCTAAAATCAGCCAACTGTACCAGAAGAGTCAGCTGATTTTAGTGCCGATGAATCAGCAGACTTTGGTGAAATTCGCCTAGTGGGTATTGGGCTTCAGCCTTATGGCCCCCTCTATGTAAGTATAACAAGAACCACACCGTGTTCACACTGACGTTAGCCGCCAGGAAACTCAGCCTCATGGCCCCCTCTACGTAAGTATGACAAGAACCACCCCAACGTGTTTACACTGATGTTAGCCGACAGAAAACTCAGCTTGAAATCCAGCCTGAAAAAGATAAGATAGTTTTCCAATGATTTGGAAGATTATTACATGCAGGTATAAAAAGAAGGCAAGAGAAAAACACTATGTGAGATTACACAAATTATACATACCACACATACTCAATAAAGTACATACAATTGGCCTGGCTAAATATGGTTCTGCTATAGACCTGGGAAGCAAGAAACCACTCAAAAACTTGAAAGTAATCCTGCCATATCTTAACTGTGTTTCTGTTGCAGTTTTATAACATTTTTATAAACCTACAAATATAAGTGAAAATATCAAATCTACAAACATGATGTATTTTCTGTTCATATATACAACTTGGCTCTAAACAAAATAACTAGAATCAAACCTAAACTCAATCATCGTTTCTTACTGCCCAGACCTATATTGTGATAGCAGCATACTTAAAAAAACTAAAACACTTTTACCTGCTAAACGTATTTTCCATTCTTATATGAATGGTGGTCTGCAATTCTTTAAATTCCTGATTCAAGCAGAGACAGCGAGGTACCTTGGCCTGATTTCGCCTTTAGACCTTTGCCTGGGGCTATAACTTAAGCATGCTGGTCTTTTGGTCCTTGAGAATGTATTAGTCATTCATAGTAATGCCCCGAAGCTATGGTATGTGTATTCTATTAAGGATATACAAGTCTAGCCTGTGTGGTGCATGGTGCATGAAACCTAAGAAATGAAATTAAGACATGCTTCCCTTGAACTGTGTCCTAAGAAGACAAATTCCAAGATTTTTCGTTTAAACTCAATTGTCTGTGAGCAAATTTCCATCGCATTAATATCGGCTTTGAGTCCCCATAAAACTCGCATTATAACGTTTGAACATTGTATATTATATTTATGTTACAGTTAAGGTCAATTAAATAACCACTAAAACAGACGGCATAGTGAACTGTGCACCATGGCCCCTTGTCTATCTTTAATGTGACCCATCTATCATTAACTGTGACCCCCGCCTCCATGTGTCGGCAGGCGTAGACAGGTGTTCGTCTGAGGTTGTTCAGATGTGTCAGAGAATAATGCAGGATGCTTCTCAGTAGTAGACGTAATTCTAAAAATCCAGGGGCCAGTCAGGCCCCTAACTTTCCAAATCTAGGGGCCTCCACCTAAATCTAGGGGCCCTCACATATACTAGTCTTTTGTTTATTTGTGATTTTCTAGGGGCCAGTCGGGCCCCTAGCCCAGAAAATCTAGTTTTTAATGGCCTCGGACCCCCAGGCTCTTGGTTGCCAGGCTGTACATACCGCACATCATTCTCATGTTTTTATCAAAATATATACCCTCTACAATATGAGATAGCCTTCGTACCCGTACCAATATCCTAATTCAAGTTGTGAAGGTTTAATAGGCCCTTAACATTATAAAAGCGGTGCTAGTAAGATGAGTGCAGGCAACCAAAGAAGACAATCAATATTATTGTGATGGTCAGCGATAATTTTGACCCAGTAAAAGTAAAATGATACTATTGCAAAACATAGATATATGATGATACCGGTGTGTTTGAAAAGAATTCGAATTATTTTTAATTTTACTTTATTTGCATATGTGATTGTTGTTCATGATAAGTGCAGGGATGTAAGTTTTCAGATTTTTATCGGATTTCCGATCTTTTTCACTCCAGCACCCCAAAGATCTTATTCAAATTTTGATATTTAGAACACGTTTCACAGCATTTTAGGATGTATTTCAGGCTAGGCAAATCTGTGTGTCTCCGACAACCAGAAAATGGGTGTGGACGAGATATTTCCGAAGCAATTAGTGAAATTGCCTCATAAATATCTACTATTTGCCTATTTCAAACTTGTCCTAAAAATGTGGACAACCTGTGAGTTTGTGAGGACGACCAGATCTGTATTAATGGACCAATTTTCCTAGCCTGTATTTAGATAACATTATGCTATTTCCGATTTTTTCACTGTCCCCAACTGACATTGAGGTGAGATTACCCTGGGGCCGACTTCACCTGTTACCGCTCATATCACACTATCAGCATTGAAAAACTGTCATTCAAAATTAAACTGAACACTGTTTGATATATTCATATATTTTAGGATTTATTTTTACTTTTTCATATATGTGTGTGTGTGTGTGTATTAGTAGTATGTTTCATTTTCCAATATTTTCTCAGTTTGTAGTTTAAGACTCATTCTTGTGTTTGTGCAGGGCGGACATGGATGGCTGGTGCCGGATCCTGGACACCACCCTGAAGAGTCTGGGCATCCTGCAGGTAAGGACGGGTGACCAGCAGTGGGGCGTACCAACGATTCTACAAAGGAAAGATTAATGACTTGGGGCGTTTTAGCGTGATTCCCCCGATGGTGCTGCCGTCTAGGGGAGTCGGTGCAACCGTTACGAAAAGGCCGTCATTGTTCCCCTTTTCGTGACGTCATATATAAAGAGCAGTGACGTCACAAAAAGGGGAACAATGACGGCCGTTTCGTAATGGGTTGCACAGACGTCCCTAGATGGGGCCACCAACGTCCGCATCACGAAATTTACATAGGCGATGGTCGGGAGTGGCTTATCTTTGTGTAGCTATAATATTTTTGGGCATACTCAGTGTCCGAAATTATAAGCTTTTATTTTGTGCACTCACCGGGTGCACAGGTTTTATAATTGTGCACCCGGGGACATTTCTGTGTGTATATACTATAATAACATGTTTAAAACGTTGAAAAAATCATGCACCATCAAGGTGCACACTTTTTAAAACTGTGCACCCGGCTTCAGAATCATTCACCTCGGGTGCAGGGTGCACCCTTAATTTCGGGCAATGCGTACTGTATGGCTGATTGAAGGAGTCCCTGCCAATAGCTATGTCTATGAAAACAACAGAATCAGGCTGTGACTATATTACATACAGCCACAGCTTCACTGCTGTGGTATCATATCAGTGTAGTGTTTTGGTTGAAGTGACATGATAAAAAGAAAGACAAAGATTTATTATGTTTAACTTGTATACCTTATGTAGATCCTTATTGCATGAATCCCTAATGAAAATCGGTCTCTGTGATTAGGGGCTTTTTGTAGGCACAGGGTGAAATGATCTTGTCATAAAACCGGGAAGGCCTCTCAGACATACACTTATTAAATAGCCTAGATCCCCCACGGTACATATGTGAGATGTAGCTTCCGTTAGGAGGCCAATTCGTTTCACCTGCCGACAAGAACACGTCAGAACCAGAATTCAATGCTACGGTATTCAGGGGCAGATCCAGAGGGGGGGTTCAGGGGGTCCTGACCCCCTCCTTTTGGTGGACCCCTATACTAGGGAAAGAGGGGGAAATGCTGCACGACGTGTGCGAACGCATGCATTTTTAGTACTTAGCATATGCTGACCCCCTCCTTTTGGAAATCCTGGATCTGCCTCTGTTTTTGGCTTGAAATGCTTGCTGGTTAGCTGCGTTGGTCTGCCGGCTGATAAATTGAACTGGCCTACTGCTCTGCTGGTATAGAGGACTCTGGCCTCAACCACTCTGTGTATACAGAGTGGTGACTAGATGATGTATTTACCATGTACAAATATAACAAGGGCCTACCAAACTCTGTCCTGTTGCTAATCTTCATGTCTCTTTATGAAGTATCTGTATTGCCCTCTCGATTTGAGGGGTGAGCAGCCATGGCTGTTATGTGTGATCACCAGGGATGTCCACAGCGGATCTATGGCGAAGGATTGGCCCAGTGTTAGAGCACAATTCTCCCAACCACGGATAGCCAGTTTCTTGAATTCTACTTGCAGGTTAGCCTAAAACAGAATGCATGCTGGGTAATATGTCGACAAAACTCAAGGTCTTAGTATAGAGATTTTCATGAATTGTGCAATAATTTGTAGGTTACCCTTGACTAAATCTAGCCATAATTATTTTTTAAATAAGTACCAATATACATTTCTTTTTCTTAAGTTGTTTGAAAATTAATTCATTATAGATGGATAAATAGCAACTAGTTCATTATGTTCTATAGTATTTCTAGGGGTTTTGTCGACAAAATCAGCCCAAATTAGCCTGCAGGTCCTTAAAATGCTAAAATTCAGCTATCCGTGCTAGGGAGAATTCATACCTCTGTAGAGCACAGGTACTAATCCTGAGGTTCCTGCTCCAGTTTCATAGTTGTCATGAATAATGACTACATACAAAAAGATCTCACATTTCTAGTCAGATTCCTATTAAATTCAGGAGAACAACCCCTGCATTCTAGTTCCTTATCTTTACACTAGGTGATCAGGGGCTGCACATGGTGTGCTTGGTCATGGGGTGTGTGGTGTGTGTGGTTATGGGGTGTGTGTGGTCATGGGGTGTGTGGTCATGGGGTGTGTGTGGGGTGTGTGGTCATGGGGTGTGTGGTCATGGGGTGTGTGTTGTCATGGGGTGTGTGCGGTGTGTGTGGTCATGGGGTGTATTTGTTGTGTGGTCATGGGGTGTGTGTGGTCATGGGGTGTGTGGTTATGGGGTGTGTGTGGTCATGGGGTGTGTGTGGTGTGTGTGGTCATGGTGTGTGTGTGGTGTGTGTGGTCATGGGGTGTGTGTGGTCATGGGGTGTGTGTGGTCACGGGGTGTGTGGGGTCATGGGGTGTGTGTGGTGTGTGTGGTCATGGGGTGTGTGCGGTGTGTGTGGTCATGGGGTGTGTGGGGAATGTGTCTTCATGGGGTATGTGTGGTGTGTGTGGTCATGGGGTGTGTGTGGCGTGTGTGGTTATGGGGTGTGTGTGGTCATGGGGTGTGTGTGGTCATTGGGGGTGTGTGGTGTGTGTGGTCATGGGGTGTGTGGAGTGTGTGTGGCCATGGGGTGTGTGGTGTGGTGTGTGGTCATGGGGTGTGTGTGGCCATGGGGTGTGCGGTCATGGGGAGTGTGGTGTGTGTGGTCATGGGGTATGTGTGGTAATGTGGTATGTCTGGTGTGTGTGGTCATGGGGTGTGTGTGGTGTGTGTGGTCATGGGGTGTGTGTGGTGTGTGTGGTCATGAGGCGTGTGTGGAGTGTGTGGTCATGGGGTGTGTGGTGTGTATGGTCATGGGGTGTGTGTGGTGTGTGGTCATGGGGTGTGTGTGGTGTGTGTGGTCATGGGGTGTGTGTGGTCATGGGGTGTGTGGTGTGTGTGGTCATGGGGTGTGTGTGGTGTGTGTGGTCATGGGGTGTGTGTGGTGTGTGTGGTCATGGGGTGTGTGTGGTGTGTGTGGTCATGGGGTGTGTTTGGTGTGTGTGGTCATGAGGCGTGTGTGGAGTGTGTGGTCATGGGGTGTCTGGTGTGTGTGGTCATGGGGTGTGTGTGGTGTGTGGTCATGGGGTGTGTGTGGTGTGTGTGGTCATGGGGTGTGTGGTGTGTGTGGTCATGAGGTGTGTGTGGTCATGGGGTGTGTGTGGTGTGTGTGGTCATGAGGCGTGTGTGGAGTGTGTGGTCATGGGGTGTGTGTGGTGTGTGTGGTCATGGGGTGTGTGTGGTGTGTGTGGTCATGGGGTGTGTGGTGTGTGTGGTCATGGGGTGTGTGTGGTGTGTGTGGTCATGGGGTGTGTGTGGTCATGAGGCGTGTGTGGAGTGTGTGGTCATGGGGTGTCTGGTGTGTGTGGTCATGGGGTGTGTGTGGTGTGTGGTCATGGGGTGTGTGTGGTGTGTGTGGTCATGGGATGTGTGTGGTCACGGGGCATGTGTGATGTGTATGCTCTCTGCGTGTATGTGGCGTGTCTTCATACTGAGTCCCCTAGGGCCCCTATCCAGCCGTTTCTCTTCTCAGAAGGTCCTTGGTCCAGCCACCCGCACCTGTGTAGTTCGTGTTGTCGGCGACACGCCTCAGTTCCCTCCGACACGCTCCAGTGCCCCCACTGGGTCACCCTTCTCTCCCCCTCTTCTTTATTTAACGGGACCTTCCCCACCACAGGTCCCTGTCCTGCTGGTAACTGGCAATCAGTGACAGTCGTGTGTGCGCCGTGCTAGGGTCAGGTCAGGCACAAGCGGGACTAGAGGGAGGCCTCGGAGGGTCAAAGTCACTGGTCGATTTCTAGAAAAATGTTTTATTTCAGTTTGATATGATTAAAATGAAGGAGCACTCGTCATATTCTGATATAAGAATCTTGCAACATGATCCGTTCCCTTTCCTATCTAGTTTTGCTGATAACGTATATCATTTCAAGGACGGATCCAAATTCTTTTCTTTTTCTTTTTTGATTCTAAATCTCGACTCCAGATCTCCCGATTTGTTGAGGAGATCTTCCGTTTTTCCTGCCGTTTTTTAGGGGTTTCCTTAAACTTTTTTTCTCACTATTTTCAATATGACATTTCAGTAAAACCATGTTAAAATCAGGTCTGATTTGTCACATCCCCTTGGGAAATGTAAATGAAAATGTAAATAGATAGAAACTAACGTAATTCAAAATATGGTAATTCAAAATATGATGTGTATATATTCTGGTGCTTATACTGGATGATAATCTTTGCATAAATATGTGATTCAAAACGCATAAAAATTTCTATTTTCCCGAAGAATTTATCAATTAAAACCTCCTGCTTTGTGGTGATCATTGGGGGAAATCTCCCGACCTTAGGCCAACTCAAATCTGTATGTATATATATAAAGGGACAAGAAAAGGGTTGCCCTGGCCAAAGCTCGCCAAGTAATGCAGGCGCAGATTTAGGGGGCGGAGGCGTGCCAGGCGTGCGCCCCCCTATTTTGGGCAAAATTTTATTTTTTTTAATGTAAAATCCCTGTGCCCGGAGGGCCCGGGCAAAAGTTTTCCTATAGCACGCCCCTCCTCCCCCCCCCCCCCCCATTTTTTTTAATTTTTTAAAAAATCCTGGATCCACCTTTGTACTGCAATGGTTCCCGTCCACGGCCCCTCCAACAGCGATTTGTGGGGGAGAGTGGTGGTGGAGAGTAGTGGTGTGGTGGAGGTGGGTCAGAGCAGGGCGTACACACGAGAGAGGAGAGGAGTTGGAGAGGAGTCCTGTCCACCGTACGGACCGCCCGTAGGAGAGGAGTATTACCCACTATACGGCCCACAGGAGACCGGGAGGTCCTTACCCCCAGCCCGGGAGGTCTTGACCCCCGCCCACTGGGAGGTCCTGACGGTGAGTAGGGGGTCTGTGTGTGTTACATAGAGTCAGGAGGGAGGGAGGGGGTACGGAGACTCAGTCTGAATACACGCACCACCTTCTACGCTAGGGGCGTTTGGAAACGTAGGATTTACCTTACTCTAACTAATTAACAATATTTGTTAAAGAGAGGAGACTGTGAAATTTCAATTTTGATTATTTTACACTTTATATGTTAGAGGTAATGCTAATTTAGAAGTATGCCTAGTTTCAATGCCGGTGCTTGACTCCTTCAAGTAAAAAATGAAATAGAAAGTATTATAAGTATGGTTATAAAAATCGGCATGAACACTCCCTGAACATTAAGGACTGGCCCCTCCCTTTAAGTAATACTTTTAAAACGGTGTCCCTTCACGTTACAGACTACACATTGAACTACTTCAGGTCATACCAAGAACCAGAAAAATAGGCTGCTACCAGCCAGTTCATTTGGTTTCTGATTTGTTAAACAGCTTTTTAAAGGACATGTGGGAACCAGCAAATTAGGTCAGGACACCATTATTTATTCCACCCAATGGTTTAGTAACCCTGCCTCCAAACGCTGCTGGGCCATTCGGCCGATTACAGTTGACCCAGGGTATGCTGCAGAGAACTATACCCAGGGTCTACTTTAAATTCAGCCAATCAGAATGCACCTTACTTCAGCAGTTCATTTGGTTTCTGATTTGTTAAACAGCTTTTTAAAGGACATGTGGGAACCAGCAAATTAGGTCAGGACACCATTATTTATTCCCTGGTACTGCTGTGCCTCTGAGCCCTTGAGTATACAGCCGATGCCTACTATACCATGGGTCTTCAGCTTTTGTACCCTGAGTCTACAAAATTTATCTACTACACCCTGGGTAATCACATTCTTTACCCTGGGTCTACTACCAGCCCAGCTATCCAGCAGCTGGGCAACAGGCTTCTGAACCACTGAATCTACCAGCTTTACAATAGAATACCCTGGGTCTTCACCTATTGTAACTTTCTTTACCTACTATACTCTAGGTCTTCATTTTCTGTACTCTGAGTCTACTACAGTCTAGCACATACATGCCCAAACCCCATATGTGTCGCCTCTTCTGATTGGCTGATTTCGGAGTGACCCCAGGGTACACTTTCCCAGTGTGTACCTTGGGTACAGTGTAATCGGCCGAACGGCCCAGCAGCCCTCCAAACCCCTATGTTGTTCGAGTCCTGAAGTGATTTTGTCCCTGATAGCGTTTCTTCTGCCTGGCAAAGCCACTTCACTCTTTTCATTAAATGATAAATCGAGTCTGTTTAAAACGAAACTTGAAACTTCTTTTCTGAAGGTGGGGCGACTACTTCAGGTCATACCAAGAACCAGAAAAATAGGCTGCTACCAGCCAGTTCATTTGGTTTCTGATTTGTTAAACAGCTTTTTAAAGGACATGTGGGAACCAGCAAATTAGGTCAGGACACCATTATTTATTCCACCCAATGGTTTAGTAACCCTGCCTCCAAACGCTGCTGGGCCATTCGGCCGATTACAGTTGACCCAGGGTATGCTGCAGAGAACTATACCCAGGGTCTACTTTAAATTCAGCCAATCAGAATGCACCTTACTTCAGCAGCCTGCTGCTACTCTGGGTCTTCACTTTCTATACCCTGGGTCTACTACCCTAACATTTTGCAGCCTGGTACTGCTGTGCCTCTGAGCCCTTGAGTATACAGCCGATGCCTACTATACCATGGGTCTTCAGCTTTTGTACCCTGAGTCTACAAAATTTATCTACTACACCCTGGGTAATCACATTCTTTACCCTGGGTCTACTACCAGCCCAGCTATCCAGCAGCTGGGCAACAGGCTTCTGAACCACTGAATCTACCAGCTTTACAATAGAATACCCTGGGTCTTCACCTATTGTACCCTGGGTATACTTACTAACTGTGTACCCTGGGTCTACTTACAGCACTATACCCTGAGTCTACTAAACCATACCCTGGGTCTACTAGCTCTACTATACCCTGGGTCTTCATTTTCTCTACCCTGGGTCTCCTAACTCTACTATACCCTGGGTCTACTAGCTCTACTATACCCTGGGTCTTCATTTTCTCTACCCTGGGTCGCCTAACTCTACTATACCCTGGGTCTACTAGCTCTACCATACCCTGGGTCTTCATTTTCTCTACCCTGGGTATACATACTAATTTTATAATATACTGTACCCTTGGTCGACTAGCTCTACAATACCCTGGGTCTTCATTTTCTATACCCTGAGTCTACTAATTTTACTGCACCCTGGGTCTACACCTTCCATACTCTGAGGGCACTACCCCTATAATGCATAGCCCTGCCCTGCTGAGCTATTGCGGCCCTGAGTGCTGCCAACTTTACCTACTATACCCTGGGTCTTCACCTTTTGTACCCTGAGTCTACTAATTTTAATTACTATACCCAGGGTCGACACCTTCTGTACCCTGAGCCTACTGAATTCTTTATTGAGTACTGGCCTGTTTTATTGGGGACTGGCCTGCTGAGCCCCTGAGATCACTTTCTTTACCTACTATACTCTAGGTCTTCATTTTCTGTACTCTGAGTCTACTACAGTCTAGCACATACATGCCCAAACCCCATATGTGTCGCCTCTTCTGATTGGCTGATTTCGGAGTGACCCCAGGGTACACTTTCCCAGTGTGTACCTTGGGTACAGTGTAATCGGCCGAACGGCCCAGCAGCCCTCCAAACCCCTATGTTGTTCGAGTCCTGAAGTGATTTTGTCCCTGATAGCGTTTCTTCTGCCTGGCAAAGCCACTTCACTCTTTTCATTAAATGATAAATAGAGTCTGTTTAAAACGAAACTTGAAACTTCTTTTCTGAAGGTGGGGCGACCAGTGGGAAATTCCACCGAGAATCCTGGTAGATAGCAGTAGTTTAAATGATGCGTGTTTTTTGATACTCTTGGCCTGTGTGCCATTAAGAAATAGTGCAAATTTAGGGACGCACTTGGTATGTGAAGATCCAAGTCAATAGTAAGGAAAACTATTCACACTTACACGGTCCGCCAACCACGAGCACATACAGGCCACTTTGGTGACTACACAAACTCCAGTAATGACTTGAGAAATGCTCTTGAGAGAATGAATTTACTTGCTAAAATGACTTCACATGCCCATATAATTATGGTAAACCGTGTAAGCGTGTATTGGAGAAACTGAAACATGAGAACCATAATTCAACAGAGTTTTCTGTTGAATTAGGTCAGCATGGTTATACACATAGAGTGAACATAGAGTTCATCTGTCCTCAGCTCGGGCACGGTGAAGGAAGACGAATATCACCGTGACCCCACTGACATGGAATGACCTCACCGACATGGAGGCCAAAGGTCTGGGTGTGAATTGGGATCAACTTACCGAGGCGTGAACACCTAGGTCAGGTTACTTGCCGCTCCCTGACTCATACGTCTATAGGTGCAATATGAAAATAATTCTTTTCTTTTTTTAAATTCGTTTATTTATACTGAGAGCAGCAATAGTCAGTTTTAATCCACTACCAGTTGTGCATCCTGTTAATATTTGTAATAGAACTCTCAAAAAAGGTTAAAAAGAACAGGAAATAGGTTACAGTAAGTAAACACTGTGAAAGTGGCTTTATCCCAGCCAGCTGTCCCTGGTTGTCACCAATGTGCTTGCATAGTGCTTACGAACACCACCTTTCTTTGTATACACTGCGGAAGTTTATGAACACCCCGTCTCTTTGTGTAGTCCCTGGAAGCTGTCCATTATCACGCCATACACAAAGACCTGCATGATGTCCGTCCCCTTACTCTACAATGTATCTAAGTTGTGTCCCTTGGTTGCTACCTATGCTGAAAGGCATGAGGGCGATTAGTCTTAATATAAGAAGACCCATAGGGGGTGTCCGAGGGTGGCTGTACGACCAATAGGGGTTTGTCATGACCCGAGGGCGAAACCCGAGGGTTGTACGATCCCCGAGGACAATCCCCAAAGGGTCTTCTATATTTCATCACCCAAGCAAAATACAAAATAATTTCTAAATCCATGAATATAAGGTACAAACAGCCTGTCAATATGCACTGCCCCTTGTATGCACCGCTCGTCGATTGTGCGGGTGATAAAAACCCTCAGCCCCTACCTGTACTGAGGGCCCTGAAGTGTGCCTGGCCCTCGGCCCCTGCCTGTACGGAGGGCCCTGAGGTGTGCCAGTCCCGGCCCTCAGCCCCTGCCTGTACTGAGGGCCCTGAGGTGTGCCAGTCCCGGCCCTCAGCCCCTGCCTGTACTGAGGGCCCTGAGGTGTGCCAGTCCCGGCCCTCAGCCCCTGCCTGTACTGAGGGCCCTGAGGTGTGCCAGTCCCGGCCCTCAGCCCCTGCCTGTACTGAGGGCCCTGAGGTGTGCCAGTCCCGGCCCTCAGCCCCTGCCTGTACTGAGGGCCCTGAGGTGTGCCAGTCCCGGCCCTCAGCCCCTGCCTGTACTGAGGGCCCTGAGGTGTGCCAGTCCCAGCCCTCAGCCCCTGCCTGTACTGAGGGCCCTGAGGTGTGCCAGTCCCGGCCCTCAGCCCCTGCCTGTACTGAGGGCCCTGAGGTGTGCCAGTCCCGGCCCTCAGCCCCTGCCTGTACTGAGGGCCCTGAGGTGTGCCAGTCCCGGCCCCCAGCCCCTGCCTGTACTGAGGGCCCTGAGGTGTGCCAGTCCCGGCCCTCAGCCCCTATCTGTACTGAGGGCCCTGAGGTGTGCCAGTCCCGGCCCCCAGCCCCTGCCTGTACTGAGGGCCCTGAGGTGTGCCAGTCCCGGCCCACAGCCCCTGCCTGTACTGAGGGCCCTGAGGTGTGCCAGTCCCGGCCCACAGCCCCTGCCTGTACTGAGGGCCCTGAGGTGTGCCAGTCCCGGCCCTCAGCCCCTATCTGTACTGAGGGCCCTGAGGTGTGCCAGTCGCGGCCCCCAGCCCCTGCCTGTACTGAGGGCCCTGAGGTGTGCCAGTCCCGGCCCTCAGCCCCTGCCTGTACTGAGGGCCCTGAGGTGTGCCAGTCCCGGCCCCCAGCCCCTGCCTGTACTGAGGGCCCTGAGGTGTGCCAGTCCCGGCCCTCAGCCCCTATCTGTACTGAGGGCCCTGAGGTGTGCCAGTCCTGGCCCTCAGCCCCTATCTGTACTGAGGGCCCTGAGGTGTGCCAGTCCCGGCCCCCAGCCCCTACCTGTACTGAGGGCCCTGAGGTGTGCCAGTCCCGGCCCTCAGCCCCTACCTGTACTGAGGGCCCTGAGGTGTGCCAGTCCCGGCCCTCAGCCCCTGCCTGTACTGAGGGCCCTGAGGTGTGCCAGTCCCGGCCCCCAGCCCCTGCCTGTACTGAGGGCCCTGAGGTGTGCCAGTCCTGGCCCTCAGCCCCTATCTGTACTGAGGGCCCTGAGGTGTTCCAGTCCCGGCCCCCAGCCCCTACCTGTACTGAGGGCCCTGAGGTGTGCCAGTCCCGGCCCACAGCCCCTGCCTGTACTGAGGGCCCTGAGGTGTGCCAGTCCCGGCCCACAGCCCCTGCCTGTACTGAGGGCCCTGAGGTGTGCCAGTCCTGGCCCTCAGCCCCTATCTGTACTGAGGGCCCTGAGGTGTGCCAGTCCCGGCCCCCAGCCCCTACCTGTACTGAGGGCCCTGAGGTGTGCCAGTCCCAGCCCTCAGCCCCTGCCTGTACTGAGGGCCCTGAGGTGTGCCAGTCCCGGCCCCCAGCCCCTGCCTGTACTGAGGGCCCTGAGGTGTGCCAGTCCTGGCCCTCAGCCCCTATCTGTACTGAGGGCCCTGAGGTGTGCCAGTCCCGGCCCCCAGCCCCTACCTGTACTGAGGGCCCTGAGGTGTGCCAGTCCCGGCCCACAGCCCCTACCTGTACTGAGGGCCCTGAGGTGTGCCAGTCCCGGCCCACAGCCCCTACCTGCATTAAGAATATTTGTAAGGCCCTGCCCTTACACACTTCTTAAGTATTCGCGAATATTAGAAAAACTCTTGATGATGCGTCATAGGTTGTTATGTTAGATCTCTCATCCCTGTCCCATAGTAATATGATAACTTAAGGTAACATAAGTGGTTTCATGATTAGGAAAAGATGAAATCAAACACTAAAATAATATAAACATTTAGAACTGATTAGTCGCAAACCCTTTACATTCTCTTCAGATCCTTTCATCTTTAACCGGCGTCCCATGTTAGTTTGCTTTGGGAAAACACATATACTTTACTCCCAGGAAATGTGTGTGCGTAAACAGGCAGCTTGTGGTAGGCATAAGGTATGGGCCCCTGGGCCCAGGTTTTGGTGTAGGGAAATCTTGTTTTTACCGAGTGTGCGCACTGTCTTCTTATACTGCTGTCCTAGATCACGGTGTAGTATTTACATGGACATGGCCCATGGAAGGAAGGTAAATGCACAGCTATATTTAGATCATGGTGTACAAAGTAGTTACCTGGATTAAAGTGTGAGTCAGTATAGACTCTGTTGGCCGTTTGTTTTTATAACAGTGAGCGCTTTGTAATTGAAATACAAAATGTTGGATCTGTGAAGGTCCTTGAATCTTTATCAAATAATGAGAAAAAAAAGACAGTAATTATTGGGAGATTGCTGGCAGAATCTGCATTACAGCTAATATAGAAGAACTGTCCTCACCCTCACTCAGGGATGCCTAAGGGGGTCTTCTAGCGTGAAGTTCACCCATTTATAGATTGTAAGTGTTATGGTGTCTAAGGTGTGTGAAGTTAGAGGTGCGGCTCCCCACCCCCCACTCACCCACTCAGTCACGTCACCCACCTCCCAGCCCCTTACCACCTGCCCTGGTCTGTAAGGTGTGTAAAGTTAGAGGTGCAGTTCCAAATTCTGATTATTTTTGCATTGTTTAAGTACAGCCCATATCTAGGATTGTGGGGATGTTTTGCTTTGAAAATTGACAACACTGCTACAGAAATTCCTAATATACAGGATGAAATCTCTAAATCAAACATTTTTATGGGCGGAAAAATTGGATTAGTCTCAAAATGGTTGATTTGTCAAAATTGCCCAGAGAGAAAGCTTGGTATTAGTCTAACACTAATATAGGGAAAACAAATAAAGAGATTATCTAGGTAACAAAAACATAACAGATATGGTGCCATTATACATGTACAAATGCATCAGTTGGAAAAAATAATATGAGAATTCTAAACAGGGGTAATTGAACCTAAATCTATGGTGTTCTTTTATGGTTGAAAATGGCTAGACTTTTCCATAAAGTGATTGTACCCTGAGGTATGGGCCATCAAAGCCTTATAAAATTATCATTTAGCCATCTACAAGTGAAATGTATTTTCTGGGAGTAGTATCAGTGTCACAATGTCTAATATAAAAATATTACTGGGCTGTTAAAATTTAAGAAGCTAAACAATCTTTCAGTCATATATGATCTATTTCCTATAGAGCATTCACTGAAGCTGTTAAGGATAGACACCACCTATCGGGGCCCCATTTACAGTAATTTATATTGCGCGGTCTCTGCCAAGGCTACAATTGTATAGTGTACATCAAATGGTAGAATATATTTTTGTCTATCTTTTGATATAAGGTTTATGGTTGTAATGTTGCAACTAAGGAAATAAGAGGTGAAAACCCGATTTTTTAACTTATATTTTTTGAACATTGATATCTCTGCTACCCCTCAATGGATTGTCACAAAACTTTGGGAGCTTGTTAATAACATTTGATGCAGGGAAGCGTGTCTCAGAATTTTGATTTAGGTCCTGGTTTTTTTTTTTTTTAAATCAACATTATTTTCTAGATTTTATAAAACAAAAACTAAAACCTAAATGAAAAATCTGCGACACGCTTCCCTCCAAAAGAATGTTGTCTATAGGCTGTAAAAATATCAAGCTTTTTCATGGAATATTAATTGAGATATTCATGTTCAAAAAATAAAAGTGAAAAATACGTTTTTTTGTATTCCTGATAAGCTCATACAGCCATATATGCACACATTAAAATATGAATTATATGGTTAGATAGGGTAGCTAAAAGGGTATTGAATGATATAAAATTCATATTATTGCAACAGATATTGAAAAATATATGCCTATTGAAAGAGAGTCCTGCAAATTGGCTGCTAAGAGGTGTTGTCTATCCTTAAACCAGAGTAACATTCTGACAAAATTAATGTAAAGAAAACTGCTGTGGTGAAAAGTGAGTGGTCCAGTTAGCGTCTGCTAAAAAATCATGCAATAGATCCTTTCAGTCCTCATCATGTACCCACAGCTTCCCTGTTCTAAGCACCCTAGTCAGTCAAACACACATCTAACCCTTCGCAAGGTCCAGGCCATGGAGAGTTGTGTACCTGCCCCATATATACACTAACCCTGCTAAAAGTGGTTGGGGCATTTTGCCAGTGCCCTCGTCATGGCGGACAGTTTACACGTGTTCTCACAGGGGGCGCTGCTGGCACCTCTCCAGGGCTGTGGGTGAACAGGGGTCAAAGGGTCACCCAGTACCAAACCTTCATCTCCATGGCATACCCGCCTTCAAGATAAAGGTGAGGGTCGGCAGGCCACATGAAGGTGTCAGTCAGCAGGTCGTATGAAGGGGTGGGTCGACAGGTCATATACAGGTGCAGGTTGGCAGGTTGTATACTCCTGGCATATTCATACACTGTCAACTATATATATTATCATATGTCTTATTATATATATATTGTAGAAGATGTTATATACAACTTATACTGGAGATGACATTTTCTGTATTTGAAGGTGTGGGTCAGCAGGTTGTATAACAATGAAGGTCATATGAAGGTGTGGGTCGGCAGGTTACAAATAAACTCCAGAAATTACAGTTTGAAATCGTTATTTTGAAAAGGTTCTGATCCTTAATGGATTATGGTATATGACAAAAATTTTACTTGGACTACTCTATATAGATTGTGATGTTTGGTCCCCAGTAAAATTCCATCATCTTGATTATAAAAGAATAAACGCAGGCTACCAAAAACGTACATCCCTTCTGTCAAACATGCTTTGTAAATCTATCGAATTATCACTTAAGAAAACATACCTAGTATCTTGTCTGAAAAACCAGAACCTCCTTGGTTGCTGGAGAAATGATTTCATCAGATAAAGCCAGTATGAGAGGTCCAAGATTCAGGGAGGTCCGTATACCCTGTGTTGAATTGAAGAATAGCCCTGTCTTCTCGTGTCACCGTGCTGGTGGCCTATCTAACCTTTAAGGTCAATTTTGAATTATCATAATCTTTTATGGGAAATTTCTTTAAACCTTGTGTCCCCTGCCACTAAGACGTATGTTCTACGTCCATTTCTGAAATTCCTTTGTCGCATGTCTATTTAGGGGCCCCGGGGCCTATGTATGGCGTTCTCATGACTGTGACTGTTATTTGGAAAGTTGTAGCAATTGAAGCAGTGAAATAGAGAATTGTACTTTCAGTTATTATAATATGTGTGTTTGGTGTCGTTTCAGCCTGATGAGAACCTGTACACGGTCCAGGCCACGTCCGACCGGTCCCCTCCCTCCCCAGACCAGGCCCCCCGCCGCTTCTCCGCCCCACTCCCCCACCCGCCGCCCCCCACCTCCTCCACCTCCAGCAGCTCCCTCCGTGACCCCACCTCCCCGCTGCCCCCCGCCCCCCGCCGCGACCTGCCCCCTGTCCCCAACCCGACCAGCGCTGCTGCCCCTGACACCTTCCTGGCCCCACATGACGGAGGAGAGATGAGTCAGCAGTCGTCCATGGAACTGGCGGCGGCCAGCGGGGAGACGTACGAGCCCCTGTGGTCAGGGCCAGCAGGAGGGGGCCTTCACGTGGGAGTGTCAGCACAGAGAGGAGGGGCACCAGCAGCCTCCACGACGACCTCCGCAGCCAGCGGGGCCTCCTCTCCCCCGGGGGTGCTCCCACCTCCCATACCCAGGAGGACGTCGAGGTTAGGGATGGGTTCAGATTCCCCAGGGACTGCATCCAACACTACCTCCCGGCCCCGGCCATCGTCTAGTCGTACCTCTGCAGCTTCCCCTGCGGGAGACTCCACGGGGAGGGTCCAAGCTGAGACGGACTATGGATGTATCTGGACTGAAGATTTGTCGTATAACAGCCCTGCAGGTCGGGGCCAGACTCAGGCTCAGAGAGACCAGAACGGAATCGCCCCTCCCCGTTATACCGAACGCGATGAAGCACCGGCTGCTAGTCTTTCCTTCACTGGTGGTTCTCCCTCGCGTCCCACCACCCTTGCCCAAAACACTCCCAACCCTCTGCCAGTCACGTCCCGAACCGCCTCTAATCTGCATCAAACATCCCCTGGACTGCAGGTCTCCCGACCCACCGGCAGCGGTCTCTCGGCCCCTTCCTCCGGGGGACGCACCCCGCTGAGTCCTGGGTTGAGCTCCACTGCTGCGCCTCCCTACACCCCTCAGGCAGCCTCCGTGGGGCCAGCAGTAGGGGTGGGAGGAGCCATGGGGTACTCCTTCAGTCCCGCCCCGCACGGCCCCAATGCCGCCCCGTCACCGTCTTCCCCGCTGAATGTCCTCCCCTCCAAGATGATGGAGGCCCTCGGCATCTCCGAGTCATCGGGAAACAACCCCGAGGTCTGTGGCTGGAACGCGCCGCCTCTCGATGACCACGATGCCCCGCCACCCTACATGCCCCGGGGTATGCCCAACAGGGGGCAGCTCAAGTCGCTGAAGCAGACGCAGGTCGAGTCGCTGGAGAACGAGATGAACCACGCGGGAGGGGTCAAGGTCACGCTGCGCAAGGTCGACTGTCACCTGACCATCGCCTGGGTCGACTGTAATGGGTCCACATGGTGAGAGGATTCTGTGTAACTGTGAATATAAGTATGTTTTTGTGAGCTATATCTGATTCATTTATTCGTCGCATTGTGGTTAGTTTGATAAATGGTATTAAGTATAATAAGTTATAATATGCGAAATATAGGTCGGTTTTTTCTTTCAACAAGTACCGATGGTAGTTCACCCTGTTATCACACATTTAAATCCCTGGTTCCTGTCCTATGTTTGGACAATGGATCCATGCGTTTTCTTGTGAGTAGAGATTTCAGTTACAGGGATGTAAGTTTTCCGACTATGTCGTATTTCCGATGTTTTCTCTCCAGCACCCACACTATTTCAGGTTACATACAGATTTTCATAATGTTATTTCCGATCAGGGAGTGGGAGAAGTCAGAAGTGTTTTCCATAACTCTGCCGGAGTCAAGCAGCCCCAACCCCTTCAGATTGGGACCTCCACTGTTACCCACAGTGGGCGTGTCTAGGTGTGTGGGTGATAGGTCATCCAATACTAGGTGCATGGCACTGCATGCACTGAGCTCGTAGTAGCCCTATCCTATCCCCCATCTTTGTGTGGTAGCAGCAGAGTGGTGGTAGTCCTACAGCTCACTGCTGAGAGGAAGGGTATGTTATGGGGAAGGAGTCCTGGTGGATAACGATTTCAGTTTAATGTGAGATTATACTGTTGCACTTGTTTAACGATTACTTTTCGTTCATTGTATAATAATAAAATATGAAAGCACCAACTGAAAACTGAAGGTTAGAATTTCTCGAATAATGTGAATATTCTACTCTGTAGGATCGCTGGTTGGAACCAGAAGGCGCGTCCGTTCCTGCACAACGCGTTCCACGTGGGCGACCAGATCGTGTCGATTAACGGGCAGGTGGTGGAGAGCGGGCGTATGGCGCACAAACTGATCAAACACAGTGATGACCAGGCCAAGATCACCTTCATACTGAAGCGCGTGCCGTGTGCGCGCGTGTTCGCCCTAAAGAGGGCGGAGGACGGGGAGGACCTGGGGCTGCGCAGGGAGGGAGGCACTGCAGAGGTGGGTATTACCAACGATTCTGTAGACAGGCAAAGATATGTGACTCGGACCATTGCCTACATGTTTTTATGTGACATCGTCGATAATGGCGCCCCCTATGAGACTCTGTGCAAAGCACTACATGTAGTCTGTTTTGCCGTTTTCAGGACGTTATCACCGTTTGTTTTTGTTTCGAAAAAATGTAGATGAACGTAATTTTGTTTGAAACGGTTTGCACGGACTCTCATAGGAGGCGCTAGCATCACAAAGTTCACGTCGCAACCTCATGAATTACATATCTTTGTGTAGCTATAATAATTATGGTATTGCTCAGTAACTCAAGTGACCAGAGGAGGCCTGCTGTTTCACATAGCAGGGTCCCCACTGCACAGGGAAAACAGGGAAAATGGCAAAGGAAATTCCCTGACAGGGAAAACACAGGGAATTTCATTTGGCCAGGTTCAGAAATCCCTGATTGTCAAAATATTAGGCATTTGACTTCTTGTTGTTGGGTTGTCCAATTTTTCTGATTGGAAAGGCTTTTAAATTGAACAACTGGCTGGATATGACACGGGAAAATTGCCAGGGGACGGGGAAAAATCAGGGAAAACACAGGGAGTTTGAAAATGAAATTTGAGTGGGGACCCTGACATAGGCTTTCTGTGGTCCTAACAGTCATCTCTAGAGGTTGTGCAGATGACGTCACAAGTCCCAAAATAGACTGGCCACCATATTGGTGATCAATCTATTTATCAATATTCTTCTCAAATCTGAATAATTTAGAACAAATATTTCTGCTACATTTAATCAAAACAAACCGAGTCAATCATAACCAACACTCTTCATGCTTTACAATTCATGAATTTTGTAGCCACGTGGTCATGATCACCACGTGGTGATCACCAAAAAGTGATCACGTGTCCACATTTGCACAAGGTCTTAACACACATTTCTCCTCTTATATCCTCTGCAGCACTAGCACTATAGATCTGGTCGGCAAGAAACAGCTCATTTTGTATTCCTTTTTTTGTGACATAGTGATAGTGAAGAGTTCTTGCTAGATATTATAAATGTTATTTTATTTGAAGTGTTGTACATTAACAGGACACATTTCATATTGTCATAACACTTTGAATGTGCCACTAGAGTTGCATTTTGGTGAACATAGGAACAAACTAACTAACAGGAAGTGACAGAAAATGCAAAGGTTTTTGAGTTGTTTCTTGTGTCCCAGATCAACTAAAATTAATTTCCTCATACATGCCATCTATTATACAATGGAATGTAAAATAAATCTCACCCTGTTTTGTCCCGTCATCTCAGATAATCGAGGTCGTACCCTATGGTGTCGCTGCCCGGCACAGCATCCCGGCCCGTGCCCCGACCATGGACAAGCGGAGTCTGTGTAACTGGTTCATCACGGAGATTAACATGAGACCCATCAACCTCTTCTTCAAGGAGGACGAAGTAAGTAGTAATCGCGTCATTTAAACCTGGGGGGGGGGGGGGCAGCCCAATTAAAATCTATGAAAAATTACGTCCCACGAAAAGTTTAATACCCACGATAGGTCCATTGATCTGTCGTGGGATTTAAGCCTCCAAAAATTTTCGTGTTCCCCCCCCCCCCCCCCCAAATTTAACAATCACAAATTGTCCCAATGTATTTCAAACATATATTAAACAGTATCTTAGGTGAATTTACATATATTATGAATGGTTTTAGTATGATTATCACTGAACTTTAATGTTTCTGGGCAGAATTTTCTATCGTGGCCACGAAAAAAATGGTACAAACGCCTCTACAAAATTTCGTAACTTTTTCTTGGGCACTCCCCCTCCCCCAGGTCTTAACCCCGAAGGACAGCAGTCGGGGTTTTGTCGGCAAGCGCCACATAATATCACGTTTCCAACTTTAATAAACTAGAGAAGAATCCTTGGACTGTTACTGGTTATTGTCTCAGAATATCCGACTAGAATAATAAAATTTCATGTCAAACCAGAAACAACACTTTTCTAAGATGTTTTACAAAATACAAGCATATCAAACCTGTTAAAGTTACCTGGAAAAAGGTGAGAACCTTGTTAACCTATTTTGTGTTGTTTTGTCAATTTTATCTTAAGATAAAATCCAAATTGGCATATTACTGCAGATGCAACCTTTTGTTGCTTTAAACGCTACCTTTATTTACAAAGTTTATGCATTTTATTTGTTTTACTTAAAGACATTTTAGCACCAGGAGCTATTATATGTTGTAGAAAAATAGAAAAACTAGCAGACAAAATGAGGCCTAAAAAACCTAACCTATTCGTACTTGCCTTGTATAGGTGGAGAAGCGGCTGAACGCAGTTGGCCGAGATATCTCAATTTTGATACAACCCGTCGATTTCATCAATGAACTCAAACTCCAGCTGAAGAAAAACTTGAAGAACTACAAGGACTTCGTGGTTCAATGACTGCTCAAGTTACCTGTAATTGATTACGTCTTACCTCCTGCTCCCCCAGTGACTTCTGTGCGGGCTGTCTCGGTTGGTTCTCGCGGGTGTCCTCCCTCATGTTTCTGAACTATGTCTCATTTACGACAATGGAAAAGATAATGATTACTTTTGGGTCAGAGGCGGCTGAAAGCACCCCCACCACGTAGGCGCATTGAAAGGTAAACTTGAAATTTAAAAAGAGAGGGTCATTTGTTTCCATCTAGAGGAGTCACTGTAGAACACCCAAAGAGTAGTGTGGGTCTAGACCCCTAAAATTGACAGTGCGACATGGCCATTTCTAACTTCGACACGGCGACACAGCCGTTTTTTAAATTCGACAGGCGACCTGGCAATCTTGTGACAAATGACATGTTCCTTCTCTTAAATTCAACAGGGGACAGGGGCTTTTAAAAAGATAGTGACATGAGACATGCCTATTTCTTAGATTTGACATGTGACATGGGTCTAAACTGAGATATAGGGACAGGCGACATGGCCGTTTTTTGAATGCGACATGGGACCCCCCATCCACACATCCTCAGTAGCCTATGTCATTAGGGGCCTTCATACCCAAAGCACCGTGCTATAGCCGAGTCAGTCTCCAGCAGTCGCTGGGGAGAACAGGGGTCGTCGTTTCCCCGTCTTCACTGGGCCATTGCTGAAGTTACTGATTTACAGCTTTAAGATCGGATAGGAAATCCCAGGCTTACGTTATTATGCAACTTCTCGACTTTTAAATGTTGTTTCCTTCTGAGACGTTACGTGATATTTGTTGATGTGCTTCTCTGTGTGTTACATCCTGGTTAAGATGACATGTAAGTGATATGGTGGAGCGTGCCCTGTCCGCACTGGTGTCTAATAGCGCGATGCAATTTCTTTGGTAGCAGGAAAACAGATTTTGAATAATTATTGCCTTTTTCATCATCAAACAAATACTGCCACTCTTTAATCAACGTACAGCTAAATTATCATTATGTACTGAGTGATTACAAACACAAGTTTGCAGTTACTTTGATACTTGACCGGTCACGTGCCCACCCGGCTGGTCCAAATGGCAGTACAGTAACGACAGGGGTGGATCTCTCAGTCTGACCAAACTTCTGTTTCCTACTACCGACAAGAAATCGCTGACCTGCATCAGAAACGTAGACTGTACTTTAGTGCTAAAAGAAATGTTATGCAGTTTAGAGAACTCGAAGAAGGCACAAAAAGTATTATTTTCACCGGGAGGTCTTGACTTGTTTGCAACCCAGTGTATATTCCCAGACATGTCTTTTGGGAGGCTGCCAAATGCAATTATTGTTATAACAAGTGTATATATATTACCTATGATGAAGAAGTTTATTTTTTTCCCTATGGAATACTTACATTATTTGTAATGTTAAATGTATTGTATGTAGTTTCTCAGACTATGAGGAGGTGTTACTTAGACTGTGTGGACTAAAGTTGAGCATTACACACTACAGAATACTAAGAAATATTCCCTGTTTTAAGGTCAGTATATCTTCATTGGAGAGAAAACCCCATAAAGAAATCAAATAAATAATGAACACAGATTGGAGTTCTCTAATATGGTCTACTCGCTACAGCTACCATCCGGTTTCAGAGAAACATTATCTTGTTTTGCAGTTGTTTTTGTAGTTGTTTTTGCAGTTGTTTTTGTAGCACTGTTTACCATGTCTTTGCACATGTGCATGACGTAATTAATCGTAAAATATAAAGGTATCCCCTGAGATTCAAAAGTATTTGTACAAATTGTTTGTAAGAAACAAATGAATACTTTGTTTGTGTTCCAACAATCTAACAATCTCATGACCTCAGATCTTACATATACCTCAAGGACATAATGCTGACACTTACATTTTGAATGTTTTAAAGTGGTTTCATACTCTAGACAGACCTTGGAAAAAAATACTTGATAAAAAAAGTGGTGGTGTTGTGATTGTCCTGTCAACATTGAGTAGGTTACTTTTGGGGTCTTATCTGTGGTAGTGTGAGTGGGTTATCTATAGAGATCTTATCCACAGTACTGTTAGTGGATTATCTTTGGGACTCTTTCTATCTGTGGTACACCAACCAGGTTATCTTTGGGAATTGTTTCGTGGTAATGTGAGTGGGTTATCTTTGGGGATCTTCATATCTGTGGTACCATGAGTGGGTTATCTTTGGGGATCTTCTTATCTGTGTTAATGTGAGTGGGTTATCTTTGGGTATCTTCTTATCTGTGGTAATGTGAGTGGGTTATCTTTGGGTATCTTCTTATCTGTGGTAATGTGAGTGGGTTATCTTTGGGGATCTTTTTATCTGTGGTAATGTGAGTGGGTTATCTTTGGGTATCTTCTTATCTGTGGTAATGTGAGTGGGTTATCTTTGGGGGTCTTCTTATCTGTGGTTATGTGAGTGGGTTATCTTTGGGGATCTTTTTATCTGTGGTAATGTGAGTGGGTTATCTTTGGGGATCTTTTTATGTGTGGTACTATAAGTTGGTTATCTTTGGGGATCTTCTTATCTGAGGTAGCGTGAGTGGGTTATCTTTGGGGATTTTCTTATCTGAGGTAGCGTGAGTGGACCATGATAGTGAATATTCCAATCTGTGGTACTGTGAACAGTCTCCGAGACTTCTCCAATCTCTGTTCCCATGATGACAGATTCAGATGACAAAGTCTGCAGAGAAAAGACTCTGTTAGACGCTCCGCATACAATCAGCCTCATGCCGTGTCGCATCCTTGCCATTTATCGCATTGCTTATCCAGTAACACTGTGCAACGTTCAGAATTAGAGTTCTGATATAACAATCCCTTCATTCGTTGGCTTAAAAAGTGACTGATATTCGAAAGACCATCACCATTGGAGCTTATTTGGCCGGTTTTTTTGTGTGTTTTTTTGCATCGAGCCTTTTGAAATTTTGAAAGCTGAAATGTAAGGATTGTGAACTTCTTTTGAAAAACTTTGCCGAATTGTTATCATTCTGTTGTGAATATTGATTAGAACTGCAGTGCTACTTCTTAAGACCCCGGCGGGTTCTCCGTTTGTGAGTTATCCTCTCATCCCATGCTTTCCGTTCTTCCATTACCCGGCAGCTAGTACTTGGCCATGCTGTACAGCTTCAATACCTTAAATGTACCTTTGTTCTTCCATAAGGGAAAATACTATCGAAACCTTCAATCTTCCTGACATTTAGAGGAGTGAAGGAATTGACAAGTTGTTGCAGATCACCAGATCTCGGATTACTCAGAGCAAGCGTGTCTGATCCAACATGGAGAATCCTTATTAACCTCAGTTCTTTTGATTAACATTTGTCCCATATTCCAGTAAGGTAACTTGATATTCAAGATTTAAGTACCCGTGGTTTAAAAAGTATCGATTAAATCAGATGGTAAATCTAAAGTCCCTCAAGCTAAACCACGACATCCCAATGTCTGGAAACGTGTTTTTAGGTTGGATTAGGTTACATGGCTTTGTAAGGAAATTTAGTTTGAATTGCTTGAATCTGGAAGATAAATACCGATTAAATTGAGAATGTTATGATTTGCGGATCAGCCTGCTGTGTTTGACCATATACTTGACAGATTGATTGTGACATATACACCTTTTTCATTAAAGTGGCGCCGCCCTGGTGGATTGAATATGAAACAACTTTTAGGGTTTTTCCCAATGTTCACCTATATGAAGTAAAGTGACCTAGTTACATAAAGGTAGACAAAGTGGTGGACTGCGCAGGTTCATGGGAAAGGTGTATGTACATGGGTGAAACAAGAGGTTTGTAAACTGACATGTCAAGCTTTATCACCCGCTCCGCCGACGAGCGGTGCGTATTTTGGGAAGTGCATATTGCCACCGCCATACACACCGCTCACTGTAGACTCCTTGGTGTCCTTAATTTTAATAGATTTTGAAGATTTCTTGGGTGATGAAATAAAGAAGGACCTAAGCAGGCGTCCTCGGGTGACCGTACTTCCCATGGGGATCGTACAAACCTCGTGCTTTGCCCTCGGTATGTGACGATCCCCGATGGGTCGCATGGCCACCCTCGGACGCCCCCTTAGGTCCTTCTTATTATAATATCCTATTGTTGTCATACACATAGGTAAAACAAGGGGTGTAAACTGACATGTCAAGCTATACCCTAATGTTAAAGTGGTCGGCGCTGACGAAGGCTGAGGAGAATTCTGAATCTGGACGCCTACCTCCATGAGCAGAAAACAGTTCAGGAAACAACATTCAGAAAAAGATGGCGAAGTTGAAGTCGTCTTGTTATGGGGATGACCGACGTTGTATCAGATAAACATCGATCACAGGAAACAACCTGGTCTGTTTTCTGAATTCCGGTATTAGGTTAGGTTAAATCTGGAGCCACTCATTTATCTTGTTAGGATTTAAGACATACACTCTATTTGTTAAAGTCAAAGTTGTTACTGACAAATCGTTATATGCCCCTTTTCCCTGTTCTCATGTGGCTCAATGTTAAATATTATGCCATGTTAAGGACGCCTGTTTCATTATCGTAGAGAATATTGTAGTTTTAGTTGGAGTACTTCTGAACCACATCTGTAGTTCAGGTTTCGGGTAGTTGTATGACTTACTTAGTGATGATGGAATTCTGATCGACATTGAAAGGCTAACAATTTAAATGTAGTAGCTGTTAAACATTTATAGGTGTGTAACTTTGAAATATTTTTCATGTGAACCTGTTTTCAACATCATTACATTTATAAATTTCTCAAATTGATTTCAGTTAAATTCTCCGTTCATCCTTTTTATCTAATGATTTGATCATCCTGAAGAATTTGGGAGAAATCTTTGCTAGTAAATCCAAGGGATTGCTTCAGCCTATCTGTCCCTGAAAGAGCACCTTTCTGGTCACTGAGGCCTGATGCCAAGTGTTTCAAACGTGTTGTTAGGTGAGTATTTTTGGGATGCGCCGGTGTGGGCCGCTATCCCTCAATGTATTGCGGCAGATCCGGAAATCAATGCTAAAAGATCATGATTTCCGGATCCGGCAGATGCATTGTGGGATAGCGACGCACGCCGGTGCATCCCAATCAAACCGTCATTATTCTCGATGACTGCCCTGTTGGCCAAGGTATTACCACCCGATGACTACAATGACATGTTAACTAATGCATTTATACCTGCATGTTTATGTAAATAGATTACAATGTAAATGTGTAACGATTGTGGTACCTACAATTCGTACCTGACCTGGACTAGGAAGATCTGTCGGTGGGATCATGTTTTAACATTTTATATATTTTATATTTTAATGTAAGATAAGGTGCAGTTTTGTGTTTGTGCAATTAAATTGAACAAACCCTTAATTGTTGTTGTGTTTTTATTCCTATCCAAATAAGACGTGAAATATTGTTTCATAATCAAGACACGTTTAAATGCAATAAAAAGACAACTTATTTCATTTTGAGGAGTTAATAATAAATACTGTACAAGTCTATTTGAGAAGAAAACTTTTACTTCGGATTCTCGTGTATATTTTCAAACACCTATTTTTATGTTTTGAATACATATCCCTTTGTAATTCGTAGGTTTAACAAAACCACTTGCAGAAATATTTTTGTGAGCATGTTATATAAGGTCATTCAATTTAATCTAATTAATTGCCTATCATGAATGTTGTCAAAATTTCACATTACAAAATCTTTCTAAGAAATTGATACGGCTGCAAAATTGAAGTATCTCCTCTGAACACATTGAGCATGATATGTTGGAAACAAAACTGAGGTTTTCTTTGTGAAAACATCCCTTGCTAGATTTAGATTGTCTCAACGGACATGGTCGTAACAAAGTAAATTTACTGATTCAGTAAATCCAGGAGCAGAAATAGGGTTACTACATAATGTTATGAGTAATTACATTTATACATGATGTTGCCCAAATAAGAGCAACGTTTAAAACGGATCCCAGAATTTGTCTTGGCTTTCTGACCTCACAATGCACACCTTGGGTTAAACCATACACTTTGAGATTCCAAATCCATGCTGTAGCTATCTGGCCAGCCAAGCATCTCTTACGATAAAAGGAACACTGGTCAGTGACTCACTGTAGGGGGTGCTCTCAAGGGCCTATCCTTGAGGGCCCTGACCCACTGCTCTTGTAGTGGCAAGGGACCCCCTCACCCTCTCTCACCCCACCCTCATCACTTCACAACTCATTCCATACCCAACTTTCAGGAGGAAGGCCTCCGAACCCTTTCAAGTTCAAGTGACTCACTGTAAACAGCATCCCTCTATTCTTAAAGCTCGGGTTGGTCCTGGATCACAGTCCAAGGCATCCTTTTACGTCCTTAGACCTCGAGGTGGTTCCAGGTCACAGTCCAAGGCATCCTTTTACGTCCTTAGGCCGCGGAATGATCCAGAGTCACAGTCCTAGGCATCTTTCTATGCCCTTAGGCCTCAAGGTGGTCCTGGACCACATTCCAAGGCATCTTTATACGTCCTTAGGCCTCTGGGTGGTCCCGGATCACAATCAGAGGCATCCATATACAACCTTGGACCTCGAGGTTGTCCTGGATCACAATCCAAGGCATCCTTATACGTCCTAAGATAAATCAGTCGATCAATGCAGTTGTTTTACAGGTGTTCTGATTAGTTTGTGCCATGCTAGACACCAGGCACCATGGGAACCTTGGCCCAGGCTGATGCACCAAAAGGATAACTGTCCTTTGAGAGAATAATCCTTAACAGACCCCGTCACATTTCACCGGTTCCTGCTGAAGGGCTCCTCGGGGTCGAGTTCTTGGTAGAGGAGGTAGTCAATAACGGTGTCTGGTAGAGGCAGTAGCCGGACGCGTCGGTCATCGAGCAGTCGGTACGTGGACAGACAGCGGCGGATGGCCAGTCTGCTCAGGTGTGTCAGACTACGCGGGGACTCTGCCGAAGACCAGAAAGACAAGTATTTCACTTCACTTATGTATTCTAACAATGTTCCAAAATGTCAAAATGTCAAGATATTAAACAATTATGCAGGAACGAAAATTAAATTTGGGAATTTCCTTGATATTGGGATTATCTGTACTCCCCTTGCTACAAGATTATAATGGGAATTCCCAATTCAAAATGACTTGGGAATCTAAGGTTATTGAATGAATTTATGTGAGTAAAATTTACAATTAATAATAGCCTGTATCACAGTGTATGGGGTCTAAGTCTAACATAAGTATTTGATGTTAGAGCTCGAAATCCTTTCTATACTTATTTGACAGTGGGGGATTCCCTTATTTGGAAACATTAGTGTCCCTGTGACGTCACAAATTTGAGGATTTCCTTTTTGATGGAATTGTCATGCTCAAAGAATTTCATATAAATATAAAAATATTCACCCATTAAATATGTGCAAGGTTTCAATGTGCCGCAATAGCTGCCTTACCGGTGAAGTCGGTGAGTGTCTTCCAGTCCCCGCTGTGCTCCATGAGACCTTCCAGCCGCGGGTCGAGCGTCACCTGGGTCACGTACTGTAACATCTGGTACAGTATCATCCCCACCGAGGGAGACTTCTTGGTCGCGATGTGCTGCAACCCTCTCAGCACGGAATAAAATGTCAAAACCGATTGGTTCTCCCCCTCATCATCTTCTTCAATGTTACTGTCTGAATCAGAGTCAGAAAACTGGTCGGTTCGGGGTTCCCTCTGGGGTGTTTTCTCGCTAGGTGCCTTTCTTTGTGATAAGGTGGCCCAGTTCTCTGGAGGTGTGAGGGCAAAGTTGAGGGTTGGGTCAGCCCCCAACTTCAGTAAGAAGTTCATGCCCTTCCAGTGGTGCAGGGAGGTGATGAGGGTGAGGTTCCCCAGACAGCGCGGGTGGTATTCGTCGACCGGGGCGCCGAACGACACCAGGACCTTCACCAGGTCCAGGTCCTTCTCGTTGAGAGCGGCTAATAACGGGGGCACCTCACGCCCCTGTCCATAGGGGCGGGTGCCCGCGCTGAGTAGAACCTTGGCGTTGGAGGTTGGATAACGGTCGATGGGCATAGACACGAGGGGCAGGACGTGGCGGGAGAAGCTGACGGTGTGGGTACAGTAGGTGAGGACGGTGGGTTCGAAGGCCCCCTCGGCCAGCGGGTGTGCATAGTTCACGTCCACACCCCCCTCTATCAGGGTGCGCAGGCAGGTCGGGTCTGAGTGGGCCATGGCACTACACCAGGGACTGATGTCACAGTAGCCGAACATCCTGTGGTTAGTTACAGCCAGAAGAGCCTCCACACACCTGAAATGTCATGAAATCTAATAACTGGTCAAGCCTAAAACCTGAAAAAGTACTCCAATCAGAAAAATATATGAACAGGACAAATTTTAGAAATGTCCAATTCTCCTTGTTTTTGGATGAACTTCCTTGTAAAAAGAAAAACCTTTTGCAAAATCTTTTTTCTTTAATATAATCCAGTTTGAAAGATTTAAAACTTGATTTGGGGAAGTGACTTAAGAGATGTGACTCGATTGATAGCTATGGAGTTGAGATGTAAACTGGACTTTAAAACAACACATTATTTATACCCAGTTATTTGTGAACCATTCAGCTGATTTCCGTATCCTACAACTTACTGATGATGTCCAAACTCTAATGCGGGATGTAGTGGGAGGGCAATCGGTTCATTGGTGAGCGCGTTAGGATCTGCGCCGTACTGCAGCAGAAGCTTGATGCAGGGCAGGTGGCCCTCCTGCGCGGCCAGGTAGAGCGGGGTCCCGCCGTCCTCCGCAGGCATGGAGGACAGCTCCTCCTGACCTGAGAGGTAGGCACAGGTATAGCAATTAACACAAGGATAAAACTGACCCAAATTTGTGATCTAAAATGAAAAAAACATGTTATTTCTAAATTCTTAATTGCTTCAAATTTTGTCGAAGTACATCGTTTCCATTTTGAACATATCAAATTATACAACGCCTACCTCAGTGACATGAATGTAATGCTTACATTAGTTCAATAAGCTTACTTCTGAACTGATGTTTTTGTTTTAAGTTTATTTGCTACAACTGGATTGATGTTCACAATTCTGTCAAGAAGACGACCTAGTCTGCAAAGCTCAACCTCTGATTCTGGTGCATTCCAGCAGAGCCTTCAGACACTCCGTCTGTCCATTATAGGCGGCTGTGAACACGGGGGAGATGTTGAAGTCCTCGAACACATTGAGTTGGGCGCCCCCCTTCAGCAGCACGTGCAGCATGTCGAGTCTGCCCTGAGCAGCAGCCAGGTGGAGTGCTGTCGACCCCGTGTACTGCTGCCAGTTGACGTCAGCCCCGGCCGACACCAAGAGACGCACACACTCCACGCTACCTGACCGGACGGCTGGCGGGTAAGACAAGGGCGTGTCAGGAACATTGAACCTACTACCACCATGTTTAAAAACACCAAGAGGCATACACACTGCACACTACCTGACCGGACAGCTGGCGGTAAGACAAGGGCGTGTCAGGTACATTAAACCTACTACCACAATGTTTAAAAACACTTTCCCAACAGCAATTACTAGGATGATTTGTTATTGATTAAAGTCATTCTAGTTTATTATATTTATGAATATATATGATAATAAACTGTATAGAATACCACATTGCAATGTTCAGGGATGTAAGTTGGGAACAGTGAAAAAATCGGAAATGGCATTAAAAAAATCTATACAAAAAACATCTATACGTATTCTAAAATGTTGTGAAATGTGTTCTAAATATCAAACTTTGAAAAAAATTTCGGAAATCCAACAAAAATCGGAAAACGTACATCCCTGAATGTTCTAAGTACTGCTTTCCTTCCCATCGAGTGCGAATTTTTTTTTAAACGAGAGAAAAGAGCCCCACCTGCTATGAGTGGGGAGTTCTGCATGTGGTCGGGCGTGCTGGGGTCGGCACCGTGCTGCAGTAGGAGGTCAACAGCAGCGGAGTGGCCGTGAGCGGCGGCCAGGTAGAGCGGGGAGCACCGCTCGTGACTCGCCCACGACACGTCTGTCGTCTCTGGGGGCAGGAGAGGGGCAAATCATACAGGGTTCGGGTTAGGTTAATCCTAACACTATAAATCTGGTCAGCAAGAAACAGCATATTCCTTTTATTGTGACAAAATGATAATTAAGGGTTCTGGCTAGATATTATAAATGTTATTTTATGCGAAGTGTTGTATATTAATAGGACACATGTTGTCATTACACAATGAATGTGCCATTAGAGTTCCATTTTGGTTAATTTCTGAGAACATAGAAACAGGCAGAGTAACAGGAGTTGACAGAAAATGTCCAGTTTCAATGGGTACACTAGACCAAGATGAACATAATAAAACAAAAATAAGCAGATGTCACCATGCTTATTTCTGAGTAAATGCCAGAGGAAGAGAGTGGCCTTAACTATAGAAGTCTATGGGAATTACCAAATTTGCTGCACTTAAACATCTCTTTCAAACTCAATATCCATTAGAACCCAACCAAAACTGGTCAGAATGTGCCATAGGTCCTCTCCAAAATTTTGAGACTAAATTTTTTTTAGGTTACCAGTGAAATAAAATAACTAAAGCCTCTTGAATTGTTATGACTGCCTAATTTCAGTACATTCAAGTATAAATAATTTCTTTCTGGCCTTGTTAATTTTTCATCCAGAGGAGTGACATATTCTGAGTGGTCTCAGGCCCCTGCCAATGCATGATAGTCAATTTTGGAATTTTATTTTCCTCACCAGGTGACGCTAGCGAGCAAAGACGAATATACCTTTGAATTTGTTGTCTCATTGCTATATCTGTTTGTTTTAACACTGACATAAGTTATAATCTAACTAATGCTCTTGGCTGAAAAATAATTTTGAAAATCTAAGGAATTGAAATTTTCACACCAGGGGGCGCTTGTGCAGACACCTCTTAGGGGGTGTAGATGGGGGGTCCCCATGTCGCCCTGTCGAATTTAAGAAATGATCATGTCGCCCTGTCAAATTTAAGAAATGATCATGTCACCCTGTCGAATTTAAGAAATGATTATGTCGCCCTGTCGAATTTAAGAAAATGATCATGTCGCATGTCACTAAGCCCAAAAATGGTCGTGTCGCCCTGTCAATTTTAGGGGTCTACACCCATCTCTTAATCCCTTTAAAAGGGTGCTGCTTCATGTACAATCTGACACCTCTTCATTTTTTTTTTTTTTTTCTGTATAACAAAACATTGTCGAGACAATGACAAGGTTAGTGCAACATGCTTAAAACATTACACCAGTATCAATTCTTACGCACAACTACTTGGTAAAATGTTAATGGAAATGTTTATATTTCCAAATCTTTACAATTGTTTATACTACTAGTCTAGTGGGGTATGATAAGTATTCAACTGAATGCAAAGCGATTGATACTCCACAGAAAGTATCTGATAAACGAGATTTATAAATTAAAAACGTTAACAGTTAACAATTCAATTTTGATAATCTAATATTCTAATGCGTTTAAATTGAAAAATTAAATGTCAACATTTCTCCACATGTCTGAAGAGAAAACCGTTTAAAATGTGGTGATCACATAGATATTCAACTGAACCATTGTATTCTCAGTAGAAACTATGGATCAACAATCTTACCGTTTTGTAGTAGTTCTTGGAGACAGTCAATGTGGTTGGCTGCAGCGGCCTCATGAACCGGTCTCCACCCCCGGTTATCCTTGGCGTCCACCGGGTGGCCTGTGCCAAGGGAAACAGGCGCATGAATCACAGAAAGGTATTTTGGCAGAAAAATAATAAAAGTACGAATAAAGAGAAATAAACCACCTTTTTGAGGTGGGAAATTAAGGTAATAGTAATACGTGTTTACTAGGGCAAACATATTCTTTTAATATTTTGCAAACATTTTGAGGTAACCCTCCCCCTCCCCCCAACATCTATAGGAAAAATATTTTCTCCTCAGATTTAGACAATTCTCAAAGATGTAAAATGAAATACGGCTAAGAAATGATGATAGAGTAAAACGCGCTCCGATCTGGCTTGTCTACAGCGCCTTGAATACGTCTTAGGCACAGAGAAGTACACAAGGATTTGGGTCCAACAGGGTTGCTTTTTTTTAATTAATTGAAACCACTTTCACATAAATGTGTTCTTCCAAGTAGGTAAGTTAAGGTGGTGTGTCAGCAGTATCCTAGATTATTTGGATAGATCTAATAGTGCCTGAGGACGCGCTACATTTCTCCACACTGAATAGGTTAGTCTCCCATGATAAGTTACCTTTGGCGATGAGACTGTTCATCTGGTCGAGCCGACCGAGGCGCGCTGCCTGGTTCACCGACCCGCACACCACTTCTCCCTCCTCCATCTTCACCCGCACAGTCGGTAACGCTCCCTTCTCTCTGTCTGCAATAATGAAGAATGACCCTCCATAGTAGACTTTGTTTGACTTTGAGAACTAGATCTATATTCATGAAGCAAAAAAGAAAATTGTTGTGTTCAGGTAACCCGACCTACCCTAGATTTTGGGCCCTACCCTTACTTGTTTTTAGGAAATTTCTAATCTTTTTTTTTTCAAAAATAAATCCAAAAAAATTGACCTGGAAAAGCATAAAACAGCAAATAGATGTCCAAGGACTGTGTTTTAGATGCTAAACATGTTTTTAGAGGATATTTGATTTTTTTTCAACATTGCCAATTTTGACAACTCTGTGGAGTCTGCTTATCTGGATCAGGAAAGTCCTTAGTAAAAGTCATGGTCACTCACTGTCATTTTGCAATCTGATTTTGCCTGGGATTTTCCTGTAGACTAGCCTACCACTGGCACTAGGCCTAGGCTAGAATTTGATAATGAAATGATAGGAGTGTTTTAGCTCTGTCAAACCGTCTCTCCTACTGTCGAGAAGGCTCTGACGCCATCCATAGGAAAATCTCCGAAATTCCAATCAACTGCATTTCAATCTGCTCGTTTTTGGTCAAAAATGCTTCAAATTCCCTATTTTTTTCGACCAATCACATCCTTGACATGTTGCCTTTATCCCTACCTGTTTAGATCGTTGTGGTGAATAATTTAGATGTGCATTTTGGGTGGTAAATATCCATGATAATGAAAGTTCGTATCTGGCGCCATGAGGGGCACAGCACTGCGCATGTCCAGTGCAAGTGTACCGGAAGTGTCAAATGTCAACAACCACACACGTGGAGGAGGCATGGGGAGAAAGTTGGGGTTGGGACAACATGAGTGCTGACCACCTTAGTCCCACTGCAGTACCAAAATGCCGAATTTGTCAAGTCAGCTTCACCAAGAAAGGAAAGACATTCAACCGTTTCACCATCAGTAGTTTGGCGAGTCCCAACACCTTCCAGAAAGTCTTTGGTGGGCCAGAACAGCCATCAGAAACGTAAGTTTTGCATACATTTTGTAAGCTACATTTTTCAGCTCTTTGATAAAACAATAATATTTATGGCGAGTAAAGGTTAGAATTTTTTGTCCGCCCTTTTTTCGTGTCCCTTTGATGGTTAAAAACGTCACGTTTTTTTCAACAAGATAGATCTAATTTGGGGTGTAGATGGGAGGATCCCATGTAGCATTTCGATTTAAAAAAAAGTCTATGACACATAACGTCATAAAGGGGATTATTCACCAAAATCGTACAGGCATTCCCCCACCATGACCCTTGGTTATGAAAGCACACAAAAATAAGTACAGGCTTCTCAACATTTCTTCGGCACTTCATGGGACATGCCGTATGTAAGATAATACTTGGAAAAACGTGCCTACAAAAAACTTCTAATCATTTCTCAAAAAAACGTACCTACAAAATACTTCTAATCATTTCTCAAAAAAACGTGACCACAAAACACTTCTAATCATTTCTAAGCAACAAATATTTTAAGACGACTTTGTGACACTTGCTTACAAAACAGGAAACTTTTTTTTTTAAAAATAGTATGCACAGATGATTAAATGTTTGAACAAATAGGCCTACAATTTTCGTGGATATGTATTTATTTTTTCCCACAGTAAGACATTGGTATTTTGATGTCAGGGTTCTCCCTAGAATTTTTTCTTGGGTATCAAATGGCCCATCTTGGCAAATTTCAAGGGCCCGTTTCGAAAAAGTTGGGCCATAACACTTAAGGCATATAAAACATCATCAAGTAAAAGGTATCTATTTGAATAATTATAGATATATAAAAAAAGTAATCGTGCTGCAATATATCAGGGGCCATGTTCTTATAATTTATCAGAGAATCAGGTGAATTTTGATTAGTGTCTCATTTTTAGTTAGAAAAAAAGGTAGATAAATAGAAAAAGTCTCCCAAAATATGAGACCCTGTGGTTTCCTGTGGCACCACTTAGATTACCACCAAATTTTACCTAAACCTATTCCCTAACCCCAACCTTTACAAACCGTTTATAGAAATACAGTATATAGATAATTCTTTCCATATGTACGTTATGTAGCATAAATCTCCCATGATTTTTTGTCAGTATTATAATCTCAAATTCTTAAATACTTTATTAAGCCGGCCCCAAGAAGCTCTAGGATTTAAGAGAAATTCTTGTCAGATTTTACACTTATTATCATTTTGAATTTGAAAAAAAAACTTATTTCTTTATTTAACATAGAATCGTAAATACAAATGTGTTTCATAATCATGTGTCGTTCCTGATCCAAAATTGCAATTTGTAACACTTCTATGCATAGATGCAAGTGTGTCACCATTGTTGCTTGTTTTCCCCTTATTTATCACGTATTTCACAGATTTTTCCAATATTTTCAATTACTTTATGGTAGATTTGTAGTAGAAATTCAACATTTTACTTGTGGGAAATACTTTTAAAAACATATCTTATTAATTCATTGGTCCTAGGTTTATTTACACAAAGTATTTACGATACAAAGACATTTGATTAAAAAAATTCTAATAAATAGTCATATTCATATTGTAGATCTATAACATGACCACGCCATTATTATATGTTTTAGGGTAAATTTTTGCCCTTTATTAATCTAGCTTATTGGAATTTTCTTCATACAATTTATATTTAAGAAATAATAATTAAAAAATGGACTAAAATGGACTAAAATCGAACCCCTGAGTTATATCTGAATTATACTTTTTTGATTCATTTAAAAAATATGAAAAACTTTTGAAATTATGTGGGATCAAAGCAGGACATTACAACCATCGTAATATATCTTACATTTTTACTACTGGCGGTCAGGAAAGGGTTAAACACTTTAAAACTTGTAAAACTTAATTTCCAGCTTTCTAATCAATGCATTGTTGTCTATGCAACCTTTACTTTAATTATGTGGGTATAGACACTGTGCACATCACGTCACACCTTCCCAAATTGAGATAGGCCCTATATTGGTGATCACTTTAAATCCACTTTGATCCAACGTCTATCAACTTAATCATTTTGAAAAATATGAAAACCTAAAAATATAATTACGCAGGTGTATATCTTGAAAAATATTCATTTATTTTTAAGTATCTGACTTTAGAATGATAGTTTATCACTTTAAACTAATGTCCGCCAAATTTCGAGCATTTCTTAGAATCCTTTATTAAAAAAAGAATTGTTATCAATTAATTCCGAAAATATCTAATTTATAAGGCTCCTGTCCTTTTGCCTCTATCAAGGATTTAAAATAGGACCTATTTTCGCCATAAAACACAAAATTGTTGATATATCAAGGCAAAAACGTAAGTTGTGATCAATTATAATGCCCCTACGAACATAAGAGTGTAATTGAATGTGTAAAACAACTTTATAAAAAAGTGCGTCGATAAGAAATGTGTAAAATGTGCGAAGACTATAGATGTGCAAAATCTGGCTCCTCTACTCTATATTTAATTTACTCAGAGTCAGACATCAATTATATCTATTGACAATATAAATGCAGTTTACTTATTCTATGCTTTGTATCATGCATCCCAGGCTAATACCACACGTTTATCATGTCTTTTATCAAGCATCCTATAGCATCCTATAAAATACCAATGAAATAAGAATGAAAATCTCACAGAAAATAAGTTATATTAGTGGACTTCAGGTCTAATTAGACCTACGTCCATAGGACCTATTATGTATTTATTCACATTGACGTTCATATCATAGATGGACTGGTGACATGACTGTTAGGTGTATATGATACACATATAGTTTTCCACATGGTATTACATACAAAACGCATAGTTATATCACAGGTTTTCGACAATATTATGGCGAATTATATGTGATTCTAAAGCCCCGTTCGATTCCGTAAGGGTGTCGTTATTAGAAACGTTGTACCTCTGTCCCACTCTCCCAATTTAGTGACGTGACCAATCATGTCACTGGATTACATTCTAACGTCGCAAAAGATGTCGCCAGCTGGCCGCGTTGTTCGGCTAATGTTGGCAGATGAGAGAGCTGCTTTAAATGTCATTTCTATATATATTTCATAGGTAACACTAGCGACATGAATTTTTGCATATTTTTTAGGTGCACAGAAACCCCAGAAAACAGAGGATATTTGTGCTCAAGTTGCGTGAGTACATTAAGAGCACGCACTGTGCCTAAAAAGGGACGAGCTGGATCAAGTTCTTCAAAACGTAAATGGGTTGGGACACCACACAAGAAAACACCATCAAAGGCGACATTTGGCACCCCAAGAGCAAGGGATTCACCACAAAAGAAACGTGTTCGCTTGGAATTCGGTCCACGTAAAAGTTTCACTTCTGAAGCATGTGCTGCACTACAGAAGTATCAGTACCAGAAGGCATTTCGACTTCTTATAACAGCAAGTGAATCTGCCAAGAAGGCAATGATGACAGTGGTGGCAGAGTTAATTAGGAATGAGGTTAGCATTCAGAATCAGACATGGTTTAGGTTAAAAGTAAGAGAACTAATTTAAGTCCTATTGTTAGTGTCACTCAAAGAATTATTATAATCCTAAAAGGACTTAATTTAAAGATATTTCCTAACGCTTCTGACTTATCTGAAAATATTTCTGAAACAAAATATTCCTAAATGTAGGCTCCCCCTGTTTACAACCAAGGAACTTACGGCAGTATTATATCTATGCTTTCAGAGAAGAGCTATCAGAACAAGCCAGACAATGTTTAGTAACCTGCTTACCCTGGAAACAATCCAAGATTTCAGTTGGAAAGAAGCATTGGAACAGATAGAAGAAGTAGCTCCTGTGACTTTTGCAACATTCAAGGAAACTTTTCCTCCCGCAAAGAAAATCATTGGACATCGAACTTTAGGAAAGAAGAAGGAAAAGAGGTAAGGACTTTTCTCAATTAAATGGTGATTTAGATGCAGCGCACTCGTTTAAAAAAACTGATTTTTCTTTATTATCTGTTCCTGCTCAGCAAAGACCATACTTAAAAAAGTAACCTTCATTTCCCAGAAAAGAAACGCTGGCAGAAGCTGAAGAGACACTCGCAAAAAGGATCGGAACAGCATTGTCGGTAGCACTTTTCACGATCAATCCCAAGAAGTTCAAGTTCCTACCATCAGCGATCAGTGTTGAATTGTGGCGTCAGGGAACTACACACAAGACATTCACAACACTCAACCACATGGGCATTTCGATGAGTGTAGACAGTGCCAGGGGGCATGTTGATCGACTCAGAAAATTTCATGATAGTGAAATGCTTCTGTGGAAATCGGAGCTGGAGGTATTGTGTTATACATCAATATGTTAATTTCTTTGCAACTAATTATCTTGGTGTTGATTTTCTCTATTGACACCCAAAGACACCAGTAGAGTGCCCTCTCTTCACCCAAGTCTGACTTTGAGTAATTTGTAAACTGGAGGTTATCTTTTTGGTGCCAGGGAGCTGTGAAATAAACCAACTGGTAAAAGTAATAATTTATATCCCACTAAAAATTGACAAGATTCTATTATATTTTCATATTAAGTGGATTATCCTACATATTTATTTTTCTAGAAACAACCACAGGCAAGACCTGGTCAGGGACTGCGTCGGCGACTTGATGTAACTAGCCCTCTCCCAAAGAACAGTTCGTATGGTGTATGCTGGGACAATGTCCAGGTTGATGTTCAGGCAAAGCACCAAGGTCTTGAACGCCGCAATTCGTTCTTGTTGTGGGCCATGACATTTGGTGTAGGGCACAGGGTACCAACCACACATCTGTCATCCAATGATGCCATTTCTGCAGTTGAAATTGCAGCAAACGCATTTGTTCCAAGCGCAGATGATTACCACCAGCTTCGTGACCACATGGAAATGGTGGTTGCCCTAGTCCTTGTCAGAAATCTTGACTGTCTGCAACACTTGAAGTTGGAATCTCACCTTGAGCACGAACACAGTGAAGAGATGAATGGCAAGAGTAATGTTGTGAGTATTATTCTTGAAATGATATTGGCTTTGGAAATGATATTGGATATAGAAGGCTTTTTTTGTTTGTAGATATGGGATTAATTATTCAATAATGAATGCAAAAAAGAAAAAGAGAAAATTAAGATTGCCATTGTTTGTTTTCTATTTGTATACAGGTGAACCTTGGTGTTGTAGAAGCCAATCCATCATCAACAGATGGCTGCATAACCATCATGGAACATCTCTACCAGTATGTTCCAGTTGTAGGTGAAAGAGATCAGCCTATTCTCTGCAGTGGTGATGGGCTGAGTGTTGAAAGGATGGTTCATGCACATATGGCGAGAGCCAATGGCCGAGAGCATGATCATCGCCTTGACGGCCTGGTTGAGTGTCCCCAGGAATTCCACAAAGAAATAATCCTTTTGCAGGTAAATAAGTGTGTTAAATATGTCATATGTTGAGATTGAACGTGAAATAACAAATTTAAATGCATAATATTTTCAATTACTTATGTCTTGCAACTGTACTTTTCTTTTCTACTTCTACATCAAAGGACTACATGAACACACTCTTCCGAGGCACAAGCATGGCGTCAAGTGGGACTCTCTGCCAACTCAAGGCAGCGTTCAACCACAGGTCACTGTCAAAGGAGGTCAAAAACAATGTGCAACAAGTGTGGGACATGATGCAGGTAAGTTTTTTTCAAAGGCTAATGTTATTTTAAAATGGTGTTTGAACGTAATCTTGTCACAGTTGTTTCCTTTTACAATCATGTTCTTTTTCAATACTCAACTGATGAATTGTTTTTTAATATGAACAGTTCAGTACGGATGCCTACATCACTCTTGCTGCAATCAAGTTTCGCAAGATGAGTGGTATTGACGATCTACCTCCATCTTTCCCATACGCCGACTCAAAAGAGAAACAAGAAGAATGGGTAAGAAGTCTCTCTGCAGAGATTGTCAACTTCTGCTGGCTGGCTCCATCAGAAGAGGACCTAGCAAGCATCAGGCAAGGCATTGAACAAGAAGGAGCTCAAGCACCCGAAGACGAACAAGGAGCATTTCCTTACTGTTGCCTCGAAGGTTGGTAATTCTAGATCTTATCAATATACGCATAGAGATAAAAATAAAACAGTATATTTTCTCCTGTTCATTGTCATGTTGTTAGGTATATTCTTTAAAGATTCATTGAATAATTGAGGTAGACAGAAGAATAATTCTCGTTTTTTTTACTGCCAGACAAGGAAGAAGAGATGGTTCGTTGTTGTAGCTGGATCTGCAATAGTATGTGGCACCACTTGAGCTGTGTTGATCTCCAAGGTGATTATAATTGTACTTTTGTTGCTTTCAGAAGTGGTAAAAATGCCACTGATGTATCATTTTATTCATTGGTTTTATCTAAACTTCTGTTTTCTTCCCAATGTGACCCAGATTCGACAAATTTTAAACATTGTCTGAATATTTACATCATTATACAGAAGCTCCTGACCCTGATATATCCTGGTACTGTTGCAACGAATGCGAAAACGATGGTACATCCGTCTACTGCTACTGCCACAAGGAGAAACAGGATGACATGGTTCAGTGCTCACTAGAGGATCAATGTCATCAGCACGAGTGGTATCACATTGGATGTGTAGAAACCAGTGAAGGTCTTGATGGTACATTATCTTTTTATAATCAAACTGTTGTTAACAATGTTCTCAGTGCTCTAATGTAGAACTTGGTCCCAACTGAATGATTTTTAATTATAAATTCTGATAATTTTAGAAATTGTTCATGATAATTTTAGAAATCGTTCATAATGATTTTAAGAATTTTTGTTTCACTTTTTCAGGGATTTGGTACTGCAGTGATCAGTGTGCTCTAGGAGCTTTGGATGATGATCCCGTTTTGAACCACTCCAAAGCACTGATGTGGCTTGGACTTAACAGCATTGTCAGACGAGATGCAGTGAGGGAAGGAAATGGACCCGTGATAATCAACCATTGGAAAATGGATCTGGCAACGAACTTCTGGTCTCACTCACACCCAAAGTACTTTATCATCGCTCATCAACTGTTAGCCAGTAAGTAAATGCATAAGTAATGTATCTGCACTTGATATATTGGAATTATACTTTTAAAAACAATTAAGTCTAACAAAATTAATGTATTCAAATTGATTCCCCTCAGTGGAATGTGAAAGATCACTAACAAAATTAATGATTATGAAAATATGCTTTATTTGGTTCATGAATTTCACACCCTTTCCTTGCTTAAATTTTTACAGACATAGGTGGATTCCAGCCAGAAAACATCAGACAAGACCTTGTTTGGAACAGGCTTGGCAACCTCAAAGGAGTTCCTGGAGGAAACATCGGCCTAGATCTCGTGAATGAGTTCTTGAACAATGACTTCAAAGGTAAATTCTTTTTTTCCCTTAACTTGTAATTTTCATGTATTTTTTTTCAAATGTGGTTGGTTAAAATTTGACCCTTAAATAACTGCAAAATTTATGACAAGATTTTGAATTTCAAATTCCTTTTTCATTTCCAGAGATGCTCAAGCACTCACGTGGCCGTTACACTGAAGATCAAGTTGCGAGGTGTGCACAGATGGGTGGGGCATTCGGCCAACAGATAGACAGACTGTTCACCTTGGCAGGACTGGGACAGTTCGACACAAGGAATGTGCGTTCACGGCCAAACTGGTACCAGGAAGACATCCGCACATTCTGTGAAGAGTATGAAGAAGCTGCTCTGCTGGATTATCTACCTGGAAGGCAGCCAGAAGGCTTCGAAACATTCACATTTGAAAAGCATTTGAGGCTGCCTTGGAAAATGGGCCAGAAACTGAAGACACTCAGTGAAAACATGGACACGCGAAGAGAAATTGGAAGGAGACCTAGAGAACACCCTTGATCAACAAAGATTCCTCTTTTCTTTAAGATACACCAGACCTGTTGCTCTATTAAATATTCCTTTGTCATATGACGTACAACATGATCTTATCAGCCAAAACACTTTCTTCAGACCATCTAAACTGATATTCAAGCATAGACATTTTATTGACAATTGAAGCAGCATAGTCGAGGTGGTACACTTTGACCTTCAGAACTGTCAACTTTCATATGGGAAAGAACATTTTCACGAAGACAGCCCTTCAGGTCCAGGGTCTGCTCTATGACATTCAGCATTTCTGGGTGAATGATGCGTTTGTCCTTCGATCTTGGGGGAATGTAAGTGCTAGCTTCACCAGGCAGCCCATCCCTGGCACATCGCCCAACCTCTTGCCAGTAGGACAAAGGATCTTTGGCAGGTCCCCAGTGAAGTACATACCTCACGTTGGGTATGTCAACCCCCATACCAAAGGCAACGGTGGCCACCACACAACGCAGTATAGACTGAGGCTGACGGAAGTTGCAGATGATACGTGACTGGCTCTCCTTATCAGTTTTCCCATGAAACATTTCTGTGAATCTCATGTTGACATCATTGAAGCGTCTGTCCTTTACGGCCTTCTTTCCCAACTTCTTGCAAAGATAGAAGTAGATCTTGATCACTGAGTCGATGGTACTGGAATATGGATGTTATTGAAAATCTTAGCAAAAGATAGATGTTTGCTGATATAGATGGTTTTCTGCACGGAGAACTTCAAATTAGTATTTATAATAAAAATGATTAAAAAACCATGACTTGTACTTTCGACCATGTATTGTTAATATGTTTTGGCTTTAAAAAAACGTTAAAGGACTAATTGAATGATTACCTTGCATATATGATAGCCTTTGGGGCCTTCTCCTGCTGCTCTTCGAGAAGTTGTAGGTACCATGAGAGGGTGTCATCTACCTGCGGTCCAACCTTCGCCATCTTTAGAAAGATTTCTGGTCTATAAATTTAAGAATTTGAACATTTTAAGAATTGACATGAACGATTACAGTAGAGTATATTTTGGCTGTTTGCATATTAAATTAATTTCTATTAAAAGATAGCAATAAACAAATGTCAATCACTTTTCTGCATACTACGAGTTCTTAGATGCCCACTTATATTGAGAGATAACTGATTAATTGTGAGTGTCGCATCACGCCAAGCTGTACATACCACTCACCGTAGACTCACTGTGGACTCCTTGTCCTTTATAATTTTAACAGAAATTGAACTTTGTTTGGGTGATAAAATAAAGAAGGACTGCTGGGGGCGTCTGTGGGTGTTTGTACAACCCAGAGGGGATCATCACGACCCATGGGTCATACAGACACCCGAGTTCATATAGTATACCAGCAGAAGTATTTAAATAGCCAGACCTTAAATACAATCTATTATTTACCTGTCAGGACATAAGGTGATGGTTTTCATCCTGTCTGTGAGCCCTAGCTCGCCCATCACATCAGCAACCAATGCTGTGGTCGCAGTAGCCGTCAATGCCAGTGTAACTGCCTTTGGCAATATTGCTCTCAGTTGGACTACCCGGAGATAGTCTGGACGAAAGGTTGTGCCCCTGTGCGAGAGTAAAATGTTACAAAGAAGGTATTAGAAAATGATCGTTTAAGCATCTACAGATTTATTCACGTTCATAATTACAAAATTACATGACGTAACTCTAGTGTTCAAAACTTATGCCTGCCTGCCAGCGAATAGCCAAAAATATTTCTAATGTTTTCCCTACATTTTCCAACCAAATTTGCATAGTTCCCACTAATTGCACCATCCAGAAGCCCCGTTTTCAATAATAACAATCAAAGATGTTATGGCCTAATTGTAGCTTCAGAGAATTCAGTGGAATGTTTCACCCTCATATCAGTCAGAATGACACATCCCATTAAATTATTAAAATGGTTCTGTTCAGGTAACCTGACTACCCTAAAATTTTGGCCCGAACCTAAATTTTGTTTGATGAGAATTTATCTAAAAGATACCAAATCCAGTAAAAACGATTTGAATAACAGGAAAACGCATGTATTTGATTGATAGGTGTATTCATAATTCGAAATGCTGGAATTTGTTGGCGAGTAGGAGGTTTTACAAATCAGGGCCACAAGAATGCGATCAGGGCAACGATACCTTGGTAAAGTCTTACCATTTACAAAGGCAATGTGCTTCATCAATTGCCAAAAGCTTGATTTTATTGCGCAGCCCCCGTAGAATCCGCCACCATGGGTCTTTGTGTATAATTTCTGGAGATGCAAAGAGCAACGTGTACTCCCCATTCTTGACGGCTGAAAAAAAAGAATCCATTAAGTACATATACCTTCATATCCTTTAATGAAGCCAATTACGATTAATTTATTTTCGGTAAAGGTCCTGTAATCATGGTGACATCACCAAAAGTAATTGTTTTTAAGAAAGGTTTTTACTGTTCATGATGGGAATATTGTTGTAGCATTGTAGGGATATGTACCAACGTCATATGAAGAAGCTGGAGGTTGCGAAATATATGCCTTTATTTTAACTGATATAAAATTAATGGATAGAGTTCATGGACGCCACTAGATACTGATCAATGATACTACTCACAGGGTTCTCCCCCAGAAAAAATGTACAGCCCGGCGCAGATGGCCGGTGTGGGTGGGGGAGGGGGGCTGGGGGTGATGCAATAGGTCTGTGTTATAAAAGGGTTTTTAAAAAAGAAAGACTAAAATTAACTTATTGAATTTGAGTCATATCATATGTCAATCGATGGGAATTTCAATAAGCTTTTGAATGATATATTGGCCTTTTCTGTAGGTGAAATTACCTCGGAAATATGGCATTTAAAAAAAATCATTTTAAAGATCTTTTCAAGGAAATTTACAACTTGGCGTTCAGCAAACACAGCCTGGCCCACACCGGGAGCGCTAGGCTTTTGGGGAGAACCCTGACTGCTCCACTTAAATATTGTCATCAAAGTTGACTTAGCCAAAGTGATATGTAAACAGAAATGGGAAAAACGCTTTTTCTTTGGTCACAAACACATGGATTCTTGAGAATGTGTGTAGGTATTTAAATGAAGGCCCTAAAGAAGCACAATATTATATCAAGAGTTTCATAAGAGTTCTTATATAAACAATATTGAATTCTATATGACAAAATATTGTATCTAAAAATACCTTGGATAGTGTTTTCATTTGTATCCTTACGAGGCTTGAGCACAATACTCTTGACACCTTTTTCATTCCACGTTTCGACATGGCTGGTTGTTAGGGAGTTCAGAGGCGCTATGACCAATGCCATGACTTCTTCATCTGGGTGTAACTAGAATTAGAATTAAAAACATTAGACATTAAAAACGTTAGATATCCTTTCAAATTTGTCACCTGTGAAACCCCCCAAAAAATATTTTCCTCCCATAAAATCTGAATTATAGACTCTCCATTTACGATTTTGTTCCCAACCTCTTTGAAATTGATTACACATTAATGAAAGAAAAACGTTAATATTTAAAAGGAAAGAAATCGATGAAAGAAAAACGTTGATATGTAAAAACAGAAATATTTAGATATAAAATCGATCATATAGGGCAGTCTTCAAAATTATCGCAATTAAAATTACCTTAATTTGTTAAAAAATAAAATCTGGTCTGAATTATGTCAGTCATGGCTGACTTTAAACCATGAACGTAAGCATAAAATGGCAAAGAAATTAACTTCAAATGCTGTAGGGTGTAACCCTTTTGAATGCTGATTATTGGAAGTAAAACATCCATGTATATGATAAGATTTCGCCAGTAGGGCTAATGAATATGATAGAAATGTATTTACTAATGTAGGTCACCTACATGAATAGATCTAAATATGATTGATTTTAAAGGAATCACAGAATTAAAAAAAAAAATGACCTGGGCTCAATCATACGTTTTTTAATTTAGAAAACAATCATTTATAATTATATATTGAAAATCTATGGCAAAAGTGATCACCAAAATCGTATTTTTGTCCCCCCTCTCAACCTTAGATATAAAAAGAAAGTTAGATGTGCATTCTCTTTTTTTAAAAAAACGTTTTAATTTCATTTAAAAAATAATAAACTCACCTGTAGATAGGCAGCAGGGAATGCGCCAAAACACAAACTTTTCCCATAACCAGTCGGCAGTACTGCAAAGACATGGTTGTGGCTGAGCAACTCCTGCATTACATCACGCTGCTTGGTCTTCATTTGGTTCCCAATTATCTCCTCTACGACTCCATGCCATTCTGAGCTCCTGCTCTCACTCATAATTGACCAAAACAACAAAAACAAGTGTGCCTGTCGAGCAGATCTGTGCTGCTCACCCACGTGCTCACCCCCTCTGGTAAACAAGACCACTACTTCCGGTTGCACATGCCCAGTTGACAGAAAAATGGCGGCCCCTGAGATAGTGGGGTGGTGGAGTTCGATTCAACATAAAAAACGCATATATGGAGTGGAAAGAGGATGCCATTTCTGAACCAAAGCTGCCACGTATTAAATGGTGTATAGAGGTATGAAAATACGTTCTTAGTTGCAGCCACAGCTGTCTATAAACTTTGTTTTTCATGATTTATTGCCCAGCCCTATGGACCACTCTTCGACGGCACTGTGTAAACACTGAGCCGTCGATGGTTTGGCTAGGAGTGTTTTACTTTTAGAACTGATTCTGACTGAACATATAGAAACTGTCACGAACCTCAAACATACAATCCCTCACGGGGGTGGGAGTCCTAAGAGTAAGACGGTAACGATCATCCATGTGTTCTGTTCACCTTCTATTTCGGCATTATTGGTAAAATATCACTTGAACTTCACGGCTGTTTGTTTTCGGCGGAAGTCTCCTTGAACGTCAGAAAACAACACCCGCTGCCCCTGACCCGCTGCACCGGGGTGGATCCCGTGTTCTCCGCCAGGGGGACTGTCGGCTTCTGGGCAGGTGGGAGACTTACTTTGTGGGGAGAAAACACGGGATTATTGCTGATTTCCGACAACATTGGCCGTTTCCTCTGTCCATCGGACAACCCGAAGGTAGGTCGACATGTTCATGTTGCGGTATGGTGGTTATTTTGTGGTACGAAGCGGTGTAAATGGTCCAAACGTGGGCTGAGGTGGGGTTGTTATTGTCTGGCTGTGGCGTGGACCGACAAGCAGGTGCCCGTTCTCCGGGATCAGAGGCCGATTCCTGCCCTCTTGGATCATTACCACGGATTATCCAGCCAATAAATCACAACATTCTGCTAAAAGACACATCTGTGATGATTTTTGCCGTCAATATATCTATATTTGGGAATACAATCCAGCCGACAGCGCGTCAAACACATTCGATCATTCCCACCATTCAGACTGTCTAAACTAAGACAGCTTGACCTAGATAGTAGCTTCCAGGTCCTCTGCACTGTCAACACAGATCTCAAAATCAAGTCCTGTTTTTGAAGGTTTCAGGAGATGTTATATCGTCCAGTTTGACCCCAAGGGTACGAAGAGGGAGTGTTTAACGTGTTGTTGTACGTGGGTGGAACAACTCCCCCCGCCATGACCTGCCGACCAGGAAGGCAATCAGGCAGAGATCAGACCTTTAAAAATGTCGGATCTCGATCCTCGATCCCTCCCTACACTGCTACAGTACCCTTTCCCTTAATGAATTGTAGTCAGTAGTGGCTGATGTATCGTGGTTAAGAAGTCAGCAGTCCCAGTTATCAGACTAGATAATTGAATTTTAGATCTACTGGATCTAGATATTATATATTTTTATATATTTTTATATTTTCCCAACAACACATCACTTCGACACTTGTCTTCTGCTGTTATGGCCAGCCGGTCTTCCAGTGGTTGCCAGCTAGTCTCATGCCTTAGTTGACTTATAAGCTAGTTCTGATTCTTCTTTTTGTAAAAAAAAATATCCTGCATGTGGGGATGGACCATAAAAATCGACGTGGCAACAGGGCATTTCTTAAATTCGACATACGACATGGGGGTTATAATGAAATGACAGAGAGGGTAGAAAAATATAGCCATAGTGACATCCAACATAGGTATTTCTTAAATTCGAGATGCAAGATTAATTCTCCCTACGGTACCACGGATAGCTGATTTACAGTATTTTTAGGTACTGCAGGTTAATTTTGGCTGATTTTGTCGACAAAACCCCTGGGAAATCTATAGAAAATAATCAAATAATTGTTATATATCCATCTACAATTATTCAATTTTCAAACGACTCAGAAAATATTAAATGTATATGGACACTAATATAAAAATAATGATGGCTAATTATTCATGATCTTACTCTTGAAATAATGACACAATGCATTTACATTAAAAAAAATGTAACATAAGGATTTATGTTAGGTTATGTCAGGTTAGTGAGACTTGGGGAGGTTCTTTATACTGTGCCCGCAGGATAGACCCTGACAAACACCCACGTTATTTAAAGAGTTTTGTGAGGCTCCAGTGGTGGGAGGGGGGAGAGAGAGATAGGGGGCAGGGGTTAGAGGGGCAGTGGAGGGGAACATGCTGGGAAAGGGCTAGCCTCTGGGGGCAGTCAAAGAATTGTAAAACTCCTTGGTGTCCGACGGTTGCCTGGTGTCGCATGATGGCCACTGCCAGATCATAAGAGGGGGATGTTGCATGTCTGGCGGGTGAGGTGTTTGGTGAGGAGGTGTCTGGGGATCTTGGTGCCAGGGCATTCAGCCAGATAGTGTATGGGAACCCAGTTGATAGTGGGGGGTTCTGGCAGGCAGGATTCCGTTTTGATTATGTCTTGAACTAGGGCATGGTTGTCTTTGACATGATTACGTTTGATGGACTGAATGGATGCCAGGGCGTCTGTGTGGATGATAGTGGGTGCCAGGGCCCTGTAAGGCTGCATGGCGGAGGTCTATGGCTACTAGTTCTGCTTGGAGAATAGAGGCTCCACCGTTGAGCCTGATGGCTTTAGCAAAGCCTTCGGTGACAAAGGTTGCACCATTTTTTTCATCTGCTACCGAGCCGTCAGTGTAGTAGACGTGGTGGGTAGGGGTTTCTAGGTTGGTGATATTGACCATAGCCTTTTGGAGTAAGAGGGCATCAGAAACCTCGCCTTTCTGTGGGACGGCCGGTGGACAACCGTTTTGATGTGATGTTGGTCCCATGGGGTCTGTTTCAGTGATTTGGGTGATAAAATGATTTAGAAAATTTGGCTGAAAACTGAAGATTTTAATTTGAAGGGAAACCCCCAAACCGGAGATCTCCTCACACTGTACAAGCTTTGACGCTTTCCGCTCTTTTCTGCTCTCTGTGAAATTGCAGCCAGAAGCGTGGTCAGGATTTGTAGACTATTGAATTTGGTACCTTGGACGGTTGGTACCTCACACTATTGGTACCTCTATGTGGACGATTTTACTCCATACATATGGACGATTGATACCTCTGAAATATGTGAGATAAATGCAAATAGGACTGTACGTTTGAGGGAATAATAGTCCACCAAAATACGTCGATATCACACCTCCGTAGGTAAGCTTCTGCCTATGGGTGGCTGCGCAAGCATTACCCTGTGACTGAGAGCCTAGATGACATCACAGCCCTGTGAGATAAGATGTGAGATTTTATTCGTTGGCCAATGACAATTTTGAATCAGGGCCAATGAAAATGAGGGGAATGTTGAATCGGCACGGTTGGCTGACGCCTTAATACTTGTTCACACGTGACTTCAGGCATTTGTCCGACATTCACAGGGTTGCCACAGGTCAGGGAAAAGTCAGTGAATTGTTTATTTTTACAAGGTCAGTGAAAAGCCAGACAATTTTGGAATTGGTCAGGGAAAACTGGAATTTTGAAAAATGTCATGAAAAATTGACCTTATTCAGGATAAAATGGTATTTCCAAATATGTCATAGCCCCAAATTTAAATCACAAAATTGAAATCTGATTTGGCAAAACCTATTTTATAAATTGTGGCCTTATGACAGGCATGTTGTGAATTCACAGTGTGTTGCTGTGATCTAGCAGTACTGCCTTGGCTACAGGAGTTGCCAAGAAAAAAATTAAGGTACTGTGTTCCGAAAGTCTGAGCCTAGATGGGAGTAGAACTTAGAAGACTGTTCTAGGGATGGTTCAACACTGTTTGACGAAAGGATTTTCTTATTTTATTAGTTAGGGAAAAACAGACTTTGTCAGGGAAATGTCAGGAATTTTGACGTGTCTGGTTTGTGGCAACCATGATTCAATACTTTAATAAAGACACTTTGATCAGCTCGCATCAGACATAATTATGTCAGACATGTCCGGTGTCCAACGGGTTTTCACAAACACTGCCTTTTCAGCTATCATTTATGCCTTTTCTGCACCATTCTTTAGCTTAAATGAGGGCTAACTAAAGGTGTTCAGGGCCAACAATCATTTGACATTATCAGGCCTGATAGCAGACACGGGGTGAAGACACGCAAGTCTTAAAAATTCTTATAAGGTCTTAAATTGATTTTTTCAAATTTAAGATCTTAAAAAGGTCTTACCCTGTCCTACCCTCGTTTTGAAAGTGTGTGTGTGTGCGTGAGTGCGGATGTGTGTAAGAGTGTTTGTGTGTTCGAGACTGAGTGTATGTATGTATGTGTGTGAGAGTGTGTGCATGTGTGTGAGTGTGTGTATGTGCAATTTTTATTTCTTAAGTCTTTATTATCCTGGCGGTGGCCTGCTCTAACATAGTCTGTTTTCATGCTGGTCCAGCGTTACTTAATCTAATCTAATATAATATGATATAGAGATAATATGATATACATGTATGTATATATATATATATATATATATATATATGCGTGTGGAAGGATTTATGACAGATAGTAAGTGAGTTATCAATGTTAAACAAATTTTTCCAAAAAAGGTAAATTTAGTTTTTACCAAGAGGCATTTCAGTGAGATTTCATCTCATTTACATTAACTTTACATGTACAGAAAGGACACTTATTCAGTTGTCTAATGCTGTCTATTGTTTGTGTGTTTTCTATCAACTTAATTCTATCATTGCAAATACCGTGAATCTCGCCCCCCTCCCCTCCCCAATATCAATCCTTTCAATTCCTGACATAAAACTTGGCCATTTCGTGTGCTCCAGTCGTTGTAGTGTTTTTTGTCCTTTACTTCTTAGGACCAGGAAGATGAGGCACAAAAACATCATGGAGCGCCGGGTGAGGCTGAAACACGTGAACGAGGAGATCACGTGTAAGTTGTGCAAGGGCTACCTCATCGACGCCACCACCATCACCGAGTGCCTCCACACGTGTACGTTTTTATTTATTTATTTTTTTTTTTTTATTGAATTAAAATATTTTACAATATATACAGGCTAGGAAAATTCCTTCGTCCACATACACTGTAGGTTGTCCACAATATTGGGACACATTCATAATAGAAAAAAATAAGATTTCTATTTGGGGAACTTAGATTATTGCCTCAAAATATCTGGTCGTCAGGAGGACGACCAAAATTTGTTTTCTGGTCATCCACACCAATTTTCCGGTAGTCGAGGACACGCTGATTTTCCTAGCCTGAATTATATAGCGCTTTTCAAATAGTTGTAGATACATGATTATGTAAAGTGATTTTGTGATTATTATACATAATTAACGGAATACATTTTGGTTTAGTTTGTGACAGTTTAAGAGGTTTAAAGATGAGTACTTCACCGTACGGCAAGAGCCACCTGATGATTCTCTCTTTACTATTTACTATTGACCACCCTCCCTAAAGCTGCACCTCAGAAACTGCCCAGTGACCAAGGTTTTACAATGGCATTTCCAAATGTGTAGTGACTTTAGTTTGCCAAGAAGATTTTCGAGCGACTGAAAGCCATATTTCTGTATTAATTCAATGTTATTTAGGAGAAATGTTGACTATAAGGCTGATCCTGAAAGGCTTATTTCATCATAGTACCTTTGAAATAGATTAAGGGAAAAAATATATTTTTTCAATAGATCTGGCACACAAGAAAATAATTAACTTGTTCTGTCATATTCTTGTAAGTTCAGCAAACTGTACCTCTAGGGGCACAGCATGCAAAAATTCAGGTTTCTGAATGTATGCCACCTTTTCACCGTGGGCTTTTCACTGTTTTTTTCTTGCAGTTTGTAAGTCGTGTATCGTCAAGTACCTGGAGGAAAAGAACACGTGCCCCAAATGTGACCTCGTCATCCACCAAAGTCACCCCATGAACTACATTAGGTAAATATGCACCCTTTTATTTACTGCCACTCAACAAGAATTCTGTCGAACATATTTGTATTTCAATACTAACATTCGCTTAATTTTCGCGTTTTTTTTTTTTACTCGCCCGTCTTCCCCACTTTGCCTTTTTGCAACATAATAGCATTGTATTTAGACATCAGAAAAAAATGTATCTAAAAAATCCATCATTGCGTTCATACATTGTTGAAACCTAATTCATAATACTGGCAGAGGTACCTTTTCCTTTATCCTCTATTCCTTTAAAGAACTGTGTCTACACCAACCAGCGATGTTTGCACCCCTTAAATGACGGTTTTTCCGCGCCAAAATTTTTTCTAAAACAATTTCATTATTATCATTAATGAATATCTTCAGATGAATCGGGTCTTCCAGATATTACGTGACAACATCTTTGACATACCTACGTTTAGATTCCTCTCGCCGGGCCAACCACCATAACACCCTTTGATGAAGTCGTCACTCACAAAAGTAAACTGATGTCAATAAAAATGACCAAAGGATATTTCCCAGACTGGTTGCATATTGCATAATTTTTTGATTTTCCCTGCTTTTTGTTTCCAGCCATGACCGAACAGTGCAGGACATTGTTTACAAGCTAGTGCCGCATCTCCAAGAAAGTAAGTACTAGCCAGCACCAACGTGAGATTTTCATTTTAGTAAACATATGGTAGCCGTTCGTGGGAGCTATATCTGAATAAAAAATGTTTTTATGAAAGAAAAATATTGTATTATAAAATGTCCCTAATTCTGATGACGTAAATTGTCCACCTGGGCCTGCTAGGATGAGAGTGCAGTTGGCCACCCAGGCAGCTGGGTTACCTAGATGCATAGACATACGTAACATCTCTATGCTAGATCCCGACATTCAGCGGCCAACAGCTGCCAACCATCTTATGGCAATATCAAGGTTTTCTATGCATGCGCGAAATAACTTCTAATCTAACCCAGAATGTTAAATTTCGTTTTTTCCCCTTTGATGTACAAAATTGTTCCCACTACCTGTACAATAAAGCATTTGCTTAAATTTCATTACCATTTATTTCAAGTTGCTGTCAAATGATTTCATAAACATGTCATCTTTACCTGTCTGCGTTACAGATGAACTTAAACGACAACAAGAATTCTACAGGAAAAGGGGATTACCCATGCCAAAATGTGTTCTCGGTAAGTTCACTGCGGTGAAGGTTGCTTGAGTCAACTTACCAAAAAGAATTATTCCAGATTCTTTAAAACCAGTTTATTATCATGTCCGACGAATTCTCCCTACCATGGATAGCTGATTTATAGTATTTTAGGCACCTGCAGTGTAATTTACACTAATTACACTAAAATCACTAGGAAAACTATAGAAAACACACGTACTTCCTATATATATTTCTCTGTGATGATTGAATTTTCAATCCAACTTGAAAAATGTTAAACATATACACATACAAAATGAAAAATAGTCAATATTAGTCCTCCATCACGTTAAATCAGTGATGCAATAATTAATGAAAATTCCTATACTTTAGTCTTGTAGTTTGTCGACATATTTCCCAGCATGCATTATAATCTAGGCTAGTCTGCAGGTAAAGCACAGAAAATATTCTAACCGTGGTAGAGAGATTGGGGGGGGGGGGGGATCATATCCTACTTCGTATTTATCATTAAAGCGTCGCAATGGAAGATCATAACATAGATATTATATTTATAAGTTGTCATAACAATAGACGTTGTGCAGATCATCATCAGATGACATCACATTCTCAAAAATAGGCTGGCCGCCACTGATGATCAATCTATTATCAATAGAAATAATAAAAGCCTTCTTAAGGTACCAACATGTGTCTCTTGCAGGTTCCGAGGCAGAGAAGAAGGAGCCGTCCCCGGTGAAGGAGCCCGCGGCGGGGACGGGCGGGGACGCCGACTACCACCGGTCGGACGAGCAGGTCAACGTGTGCCTTGAGTGCGCCACCAACAAGCTGAAGGAGCTGCGCCGCCGCTACCTGCGCTGCTCCTCCCACACCACCATCACACACCTCCGCAAGTTCCTCGCCCACAAACTCTACAATAACAAGACGCGCTTCAAGGAGGTCAGTAGTCCACCCTTGTTTTTGTATACCCACACACTTAGTGAAAACAAAACAGGAAGTTTTAAATATCGAATTCTAAGGGATGAAAGACTGGTGTCCAATCATGGATTTATTAACAAATAATCTTTCAAATCTATCATAATGCTTATTAATGTTATTCATAATAATATCAAACACATAGTTATTGGTGTTATATATTCATAATTATCTTGAATGACCTTTTATATTTATGCATGTATTTGACCATTCAGGCCTCACCAAATCAAACGTCCTTAAGGGTCAGGACACCCTGACAGCACTCTCAGGGTGTCCACAGGAAACGTACATGCCCAAAATATGATTACATTTTCTAATAACAGTTAAGTAGTTGAATCAGATCGACTCTCTAAAAACTCTCTTAATGCCGACTTCGTATGAGTGTTTCCTCAAGCAGTTTATATCTATTTTCCATTTCAGATTGATATACTTTGTAATGAAGAAATCGTTGGAAAAGACCACACTTTGAAATTTTTGTGCTTAACGCGGTGGGGTTACAAGGTAAGTTTTCTTTGTGCTCTCAATGCTAAAAAATAGTACAGGTTGCATTCAGTTTAAGGTATCGGGAAGTATGCCACCTTGTTGAGTTCAAAACTATGCCCAAGAAGTAAGTGCCAAATACTGCGCATATATAATAGAGGATATGTTATATTTTCATGAAGTATTTGGACTTAATATTGTAGATAAAACTTAGATAGGCAGAAATATGCAAGGTGCGTCAACTTTTAAACCAGGCCCGCAGCCAGCAGGGGTTCGTACGAACCCTCCTTTAAAATATGACTTCTATGGTCCCTACAAATAAGAGAACATATTTTAGCCCAGAATTCAAAAGACGAATCCCGCCCCCCTCTGAAAAAAGAACGTTTAGCCAAAAAAAACAAACGAACCCACCTCTCAAAAAAGCTGGCTACAGGCCTGTAAACTGTAAGGTGACTTTAAAGTGCCAAGTCTTCATTTTACAGTGTATCACAAAAACTTTCTTAATCGGTGGACAATTTGTCCTACATTTATAGGGATTACATCGGACATTTCTTTGCTACACAGGACATTACATAATCAAATAAACAAATACAAGAATTCGGCAAAATAACGTAATAAAATATGCCATTTTATGAAGACAACCTATGACAATTTTGTCAGACCAAATGTCTGATGTAGAGGGGTAAAATATCGGACATTGATTGAAAAATGTTGGACATGTCTGGATGTCCGGTGTTTTTTTAGATACACTGATTTTATTCGATATATTTACCGTAATCTACTTTTCGTTTTACAGGACAGACCGCTGTTACTACATTACCGGCAGCGGTTAGACATCTAGCTCCCCATGTGATGAAACGGATATTTTTAATCTTTGGTGGATTTTAACTCTAACGAACGATAGTCGTGGATTGGAGAAAGGCTCAAGTATACCTCAGCCATTTGGTGGCTCGTTTTTTACACCCGAACGCAATGGTTATACCTGGACAAAAGTGCTTTTAACTGAAACGAGAAGCTTACTGTTTTAGGGATTGAATGCTTGAGTTTTTCCGATTCAAGTCCCATTTTCATAGATGTTTACATATACATATATCTGCGTGTATCTAATTACAAAATGCTGTGCATTGGTAAAGAAACATTGGTACGCGTTGATTATTGCGTGTTTTTGTGAGTTGAAAGTGTGTGAAACGTGTCTAAAATTTCGAACCTGTACAAAAGATAAAATACTGTGGTTGGCTTGCTGTGCATGTCTGCAATATCAGAGATGCCACTTTTCCTACTTTTGTAGGATTTCCTACTTTTTTGATGATTTTGGATTGCACAACTCATTTTTCCTACATTGTTGTAATATCTGTTTTAGAGAATTCTCATTTTAGTTTCAAGTTAATCAAATACAAATTCACTGTCACATCTCTATTCCTAAAGGTTTTTTCCTTCATAGTTGCTTCTAGAAAAAAAAGTGTTTCCTACTTTTCTCACTTATTCATCAGTCAGAAGTGGCATCTCTGAATATACATCCAGAAGCCTGTTCTCAGCTTTAGTAGGCTAGCACTTACTTAGAATGATATCACAGTACATACAAGCTACCACATGAAAGTTTTTATTGAGAGCAACATTTATATCAAAGTTATTATAGTTTGAATGAGAATTATGAATGTATTCCATCCGAAGATTACATATATCGAAATGTATTTATGTATTATATGTATTATATCTGCACAAACTATTTACAATTAACATACTAACTTTAATGAACGGATGTTTTAATGAACTGTGGATCAAAGGGGAAGACAAGCGTCGGAGAGATTTTTAACTGATGTGAGGAAACTTTGAAAGTTGACTTGTTTTATATTTTCTTATGATGAACGGCTTTTAGTACAGTTTGCCAGTTTTAACAATTCTTAAAGTATGGTATGTTAGTAAGGCTACTACAAAGCAAAACGTGAATGTGAAAAGTAGGCAAAGTGTGCAAGTTTATCCATATTTGTGTCAGATATGTCTAAAAAAATGCTAAGTATAAATATTCTGTTGTATTATTTTAGGATAAATGTACCTGCTTTGGATTTTATCCCAGTTTCAGAGGGGTTACAATGTGAATATTAACGCAATCTGATTTTCTATATTTGGTTTATTTCTTTTCTGATATCTGAAATACCTTCTTGTATACTTGTTTATTTAAAACATTGCCTTCGTTCCTAGGTATGCTATTCTTTCATCTCATATCTTCATCCCGTGTGTATATTTTAGTCTGTAAGTGTAAATAATGTTCACCCAGTTACCATTTGTATTCATCATCCCATTGGCAAGCATTCTTAAACTCATCTCCATGTAAGTAAGATCCACAGTAGCAGTGTTGATATGCAGGACATCATTGGTTTAACGTTTCCTCAGTTCCGTTCTAACTGCAATTCTTTACAAAAGAATAAGATCCGCCTATATAACCCTGTTCATTTGTTCCACTAAATGATATAGATTACAAACACAAACTAAGTAACGTTAATAGATAAGTAAATCATATTGTTAATGATGAAGCTATATAGACATACATTCCTTCACTCTAAAAGTGTATACTCAAATGTAAGATTATATATCATGGGGTCGAAAACTATCATTCAGCATTATCACCATTGCATGAAGTCAGTTCTAGGAGCGACTGTTATGTAACGTCAGTTCTAGGAGCAACTGTTATATCACTGGTCAGTTCTAAGAGCGACTTAATAACGTCAGTTCTAGGAGCAACTGTTACATAACGCATGCGCGGATCCAGGGGGGGGGGGGGGGGGCAGACGGGCCTTGCCCCCCCCCCCCCCATGTTAAATCATGTTTAGGGGGGGGCACCTCCCCCTGTACATTCATGTTTGTGGGCCCCCCTCTAGGAAGTTCTGGATCCGCCCCTGTAACGTCAGTTCTAAGACTGACTGTTACGTAACATCAGTTCTAGGAATGACTGTTAAGTAACGTCAGTTCTAAGAGTGACTGTTAAGTAATGGCAGTTCTAGGATTGACTTAAGTAACATCAGTTCTAAGGATGACAGTTAGATAACATCAATTCTAGGAATGGCTGTTAAGTCAGTTCTAGAAGTGACTGTTATGTAACATCAGTTCTAGGAATAGTTAAGTAATGCCAGTTCTAGGAATGACTGTAACATAACGTCAGTTCTAAGACTGACTGTTAAGTACAGTGAAAATGTTAGGGCCATACCATGCGCCATTTGACACATTAAAAAATGAAATGTCACATTGAATTTTTAGACAGGGCTCCAAGGTAACATTTATGATTTTCAAAGATATCAAAATGTATAAAAAGAGCGCATTTCCTTGCAAATATGTCTCATTCAACTTCATGAGGAGTGTGCCATTGTTGTATTGATTTTTTTTCTGACATTATCACTGTAAGTAACATCAGTTTTAGGAATGACTGTTAAGTAATGTCAGTTCTAGAAGTGACTGTTTTGTAACGTCAGTTCTAGGAATGATAGTTAAAGGGATGTTCTCGTCCTCCCATCGTTAGGATAACATCTGCCGATGTTAGCCTAACGACGCCGTCACTGGCGAGGTGTTTTGCCCATCCAGAACATAATAACGCAACGTCATTGATCACGTCGCGAATTTGGTGTGGCGGTACGATAATAACGTCCGCCACACGGACAAGAAAGCTCCTTTAAGTAATGCCAGTTCTAGGAATGACTGTAAGTACATAACATAATTTCTCAGAATGAGTGTTACAGAATGTTAGTTCAAGGAACGCCTTTAACATAACATCAATTCTAGGAGTGACTGTTATGCGATTCTTTCTACTGTTTGAGCCTGTTAACGTGACCAGAAACACCCGAAGAGTTGTCTGTGGCCAAAGACCATTTTCTTGTCATTGTCATCGTGTACATGTCTCATTTATCCATCCGAATCAATAAACTTGTAAGTAAACGTGTCAATTATATATGTGTGTCAAACTACTCTATTGTTACCATAGATCAATGAAAAATATGTGTACGTGGTAATGTATTGTACTATAATTTTTCTCCAACCTCTGTTTTACAAACAAAAAACTAAAATATCTGCTAGCCTGAGGGTTAGATTTAGATATGTAGATCTAATTCCGAGTAGATCTAGATCTACGTTTTGTATAGAAGCTGTAAATTCTATCTATAGTGATGTATGGAAGATTAGTTCTAAATAGGGTTATAATAACTTATATTTGTATCCAAGGAATAGGTCTATAAATCTACTTTTCCCCCCGAATATGTGTGTAAATGTTCCTAAATATTGTATTCAGAGCTTTGAACCCTAGCTGGTTGCATTGTCCATATTAAAATTATAGCTCTGTGGATCCTTCTATATTACAGGGTTGCCATATGCCAGAGATGTCAAAATTCCCTGACATTTCCCTGACGAATTTCATTTTTCCCTGACTAATAAGATAAGAAAATCCTTTCAATAAACAGCCTTGAAATACCCATAGAACAGTCCTTTCTGGCAATTTAGGCTGGAAACTTCAAAACACAATACTTTAATTTCTTCTTGGCAACTCCTGTAGCCAAGGCCATGCTCCTGGCTCACATCAACGCCCCTTAAAATCCCAATATGCCTAAAAAAAATTATTCTTATTTTTCATGACAACCAGAAATGCACAGATTTTGAGAGTGTCAAAGTTGGCCAGCTGTTCTCTCATGGGTTTGGAAATTCCATTTTTCCCTGACCAGGGTCAATTATCCCTGATCTTTTTTAAAATTCCAGTTTACCCTGACCAATTCCCAAATTCCCCGACTTTTCCCTGACCTTGAAAAGAAAAACTTTTCCCTGACTTTTCCCTGACCAGTGGCAACCCTGTATAACGGCAAGTTGTGTATGATGTATGGAGGGAGAGAGCAAACCGTTTGGCTATGGTGGATAGGTCTACAGATTTTCAAAAGGGGGCACCGTAAAGAGTTTCCCAGTGAATTCTGAAAGGCTAAAAATTAAAATTTAGAAGGAGCTTGCGACTCGTAGGTCCAAAGGGAATTTGCCAAAGCATAGACATAGAAATGCATGCACGTGGACCAAAATATTTCCGTGAAATTGCCTGGCGTGTTGTCAGACGTGTTGGGAATATATCGGGGTAGAAAACGGTGAAAATATCCCTGACAAAAACTCCCTGACAGCTGCTGCCAGCCCGCGGGTTTTAGCAGACGACATCCGTCCAGCGCCGCGCCAATGAAATTATGCAAACCTTATTGGGCAGTCACGTGACGGGCGCTGGCCAATCAGAGCGCGCGTAATGGCAGACTTTTGCAGCGTTTGGCCAAGATGGCGGGGTAAACTTCGGCGAACCCACGGAAAACACATAATTCTTCGTCTGTGAGTAAATTCTGGTTTTCATACAGTTAGATTTAGAAACTATGATAATCGAGGTTTCTCTAGGAAGAGCTTTTGATAAGGTATCATTGTTACAGGAGACCATGCATTGGCATTAACTAGCTTGCACGTAAGAACGTCCTTTTCTGGTCGACATTGGCCCAGACTGGCCCAGTGGCAGTGGTTGGCAGTGCAATGTGTGGGTGAACTTTTATTGACAACTGAACGATCTACAAGATCCATGTGTCACTGTAACTCTTACTGTAACAGTTGGTGTAAATTAATTGTGATGTTACTCAAGTTCGTGTAGTCGCGTATCTAGGTAGTGTTTGGGTTGGCGGGTAGAATCTGCAGGAAATAAAATTATTAAACATTATGCCATTTAACAGTTATGGGTTATTTATTTACCAGAACATCCATTTGTTCACTATATCAAAGTTATCCCTAGACAAAGTATTCGCCTCTGGATATCTCCTCCGTAGCGGACATCGGGAGTAGGAGGGGATGCGGCGCAGGCTAAGTTATCCCTGGTCCGTCTGTCATAAATTTGTAGAATTACAATGTTAGAGGATTAACGTTATTACTATCAATAATGACATAATGTTAGAAGCCTAGGCTTTAGGCTAAGAAGATAAGGTGAGAACAACAATTTTATTTTTACTTCTGCATTTTAGCAATAGCTGTACTACTACTAGGCCTAGTATTATTTTTACTTCTGCATTTTAGCAATAACGTTAGCTGTAGTATTTTTTCTACACATGTCCATCAATTTGTGTAAGAGAAAGTGGATATTTAACCAGAAATATTTGATTTCATTATATGATTACCAGAGGTAACGTTAATAAGGTAAACAACGCTGGGGAAACCACTTCAAAACAACTGTCAAAGTATCATTTATTGAGTTTTTGATTTATCCAAATTCGATTAAAACAATTACATATTATAACAGAAAAGATTTTGAATAACGATAAAAAATTTTGGTAAGGTTACTTGAAAAACAGGTTTAGCTCTGGTTTATGACCAAATATATATCCAAGTAATTATTATAGGTACTGGATGCAGTTATGTGATCAAGTGTCCGAAAATAGGTGTACCTACACAGGAGAAGAGAAATTAAAAGTATTTTCATTAAGAATGTGAGCGAAGAGTTCACAGCCACAGAGAAAATATCGAAAACGGCAAAAATGGGAAAAATGTTCTTCTCCAGTTCACAAAATAACATAGATCTATTTGGCTAAGCTTGAATATAGAAGACTGTAACACTAACAGTTTTTTTTGTTCACCAGGGCTCGACCATTGCGCACTTACCTGGGGCAGGTAAAAATTGAGGTCAGGCAGGTAGATTTTGTTACCCTGTGATATTAGTCCGAGAAAGGCTCTGACTGTCCTACCTGACAGTTAGAGAGAACTTATGACTATTTTCCATAGACTACTTTTTAACCTGCTCGAAAATACACCAAAAATCTATGTCTTATCCCAAAATTGTGAAAGTATTTCTCCATGGATGTATTCTCCTTTCTTATAAAGTTAGAAATATTCAGGGCTTGACAAATCAATTTGAAACCTAGTTGCCCCCTGGGCAACTTGAGCCCAGAAAGTGGTTGCCCAGCTACAAAATGTGGTTGCCCAGTAACATTTGAAGAGAATAACATAAAATTATATATAGATGACAAATAAATTGTATTTAGGGGTAAAAAGTCGATATTCATAATTTTCAAACCCAAATTTTAGACCTTGACTCTGGCTGCCCACTGGGCAACTCCGACACTCATTTCAGTGGCCCAGTATGACTTTTTGGTGGTCCTGGGCCACTGGACACCCGATTTGTCAAGCCCTAAATATTCTTCTTGACATTTTGAATGAGATTTAGCTTTTTTGCTGAGCCCCTGTCAGTTGCTTTTCAAACTTAAGTTAGCTGGTTCCCTGCTGGTGCCTATGTTTAGACTGGGTACCAGCGGACTGTAATGGTGGACAGGCTCAGGTTTGTCAGGACAATGAGGCTAAGCAAGGTCTTGAATCCTTGATATTTAGAGGAGAATATTCATCAAAAGATATCAGATTTAGATGTTAGGATAACAAAGAAGGTATGTACAAAAAATTATGACCTGACATGATGTATTTGCTGAGAAAAGTCTACTCAACCAAAATGGTCGAGTAGAATGTATAGGCTTGTAAATAAATTCACTCTAACTGTCAGGTGACAGTTAGAGCCATTCTCGAACTATGTGATATGAGGGCAAGTGAATTTAAGGGTTGGGCAGGTGAAACCTTTCCTTCGCCTGCGTGGCGGGCAGCAATATGAAAACCCTATCTGTTGAGCCCCGTATAGTGTCTCTAGTATTATGATTGGTTCAGAAGTGATCGTTAGTATTGAGATTCTAACCTGCATCTGCAATTTAGGGTGCATTTTGTTGTCATAATCAAGCTTATTACATTTCTTCAAGGAACATTTTTATTGTTTTGATTTTCTCCAAAGGTTTTGTTCAATCATTTGATTGCATAGAGTGTAGGTGAAATTTTAACATTTATTTGGTTTTCTCCTTGTACTAGTTGTAGCTAAATTAAGAAGTCTAGCTGATCAGTTTAGCGGCATCTTTTGTGTAGCCAATCATATTTTGGATTGACAAAAATGCAGATAAATGTTTTTTGGGGAGTTAATAAAATTGTGTTCTTTTATCTTTTAATTTTGTAATTGTGATCTTACTGAGGGACAAAATAGGATAGGTTCTTTTTAAGTAGTCATGATGTATTCTACGATCATATGATGTTCAGGGTGGCTTTAAAACCAGTATTCCAATAATGTCTTCCAAGTGTTGATCATGGAAATAATGATGTGTTTTTTCCTTACTTGTTCCATAGGTTGGTCTACTAAACGAAACTCCAATGCAGGAATCAACGAGCATGTCGCTTACGCCTGAAAAACTCAAGGCCTTATTTGAGGACCTTGGCAAGCCCACTATGAGGGGCGTGCGTAAGTGTCCTAAGTGTGGCACGTATAACGGGACGAGGGGGATCAGCTGCAAGAACAAAGCCTGTGACGTGATTTTCAAGGAGAAGGACAAGCGGCGGGGACACAGTGCAGACGCGGTGAAGATAATAACGGGATCGACAGTGCAGGTGTTCTCAGTGCGCCTAAGAGACCGTGGTCCAGATTATCGAGGGTTCGTCCAGCTCCCACTGGTTCAGGATTTAGACGGAAATCCGGCAGAATCTGTGGATCCGGCAGTACTAGCGCAGGCTGCCAGGTGTTACGTAGAGACCTGCTCCAGGAACTGCGAACTGGGCGTGCAGCAGGAGCCCTGCACCCACATACGGGCTGCTGTGTCATGTGAGCAAGAAGCCCAACCTCTCACTTTGAAAAACTCTGTACTGAACTCGCTCCAGGTTTCAAATGACACAAAACAAGCAATATGGTTACTGGCCACGGAGACCACGGGGCCGCTCGTTCAACGCGTCACCAAAAATATCATGGTGGTGAAATGTAAACCCAATTCCAAACAACCACTTGGATTCCTGCACTTTGCCTTTTTTGAGACGAGTCGGAATAGATCGTCCCCCGAGCACAAGTTTCAATGCAGCTGCCGAACGTTCAGGGTAAGTGGGTTCAGAAACAGGTCGGACTCGTAGGCGCACAGCCAACGGTTACAATAAAAGTTCTCTTCTAATCTAAATCTAATGCAGGAAATCTAACGTCAGCCCATCAACCCAAGGCTGACTATTTCTGATCAGTTCTGACGATTTTTGGCAAAAATTTCCATCAATTAGCACGGAGGACTGACATGTTAAGGAGAAAAATGATACTTTTCTCTATATCTTCAGATTATAATAGTGTGCTAATCCCCTTACGTTGTATTCACACAAAATTAAGGCTAACAATTTGCTATCAAGGCTGAAGTTTTTACCTGGTAGTCAGCCAGGATGGCTGAAGACCCTAAAAGGTAATTACGGTAGGCAGGTCGATCCCCCCCCCCCCCCCCTTATTTACCCACGTTGAGCAGGGCAAGGTTGAACATTTTTTAAAAGATACTCTAAAGGAATCTTAAGGAATTTATAGCATCCAATTTACATGTCCTCTACATGTATATGATTCTCTAAGTTCTTTTCGTCAAATCTATTTTCAAAGTTATTTGAAAAAAAATCATGTAAAAGTAATGTCCCCCCTCCTCGCAGGAATGAAATTAACAAAAACGGAAATAGCTCGCGGTTGTTCATGATATTAAACCTGTCGCACTGTTCGGATATTCTGATTGTTAAAAGCTTTCTTTTTGTCAGTCTATATTCAAAATTACCAAAATATTACGTAAGGTTGTAAATTTATCTCCACATTCCCATACTTCAGTACTTGGATAGATTACCACTTGGCTTAATCTCTTTGCTAAATCTGTAAGAGCCACGTTATCCCGACAGACACAATAACCCTTTACACATTACAGGTGTTCAAACCCGGCGACGTTCACAAACGGTGTGTACACTTCTACGCCTGCCTCTGTGCGTTTGCAAGTGACGACAAACTGGCAGAAGAGTTCGAGTATTATATTAACCTCGATGCAAACACTGAAGGAATGCCAGAAGGTACAGTTAAGAGCATTCTTCATGTTGGCTTTAAAAAAGCACAACATTTAGTAATACATTGTCTCTGGATTATCCTGTGTAAATCAGGAAGATGAGACTAACTGAACACACCCCAGGTAGACATATTCAGTTATGAACCTCAGTGTGGAGAGATTAAGACGTCTTTCATCATAGTACATTAAGAATATATACTCGCTAAACTATTTTAAACTACTGTTGCTGAACATTTTCATGAATTCTATTATTATTTGTAGAGAACCATTTAGAAAAACTAGCCATCAATATTTTTAAAATTAGTATCCATACACATTAATATTTCATGAGTTGTTTGAAAATGTGTTCCCTGTAGATGGATTTATAACAATTATTTGCTGATTTTCTATACGTTTTCCAGGGATTTTGTCGACAAGCAGTCAAAATTAGCCTGCAGGTCCCTAAAATACTGTAAATCAGCTATCTGTGGTAGGGAGAATTGTCCCTTTTGTCTTCACCCACTGAGCACTTGTAAACATTTACATATATGTACCAGCTTTTTTAATGTATTGACAATAAAAATGAATCATATGCTATTGCCTTTCTAAGGATTTTCTGACCCTGGAGTGGATAACCGCCTGGTGGCGATCGCCTACAGCGATGACCAGGACTCGACACAAGACGTGATTGGTCAAGTCAGCGAGAGTACGGGAGTGGAGGTGGTCATTGACGAAGATGGCCTGCTCAGCGCCACCGAACCCAAACGGCTGAAAAAGGACGACACGCTAGGTACAGCTTGGCCTTTGGTGGTTAGCCCAAAGCGGGCAACTTCCCATAGGGATGTGCCCGTACCTCTCTCGTAGGAATAGTAAACGATTTAAAAGTCAAATCAAAAGAACATTCCCAGATCCAGAAAAACAGAAATGCTGTAGGATTATTGAGGGTCTTATTTTTCTATCATTCTATGCATTCAGGATTTTCTTAGAATATAACATAATGCAGGGGTTATTGTTTTTATAAAAAGTTTGATTTTGACCTTTAATTTTGAAAGACTGCTTATCCCCGAGCTAGTGGTAATAAAATACAATTACTTTTCAGAGATGCCATTTTCCCTACTTTTGTAGGATTATCTACTTGTTGATGATTTTGGATTGCACAAATGAATTTTCCTACATCGCTTTAATATCTATATGACAGTATTTTTGTGTCAAATACAAATCTAATGTCAAGGATATTTTCCCTAATATTTTTCTTCTCTTAGTGCGCTTCTTTAAAAAAAAAAGGTGGGAAAAATGTTCCTGCTTTTGCAGTTTTCCATGAGTCGGGAGTGGCATCTCTGAATTTCACAAACTGGTTTGATATCTCATTATTGTTTGGTATTTGTTATAACAGGTATACATGAGACACATGGCAAATTTCAGTATTTTTTCTATGACTTTGATTGTGTTTCGTCGACAAAATTAGCACAAATTAAACTTCAAATGCTTAGAATACTATAAAACAGCTATCCGCGGTAGTGGGAATTACCTTAATCTAGTTCGTAGGGCAAATCTTAATTATTCAGTATTGTGAGGGACATGTAGCACAATACGTTCGAGACAAATCTTGTTTGTTCAATATGTTGAGATTATTTAAGCCTCGCCGTTTATTTTACAGTCCAAGCAAGCAGTGCTTTGTTAACGTTACAAGACAGCGCAGCCACACCCCGAAAACCCAGCCCAGTCAAACAAGTACCACAAAAACCAGCACCTACGCCAAAAAAAAGTAAGACTGACTTAGGCCACACACAAAATCGTTGTGTTCAGGTAATAGAGGCCTATAGGTGGAAAAAAATAGGGTATTCTTTTTAATGATTATATTATTTTTTTCAGCTGTCACAAATAGTCTCAGGCATTCCTGAAGGTTCAGAAAACACACAAGATACCCTTGAGCTTCCTAAGTAGATCTGTTGATCAAATATAGCCATTTCCTTTAATTCAAGTAATTTTGAACGTATTTGATAGTTTTTTGAAAAATAATCATCAAAAAAAGTTAGGATGGGGCCAAAATATTAGGATTGATCGGGTTACTTGAATACAAGATTATTTGAAGGCCATTTGGTGGTTATAAGATTTACCATCATTTTGATATCCAATAGAAAAATGAAATATAATGAATAGGACATTTATAGTAAGGAACTAATTCCAAAACTCAGTGTATATTATGTTGGGTAAAATGAAATGATGGCCAGTGGTAATTCCTAAGTATATTATTCCTGTTTGATAAGCTCTTAATACTAATGTCTGTATGCCTCTGCCCTACAGCCCAGATGTACATCGACGAGGGCGAGTCCCAACTCCTCTTCCAGCAGTGGCTCGCCAGCGTCACGGAACGCGTCAACCAAACCATGCACTACCAGTTTGACGGTAAGGACAGTTTGATAAGGCACAATTCTTAGCCTATATGAGAAAATAGAAGTGAAGCATGGCCAAAGGTGAGGTGTCTGAACACCAGCTTAGTGCCCAGGGATTTTGATTGGTCGAATCTTAAAAACAGGGATCTCCCTAGACGTGCGGGATGCGGGATTCCAGCATCAGGAATTCAATTCCCGCATTAGGATGACTTTCAGTTTGATGGGGCCATTCCCGCATTAAGGTTACAGAAATTTGATGAGATAATTATGTAATCAGAAAATCCACGATTTTCCAAAAATGCCTCCCTAAGGATAAGCAAAATTGGGCATTTGATACTCGAGTTATTTTTCTAGGAAGAACCCTGTAAAAAGCATGCTTCTCTCACTATGCAGATTAGTAAATCTCTATTGCAGTGTACCGGATTTCTGACCACTGCAGAAATCTGACAACAGGGTGCCCACACAAGTCTTAAATTTGGGAAAGTCTTTTTAAGACCTTTTAAGGCCTTAAAAAGGTCTTAAATTTTACATTTCTATTGCAGGATGTCTTTAAGTTAAAGAGATCTTAAATAGGATCTGATTAGGAAATGAAAATAGATTATTAAGACGAGTAAAATTGCCGCATTTTGCAGACAGGTGTTACATCAAACCTACAAAGACCCTGTGCCAGTCCGGCAGTTCCGGTCAATCCTTAAGCAATGCACATGGGCCAGAACTCCGAAATTAGCTACCAATCCGCAAGAATTATCAGGATGGCCGCGCGACTGGCATGGGGTCTATGTGATCACATTTTTCTTAACCTCAGCAAATTAGTCTAAAATTTGCCAAACTTAGGTCTTAAATAGGTCCTAAAATGGTCTAAGATAGACTTTTGAAAAAGCGTGGGCACCCTGGACAAACTGTTGTCTTCCATTGTTTCAACCACTGGTTTCTATTCTTGACTGTTTATTGAATCGTTGACACTCTTTCCTCCCTCCAGGTAATCCCGAACCACTTGTCTTCCACGCGCCCCAGATGTTTTTTGACTGTATCCAACAGCGCATCTCCATTGGTAACAAGAAGAAGCGACTGCCCAACTCGACCACGGGCTTCGTGCGGCGGGACGCCCTGCCGCTGGGCACATTCACCAAGTACACGTGGCACATCACCAACGTCATCCACGTCAAGCAGATCTTTGACACCTCCGAGGTAGGCACTTAGAGGAACAGTGTACCTGTACATTTTCCCAACTTAAACCTTAAGTACGACTATAAGTGAAAGAACAAGTGTTACCTCACTTCATCTTCGACCCACAATAACTTTTCTCTTTGTGTTTTGCCAAGACAACCACTATCAGTCTCAGCTATGGTGGGCATTGATCGGCCAGCCAGGCGCCTTTCCTCCATGATTCAAGGCTTTCAGTGCCTTACAGGTCTTAAATTGATTTTCAAAAATGTGTGGGAACACTTCCTTTTTTCGGAGGCCTTCAGACTACATATTTGATCATTCTGTTAGCATTTTACAAGACGAGATTGAATAGCTGGAGTTCGTTTTCTAACCGTACTTCTTTCTATAAAATCCACCTGCGTCCTTCTGAGTGGATTATATATTAGTCCATCTCCAGTTTTTAGATAAAGGCAAAGGCATCAAAATCTCGGTGTTCATGTTTCCAAATAGCACAGTGCCCACTCAAGTATTAAAAAGTCGTAAATGGATTTTCTCAAATTTAAGGTTTTAAAAAGGTTTTAAGTTTCACATTTTACTCTTGTTTATATAAATGTATTGGTTAGGATACTTTTTCGGCCTGCCTCCTTAGGTACTTTCAGTAACCAGCATTCTGTTTTGTAATGATATCTGGTAAGTGCATGTTCAAATAATAGTTTTACATCCTGCCTTAGATGCCACTGGAGATCACCCGTAGTTTTGTGGAGAACCGGGACGGGACGTACGACCTGTACGAGGTACCCAAGGTGGAGGTAGAGAACACCAACATGACCCCAATACGGCCTTTTGAACTCAAGACCTACCTCAAAGTGGGTAAGTATCCCCGATACGGCCTTATGAACTCAAGACCGCAGTGTTAGAAATTAACTTTTTGGGAAGTCAGCCATCCGGGCTGACATTCATGAAAAGATGTAAGCCCTGATAGACGTGTCAACCCGAAATTTGTATGATGAAAAATTTAGATATGAACATTACAACTAGACGTCCACAGGAACATGATAATGATTGAATTAAATATTCAGTCACATCAAAGTAAAAAACATTTGTTCAAAAAGTCTTACTTTTTTTTTCAAAAATCTGTCAGCCATCCGGGCTGACAACTCCCATATTTTTGCCAAAAACTGTCAGCCCTGATCAAGAAATGTCAGCCTGGGGCTGACGTTGATTTAGACCTCCCTCAAAGTGGGTAAGTTTTGCCGATGCGGCCTTTGGGAATCAATACTAAGGCTTGCATTACTTGGAAACGGTATTAAAACTGGATTGAACCCAATTAAAAAGCCCTCGGGTAATTTTGCCCATTGGCTTTTTTTCCCCCTTTTCTTTTTAACTAATTAAACCAAAATCATTTGACATGTTCTTCCTTGTAGGTATAATCCATGCTAAAATTGCAGGTACAGAGTAAACAAATATTACCAAAAACTATACAGCTTTATCAGTCATATTCTCTGTAGTCGTCTTTTTAACTGTAGACACTGACCAGAGCATGTTTCCACCCCTCAGGTAACACTTCGGCCGACCAGAAGGAGCCCACGCCGTTTATCATCGAGTGGATCCCCGACATCCTCCCCAAGTCACACATCGGGGAGCTGCGCATCAAGTTTGAGTACGGCCACCAGCGCAACGGGGTGATTGAACACCGCAACCCCACGGTGGGCGTGCCGGTCGGGGTGCCTGTACCCAACGTGGAGATGCAGACTATTCACATCCAGCCCTAGGGGTCAGGGGACAAGCTTGTTGTTGACGGCTGCACGCGTGGCCACCTGTTACTTTTTGAGGACAAGAGCAAGTTGGGGGACCATTGACGGGGGTTCACATTACGGAGCTTTAGGGAGAAGGGTCGGGGTCGTGGGCGTGGACGTTTGGACATTGAGAAGCTTAGAAGTTAGGGTATTTACTCGAGTCTCTCTGGTGAGGCATTCTTAGCCTATGGACAAGAATGATGCCGTTTTATTTTTTTTTTGTCGCATTGTATTTAGGTGATAATTATCAGACTAGGAAGATATTATGAGAAGATTTATATTATTTTTGACTTAAAACTTTTGGTACTTTTTGCAATTTTCTTTTGTCAATTTTAACACTTGGTACAGTTTTCATAAAGTTAAAAACATTTAAAAACATGAAATGTTTTTGGAATACTTAAGTTCGATGCAATTTCAAATAATATGTATTTCACTTCTTAATACCAGAGATTACTTTATTTTCAAGATATTCTACTTTTTAGTGAGTCTATTTCCAAAAGAGGGTTTTCGTTTATTGTCCAGGCCCTCCGGTTGGGAGTTGTTAAAGTCGTGTCCGACGTTTCCATGGCATACTGTGGACGGTAGAAAAGGGGCATTCACTGTTACTGTCAAATGAATGAACACATCTACGGAGTGATATACCCGAAATGGGTGTCAGCTGTTGACTTTTCTGACCATAAAGTATTTAACAAATTGACGATATTGAGGTGTTCGGACTGTTATGTACATCGCAGTGTCCAACAGGTTCTTGTATTTATTTATATTGACGCACATATAAACAGTCGCGTGGATAAGAAAATATGGTTGTTGAGTTCTTCATTTCAGTGTTGCACATAGGTAGCACGTAGAATCACGGCTAAAATAAGTTTATGAATGCATTGTTCTGATTTTTGTTGGATTTCCGATTTACTCTCGCCAGCAACCCAAAATATTGATTTCAGAATTTGATAATTAGATTACGCTTCACATTTTAGGAAATATTCTTTTTTTAATGTCATTTCCGATTTTTTCAGTCCCCAACTTGCATCCCTGTGTTCAGAAGTTCCTTGTTGTCAAGTGACGCTAACCAAAGTCCTGTGCCCAGAGGCCATTTTTCCCTTTTAATATTTTTAGCATAAAAAAAAAAAGACAACTCATTGCCCACCTTCTTTCTTTTTTTTGTTATTTTGAGGTCGCCCTTTCATCTTCACACTTTTCCATTTCTACAATCTGATCTCAAAAAGCCGGCCATTTGGTTTAATTGTAAGTAACTGCGCACACGTAATATATTGATACACCAATGGGCTTTTCTTGGGGGGTGTACGTTAACCAAAACACTGAACAACGTTTCGATTTTTACATTTTTAGAACATTTATTTTCTTCACACAAGGGAGTGTAATTTCTGTTGAAGAGTTCCCGTTTCACGGTGACAACTGGAGTACTCTCTAACTGGTATTTCCCCGCAATTTTATATACATGATTATCAACCTCCTCTCAGTACATCTCTCATTCCTATTGCAAATTCAGGATAAAACGAAGCCCTCCTCATGTAGTACATTGTTTTACATGGATACGGCCCATGACGGTCCCGATTCAGTAAAAAAACTGGAACAAATTTTTGAAGATATCACAGAAAAATACTTTAGCGATGAAATTGATGTTTTTCAAAGTAAGCAGTAGGGAAGAAGTGAAAGCAGAGGGCCTGTGCAATTCAATATTGTCTCAGAATTTCATAATATTTATATTAGTAACGGGATATTCTTTATAAACATCTGCCTGCCGTGTTAATGCTGGAACAGGAGGGAAAGCAAGCTGCATGGTCTGAAATTGTTTCGGGATGAAATATACGATTAAAGAATAAAAGAAAAAAAATACCCTTTAGTTTTAAAGTATAAATAAGGATGGCGGAACACGCACGGCCGATATAACATCTGAGAAACTTTTTTTTTTTTTTTCACAACGGCGCTACATAAACTGTGACATGGGATCGTCAGTACGCAGCCGTTTGCGTCTGAAGGCCTCCATCTCCTCCTCCGTGGGCTCCTTGAAGTCGTACATGATGTTGTATGGCCGTTTCCGCTCGTCCACTTCCATAATCTTCTCTATACGCTTGTCGTGTTCTTCTTGTTTCTTCATTGCCTGCAGAGAAAAGTATATCAAGTGTGAGAAACAATCTTAAAGCTTACTGGCCAAGTTAATCTTGAATGGTGCCAAAGCAAAGAAAAAGTAGGAAAAAAGTATCCAAGAAAATGTGGTCTTTTATCTCCCCTTACTACTGATACGGGGCGATCTAATCACAGCTCTCCACATTCTTACATTTGGCTAAAGGCTCCAGCTTAACAAAAACTGACTAGACAGACCAGGGACATGTGATAGGACTAAAAGGGGAAAGTAGGGTTACTCTTCTCACCTATGTTGTTTACAACACTATTTAAAACGGCCTCCCTTCAGTCAAGCGTTGCTATTGGCCTAGGGCCCTCCACTGGTTGACCCAGATCTAAACTAGCCGGCGGATTCATAACATTTTGAGGAACCAGCATAAATTTCAAGGGACCCCATGTGTGTTCTGTATTTTCAAGCCAAGTAGTTTTGTTGATACTTAACATGAGAAATTACTTTTATTCTTCATTAAATCATAGACATTTTTTTCCAAAAAAAAAATCATATATTTGACCTTTGGATTATGTCCACAAGGTTGTTAGCAACTTGCTTACTTTTTGTAGTTTTGAAGCTACAAGCAAAAGTTTTAAAACAAGAAACATGTAATAAAGATCGTAAACGATCTATCAGTGAAAAAGTCATCCTCAGCGCTGATTGACTGCTACTAGTCATATCTGAGAGGTGTCCACCCGCACCGTGCGCCTTAGCCAAGTCTCAAAGCGCTAATTGACAGGTAGGGCAAATACTGCACCTCTAGGATTCTCAAAGACAGGTGTGTGTCATAGGCCTATCTGGGTCAGGGAAGTCCTTAGTAATAGTCACTCATGCATGACTGTATCTAGGGCACAGGGGGACAGATCAGGTTAAGAGATAAGGGCTGACCAATCAGATAGGGCAAAAGTGTCCCCCTCTGGGTTGCTAAGCGACCTGAGCAAGGAATCCCCCTTACCCTGTTTTTGAGAATGTTGGTAAGCAAAGCCCAGCAGGCCAGGGCCAGATGCATCCAACCGAGAAGGTGGCGATGCAGGTCATTGAAGAGACAGCAGAGGTGCCAAAACTGAGACTCTAGACCCCTGTGGACGTACCTCTTTGACCCTTCTCTATGAATTCAAACAGAGACTGAAGAAGTACCTCTTTGATTCTCCCCTCCTCTAAGAACTCAAACTGAGAGACTGTAGACGTACCTCTTTGACCCCCCTCCCTCTAAGAACTCAAACTGAGAGACTCTAGACGTACCTCTTTGACCCCCCTCCCTCTAAGAACTCAAACTGAGAGACTCTAGACGTGCCTCTTTGACCCCCCTCCCTCTAAGAACTCAAACTGAGAGACTGTAGACGTGCCTCTTTGACCCCCCTCCCTCTAAGAACTCAAACTGAGAGACTAGACATGCCTCTTTGATTCTCCTCTCCTCTAAGAACTCAAACTGAGAGACTAGACATACCTCTTTGATTCTCCTCTCCTCTAAGAACTCAAACTGAGAGACTAGACATACCTCTTTGATTCTCCTCTCCTCTAAGAACTCAAACTGAGAGACTGTAGACGTACCTCTTTGATTCTCCTCTCCTCTAAGAACTCAAACTGAGAGACTCTAGACGTGCCTCTTTGATTCTCCTCTCCTCTAAGAACTCAAACTGAGAGACTGTAGACGTACCTCTTTGATTCTCCTCTCCTCTAAGAACTCAAACTGAGAGACTGTAGACGTACCTCTTTGATTCTCCTCTCCTCTAAGAACTCAAACTGAGAGACTGTAGACGTACCTCTTTGATCCTCCTCTCCTCTAAGAACTCAAACTGAGAGACTGTAGACGTACCTCTTTGATTCTCCTCTCCTCTAAGAACTCAAACTGAGAGACTGTAGACGTGCCTCTTTGATTCTCCTCTCCTCTAATAACTCAAACTGAGAGACTAGACATACCTCTTTGATTCTCCTCTCCTCTAAGAACTCAAACTGAGAGACTGTAGACGTGCCTCTTTGACCCCCCTCCCTCTAAGAACTCAAACTGAGAGACTCTAGACGTGCCTCTTTGATTCTCCTCTCCTCTAAGAACTCAAACTGAGAGACTAGACATACCTCTTTGATTCTCCTCTCCTCTAAGAACTCAAACTGAGAGACTGTAGACGTGCCTCTTTGACCCCCCTCCCTCTAAGAACTCAAACTGAGAGACTCTAGACGTGCCTCTTTGATTCTCCTCTCCTCTAAGAACTCAAACTGAGAGACTCTAGACGTACCTCTTTGACCCCCCTCCCTCTAAGAACTCAAACTGAGAGACTAGACATACCTCTTTGATTCTCCTCTCCTCTAAGAACTCAAACTGAGAGACTAGACATACCTCTTTGATTCTCCTCTCCTCTAAGAACTCAAACTGAGAGACTGTAGACGTACCTCTTTGATTCTCCTCTCCTCTAAGAACTCAAACTGAGAGACTGTAGACGTACCTCTTTGATTCTCCTCTCCTCTAAGAACTCAAACTGAGAGACTGTAGACGTGCCTCTTTGACCCCCCCTCCCTCTAAGAACTCAAACTGAGAGACTGTAGACGTGCCTCTTTGACCCCCCTCCCTCTAAGAACTCAAACTGAGAGACTCTAGACGTGCCTCTTTGATTCTCCTCTCCTCTAAGAACTCAAACTGAGAGACTGTAGACGTACCTCTTTGACCCCCCTCCCTCTAAGAACTCAAACTGAGAGACTAGACATACCTCTTTGATTCTCCTCTCCTCTAAGAACTCAAACTGAGAGACTGTAGACGTACCTCTTTGACCCCCCCTCCCTCTAAGAACTCAAACTGAGAGACTGTAGACGTGCCTCTTTGATTCTCCTCTCCTCTAAGAACTCAAACTGAGAGACTGTAGACGTACCTCTTTGATTCTCCTCTCCTCTAATAACTCAAACTGAGAGACTGTAGACGTACCTCTTTGACCCCCCTCCCTCTAAGAACTCAAACTGAGAGACTCTAGACGTGCCTCTTTGATTCTCCTCTCCTCTAAGAACTCAAACTGAGAGACTGTAGACGTACCTCTTTGACCCCCCTCCCTCTAAGAACTCAAACTGAGACACTAGACATACCTCTTTGATTCTCCTCTCCTCTAAGAACTCAAACTGAGAGACTGTAGACGTACCTCGTTGACCCTCCTCTAAGAACTCAAACTGAGAGACTCTAGACGTGCCTCTTTGATTCTCCCCTCCTCTAATAACTCAAACTGAGAGACTGTAGACGTACCTCTTTGACCCCCCTCCCTCTAAGAACTCAAACTGAGAGACTGTAGACGTACCTCGTTGACCCTCCTCTAAGAACTCAAACTGAGAGACTCTAGACGTGCCTCTTTGATTCTCCCCTCCTCTAATAACTCAAACTGAGAGACTGTAGACGTACCTCTTTGACCCCCCTCCCTCTAAGAACTCAAACTGAGAGACTAGACATACCTCTTTGATTCTCCTCTCCTCTAAGAACTCAAACTGAGAGACTGTAGACGTACCTCTTTGACCCCCCCTCCCTCTAAGAACTCAAACTGAGAGACTGTAGACGTGCCTCTTTGACCCCCCTCCCTCTAAGAACTCAAACTGAGAGACTAGACATACCTCTTTGATTCTCCTCTCCTCTAATAACTCAAACTGAGAGACTGTAGACGTACCTCTTTGACCCCCCTCCCTCTAAGAACTCAAACTGAGAGACTAGACATACCTCTTTGATTCTCCTCTCCTTTAAGAACTCAAACTGAGAGACTGTAGACGTACCTCGTTGACCCTCCTCTAAGAACTCAAACTGAGAGACTCTAGACGTGCCTCTTTGATTCTCCCCTCCTCTAATAACTCAAACTGAGAGACTGTAGACGTACCTCTTTGATCCTCCTCTCCCGCGCGGCGTCCTCGTCCTCCGACTCTGAACTACTGTCACTGCTGCTACTGCTGCTTCCACTACTGCTGTCCCGCTTCTTCTTCTTTTTCTTCTTCTTCTTTTCTTCCTTCTTTCTCCGCTTCTTCTCTATCTTCTTCTGTTTCTTTTTCTCTCTCCGCTTTGCTTTCCTCTCTTCCTTCATGAGTTTTAGTAAGTGTTGCTGTTAATTAAAAATAGATAATTCCCATCAATTATGGATATGCATTTTAATAGAAGAAGAGTAGGGCATTCTGGACATTACTTGATATAAACAGTTTTTCTTTTAAGGATAGACACTAGTGCTCAATGGCCAATTCAGAACATCAACAATCAATTCCTTTCATTTTATAATTTCTATCTATATAAGATATATCAGTCAGGGTGTCCACGCTTCATCAAAAATCAAAATAAGACCTTTTTAATGTCTATATAAGACTTTTTTCAGAGACGCCAATAGGATCTATATAAGTCCTGTTTTGTCAAAAATAAGATTTCTTTAGATAAATTCTAAAAAATGGAGAGATAAAACTGGTTATGTGATAACATTTTCTAGGATCATCTTTCAAACCTATACAGATCGAGTGCTAGGGAGTTGCTTTCAACGTCTTGGTGGACAGGAACCCAATTACGTTTTCTGAAAACTTCAGCTGGACCTAAAATAAGACCTTTATAATATCTCTGAATGCAAAACAAGACCTTTCTAACGGCCTTACAATTAGGAGAACCAATATAAGGCCTTTTGAGACCTTATAGCCATAGGACCGGCGTGGGCACCTTGTCACTAGGTATGGGAATGTTGTCGGCTATTTAATGAGGTTTGTTATTTAGTTATACGTGAAACAGATCTTAGGAGTGTTGTTGAATGGGAGCAGCGCCATTCAAGCCCCTATCACTGGTGTCTGTCCTTAATCCAAAAATTCGTATAAAAAATCTAAATGTCGTAGTCTATATCATTTCACCTGTGATTTCTTTGTCAAATACTGTCCGTTCTTCGTTGTTTTATCCCTTGTACTAGTTACCAGACATCAACCTTAATCAAGTTTTAATCATTTCCGGATTCTGTCTTTTAACAAAAACTGTTTGAATGTGGCATGACGTACCTCCATCAGAGACTTCTGTTTGGCCTCCCCTTTCTCCTCCTCCTCCTCCTCCTGTCCTTGGGCGCTGGTCCCCGCCTCAGGGGGCGGGGCGTCGCCCTGGAGACGGTCTGAAGCGGGCGTGGTCAACAACACAGGGGGCGGGGCCTTGAAGGTGGGGGGTGGGGCCTCTTCCTGGGTGGGTGTGGCTTCTGGTGTGTGGGTGGGGCTAGTGTTCATGATTGACAAGGAGTCGCCCGCTGCCTCCCGCCCGGCTGACCCAGTGCAGTAACTCTCCTTGATGAGCGAGTGGCAGCATTGGTAGCCCCAGCGCCCCTCCTTCCAGTACGACCCCCAGACGCTCTGTTAGAGAAGAGTAATACGACTATGTTCTGATTCATTACAAACACAATATAGAATATATATTATATGATTTTTTTTTTATCATGGTAGCGGTAGCATCAGCAGAGAGAACGAGCCTCGTACCCACCAGAATATATAATATATTATTCTATATATTATGATGCATATTATGCAGCACCGAGTTTACTTTGTCTGAAAATAACCAAGCCTATGCCAATTATGTACTATTCTTTCCACGTATGCATGATAGCTAGAACTGCAAGCTACCTGGATTTTTCAGTATATATGTAAATTTTACATTACCAAGACTACATTACTCAGACCAATATCACTAAGACCAATATCATACTTGTGATAAAGAATGTTTTGTAAGTCAAAAGTTATCAGATAGTTAAAATAAAAGGCACGAACTGCCTTGTTTACACAGTAGCTCCAATATATTCTACTTACAGTGTGGTTGTTGAGGTAGACATCCTCCTCGTACCGCGACTTGATCTTGGCGCGCTCCTGTCCTTTCAGCACAGTGCCAGTCCGGGAGTATTCTACATAGTTTTCCTGCAGAAAAGCAAAACAAAGAAATAAGTTATGGCGTGTGCTTCCTTTTTCAGTAAGAATTGTTTTTGAAGGAGCCTTACGTTTTACCTATTGACACCTTTTAATTGATTTTCAATACATTAAGCGATGCTTATTACGCGTAACTACCAACTAACTCACTATCTGGGCTCTGAAGATGTCTTTGAACATCTTCGAAATGGTCATCGCAAGAGTTAAAGGTCTGAGGTCTCAGTCTGGGCTTCTGATTCTATTCCAGACCCTTATTACATCCCAAACCTACTAGGCGAATTTGACTGGGTTGGCCGACTAGGATCGGCCGACCAGAATCGGCCGATTATTTTCATAAAATTGGCCAATTTTAGCACCAATTCAGATCACAGGTCAGTATGTCATATTGAAATATATATGCTTGATATGAGTCAGCGCTAAAATCGGCTGACTCTTCTAGTAGAGTCGGCTGATTTAAGCACCAGGTAATCGGCTGACTCTGGTCAAAATCGCCTAGTGTGTATGGGGCTTAACTCACCCATGACTTGGCTGACCGTCCCAGACCCTTACTAACTCACCGTCTCGGCCATGAGCAGCTCCTTGGGCGGGGCGTCCAGGTGCTCCTGCCCCCCGTACCGGCTCAGGATGCTCTGTTTCTGCGAGTCCTTGTACACGTGCTTTTTGCGTTTAAATTCCTTGTTGAGCAGCTCCAGTTTGGTGGGGTCGGCCTGGAGGTGGGCCTCCTGACCCTTCTCGTATGCCTCCCACGCAAACACTGAAAGTCCAGTAGACAAACACTGCAGTATCAACCACACCACATCCTGTCAACGCAACAGCTGACACGCTTATATTCTTAAATTCTCATAAAGGTTTATAAGACTTTCAATTACTTACTTAATGTTCTGGTTGAATACTTGTGAGAGGTACATGGCTGTTTTGGAATATCATTTAATATTCAATGATTCATTGAAATCATCTGAACCCATTTTATTATCGGATTTAACAACTACAACAGACCCAATTATTTATATTCTATTTCAGTGTATTTGTATTCAAGTTGTTCCCAACACTTATATAACAAACATGACCCTGCATTCAGGCTATCAAAACCCGAACTGAACATCTACAATATCCATTGTTTTGTCCCAACAAAAACCCACAGCTGAAGAGAAAAACAAACACTCACATTGTTGTGTTGCCATTTTGTGAGCGTCACCCGACCACCGAACAAAATTATCCCCAGCAAACGTCACTCTGAAAAATAGTAAAAACATTTATAACCAGTCACATTTGATTTTTGTTCTCAACTTCTTGGGATTATGGACAATGAGGCCTTCTGACTCTGTTTCAGTGTCAGATTTGCCTGGCCTACAGTTTTTCTTCTTTTCTTTATTGTGGCACAAATCTCCAAGTGACTGCCACTTTACACAAACTAATATTAATCAGCAATTAAGTATACCGGCATCTATTCCGATGCCATTACTAGTTTAAATAAATGATTTAAAAAAAAAAAATCTAATAATTTTGTAAACGTATTTCGATTAATTTTCCTGAGCTTTTAGGTTGCATTGACCAGTTTCTTGTAGAAGCATAATCTAAATGGTCATTTGGTTTATTTTTAATGTTGTATATACACAGCAGTGCAGTTGATTGCCCACTTACTCCGCGTCGTCCTTGCCGGTGTTACTGAACGGGTTATCACGCATCGAGCGGGTCTTGGGGTCGTAGTAGGCCGAGTTAGGGTCCAGGTTGTACAGGTACTAAAACACAGAGAGTTTCCACTTTATACCACAAGTACAGAATGTAGTCTCCCTACTATATACAGTTACCACTTTATACCACAAGCACAGAATGTAGTCTCCCTACTATATACAGTTACCACTTTATACCACAAGCACAGAATGTAGTCTCCCTACTATATACAGTTACCACTTTATACCACAAGCACAGAATGTAGTCTCCCTACTATATACAGTTACCACTTTATACCACAAGCACCGAATGTAGTCTCCCTACTATATACAGTTACCACTTTATACCACAAGCACCGAATGTACAGTCTCCCTACTATATATAGTTACCACTCTATACCACAAGCACAGAATGTACACCGAATGTACAGTCTCCCTACTATATATAGTTTCCACTTTATACCTCAAGCACAGAAAGTACAGTCTCCCTACTATCGAGATATGATTCTATTCATTTATATCATTTATCTTGTTTTGCAACTGCAATACACATTTTCCCGATATACAGAGATGGACAACTTTGTAAAATAGTTATGCTTTTTTATAGGGAAGGGGAGGTGAGGGGTGGGGGGTGGTCGGTTTACATGTCATTCAGTCTATAGTGCCTAGGAACCTGATCTGAAAACGATCTCTCCAACACTGTAAATATACTGTTACGTGTGGAAAACCCTAAATTGTGATGCTATGTGGAACTTAATCTGGAACTTTATGGAAAAAAGTGAAATCCCCTCAAAATGGTAGATATCCCATAACCAACATGGTGACCTGTGCATTATTCTAGAATGTACTAACAGTTTATCACTTTACATAAAAACTCTCACTCACCTTGGCCATATCCTCTCGGATTCTCAAATTTCTGACCGTGATACGCTGCTTGGTCTCAAACTTCTGTCCGGGCATGTCAACGTGGTCAGCGTACTTGTCTTCATCATTCTCGTCCTCGCTGTCTGCAGCCTCTCGCTCATCTTCGTGAGTCTCGCGGGAGTCGCGGGCTGCTGAGTCCAGTTTATTGGCCTTCAGCTGCCTCTTGGCCTGCACAGATACAGCGGCATCAAATTTTAGATTTTATTTTATTTTCTTATGTTATACTTCAATTTCTGGACTATGCAAAGCATGCAGGTCATTTCTTTTTGATAAATACCCAAAGACGTGCTTCATGATATGAAAATTCAGCACTGGAATGAAACTTTATGTACGGTAGTCTCAGATTGAGTAATTACGGTTACATTTTCTCTTACTTTGATCTTAATGAGCGCTTTTCTTTTTTAATTTGTTTATTTAGACTGATATTGATAATTAGATTACCCGGTATTGATTCCTTAAAATCCATCACCGGTATCGTTGAGTAGAAGTGTTTGTTGGATATTCAAATGTATAAACGAATACATATAGAAAACATTTAAGAACTATGCAATGTGTAATATAAGCATTTTATAAATATAAATATATTATCAAATACATTTATAAAGTGGTAAAGTAAAAGGGATAAAGGTAAAAGAATGCCGTTTTATTTTGAATATAGCATAGGTCAAGCGAAAGTTATGAATAGAATAGAACCAGTGTTCTTGTATCCAAAAACTCTCCTTGCAAAAAATATAAAGATTCCAGCACCTTACCTCGTCAATCTTAGCATACTCTTCAACTATACGTGAGTGTTCTGTGGTGTCGTAACCGTTCCACCGGTCGCGCTTGCCATCATAGTCAAAGCTCAACTCGTCATTCACATGCTCATCAGGAGCGATGTCATCCCCGGTAAACTTGGCCCCGATCTTCCTTGGCCGCTGGAATATGAAGGCGCTGCTTTGTAATGATCATGTTATAGATTGTACGGTAACCCCTAGGTACAGTAACTGAAATTACTGAAAATAAAGTATAAACAATTCCTTTGACGTACAGTTGTTTAAATCAAATTCTGGTGAAAGAAAACTGATAATTCAAGACACTCGAGGATGGCCATGTGCTGCCTAATAAATAAAGTGACATAGGTGGTACCCGCAGTAAATTCTCAAAGTTAAATGATATGATTTTTGTTAGCCATCAGCAATATTAAGTTGAAGGCTGTGGTTAATTTCTCACTGTGGCCTTGATTCCGTATGGCACAGTAAGACAATTCTTACCTCTAAACAATCCTTCTTTTTGTGTGTCATAGCTCCACAGTTCTCACAAGCTCCTTTCCTAAACTTCGTGGCAACAGGTCCCTGAAAATACAAACAGTTTATATTGTTAAGGCACACACAGAGATATTATCAAGTGCATGTCTTTCACATTTTTATGTAGATGAACATATTTTCTGTAGAACAAAGCAAAGAAACGTCATCCAAAGACCACTTCATATTTTTATCTGCACGACAATCTCTGAATGCACTTTACACTTGGTTTAAGCCAGTTTTCAATTTTGGTTGAAAAAAAAGAAACACACTATCTACAGGTGCCTATAACTAAGTACTGAAAATGATCCCGTGCTGGTTCAAAACATAAAAGGTTGAGATAATAAGAATGTATTGTGATTAAGTAAGTATCCCTTTATAGTTGTTAAAAAAAAGGTCCATCCATTCTTTGAGTTCAAGCCTGGGTATGAACGTAGGCATGTGATGTGGACCTTGTATCCCCGAAACTGACCTCTTTGACTCCCTTCTTGAACCAGCGCTGAAACCTCCTCTCGTCAGAGTCCTCGTTGGACTGTGTGCGCTGATGTTTTAAGGTGGGTTGTACCGAGCCGTAGTACCAGGGGGGCTGCATGATGTACTGCGGGATGTGGGGGTTGATGTCTCTGGAAGAAAGTACATTATTTTTTAACATTAACCACACAGACTTAGCAGTGTGACTGGAACAGAGCCTTGGTACCTGGGGGTGGGGGTTGATGTTTCTTAGGGCTTGGAAATCAATATTACCTAGGGAAAAGTATCTCCGGATTGTTATCTATGTCTTTGTTTTTTGTTAAAAATGGTAGGCGATCAATTTATTTTGCACTAGTTTATAAGAAAAAGTAAAAAGTAGTTGCATTCAGGTTTCATGCCCTGAATAAAATAAGGTCGGTAGGTCAGTATTTTTCTTTCAATTTTTTTTTTACTGCAATGATAGTCTGGGCACTCATTTTAGCCATATTTCAAAGAATTCCCCCTATATTTTCTTTCAGAAACTTTGGGGTCGGGACAAAATAATAGGATCGGTCGGGAAACCTGAACACAACAATTTTTTTTTTTTTGCCTTATGACAGAAGTGATTCTGATGCAAAGGTACTGTATCCAGACTTGATTGAGTGTGAGGGGTAGACTTCAGAGATGCCACTCAGGAGGGGTGAAAAATCCGGAAAAGTACAAAGGACATTTCCGGAGTTCCAGTTATAGATACAATAGGGTCAAAATTCAGGGATGTAAGTCAGGATTGATGAAAAAATCTGAAACAGCATGTATGAAATCTGAAATGATCTTAGAATGTTACAAAAACGTGAGGTTAGAAAGTATTTTTGAAAATTTTATTAGAGCTGTTGAAGTGAAAAAAATCTGAAATCAGACAAAAATCTTAAAACTTACATCCCTGAAAATATCCAGTAAATAATGAAAATTTATGGTTTAAATGGCTTAGACTATAAAAGAACAATTTGAAAAGCAAAATTTTTGAGTTAAGTAAAGAGAACTGTAACTTACATTTTTATACTGAACTTGCAAAAATCCGGAAATCCGGAAAAAGATGGAAAAATGGAAACTCGTAGTACTGTACTACGAAGTTTAGGTTTCATGAGGCCGACTTACTTTCCCTCCTCGTCCTTCATGGCCGGTGCTGTTCCCGCCTTACGCGCCTCCTCCAGCTCCTTGAGTTTCTTCCAGTCTTCCCGTTTGGGTTTCCCCATCTCCACCTCCTCCTCGCCCTCCTCCTTCGCCATCCGCCCCACCAGGGACGGCGGCAGGTTCAGTTGGAACGACATCGTGGGGTCTGAAATGGATGAGTAAGTGTATTGTCTTTAAATTTTATTGACTCTGAAAAAGACGGTTGTCATATGTATAAATGTGCTGAAGGTGGGGGGAGACCAGGCGCAAGCTTGACCTCTTTCAGGATATTTGTTGAATAAAAGAAAGAAAAAAAAGGGCGGTATCATAATTACGCATTTTTTCTTCCCTATCATATTTACGACAATCAGTGTTTGGTTGCAGAGATGCCTCTCCAAGAAAATGAAAACTCCGTAGATGCGTGAAACAGACTATATCATAGAATGAGGGAGACTGTTCTGGACCGCCTTCCAGCCATATCCATGCTAGGAAAATCTGCATGTCCGCGTGTCCCCAATGACCACAAAATGGGCGTGGACGACCAGAAAATGAGATTTGGTTGTCCTCCTGAGCACCAAATATTCCGAATCACTCACTGAAAATATTTACTTGCAAAATATTGTTTTCTATCTCTTCTGATAGATTTTTAAAATGTAAGAAAGGTTTCTATATTGTGGACAAGCAAAAGCTGTATCTGGACGATCAGATATTCACTAAGACTCGTCCTCTGACGACCAGAATTTTAGCTGAATTTTCCTAGCCTGATATCTGTGTACAGGTTCGACGCCGGGCATATGTGGGGAACTGGTACCCAACATTTGTCAATTGTGATAAGGCTGTCAGAAAAAAAAAATCTGTTTCCAGTCCAGCGGGTGATTTAAATAAACATCAGCAGGGTAGTCGCATTTTTTTTTTTTGAGGTTGGTAAGAATATATAGTAAAGATTTGTCTTATATTGTAGGACAGCCTAAAAAGAGCCTGCTGGTCAGCGGCCCAGAACGGCCCCTGCCTCCCTCGTTACAGCCTGTTACGGTACTTTAGCACTCAAACAATTGTCCCAACTATTTTGGTAGATGTGAAGCCAGCCTAACACTTCAAGGGCGAATTTTGCGGAGGCAAGGCAGGACTGTGCTGGGGACGTCATGGGAGCCATTGTTTACTATTGAGACAATGAAAATGCTTCATACACACAAAATATAATTAAGTGTTTTTTTTTGTGTGTGTGTTTTTTAAAAGTACTTTCAGAGTTATGCATTTGCAGAGCCGACATATAGGCAGGTAATGACTAACTCTTATAGCTCCCGTGACGTCATGAATTTTTGTTTGCACGAGGTGGCATGAGGCCTACTGCTGAGCTATCTGTCCGAACTGTCCTGTTTGGATTTGCTATTTTTCAATGGTTATCTTATATCAAGTCATTTTGCATCTTCTTTACGTTAAGACGACAAGAGTGAAATAATGTTATACTAGGTATCTCAGAGAGTTTTCAGGGAGTTTTTCAATGGGGTTATAACCAGGTGATAGGGCTTAAAAAAACGAATAGGGTATCTATTTTGATCTCCTGAATTGGTCACTTCCTTGATTTTCTTAATTTTTTTTATATCAAAGATTTGGGACTTTTTCAATAAAATGCATGGTTTAGGTACTACTTCATACACTGAAAAAAATCAAAATCTGAGAATTTTACACATAGATCTACTGGGATATACTACCTGAACTTTCTCACTGTAGATCTACGCTGATGAAGGCCTCAGTAGCATGGCGAAAATGCAAGGGAAATTAGAAAAGCCATCCTAAATAAAATTGTAGACCTAACATTAAATGGATATAAAGCCTCTAGTTTAAATTGAACCACTAGTCTTGAATTTAGCTTTCCAACAGTTTAATACTTAAAAATGAACTTGCATAGTGGCTTCTACTGAATGCATGTGACGTCACCTATGCTCTTTTACATATGTAGAACAAGCTGATAAGGCTATTGCTATGGGTGACTGCACACACATACCCCGGGCCTGTGACTGAGAGCAGGCTAGATGATGTCACTGCCCTGTGAGATAAGCTGTAAGAGTGTATTCACACTGCTAACAAAAACCTATTTAGCTCATTATGTTATCCATATATAATCTATATATAATCTAAGTCTAATGCAGCTTAAAATATACATCAATTAAGAGGTTTGTAAAATATTTGGGGTTTTCGTTTTCTCCTTTGCGCTTCACCTTTACCTAAGTTTTGACTTCACTTTTACAGGCTCAGTCAGGGCGTCAGGCCTCAGGCTCAGGCCAGGGCGAAAAACCAAAACATGACGCTTTCATTCTGTATCATTGTATTCTAAATATACATCGACATACCAAACCAATACTGACAAATTGATGACAAACCTTATGTAGAAGTCCTTTGAGCTTCAAACACGGTAGTAATAGTCTGAAAACTAGCTTTTTCACCTTAATTTCTAGTTTCAAGATCGTACAAACGTCGTAGTGTCCGCCATCTTTGATTTCTGAACGACGCGCATGCGCAAAGTCGGAGAGTTCTACTTCCGGCCAGAATCCACACGTGCAGACGAGTTATGTTTTGTTTTGAACGTAAACTCCGTTAAAACTTGAAAAAGACTGTCAACATGCTGCTCAGACTGAGGTCAGTTTGTTGTTTTGGACCCAGAGGTTCAGCAGGACAAGTTGGGAGACGATACAACACCTATTTAGAGAGAAGGCAGCAATGTTTCCCGGCCGGGGGCTCCACTCACAGTTTGACAGCTCCTTCTCAGAGTGGAGGGTCACAGTTTTCAGACCTCATCAGCTGTCTTCGGGCGAGATCTTGTTCACATACTCTCTTATATCAACACAACTTATGTCAGACACATCAAAGAATCAGATGTTTTACTACAGGAATATATCTTGAAAACTTTCACAAGTTCAATAGACGTTTTCCAAGTCTCTGTGTTAATAAAAACCGGCCCCAAGGTCAGGTTAGTGTAAGACAATTACAGACAAAACGTACAAGGCCGTCATTGATATCAAATCTAATTCTTGACCAAGAAAAGCAAAAAGCCGGGAAAAGGACAGAGAATGCTCCATATGAAGAAAGGTTTAATGAAATAGAAAATATGATTGAAACTGCAGATGATGAAGTTGAAAACTCTACTCTCACAGATTCTGAATCAGAATTATCAGATGATGATGCTGGTGATGCCGCTCTTAGCTTGGATGTTGCTGATAATGACGATATTGACTATGTTGAAGAACTTGAACTTGATCTTCGATTAGACCAAGACGAAGAAGTTCAAGAGGGTGATCAGAAAAAGGATACCCAGTACAGCGGGGTGCCGGACCCGAAGGTCCCCATCAGCGACACCCCGTGTTCAGGATGTGGCGCACTCCTCCACTGCCAGGACACCGGCATCCCCGGGTACATGCCCAGCCAACGGTTCAAAGCCACCCCCCAAAAAAAACTTCGCGAGGAGATCTGCCAGCGTTGTTTCCTCATGAGACGACACAATTTGGCGCTGAAAACCTCGGTGACTCCCGCGGAGTACCGTGAGGTCATCGCCCAGATCAAGGCAGTGCGAGCTCTGGTGATTGTCATGGTGGACGTGATGGACATGCCCAACAGCGTGTTCCCCAACCTGACAGAGTTAATAGGAAAGAAGCGACCGCTCTACATCGTGGGCAACAAGGCAGACCTGCTGCCGCGGGACAGCGCGGGTTACCTCCAGCGCACTAAGGACATGTTGCTGCAGCAGTGCGCAGAGGCCGGTCTCACCACGTCCAACTACATCCAGCACATGGGGCTCATCAGCGCCAAGACGGGGTACGGCGTGGAGGAACTGACCACGAGGCTCCTGAAGGACTGGGGCAGGAAGGGTACAGTCAGCTAGTTAGTAGTTCTCTAAACGGGCGGACGAAGCATTTAACATCAACATGCAGGGGTGGACATAACCACGGGCCTGGGGGCCCAAAGCACTTCAAAAGCAGGTTTGGCCCCTAGATTTTCTGGCCTAGGGGCCCGACTGGCCCCTAGAAAGTCATGGACAACAATAACAAATTTCTATATATTTTACAATGAAACATAGTCTTTTTAAAGACAATCTGACTATATATATAATGAGGGCCCCTAGATTTTGGCGTGGGTCCCTAGATTTTGATAGCTGGGGGCCCAACTGGCCCCTGGATTTTTAGACTTATGTCCACCCCTGACATGTTATAGTAGATATAATCACAATAATGGTAAAAAACAGGTTGGAAGTATTTATCTAAATCTGATCAAGATAGTTATTTGAAATGAGCCCTTCTCCATGTATATTTGTCTAATATTTATTTTCTTAACTATCAAATCATTTTGGAGTAGTCAGTGTTGTTAACCAGCAAGAAGAAATTAATTATAGAAACCATTTCTTAAACATGATAATGGAGGAAATCAAACATACGTTTAAATGACGTTGCTTAAAAATCTCTTTCATCTTAAAGTGATGGAAAAAGAAGGAAATTGACCTTTACATAGTGCCCACACTGTTTTCCCCCCTCTAACCATCCGCCATTTTACAATTTACCTCTTCAGGTCACATTTATATTCTTGGATGTACAAACGTGGGAAAGTCTTCGCTGTTCAACGCTTTGCTGGCGTCGGATCTATGCAAGGAGACTGCAATAGACTACGTGAACCGCGCCACCACCTCCTTATGGCCAGGTATGCGGCACACAGAAACCTTACTCTCCTTGTTTCATTTATAAAACGCTCAATTTAATGCACTTACACTTATATTCAGTGATGCTATTTTTCCCGAATTCCCGAATTGTTATTAGTTCAGTAGAAAAATAAAATTGATTGATCTCTTCTATGAATCACCGTTTTCACATTTGACTAGGAAGTTCTTTTACCATTTCTAAGCCTTTTAAATACGAAATTAAGATTTTATTGTGAATGACTGCAACCTTTTAGTTTCAAAAGTGAAAATCCGGAACTGTCCTCCCTACTTTTCCGGATTTGGCATCTCTTCTGAGCGGCCTCCCTCTATTCTCTTGCTAGATAAACTCGCAATTCAATGTCAACTTTATTTTTGATTCACAGAAAAGAATTTAGTAAAATACTAACAACCTACAAATATAACGAAAGCCAAGTGATCTTCTCTATTATTTGATGCTATGCTAAGATACCATTTCTACACACGAGTCTTGTCTTATTGCAGGCACCACCTTGAACCTGCTCAAGTTCCCGGTCATTAACCCCGAGCCGTGGAAGTTGGCGCGGCGGATGAAACGTCTCAAGTTACAGAAGGAGGACGAGGCCGAGGAGCGAGCCTTGAAAAAGGCTCAATTCAAGGAAACCAAGCAGTCCAAGTACCTGACGCTCATGGGTAAGCTACGTGTTACGCCTATACCCTATTCTCCCAGAAGGGCTTAGTCTTGTCCTATGCAGTTTTATTCCTCCCCTTTATCAGCGTCGGATCCAGCATTTTGAACGGGGGGGGGGGGGGGCGCTATTGGGAAAATGTTTCTTCATGACTTTTCGGCCAAATTTTACATTTAAAAAGTCTAAATTTTGTCCAAAAAAAGGGGGGGAGGGGGCCTGCCCCCCACCTCACACCTCCTCTGAATCCGCCACTGTTTATAGATTACCAAAGGTAATGATCCTAGTGGACCTGTCTCAGTATCATACCTATAGCCTAACCCGGCTCCAGTTGTAGGTGTTAAGTTTCTACCAGTGGGCTCAGTCTAAGTAGAGCCCAGTCACCGACCAGTCTGGTCCAGTCAGGGAAGCTGTGCAAGATTCTCCCTTGAACCAGTACTGGTAGTACTAAATATATATTGACGTGACGCCACTGTCATTGAAACAATCTCCACCCAGGATATTACCCACCAAGAAAGCAGATATTGAGATAATTCCTAAGTTTTTTGGGGTGGAGAATGTAAAATACATAGCATTCCCAGAACCCAGCGAGTGGTAGTGGATTGGGACTGCGAGAGAAATTATGTCCCCCTAAATTTAATGTTATATTACTGGTAAGTCTGCATTTGTTGATTAAACGTATAACTGTTTGACACCTGTTTTGCTCAACTGATTTGTGTAGTGAGTGATGGCTTGATTTAAAAAAAAAAAATCTGATAATATGGATGCCTGCCTTTGCCACTAACAGGCCACATGGGGCGTACGTTTGACAGCTACAAGAACGTGGCCGTGAGCGTGGAGGACAGTAAGGGCTTCGGTGGGGCCAGCTTCGCCTTCAACCCCAAGACAGGGTCGGTGGAGGCGGAGCGTGTCGACAAGGAGCAGTTACAGGGACACGAGTACGACGAGACGATGTATGCCCAGAGTCGCTGGTGTTACGACACGCCCGGAGTCGTCAACCCTGAACAGGTAGGGCTGCAGACTGGTAGAGACAATTCTATTAGGCTCAATTTGATTGATTAAAAAACTAGGACAATCAACCAGAAAAATGGAAAAGATATAATAGAGGGCAATTTCTGGAAGATCAGGGGAAACCCTGAAGTTGATTTTGATTAATAAAAAAAAAAATCGAAAAAGGTCAGTTGAATAAAAGTCATACAATTCTGTACGAAACAATTTGGTGGTTTTTTTTTTACAAAACATTCTTGGTTATAATTATGGATCATAGCCCAAAATTGATTTTATGGGGATTTGGGCCCCGTAAAAAAAATGTGTTAACTCAGAGTCCAAAAGCCACGTCACCACACACCTGGAATTTCAGTGGAAGTAAAATGTGAACGTGTTAAAATCAAATGCATTTTTCACATGAATGCATCTAGGCTTTATCCTCATCAATGCCTATCCCCACTGAATGCCTCCTAATACGATTTATCTCACGTCTCTGTTAGATCATAAACCAGCTAAAATTGAATGCATTTTTCACGTGTAAGCATCTAGGCCTTATCTTCATCATTCTCCAATGAATGCTTCATAATACGACTTATCTCCCTTCTCTGTTAGATCATAAACCAGCTCACCCAGCATGAGCTCTCCGTGCTGTTAACTAACAGTCTAGTCATGCCGCGGACATTCATCCTCAAACCGGGCCAGTCCATGCTCGTCTCGGGGCTGTCCAGGATCGACTACATCAAGGTAATGTCCACTGTATAGACTTACAGTCAGAGGGTCATTTGGAGTTATACAGGGAATTAAAGTTACTTTTAGGTTTAGGGGGTTACCTTTAATACTGTTTTAAGTTTCTGGATACATTTAACACTCAAGATTCGCTAGAACTGGCTACTCGTGAAAAATCAGAGATGCCACTCCTGAATGGTGAAAAAGTATGAAAAGTAGGAGACACCTTTCCTACTTTTTACTTAGAACCAATTAGGAGGGAAAAAACCTTGAGGAATAAAGACCTGATATTGGATTTGCATTAGATTAGCTTGAAACTAACATAAAATACTCTAAAATAGATGTAAATGCAATGTAGGAAACATTAGATGCAAAATACAAAATTACGAAAAAGTAGGAAATCCTACAAAAGAAGGAAAAATGGCATCTCTGGAAAAATACATTCAAATAAGACAGATTCTAAGTATTATAGTCACTCTGTGCCGTAGACCTGCAGTTCACTGAGGGACGACCGTTGCTGATGCATCACTTGAACTTTGAATAATACATCAATATCAAACATGTGTCTGCCCCAAAAACTAAGAAACCTCAGGTCTATTAGGGAGTTTCAGATCCCACAACGCACCCCGATATGTCAACGTATCTCTAATCTTTTCAGTCATATAAAAGAGTGGGAGTGTGCAATTTTGTGATCATAATTAAACGATCTTACTGGATGCATTACAGCAGTGTGTGCATACAAAAATATTTTTGAAATAGAGTGTAAAAGCTAAGAAAAAAGATACGTTACGTTATGTCTAAGAGGATCTGAAACTCCCTATTAACCCAAGTTTCACTCACTTAATATTGTCTATTTTTAAGGTTATTAAACATATGTCAATTTTCATCCACTCTGACATGGATCTCTTTTTGATTAATTTTTTTCCAATTTGCTTGTTGACTCCCAGGGTGAGCAGTCGGTGTTCTTCACGGTGTTTGCAGCACAGGGCATTCCCATCAGCGTACGAGACTACGCCGAGATGGACGCCTTCTACGACCGACACATAGGGACAACAGTTCTTGGGGTAAGTGTTTGTTATAACTGCTATGCTAAGCAACATATATTTTTGCCCAAATCAATCATTGTAGTGGCTGTAAGAAAACGTCTTTTTTCGTTTAGACTGTTCATTACTTGGTGTGTCAATGTAATACGGTAAAGGGTTTGGGGAAGTTGTGGAAGACTTCTGTGTATTCTGTAATGTACTTGGTGTTAATGTTGTTCTCTCTCGTTCAGGTGCCGCTGGGTGGTGCCGACCGACTGCGCCGACTGCCTGCCCTTGTCGGCAAGGAGCTGAGTCTGACCGGCACGTCGTGGAAGGAGAGCGTCGCTGACATTGTCCTCTCTTCAATAGGTAACTATGGAGTTCTCTAATACAGCTATACACATGCAGAAACCCAATGGTCACCCTCCATAGAGGGATTGCCCTAGTGAGAGGTCAGTCCTCTTAAGCAGGTCAGATCTGAATGCACTATGATTTTTTGCTGCGGTGGCGTTTCTAATGATATCAGATTAAGAGCAACGCCAACGAAGCCTTACTGTCGGAGGTTTTTCATTGTATAAAGTCACTGAGCCATGAAATCAGTCTATTGTGTTGGCCTCTGATCAATTTGTAACAATTATAGCTTTCAGGTGAGCGTCATGGCTGGTTAGACTTGACTGACCATCCCCCCTCCCCCTCTACCCCTCTACCCCTCAGGTAGCACCCCTCAGCTGTTGACCTCTCCTCTCATTGGTCACAGGTGGTGATTTTAAAGGTAGGAGGGGTAAGAGGTATGATTGACAGGTGAGGCACGGCTGGCTCTATATGGGTGGGTTTCTTTGACCTGCGCCGGTGTGCGCCGCCATCCCATAATAATTACCTTATGTACTACATTGCAATGCATTGTGGGATGGCGGCGTGCGCCGGCGCAGGTCAAAGAAACCCACGGATTGACCACAGAAGCGCAACGTCACTGAGGGAGGTGCCAGGGAAATCCCGGTGGGCCGAGTCAACGGGTCCGGGCACCCCTGACGGCCCGAGCCCGCATGTACATTGGTTTCCGCTGGCTGTCTATGGAACACTGCCTATCCCGGGAACAAGTGTATAGGATGCAGGGCGTATGGACTAGCCATACGCATGGCACAACATACGCCCGGCTCGTCGATCCAGAGGGTAATAAAAGTGGTGGGGGGGGGGGGGGGAGGAGTGACTGGTACGGGAGGTGGGGGGGGGGGTTGAGGTCAAGGTGGCCGGGACTCTATTGATTGCCACCGCAGATACCGGACCCCAGTGCAGGGGTCCGGGCAATTCTTGTTTTACACTCTTTCCTCAGGTTTATTGGAAATAAAGAATACCACCATTCGCAGAAAAAGTTACTATAATATTACACGTTAAAGGCTCTTTGTTTTTTATATGTTGCGAAATTTATGGCTCTATTGAAAGAAATTAAGATTGTTTATTGCATGCGACCTCCATCGATATATTTTCTGGTACATATTGAGAAACTGATAACAAAAGATATAACCCTCGAAGTTCCTTGATCTGCTCATTCAAGACAGCCCAAATAATAACTGGATTATACAGTGTTCAAAATTAACTTTTTCGGATGTCAGCCACCAGGGCTGACATTCATGACAAAATGTCAGCCCTGACAGAAAAGTGTCAGCCCGAAATTTGTATGTTAAAAAACTTAAATATAAACTTTACAACTAGACATCCCCAGGAACATGATAATTAGGTAAAGTAGTGACTCGCATCGAAAAATTGAATAATAAATTAAGAATCTTTTCTCAAAATGCCGTCAGCCATCCAGGCTCATAACTTGACATTCTTGCCCAAATTCGTCAACCCTGATCAAGAAATGTCAGCCTATGTTTGACGGGCTGACGTTAATTTCGAAACCTGATTATTAAAGGACCTCCCCACTTCATTATAAAAGGAATGACAATGCGTATTCTTCAATGTATTACTCTGTTCATTCCACAGGTTGGGTGGCGGTGACCCCCGCTCCAGGTCAATCTGCAGCTATCAGGGCGTACACCCCTGGAGGGCAGGGGTGTTGTGTCCGTACACCGGCCCTTTTACCATACGCTGTGAACCTGCGGGGCAAGCGATGCCGGTCGGCTGCCTACAAAGTCAAACCCCTGCCCCTGTTTGACTAGACCAGATCCTACATTTATATGGACTCTATACTCAATGGTTAAATTATGCATGGTACTTTTTTTACTGACAAAATAAACCTCAACTTTTAAAGTTTTGGGTATGTAGATACAAGCCAGTGAAAAAATGCAATATAGAGTACAATAATTTGAGCATTTGAATCAAAATTCAGGTGTGTAACAAATAAAAGTGCATGTACAAGCAAACCCGTTTTCTTGAGTCCTTTTTGAACTTTTTTGCCCAAACTGAACCCCCACCACCTATAGAAAAAATAGTTTCTCCTCGGATTTCCACTTATCTAAAAAAGAAAAAAAAAAGACCTAACAATTTTCAAAAAGTGAAGAATTCCGCACTTGTGCAGAACTCTGACATGCCTGATCGAGGTGTGTCAAGTTTGAGATATCATCACAAAAATCTGGGGGTAGCAAGGGTGGTTTTACAAGTGATTGATATAGATGGAATATTTTTCGCCAAAGTAAGATTTGCGGACTGAAAATATAATAAATTTCTCTTGTAAGTCAAGGCAGTGTACTTTCGGTGAAATTATTCTTAGTCTCCATCTATTTTATTTGAAGAAATGCATATATATTGTTTTGTGTGTGAAAGGGTCTTATGTTGTTTTTTTTCTTATGAACTATACAGATGATCGTTCTTCACCACGTGTTCTATGAAAAATCCAAGAAAAATCCTATTGCGAAATATATATTTTTATTATCATTTCCAATGATTACTAGCACCATTTAATAAATAATTCAAAGTGTACTGTTTAAGTGATAAAACAAAATCAACAAATTTGTAACTGATAACAATTCATCAATAAATTACAAGACATTTCAAATATACAATCAGTATGTCAATTGCTGCTACTCAAAACAACAAATGACAGATGTTCAACAAAGAACCATTCAGGGACATTTTGGAGGAAGGCTGCACTTTCATGATTTTACATCCGTTTTCTGAACTTTTTCACTTTTAATACACTTACCACTTTTAAAGGCTAAAGTCATCTTTTACGTAATTTCCGTACTAGTACCTCTGGTAAAATGAGAGTTGAATGTCCCATCCGTGTCCAGTCGAGCCATAACTATACATCTCATATATCTGTGGCTGAGCATAACCTGCTGCCCTACCCTGCACGCTCAGAGCGTAGCCTGTCACTCACACCTTATTTAAAGGGATGTTCTCGTCCGTGAGTTGAATGAGATACATTCGCCGACGTAAGGCTAACAACGCGATGGCCAGAGACGTGTTTTTCACTTTTGGAATGTAATCCGGCGATGTTATTGGTTACATCGCGAAATTGGCGCCAGTGTATGGGAGTTACAACGTTTCAAAATACGTCAGCCTCACGGACAAGAAAGCGGTTTTAAACCGCTTTCTCAGACAGTGTAGCCTGTCACCCACGCCTCATTTAAACCATCCCTGCCTACAGGTTGTTCTCACTCAGTGTTCATAGCAGCATGGTCAATTGGCTGCACTAAATCAATGTAACTCCGGGTCATTGTTTGTCGTCAGTGTTCAGGCCTCACTCACCCAATATTTAGGCCAGTGTGTGGGGGTGGTGTGTGGCGGTGTCCCGTTTGTTGATCTATCTCATTGTCCAGGCCTTCGCAGCCCGTTGGTTGTCCTAACTCACCCAATATTTAGGCCAGTGTTTGGTGGTGTCCCGCTGGTTGATGTATCTCAGTGTTCAGGCCTTCGCAGCCCTTTGGTTGTCCTAACCCGACCAATATTTAGGCCAGTGTGTGACGGTGTGTGACGGTGTCCCGTTGGTCGACCTATCCCAGGCCTTCGCAGCCCGTTGATTGTCCTAACTCACCCAATATTTAGGTCAGTGTGTGGTGGTGGTGTGTGGTGGTGTCTCGTTAGTTGTTATATCCCATTGTTCAGGCCTTAAAAGCCCATTGGTTGCCCTAACCCAACCAATATTTAGGACGGTGACGTATCAGGGTTCAGTGTGTGGCGGTGTCCCGTTCGTTGATCTATCTCAGCGTTCAGGCCTTCACAGTCCCTTCGTTATCCTAACTCGCCCAATATTATAATTTAGGCCAGTGTGGCCCGCTGACCAACCTCACTCATTGATCCGCTGAATCCACCTCCTCCTTTAGATGCAACGAACTGGTCATAGCTGAAAAATAAGAATTTTTAGAATATAGAGTATATATAGCGATAAACCATATTATTTAGGCTGTCCTGAAAACAATTCTGTGTCCGGTCTATCGGGTGGTGTAAATAAAGACGAGCCCAAATTTTTTTTTCCGTTGGTGAGATTATGTTGAAAGTTTTTTGAAATAAAATTGTTCTTTTTGAAAACTGGAAAAAAAAATCCTCCCACCGAGCCAGTTGACCGGGAACAGAATTTTTTTTCCAGGACAGCCCCAGGCAAAGAATGAAGTAAAAGGACAAGGTAGAAGGATTGGTAAATCAGGATCAGACGGTTTGGAAAAGACAGGTATCTATTTATCTTTTATTTCTCTGTATTGGAGAATGTGGAAGTGTTGAACACAGAGCTGATAAAATCTAAGGTGTCTACTTGTCATCTTTTTAACAGTGTCAGTCACTGACTTCCAACATGGTCTCCTTCACGAACAGACTATTTACAGTCCTTCAGATTCCCAAAACATGAACCTTAGTATTTCTTTCAAACCCCCCTGCCTATGATTTCAGAAAACAGTGTCACAGTGTCCTTACATTCGTTCAAACTTGCGCCGCTCGCTCTCTGACACAGACGGCTGCATGGTCCTGGCTGCCTCCATCAGGTGTCGCTGAGAGAGTGACGAGATCACCGGGGTGTGGCCAACTGTGGTTTCGGACTTCTCGGTTGTCTCGGGATACTGTTGACCAAAGGAGGGATAAGGACATTAAAAAACAGAACGAGCACTTATGAAAAATCAGTAAAATCTTTTTAAAGAGTGTCACAAGAGTTGTTATTTATTAGTTGCGTCATTCAAATCTTAAGAGGTGTATATGGGTGTTATATGATCTCAACTCATTTAAAACTTTTTGCCACCACTGGTAGAACTATTTCAGTGTTTTAAATAGATTTACGACAGCATCGTAGGAACAAGTTCAAGGATATTTTTTTCAATGACAGGTTTATATTTGCTTTGCAATACTCTTCATATTGTATTTCATCTGTAAAGTTACATTTATATTCTGCTTATTAATGAGAGAAAGGAAACCTTGTTTTGACTGGCCATTTACCTTGTTGAGGATATCCTGCTGTTCTCTAGGTGTGAGTGTCAGTACACCGTCCTCCAGGCGGGGCAGGTAGGCCACCAGACGGCTTCCCGCGGGCGGCTCCACCATACTCCTCCCTACGGGCTCCACCGGGCGGCTCTCTGTGGGCTCCACCTTCAGCTCGACCGCTGCGGTTTCCTTGGCTGCTTTCTCAGCCCCCACCTTTTCTGCTGTCTTCTCTGCAAAAATAATGAGTTGAATAACTGCATCATTAATTTCAACTTTAAAGATACGTTTTTTGAATGCACTTTTATTCCGGTTTATGAACTGAGCCCTAACAAGTGCAACTGTATAATCTCATATAAAATCTGTTATTTTCCCCAAAGAACAAAAGACAGGTCCCACGATCCATTAGAGTGAAAAAATCTTCCTTTACTCAACTAATTTTCGAAAATTTACATATAAACGAGGATTTTTTCCCAAAAAATTATTCTATGTAGATATTGTATTAGAGTACAAATTTTCTATGTAAAATAAAATAGATTATGTAAAATATCTTTCAGGCAAGTCTTTAAAGAATTATAGCTACACATAACCCATTCTAATATTAAAGGCTATAGAACACATTTATATGTAACTAAATGTAACTAAAACCTCCACCCACAGGAAAACCCATGCATCCATTCTCCAAGCATAGGACAGGAACCAGGGGACTAAATGTGTGGTGATAGGGTATCTAACTTTATACCATTGACCAAACTTAATCCAATGTGAAGAATTATGACCAATCACTTCCTTGGACGTTTTCATAATACCGAAAAAGTGAAATCAAACACTTTTAAAGGCATCCTGGAAATTTCTCTTACCTTTGGATTTCTCTGGGTCGATAGGGACAACCTCCCAAGAGTGCGACTGGCCCACGGACAGATCACTCCCTGAACTGCCCTCTGACACGGAGGAGTGGTTGCGCTCTCTCGTACCCTCATCATGGCTCCCGTTCTCAGGGAGCAGATACTCAAAGCTTGTTCTACTCTCCAGTCCACTTCTACCTCTTGTATTGACACCAGACTTCTGCTGAGCGGCATCCAGACCAGGACTGTCAAGAGAAGCCATGGCTCGGTCGGTCGTATCAGTGGAGGCGTTCCTCAGCCCGGCCCACAGGTCTGTGGTCTGATGGATGGCGGCGAGCTGCGCGTTATACAGGAGGGCCTTCAGGTCCGCCCCGGTGAAGTACGAGCATTGGGATGCCACCTGGTGAAGGTCCACGTCATCGGCAAGCGACATGTGGCGGGACAAGGCCTCGAGGATCTCCACACGCTCTTCCTGGTGGGTAAAAAGGGTCAAAGGTTTGTTACAAGGTTGGATTAGTAACAAGAGGATGGATCCCTACTAAAGTAGCAGGGTGGTTATCAATTTTGGAAATCAAAGTGCTGACAGCCAGTTCACAGAAGTCAGAATTTTAAATAGTAAAATAATTCTGTTCATTTCAGTATGCAGTACAGCCACAGAACAGATGTTTTTACATGCAATGAAAATAGTTGCAAGCATGTATATATATACACTCCACCCACGGATTTGGCGACAAAAACAGGTTCCCATATAGCCTATGATCGATGTAAAAAGCTCAGAAGGACTTCATAGCTGGTCGCCGTTGCCTTGTGCCAGGAAGTGGCTCCCTGCCACTTGACAAGTAGTCTCTGGTTGTCCAGACCCCATCCTGGGGTCTGGTATTGTTGGTGTCAAATAGGGGTCAAATAAAATACTTGTCAATCTGAGTAAATACCCCCTGCTCACAGGCATACTCCCACCACAGTGGTACACAAGTAAAAAGGCAGAGGTGGGAGGGGGTACTGGTCAATCAGGGTGCCAACGGCCATGGTGCCACTGACTCCCACTGGTCATAGGAAGACTGGTGACTAAATGTCTGGTAGTAACAGTGATTGACAGGTGTCAAAACCCTGGACCCACCAAGAGATAATTACTACAAAATGGATCCAAATTTTCCGATAAATTTTATGCAAGATTGGAGTTTTATAGGCATACCAATCAATTAGGCATTGTACTTCAAGAAACTTAGTTCAAGTATGTTCAGTTATTCATGCATTGAATTCTATCAAGTAACTGTTATCAATGTCCCCCTCCCAAATACTTCAAGGAAACACATTCATTCTCTGATTGCCATCGTTGTAAATATACACTAAACAATCAGTCTCAATCTGTCTGGCCCCTGCCCCCTGCCGTAACGCATGCACAGACCATGGATCTAACTCGGACCACGTGTCAATCACATTTCTAACCCCTCCTACCTCCTCCTATGGTTGGGGAGGAGGAAGGAGAGTGTGTCCACCAATTTTACCCCTCTTTGATTTTACACAAAACATGGAATTCTGTGAAGCTGTAGTCTACTGTTGATAGGCCTACCTTGGAGGGTAGCGTACAATGCAGTGCTTTGTCAAGTCGTCCCGGGCGGAGCAGAGCAGGGTCGATCAGGTCAGGTCGACTTGTCGCTGCCAACACGTACACGCCTGAATAAACAAGGACAAAATACTGTAATAAGTGGGATTGAGTTAAAAACTGACATTTGATATTCCTAATCAACAAAACCCAACAAAGTCCAATTTTATATTTCAAGGCATACAGTTAATGAAAAAGTCTGAAACCCCAGAGAGAAAATTTAGGATAATCTTAAAATGCCATAAAACGTACGGAATTCAGTTTGAAAATTAATTTGAGGTGATGTGAAAAAAATCTGAAATCAGATTCAAATCTGAAAAACTTACATCCCTGAATTATAGGATAACATTTTCATTGCATCACACCACAGTATTTCTCAAGCCTAGTCAAGAAAACTATGTTAAATTCTCACTTGTTCAGGTTCAGGTTAGAAATTTGTTTGCAGTTAACTTGACCTTTGTTTTAAGTCAAACTCAGTTTTTAAATTACTGTAATGGCAGCTAACATTACTGCACGGTGAAAACACCACGATAGGCAAAGCAAGGTGCGCAAATAGTATACCCATACATCAGACAAAGGCAATACTCTAAAATTGAATATCTACCTTTTTAGATCAATGTTTTTTCGGTAAAATCTATGTACAATATAAATTCAAAAAAGGAAGGAGCTCTCTATTTGGGGTTGTAACAAAGTTGTATTTCAAAATGTATCAAACATTATTGAAGAACACAAATTTAAATTCAAAGGCCTTTATTTGTTTGTTGGGTTAGTTTAACTTCCGGTCAACCCTTTAGGGTTCTTTTACCAGACTGGACAAGGTAAAGCTTTTCAGCTAGTTTTACGCCACAAGGGCGGTGACCAAATCTATGATATGATTTAGGAGAAACCCACCACCGGGCCTTTATAAATTATATTGTTAATTATTGGACTGAATAACCTGTTGTGCTTAGCTCTCTCTGACGCATGAGGTCCCTTCTGATGTAAATAGAGAAAGCTCACAAAAGGGCAGTCTTGAAATAACCCTGGAGGTTGGCCGAATGTTAAACTACTCCAACAAACAAGCTCACAAAAGGGATCATATGAACAGCCAAAATGGGGTTGACCACACCGGTGGTGATCTCTTTGTGGTATCCTGTATTGTGACTGTTTTTCTGTGTCAATCACCCATTCATTGTGTCTGTCACCAGCTGGGAGTGGTATGAGCTTCAACACTCCTGCCCGGCTGGTGACACTTAAAACTGAGTTTGTTTGTGCTTGGAGAGAGCAAGTAGGAACTGGGCCTGCTGCTACCCCATTCACAGAAAGAACTTACTCTACATAATATTCACTGTACACGACTAAGGGTGAAATACATTTTCCCCACACTATAACCTGGAAGGTGTTGTGTTGTCTTTTAAGTCTCCACATAGCCACCTTTGTTATAGGGTGCAAATCAGCCTGTACCTTCAAGTCCCTCGACCCCGTCCAGCTGAGTGAGGAGCTGGTTGACGACCCGATCAGTGACCCCTGTGTTGTCGTGACCACGGCGAGGAGCCAGCGAGTCAAACTCGTCAAAGAAGAGGATGCACGGCTTGGCACTCTGAGCACTGTTAAACCAAAGAGCAGACATGATTATCACAGTATAAAACAAAATTGTCCACCAAAAAGTTTGTAGTTCATTTTAACACTTAATTTACTTTTATCTTAAAATAACAGATGGTAAGTAATATTTGCTACATTGAAAGATCGGTCATGACAAAAATTTGTTATGAGAATGCTTAAGATTGGATCTTTAAATTATGTAGAAAATAAAACCTTGACTTACCGTTCAAATGTCTCCCTGACGGCCTGCTCACTTGCACCAATATACTTACTCAGTAATTCAGGGCCCTAAGGAATCAATTTATACATATTAATGAAACACCGGTGACCACAAAAGGATTTTCAAACCATCTGTTAGATAAGTTTTTAACATTAATATAAGTATATAAAATTCATTGATAAAAAATGTTTTTCTAAATTGCCTGCATAGTCATCCATATTAGGTTTCGCCATCCAAGTTTCATTTGCTACTGAAGATACGCTTTTTTGAAATATATATCATGTTCATCCCAAATTGCCTCCTATAATTTATTTGCTATTTTGATAAATCCTTGAGACATAATAAGTAATTGGAATCAAAGAATCGTGGAATGATAATAAAACCAATCCTATGCAGTTTTAAGTCTTACCTTGATACTAATAAAATTGAGTCCACACTCCTTGGCGACGGCTGCAGCGAGTAGTGTCTTGCCGGTGCCAGGGGCGCCGTACAGGAGTAGCCCGGCCCTCAGGCGCAGCGGGCAGGATGCAAACAGCGCCGGGTACTGGAACAACCAAGCGACTGAACATGTGATTCTATCCACTGTTACCTCCCAACAGTGTTTGCTAAACCCAAAACAGTGTTTCTTAAACCAAATAAAAACTATTCAGTAAGTCTTTTATCAATTTCCAATTGAGTCATAATTCAATCCACTGCATCATGATTTCTTTTCAAATTCATAAATGATAAGTTTAAGGGAAGGTCACACGTTTAAAGATCAAATTTTTACAGCATTCATGTCCTTAGAAAAATACCCTTTACTAGATTACTGATGCAATGAAAATTCAGATCTGAGTGACCCCAACATAGGAGTACTTTTAACAGGGTACCAACCGAAAGTCCATTTTCAAATTCCCTTTGTTTTCCCTGAGATTTCCCTGTTCCACGGCACTTTTTCCCTGTGTCATATCCAGCAAGTTTTTCAAATTTAAAAGCTTCTGCGTGCAGAAAAAATTTGGACAACCCAACAACAATATGTTAAATCCCTAATATCTTGAGAATCAGGAATTTCAGACCCTGGCCAAATAAAATTCCCTGTGTTTTGCCCAAATTTCCTGTGTTTTCCCTGTCAGGGAATTTTTTTTGCCATTTTTCCTGTTCTCCCTGTTTTCCCTGTGTGGTTGGTACCCTGTTTTAAGGAGCCAGGTGTGGCATATATCTACAGTGTCGGAAATTGAGCTTATACTTTTTGCACCCTGCGGGTGCACAGTTCCTTGGTCAGTGCACCCTCCTATTATATAGCATTTATATAGATGATTAAAAGTGTGCACATTGTTGGTGCACACCTCAAAAAATCGCGCACCGGCCACGAAAATATGCGCGCCAGGTGCAGGGCGCAGCTTCATTTCCGACACTGATCTAGTATAATTAAGTATAATGTCCCCACCTTGGACGGCCACTGCAGCGTCTCTATGAGGGCGCGCCGCACGGCGTGCAGACCCCCTACGTGGGACCACGTGACATCACCGCTGTCCTGCAGGGTCACGTGACGTAGTCCCATCGGGGTGAATCCTTTCAGGGCCGTGATGAAGTCACTGTCCGACAGGGGGCGCGTCCTGCCAGAGTCTGAAACCACAAAACTTATTACCGGGCTGGGGAGATTAAAGAGGGCTATAATCCTTACACAAGTTACTTTAGCCTATTTAGAATACAGAGATGCCACTCATTAAACATGAAAAATACGGAAAGCAGTAAAACCACATTTCCGTATTTTTAGGATGGAAACAGTTACAGTAGTTTATACGTTAGTATCATAGGTCTGATACATAAATAAAGGTAAGTATGTGTATAAACATGTTTTCTGTTACATGAAATCACATATAATTATTTTCTTCTGAATATATGCCAAATGAGGTAAATATAAAGTCTTGATGGTCTTTTCGTAAGATAAAAGTTCCACTGAAAATTGGTAAAGACCATTAATCAGGAAACAGACTACAACTTAGTACAAGTTACTACAGCTGCCCTGACCTTTGTTATTCCGTGCCATGCGCCTTGCGTGAAGAGCTCGGTCAACCACCTGCTCGAGGTCCCGCACCACGTAGCCCTCTGTCTGACCGGCCACTCGGGTCAGATCTAAGCCCTGGACAGCCTCAACGCTCAGACCGCTCCTGAAGGTGAGAAGCGCCTCCAGCATCGCCTCCCGCTGGGCCTGCAACAGACAGGACAGTGAGTGAGTGAGTGTTGGGTGTTTTACACCGTACCGACAGCCAGGGTAATTTTCACAGCGAAATCCAGTTGGGACAATTTCTGAATTCACACGATCACACTAGCAAATTGTATGCATTCAAGATATCCACGAATAAACCCGACTTTCAGCCAGAACAGTTCCCCAATCATTAAATAACCGCATAATAATAACAAGCATTCAACAGGGCGGGCAAACAGCAGGGGATCAAAACCTGGAAATCATTTTTGCTGTACCTCATCCCTTAGTGAACCATCAACCGGTAATTGAACCCAATGAACCACTTGGTCGGTGCTGGGTCCCCCCTATCATTGGCTCATACAATCAGCGGGGGCTACTGATGGCCTTTTCTTCCCCGGAACCTCCATGGGGTCAGACAGAACAGCGTGAACCTTTTGTTTGTTTGTTTGTGGGATTAGTTTAACGTCCGGCCAACCCTTCAGGGTTCTTTTACCAGACTGCACAAGGTAAAGCCTTTCAGCTAGTTTTACGCCACAGGGGCGGTGACCGAATATGAAATGAGGTGCCTATTTGTAGCAGTGGGACCCAATGCCCTCTTTATAGTGCTGCCACACTGAGATATCATGTCATAGGCCCACACAATACCCCACCCAGTCACATTATACTGACACCAGGCCGACCAGTCATGTTTCGTGGTTCTTACTTTATACCGAGTGCCAGGCAAGCAGAGACCACTCCCATTGTTAAAGTCTTTGGTGTGACTCGGCCAGGGATAAATCCCAAGACCTCCCAGACTCAGGGCGGGCACTCTACCAAAGAGCTACTGAGTCTGGTCCCCCCATGTGTCGCCTTCTACGAACAGCAAGGGGCTGCTGGGGACCTATTCTTCCCAGGAGGCTCCCGAAGGAACCCCCACCCCGGATCCCCACGGGGTCAGCGTGAACCAATCCGAAGGATACAACAGGTGATAGGTAATGACTTGTCAATGTGACTGTAATCTAAAGTACTCACTGACCTTTATAAACGCATATGGTACATGTCACGAAATGGCCAATTTTAAACACTTCTTCCATTTTATCCCTGTCTGTGTCTCAATGATTAGACAACAGCAAATATGGTTGTGTTCAGGTACCATAGGCTGAAAAAATTGGAGTAAGTAGGTCGATTTTTTTATTAATATTTTTTTTTTGCTTTTTTTTCTACATATCAAATAGACATGGGCAGTGTTGAAAATAAAGAAAAATAATCTAAATTTTCTCTAGAACAATTTCTAGCAGTTAGAATACATGCCTGAGCATTTAGATCATGTCCCGTGCTGTTCCAGGCTTTTCTGGTCAGTTCTTTTGGATTTCAAGAAAAATTGGGGGGGGGGGGGGTTGGGGGGGTTGGGGGGGGAATCCTAAAAATAGTTAGTGTAGGGTCCAAAAAGTAGGGTAGGTCGGGTTACCTGAACACAACAATTTCTTTTTTAGGCCTTAACACACACCCTACCCTACTGCCCCTACTCTACCCTTACCCGCGTCTCACCTTGTCGGGCGGGCTGATGTGGACAGCCTTCTGACACAGGTGATGTCCCCGCGATGATGTCAGCGTTGGGTGTAGTGACTTCTGAGAGCGGCATGTGGCCACGACGACCACGGCTGACCTCTCAACCACCTCGCGATGCAGAAGGTCTTTGAGAACTGTGAGAGTGGAAAAGTTTCATGAGTTCTAAAGCATAGACTCCCTTAAAGTTAAACAACCATTTATACCATAACATGCAAAATCTCGTTGCTCTCGATACCATAGCTTCTTGTTCATTCTTTTATTGATATCATTTTTATGATGCAAAACGATATGCTGACAAGGTTTTTAAGATTCATAAAAATTAGTGCTTGCATAAGAATAATAACATAATAAGTTATTACGTTACTTCTGAATAAGAACAGGAATATTCAGGCATGCCAATCAAAAAAAGCAATTTCCGTGGAAAATCAAGAGATCCATTATAGATGAATTTAAACCTTATTTCTAAAGAAGAATTAGGTCTACAATGTGATTTAGAACAAGAGACATGTAATGAAGATCGTAAACGATCTATTAGTGAAAAAATCATTATCATTCTAACTTGAATCACCTTCAAAAAGTATCTGAATTAAAAGAAGATTTTAAACAGATCAATGACAGCAGCATAAAGAATTATGACATTGATAGTGTCACATATTTTTAGTATTTGTCAAGCCTAAAAATGATAAGATTATATAAATTTCAAACATCCTACCATACATCGCTGGCACTAGATCTAAAGTGACAATTTCTGATTTTTTCCCAAACAGATCACTGACAGCAGCATCTAGGCCTAAAGAATGTTGACAACTGAAAAAAAAGAACCTAATTCCTGAGAAATCCTGTTGTAGTTTTTGTATGAATTCAATCCAGAATGCATAAATCTACTGCTGCATGTATAAATCCATTCCAGTTTGCGTAAATCCACTATCTGGAACAGTTGGTAGTCTTGTTGTTCAAGGTATAATCCGCCTATATATATATATATATATATATATCAGGTACACGTTCGCCATTGTCTCCTTGTTTTTTTTCCCGCCAGCCAATCACGTGATCTAGCACATAACAATTAAGTCAACACTGAGGGGCGTTGACGATTGGCCAAAAGACTCATGCACCATCTACTACGTATATAGGCCTAGTAAATCAACACTGAGAGGCGCCCACCTGACCGTGGGCCACTGCAAGCCCCTGCAGGCGATGACACTGATTGACAGGTGTATTCAGTCAATGCTGAGGGGCGGCCTGTGTGGATAAGCCCAGCAGGTGGAGGACGGACAAGCCCCAGGAAGGAGTGGTCCACCACGCTGATTGGTGAAGGCCTAAGTATAGGTATAGTGAATAAACACTGAGGCAGCGTTTGGGCATGCGAAGCCCAGCAGTAGACTGTCGTTACGTCCAAGTCCACTAGGTGATCAAACTATTATGCAAGAGGTATCTAGGTCATGAAATGACTACCCAGCAGGCGCGATGCACAAAACCAACTATCCGTGAAGGTGGCGATGCAGACAATTGTAAGAACAATACAGGTGTGAATTATAGTCTTTTAGTGCCGTTACATCCAAAAAAGAACAAAGGCAGGTCTCACGATCCATTAAAGTGAAAAAATCCTCCTAAAATCTGCAAATTTATGATAATTTACAAATTAATGAGGATTTTTTCACTAAAAAGCAGTTAGCTTTTTCCCTTCAAAATGAAACAAAGAAATCCCCCAAAAGATTTAAGACATTTTTCATTTGGTCAGCAAAATGTATCACGGCCTCCACAACCCCCCCTGTATAAATATTTTCTCTGCTGATTTGGACATGACCCCAAATATTTCAAAAATCACGGAATTCCGCGGATCTGCAGAACTCTGGCATGCCTGATATTGTACAGTAAGATGTAGGGGAATGGGTGACTCTATGCAGTCTAACTGCTTGATGTGCATACCTTCGGCTATCCGTGCGTAGTAGACAGCTTCCCCGGACATTTCCTGTTCTGGGCCGGCGGGGGCAGCGGTCACTTGGTCTAGGTCGTCCAATAGAAGCACGGCCGGCTGTCTCCATGCGGCCTCCGTGAAAGCCTTATGAAACTGCTTCTGTATGGTGTCGGCACGTTTACCTAGGGGTAAAACAGTCCCTTTGCTGTAAAATATTGGTACTAAAATCTCGGAAATCACAATAACTTGAATCAAAGCTACTGAGAGTCATTTCTGCGGAAAATTCGGAAATCTATCAAAAACACCTTGAAATCTGATTTCTAAAAGGGAAATAAATCTATTTTATTTTTTAAAGCGGGGAAAGAGTGGTTTCCTCTAAAAAAAAATACACAATAAATCGACCAAAAAATTCCACGAATCCGCAGAATTCTGGCATGCCTGAGATATAAAATGTATATTTTTTTCAACCCAATCAACCCTATGTTGTTTTAACTTGTGATAAAAATCACAAGTTAAAAAGGGCTGTGAGTCTTCAATAATTCTAATACAATCATAACATTTCAAAATACAACCCACTGCACGTACCTCTGAGTGGCTTACAGCCTATCACGGTGACGTGGGCTGATGTGGGCGGTTCTCCCAGGGCCCGGCACACGGCGCGGGCTAAGGCCGATTTGCCGCTTCCCTTGGCCCCTGTGAGCAGTAGCATCCCAGCCCGCTGTCCGCAGTGTGCCGCCATCAGCTGGGCATCGAGGGGGCGGTGGGCGAGCGAGGTGGCCAGGTAGGACGACATCTCAGCGTACAGCTCCTTCACACCACTGTCAACAAAGAGTATACATGTTTATAGCAGAACAAAGGGGAATCAAAGTGACACCTTTCTTACTAGGGCTCAAAATGCACCTAGACAGGGTTCGAAATTAATGTCAGCCCGTCAGCCTCAGACTAGCATTTTTTGGTCAGGGCTGACAATTTTGGGCAAAAGTATCAAGTTATCAGCCCGGATGGCTGACAGCGTTTTTTGTGAGAAAAATTATTTAACTCAATATTTGATCTAATTATCATATATGTGAGCACGTTTAGTTGCAATGATTTATATGTAAGTTTTTCATCATGAAAATTTCGGGCTGACAGTTTTCCATCAGGGCTGACAGATTTTGATGAATGTCAGCCAAGATGGCTGGCGTCCAAAAAAAGTCATACACGGTCTTTCGAACATGTAAACATTCCATTCCAGCTACAACATGATAACAATATGTAGGGAAAGTCAGCCTTTGGCAGCAGCAGTCACATTCAGGACATCTCAATTAGAAATAACGATGGCTGATGAGCATTAGCTTTTTAATATTACTATAATTTGTGGTAAAAAATGCTGTGTAGCTAAATACCATTTTCCCTCTGTTCTCTCAGCTCCACCCTCATGTGTACGACAGGCATGCCAGCCACTGGGGGTCATTTCCACGGAAATTAAAGAAATTTATCAAAAACGCCTTTAAACCCCTTTTTTCAAGATAAAAGATCAAAATAAAAATAAATTTCCCCCCAAAAAGCTAAAAATGTTTGTAATTTGGTCATCAAATTTATCAGGACCCCTCAACACAAAAAATATTTTCTCTTCATATCTGGATGAATCTCAAAAGTGACCCAAAATATTTCAAAAACCGCAGAAATCTGTGCCGCGGAACTCTGGCATGCCTGGTATGAAGAAACAAACCCTTACCCTAACTGCTGCAGGCTCACCGCGGGCAGCTGAGGGTCGCTCTCGGCCAGGTTCCAGCACGGCAGACGTCTGACTGTAGGAGGCCGGTTCACGGCGGTCATACGCGGGGCGACCTTGACTGTAAGGTCTTCACATGCTCCCAGCTGGAGAAGGCAGTAGGTGGGGACGGACGGGGCGTTAGCAGCGACTGCCCGGTCCAGGGTCACCAAAAACTCTCCATCTAGGTCTGCAACAATATACAATATTTATGTTGTGGGTTCACCTGACGCAATCTCAGGGATATGCCCAGAAAACTATTTCGAGTATCGAAAGCCCCATCATCGTCAGTTTGGAGGGGGCCGTTCTCTAAAATCAGTTGGACTTTTTCTTTTATTCTTTTACAAATTTGTATCATATTAATGCAGGAATGGCCCCCTCAAATTTGCTACAGTGCGGCAATTGAATTATAAATTTGGGAATCCCCCGTCCTGTACGCCTAGGAATATCCCTGCGATCTCCAAAACAGCTGATTTTGTGCCACAAGGCCACTACAGGTAAGTATTGGAGGTGGATAAAATGACCACCATGACAGACTGCTAGGGTAAAGTATTGCTATTCCCCACACTGTTCCTGTAAGGGAAGTTCACATAGGGGAGGGAGGGGTACTGGTCAGTCAGGGTACATAGGCCCACAGCAGTGCTCCTACTACAACAGACCACAGGTAGACAGGTAGGGGTGGGAGGGGTACTGGTCAATCAGGGTACATAGGCCCACAGCAGTGCTCCTACTACAACAGACCACAGGTAGACAGGTAGAGGTGGGAGGGGGTACTGGTCAGTCAGGGTACATAGGCCCACAGCAGTGCTCCTACTACAACAGACCACAGGTAGACAGGTAGGGGTGGGAGGGGTACTGGTCAGTCAGGGTACATAGGCCCACAGCAGTGCTCCTACTACAACAGACCACAGGTAGACAGGTAGGGGTGGGAGGGGTACTGGTCAGTCAGGGTACATAGGCCCACAGCAGTGCTCCTACTACAACAGACCACAGGTAGACAGGTAGGGGTGGGAGGGGTACTGGTCAATCAGGGTACATAGGCCCACAGCAGTGCTCCTACTACAACAGACCACAGGTAGACAGGTAGGGGTGGGAGGGGTACTGGTCAATCAGGGCACATAGGGCCACAGCAGTGCTCCTACTACAACAGACCACAGGTAGACAGGTAGGGGTGGGAGGGGTACTGGTCAATCAGGGTACATAGGCCCACAGCAGTGCTCCTACTACAACAGACCACAGGTAGACAGGTAGGGGTGGGAGGGGTACTGGTCAATCAGGGCACATAGGCCCACAGCAGTGCTCCTACTACAACATACCACAGGTAGACAGGTAGGGGTGGGAGGGGTACTGGTCAATCAGGGCACATAGGGCCACAGCAGTGCTCCTACTACAACAGACCACAGGTAGACAGGTAGGGGTGGGAGGGGTACTGGTCAATCAGGGTACATAGGCCCACAGCAGTGCTCCTACTACAACAGACCACAGGTAGACAGGTAGGGGTGGGAGGGGTACTGGTCAATCGGGTACATAGGCCCACAGCAGTGCTCCTACTACAACAGACCACAGGTAGACAGCTAGGGGTGGGAGGGTGCTGGTCAGTCAGGGTACATAGGCCCTGCCCACAGCAGTGCTCCTACTACAACAGACCACAGGTAGACAGGTAGGGGAGGGAGGGGTACTGGTCAATCAGGGTACATAGGCCCACAGCAGTGCTCCTACTACAACAGACCACAGGTAGACAGGTAGGGGTGGGAGGGGTACTGGTCAGTCAGGGTACATAGGCCCACAGCAGTGCTCCTACTACAACAGACCACAGGTAGACAGGTAGGGGTGGGAGGGGTACTGGTCAATCAGGGCACATAGGCCCACAGCAGTGCTCCTACTACAACAGACCACAGGTAGACAGGTAGGGGTGGGAGGGGGTACTGGTCAGTCAGGGTACATAGGCCCACAGCAGTGCTCCTACTACAACAGACCACAGGTAGACAGGTAGGGGTGGGAGGGGTACTGGTCAGTCAGGGTACATAGGCCCACAGCAGTGCTCCTACTACAACAGACCACAGGTAGACAGGTAGGGGTGGGAGGGGTACTGGTCAATCAGGGTACATAGGCCCACAGCAGTGCTCCTACTACAACAGACCACAGGTAGACAGGTAGAGGTGGGAGGGGGTACTGGTCAGTCAGGGTACATAGGCCCACAGCAGTGCTCCTACTACAACAGACCACAGGTAGACAGGTAGGGGTGGGAGGGGTACTGGTCAGTCAGGGTACATAGGCCCACAGCAGTGCTCCTACTACAACAGACCACAGGTAGACAGGTAGGGGTGGGAGGGGTACTGGTCAATCAGGGCACATAGGCCCACAGCAGTGCTCCTACTACAACAGACCACAGGTAGACAGGTAGGGGTGGGAGGGGTACTGGTCAGTCAGGGTACATAGGCCCACAGCAGTGCTCCTACTACAACAGACCACAGGTAGACAGGTAGGGGTGGGAGGGGTACTGGTCAGTCAGGGTACATAGGCCCACAGCAGTGCTCCTACTACAACAGACCACAGGTAGACAGGTAGGGGTGGGAGGGGTACTGGTCAATCAGGGCACATAGGCCCACAGCAGTGCTCCTACTACAACAGACCACAGGTAGACAGCTAGGGGTGGGAGGGGTACTGGTCAGTCAGGGTACATAGGCTCACAGCAGTGCTCCTACTACAACAGACCACAGGTAGACAGCTAGGGGTGGGAGGGTGCTGGTCAGTCAGGGTACATAGGCCCTGCCCACAGCAGTGCTCCTACTACAACAGACCACAGGTAGACAGGTAGGGGTGGGAGGGGTACTGGTCAATCAGGGTACATAGGCCCACAGCAGTGCTCCTACTACAACAGACCACAGGTAGACAGGTAGGGGTGGGAGGGGTACTGGTCAGTCAGGGTACATAGGCCCACAGCAGTGCTCCTACTACAACATACCACAGGTAGACAGGTAGGGGAGGGAGGGGTACTGGTCAGTCAGGGTACATAGGCCCACAGCAGTGCTCCTACTACAACAGACCACAGGTAGACAGGTAGGGGTGGGAGGGGTACTGGTCAGTCAGGGTACATAGGCCCACAGCAGTGCTCCAACTACAACAGACCACAGGTAGACAGCTAGGGGTGGGAGGGGTACTGGTCAGTCAGGGTCCATAGGCTCACAGCAGTGCTCCTACTACAACAGACCACAGGTAGACAGGTAGGGGTGGGAGGGGTACTGGTCAATCAGGGTACATAGGCCCACAGCAGTGCTCCTACTACAACAGACCACAGGTAGACAGGTAGGGGTGGGAGGGGTACTGGTCAGTCAGGGTACATAGGCCCACAGCAGTGCTCCTACTACAACAGACCACAGGTAGACAGGTAGGGGTGGGAGGGGTACTGGTCAATCAGGGTCCATAGGCCCACAGCAGTGCTCCTACTACAACAGACCACAGGTAGACAGGTAGGGGTGGGAGGGGTACTGGTCAATCAGGGTCCATAGGCCCACAGCAGTGCTCCTACTACAACAGACCACAGGTAGACAGGTAGGGGAGGGAGGGGTACTGGTCAATCAGGGTATATAGGCCCAGCCAACAGCAGTGGTGGCACAGGAAACTAACATTTTTCAATGTTGGCTGTGCCAGAATAAAGCATACACATTACCTTGTTTGAGGAACAACTTGATAAGAGTTCCATTTGAGACGACTAGGGGGTAGTCGAGGCAGGTGACCTCCCGGATCCAGGCTTTGAAGGCCATGACGATCATCTCCTCACTGAACGATTGAGGCTGCCAAAATAGATAAGTACTGATCAACAACAATAAAACTTTCATTTTGAGAACAACCAAGACTTTAATGTTTAGGCAAGTACATATGCATGTGTGCACAAAATTGATGTAAACGGAGAGAATACATATGTGAACCTTTCTGCAAGATTTCTTTTTCTAAATATTTCAGATAGATTTGAAAGCTGTGCTGTTTCTCATATAGCCTTCTGATGCTCTCCTGCTGAAGTAGTTATATCTGAGAGTTCATCGTGAACCAAAGCCTCCCACCTTATCAACTGGCTCAAGGTCTCAGGCCACAGAATGTAAGATAACATTAGATCCCTTTTACTTTCTAGATGTTGTTTTTTCTTGTCACTGTCCATGAATGTTCGTAAGTTTACTGTTGACTTAATTTTATAACATATGACTTTGTATTTATAAATAACATGGAATTGTAAAGGTCTTTTCTTTGAATCTTTGGTGCCACTCTATCACCCTGAAAATTCCAGAAATTCGTGAAAAAGTCTTTCCAGATTTTAGACGGGAAAACTATCTGCATTTTAGCCAGGAAAAAACAAAAGAATAGAATCATATATTATGTTCCTTTTGACATTCATAAAAAACTTATACAAAACACAATCTGTTTTCAGAACACAATTGTAATGCTTTTTTTGACTTGTGTAAATATCATGATACAGACAAAAATCCAGAAGGCCGGAAAAAGCAGGAAAAATGGCATCCCTAGAGCAACTGACTTTTTAAGGTACCTTGACTTACATCAGAACTTTATTAATAAACACGTACATGAATCTCTGTAAAATAGACACACTTAGTCACAAAACCTACAACGAGTCAGTTTTCAAATAGATCACACATCTTGCTCACATTAAACAAAATTATACAAGGTCTCACACCAGTTTAAACTTTAATTTTTCCAATGTAAGATTGTCGTGTAAATTTTCACTCTATGTGATATATTAAAACCCAAGTGCTCACCACAGTGAAGAGTGGATGGAGGGTGATGCCGGTGACATCGGCCGGGCCGGCGCCGGTCCCCTCACTGTCTACCAGTGGTTGAAGACACGCAATGCTCGTAGACTGCAGAGACATCTGGCGGTGTAACAGGTCACTGATCATCACGTGACCTGGTAAGGGGCCTTTAGACAGACTGAACCGCACCTGGAATGTAAAGTGATATTATTCGTATCAACAAATTTTACTGCTTCAAATATCATAAAAATGTTTTTGGTAAAATAATTCTCTTCTAGGTAGCTATGGTAGGTGCAATATATATCTATATACGACAACAGCCTCAACATTTTACATAAGCCTCATCGGAAACAAGGTTCTAGTATATCAGAAAATAGTTTTTGGAAAAAGCAGATTTAAATCCATTCATCATATCGATGATGAAAATCTTGATTAACTTAAGAAAAACATACTATACAACAAAATTCAAATTTAGCTTACTGAATTTGTTTTATCTTAAGGGGACCACACTGCCTACATTGCCAATAAATCCAAAGCTTAAAGGGAGGGGCCAGTAAGATTAAGTATTCTTTCAATTTGCATGTTATATCTAATGCCTAAAAACACGTACATAACATTTTTATTTCCGAAGGCAACTCCTTTTGATAATTAGTTATACTTTCTTATCAGATTATGCCTTAATGTCTTTGCACACTGAAAATGGACGTCTGTGTGTGACGTCACACATAGAAACCATTATTTTCAATTTTTGAAATTGCTAAACCCAAATAAATTATTTTTTCCATTTTTTTTGCGTAAATCAACCAATCCCGTTTTCTTTAACACTATTAGACTCATCAGAAAAGAGGGGAAATTTTTAAATCAGTAATTTTTTAAGTTTTCTATATTCAATTTGTCTGTGTGTGACGTCACACAGAAAAAGGCACTGGCATGCTGCACCAGATGCAGACAGGGACAGTTACTTTGGATTAGAAAATTGTGTATAAAATTGTCACTATCAAAGATATTCATGTGAAATTTGGCATACTGACTACTTGGATGTTGAGGATCACGGCACTATAAATATCTATATTCAGTGGCTCCTCTCTTTAACATAGTTAGATATTACAACAAGAAACACATGAAGGTAGATCGTAAACGATCTAGAGTGAAAAAAATGCAAGAACAAGAATTCTGAAATATAGATCCTAAAGAATTTTATCACATGAAAATAATGGACATTCTCACTCGGAACTACAACCTCAGAGTCAGTTTGATCCATAGTTGACGAATTATGGGAACCAAAAATGTTTTAAATTTGGAAGTTTTTCAATGAGACATTTTTTGGCATTAGCTGGGCCTAATTATTATTTATGGAAGGTTTTAGCAAAATCTATTGGTTGAGTTTTTCAATATAAAAAAAAAGTTAAAAATTGTTATATCAGGGTAGGAAAATCTGCATGTCCACGTGTCCTCGACAACCAGAAAATGGGTGTGGACGACCAGAAAATGAATTTTGGTCGTCCTCATGACGACCAGAAATTTTGAAGCCATTTCTTCAATTCATCTCATAACAATCTTGATTTTCCCTTTTGGTAATATGTTCCAATAATGAGGACAACCTTTGTATGTATGTGGACGACCAAATTTCTGTTATTGGTTGTCCTCTGACGACCAGAAAATTTGAGGAATTTTCCTAGCCTGTATATTTTTCTAGCAAATGTTGTAATCATCACAGAATTTCCTGACATGTATAGAATGGACATTGTCACTCGGGGCTACAACCTCAGAGTCAGTTTTGACTCATAGTTGACTCATACTGAGAGTCATAAAAATTTCAAATTTGGATTTTTTCCAAAGTTCTCAAATCAGCTTAAAAACCATCTCAATCAATTCGCTCTTACCACAAGTCATCAGATATTTGCATTCCCGTCAGCACCCCACAACCTAGTCTGGTCCCTCTGACCTCGCTGTTAGAAGGCACTGGAGCGCACTACGCGACGTCCAGCCTAGCACACCCCCTTCACCACTTCCCGGCCCTAGTCTTGTACCTCTGACCCCGCTGGCTAGCTATGGTTAAAGTGGAGGGTAACGAAGTGTACCACGCGGTGTCCAGTGTATTCCCGGCCCCTACTCAGGGTGGGGGTGGGCGGGGGTTGGGCGGTTATGTAACCTGCCCGTCTCCTGAACCACCGTCCGTGCCGAGACCAGCAGGGGCGGGACTACACCTGGACAGCCAATCAATGAGCACAGGGCTGTCAGAGTGGTCCCCCCCCCCCCACACACCCTGAACCACCGTCCGTGCCAAGACCAGCAGGGGCGGGACTATACCTGGACAGCCAACCAATGAGCACAGGGCTGAGTGGTGGCCAGTGGTGTAACCCTTCACCTACTGCCTGTGCAGGCACCGTGAAGGTGCGACCAGGGCTGAGTGCCGTACCCCCCAACACTCACCTCACCTACCCCACGTGCTGAGACCAGAGGGGCCGGCCTCCACCTTGACATTCCACCAATGAGCACAGAGCTGAGTCCCTTACCCCCCTCACTACTCACTACTACCCCCACTACTGAAACTACCGAGGCTTGAAGGTGGCGACCCTGGCCCTTAGGAACCTTATGTAACCCTTTGCCCCAACACAATGGGCAGCTAACAACTACACAACTTTCCGTTATACACTCAAGTGAATACAAAGGATCGACGTTCGACCCTTACTAGTGAAAAAAATGGTATCCATTCACGCAATACACCAATACAAATCCATTTTTTTCACTAAAAAACCTACGCGTAACCTAATAAACCGACCTGTGCAATGGTCTGGCCACCCGGTGCACGGAGGGTGAAGGCATTGTCCCTGTCCACCAGGACCACCCTCACCACGCTACACGCCTCCGGAGAAGGGTCCTCGGGTAGGGCATCGGAACCGGAGCCGTTCGTCTCTATTCCCGCAGGTTTCTTGTTCAGCATGGTCTTTGTAATGGCTTCTTCCCGTTCTGTGGGCGTTTTGGACGGTTTGAGTGCAGCCAGGAAGGTCCTGGGTACAAGTTGGGGGTGTGTGGGCCTGTGCCTGTGGCTGAGGAGGTCACAGTAACTCTGCAGGTTGACGTAGACACACGAGGGTTGGTGGCCGATGTCAACCGGGGATACATCCGACAAACCGTGTTCTGAAGCCAAGCCCAGACTTGGACAGCCCGGAGTGCCGGCGTACAGCTCCCCACACGCCTGGACCCTCAGGGGTACGGTGCACACCGAGCTGCCCGGGAGGAGCTCCTTCTTGTACGTATACATGGACAACGCTCCCTGCGGGCTCCCACGGCCAGCCTCCACAGCCGGGGCTCTCACCCCAAACAGCAGGGTCTGGAAGTACCCTATCACCCAGTGCAGGAAGTCAGGGTTTTCTACTTCTGAGCTAGGGGCAGTTTCCTCAATGTTTGTTGGAGTTGCACTCGCTGATAGCTGCCGAGCGTCAGCTTGGTTTGACTTGTGTGCCGGTCCCGTTGCGCTCGTTACTGTACTATGTGGGGCGCCTTGTCCATGGTCGGGGCTGGGGTGAGGCCTCGTCGCCTTCTCACGGGCAGGTTGGCTGGCTGGGGGTGGGGGTCGGCGGCGGTCTTTAGGGGCGATGTGCAGCTCCGTGGTTGGCTCCAGCAGGCAGCAGCTGGCAGCGGGCTCCACAGACTCTGTGAAAGGGAAGACGGGTAAGTAGGAGTCAGGGACGTTTATAATTAATTTACAGCCACAGGTCCGATTGGGAGTTTCCAACCTGTCCTGTGGCCGTAAAGTATAATACAAGATATTTATGAAAACATATCAAATGCATATACTGAATAATAATAAACGATTGTATTTTTATTAAATTTTTAAATTCTTGATTCCTAAGCCACATGGTTATGGTGAGCACATTATCATCACCAAGAAGTGATCACCTGACCGCATCTGCACAAGATCTATAGATATTATTGCAGACAGTGTTCGAGACTCTTGACCATCAGGGCCGAAACTTTCAAAAGATTGTTGGCCCTGATAGCTTCCAATCGGCCCTGATTTATAGAGATGCCAGGACTATTTTTATTCTTAGTTGCCTCAGGAAAAAACAGTAGAAAAAGACGGGGATAGCACTCTTAATGAAAATTGAAAAAAAATGCTTTAAAAAATGCGTAAATGACGGTAGGAAAATGCGTCGGCCATCCGGGCCTAGTCAGCACTATTTTTTACGTATTCTATTGGCCCTGATTCAAAATCCTTGGCCATTGTCCAACGGGCCGGCGTTAGTCTTAAACACTGGCAGACGACCATGAATACTACACCCTGTGCCCACGTCCTTTATGCTAATGATTCTTACTCTAAACTAATTCCAGTTACTTACCCACTTTGACAAAGATGCAGATATTGCCCCCCACCCAGAGTGGGAGGACCTGGCCTGACCAGACGACGCGGACCTGGTCCAGCAGGTGCTGCTCGACCCACTGCGCGTGCAGCTCCTGCAGAGAGACACCGTGAAGCAAGCATGTAAGTCGGAGACAGTGAAAAAATCAGGAAATAGAATCAAGAAAATCGGAATGTGTCCTAAAATGTTATAAAAACCTATTCTAAACATCAAATTTTGAAACTGATTTTTTTGGTGGGGTGGGAAAAAAACCGGAAATCCGTTAAATATCGGAAAACTTACATCCCTGAAATTGATTGAAGTGTAACAGTGGTCGGGGGAGAAGGGGAATTGGTCCGTTGAAAAAAACAGCCAGGGTAGGAAAATCTGCGTTTCCGCGTGTCCTTGACGACCAGAAAATAAATGACTGTGGACGACCAGAAAATGATGTGTGGAATCATCACTAAAATATATATCTGTAAAATATTGTTTCCTTTCTATTTTGATAGCTTTTTAAGATATAAGAAATAGTCTCAATACTGTGGACAACTTAAAGCCGTGTGAGGACGACCAGATTTTTTCTAACGGTCGTCCTCTGACAACCACAATTTGGGCCGAATTTTCCTAGTCAGACAGCCCTTATGGACAACTTCAAAGTGATTTAAGTCTCAAAACAATGGCCTAGTTCCCTTTTAAACTGACAATTGAGAACTTTTTTATGTTATTGTGAGATATAACTGCTGCAAAGGTATTTAGGGCTGGAAGCTTTACAATAGAATGTACAGATAACTACATCAATGTGAGAATACTGTCCCGCATACAGTTAACAAAATATCAACATATAAGTACTTCCAAATAGTCAGTCAGGCTAACCTTTAAAAAAAAAGTGTATCCTGTCCAGCGGGTGACAAGAAAAATAACCAGTCGGGAGGTGAGAAAATCTTTTTTTTCTCTTTCTTTCTTTTTTTGGTTAAGGATATAACTGAAACATTTGGCAAAAAAAAATAATCGGAAAATCGGGGTAAAAAAGTCTCCAGCCAGCCCTTAAATAGTCAGTCAGACGGTGGTCAGGAAACAAACTTTTTTTAAGGGTTGCCCCACTGCCCCTTCCTTCAGAAAAGACGAACCAGTGCACACAAAAATTGAGCCTTTTTCATGCCGCCTTAGGTTACTAGATAATTTAGGAAAAGACCAAGATTTTTTGGTGAAACACGGTATTGTGAAACCTTATATCATCACTGCTTAACATAGGAAAGGGAAGAAAACTGGTTTGACTTACCAAAATCTCCCAGTCATCTACAGACAATGGCTCAACAAAGAGGCACTCACAGAATATAACGCTGTCCACTTTTGTCACAACGACCTGAAAGAAAATTGGGATTTGACTGGTTAAAGAACTGAGAAATGTATACTATTGTAAGACATATTCAAAGGTGGAAACACAACCGGGGGTCTGTAGAACAAAGGGAGAGCACTAAAACAGTCCGTTATTTCCAAGGGCTGCTAACTGTCTCACATTTCCCGACCTACCTTTCTTTTTGCCCGACCTTGGTTTTTATAGGCTTTTAAGGGAAAAATATTAGAATATCATAAAATATGACAGATTTGGGGTCTGGACACCCGATTTGGTCTGAGATAGTCAAATGTTTCAGTGGCGACGTTAGAAATACAAAAAACATCTTTCTCTATTAAATTTACTAATGATCACCTTCCCCTCGAATGATCACATTCCCTGAGTAGTAAGCTTTACCCAAATGATTTCAAAGATGTCATCACATAATTTCAAATGAGATTAAAATGAAATGGCACCCTCCTAAAGGCACAGGACACGCAGACAGGACCCTCAGGCTGTCCTGTATACACCCTAGAAATCATACCTGAATATCAAGGTTGAGGCAATGGGACCCCCTGTTTTATGGTGAAGGACACCCACAATGCCGGTCAGGGTGTCCACAGGACACCTAGCCATTTTTAAATTCCGTGGCCCTGGATAAACTCGACAAACCTTGCCAACAAACCTGAGTGCCATCGTTGATGCCCTGTTTGGTGGCGTAGAGTCCACTGATCTCAATGATGTCGCTGTCCCGCCTGTCGGACACATCGCCCTGCCATGTGGTGTAGAGCGTCTCTCCGGTCGGGGCCCGCAGCTGAAACACCTGCAGCTGGAAGAGAATGATAGCCTGAATCAGGACTGAGAACATGATATAAACTGGATCATACATTCATTGTTAAAAAAAACACTACACAAGCCAAGTGTCGGAAATTAAGGTTTTATACTGTGCACCCGCCGTGTGTAGATGTTCTAAAAGCATGGACCCGGAGACATTTCTGTGTGTACATTACTATTAAAAGGTAGGTAAAATGGTGAAAAAAAACCATGCACCATCCGGGTGCACACATTTGAAGATCATGGACCCTGACTCAGAATCGTGCACTTTGGGTTTAGAGTGCAGCCTTAATTTCGGGTATTTTAGCCTTTAATATCTATGGAATTTATTTTGCCACACACAAAGGAAATGGGAAAAGTTGCTTTGACTTTAACAGGTATTAAATACCACTGGTCAGTGTTCGACACTTACTTTTTGGGGTCATTGGCCATCAGGGTTGACTTTGTACATATTGAGGTTTAAGAATAGAAGCTGTCGGGCTGATTATGATGTTTTCTTCAGGAATTATCAGCCCCGACTTAAAATTATCGGCCTCTGGCCGACAGACAGGCGTTAGTTTCGATCGCAGACCACACTAAAAACATGATTTGGATTCAGGCTAGGAAAATCTGCGTGTCTGTGTGTCCTCGACGACCAGAAAATGGGTGTGGACGACCAGAAAATCAATTCGGGTCGTCCTCCTGACGACCAGAAATTACTTAAATTTTCTCCTTAAAAATCAATCATTTGCCCATTTTTGAGCTGTTTCAAATGTTTTTAGTTTGTCCAAATATTGTGGACGATCTATAACCTTATGTGGACAACCAAATTTTGATTATTGGTCGTCCTCAGACGACTAGAAAGTTGGACGAATTTTCCTAGCCTGGGATTTTCCAACTAGACTGCACCTCCCTCAACAAGAGGATAATCCCGACGGTAGGCAGTCACTTAGGCCCCCACACAAGGGGGTATAGATGGGGGGGGGGGGGGGGTCCCGTATCTCGTGTCGAATTTAAAAAAACGCCCATGTCACCTGTCACTATTAATGAGTATTATATACCACAGTTTACACCCATCTCCCGTGTCGAATTTAAGAAAAAACTATGTCACCTGTCACTATCATTTTAAAGCTCCTGTCCCATGTTTAAGAACTTAAGAAATGAGCCATGTCATTTGTCCCTTACCGTTACGTGACGTGTCGAATGCCGTCGAATGTAAGGAATGCCTCTGTCGCCCTCTCGATTTTAGGGGTCCATACCCCTACGGAAATCACCCCAGGGTTAGGTATATTACATAAAAATTGAAAAATGCTCAAAAAATATTGAGGAACATATTATCAGTCAGATTTGGTGTCTAGTTTAATATGCTTTTTGAATTTTATCTCTATCTTTTTCAGTTCACGAGTTACAGCCAGTTATACACAGAACTCTGGTTTTGCCCTGTCAAAATGACATGTGTATTTAGAAGGCTCACGGCACAGCTCGAGGGAAAATTACAAACCAAAGCTATGTCATTTTGAAGGGAAAATAATGTAGCTAAATATTATTGCAGGTTCATCAAATATTTTCATGATCTATTATCTTCATTTTGCAAGTGAAAAACTTGGTCACAGCTTTTACCTCAAAAACAGGGGACACTTTTTGATGGACAAACTGGTGGAATGTAATATACCTACCAGGGTAGGCCGTCACCCTTACCACCTCCACCGCCCCATTTAGGGCACCACCTCCCGCAAATAAGGTGTTAATTGACACAGGAAAGGTGACGGGAGATGTCGCGGTAGGTGCCGTCAAAATTACGGGACCTACGTTCCGGGACCAAACGGGGACGGGACCTACAGGCTTGACACCCACCTGGCAATCCCCCGGAGACGCTTCCCGATCGCCGATGTGGTCGCATGTGTCAACATTTGTCTCCCAGGTTTCACCCCCGGTTTCACCATCATCACTGGTTTTACTGTTATGCCCTCAGTCCTTCTAAGGATAAGGGCCCCTATAGTAATCACCAGAGATCTCAAAACAAAAGTTAATACCTTTTACCCCAGGTTCTGGACTAAGGGTCTGGCGCGGTGCTGTAGGGCCGGCTTTCCCTAAGTTCATTTATCTCTCCTTTCAGGTTCCCTTTTTGGCTCCCTTCTTAGTTCCCTTTTATTTTTCTCTCAAATTCTTGTCCCTTGGGCGTTAGAGCCCAAGTCCTTTTCATTCACATTGGGTCCCCCTTTTATAAGGGCAGACCACAAACTCACACTGCCTCGTTACATTGGCTCTCTTCTACGCCCCCCCACCCTTGTGGTGGATGGCATTGATCACCCCTCTGATAACTCTCCTACCAATCTGTCGCGTGCAGTCTTTGGTAGCACACTCAGCTCTCCCGGCGCCGACACACGCGCCCAAGACGCAGCGGTCCTAACCGCTCCAGAGGCCCCCATACTAAGGGCGCACTCTGTCCTAACAGGTGACACCATCTCAATGGCCAGTCATCCCCCTACCTCTTACAAACCCGGTCACAATCCCGGCCACGGCTCCCAAACCAGTACACAAACTGATAGCCCACACGAATCTGGCACCAAACGTACCCACGACGGTACAGACGAGGACGGTTCTACCCCTGTCCCTAACAAAGTACACGTAGTGGCCTCCCATGAGGACCCCCCCCACGTCCCATGCCCTCCCCATCAACGGGACCAGGTGGGCGAGGAGGAGGAGAACGAAATGGAGTTCCAAGAACCAACCCTGTCCCCATTTGTAATCAGTTTTCCAAGGGAAAACAATGCCTGGAAAACCGAACACCAGGTCCTTATTGCCCTCCAGGTCCACCACACCGCCCTACCCATAGTGGTCAGGAAGTCGGCCAGGGGGCAGAACCTCCTCACCCCAACAACTCCCGAAGCGGTAGAGGTTCTGGAAAACTTAAAGATTTTGGACAAGAAAGAGATTGTGCAACTACCTCAACAGACCCCCAGGGTGACTGGAGTAGTGAACCGCGTCCCGCTGTCGGTCCCCCCGGAGCTCATACTGGAGGCAGTGGCCCCAGTACTCAGGGCGGAAAGATTGACACGCTGGGACTCAAAAGAAAAGAAACACATGCCCACCACAGCAGTCAAAATTATATGGGAGGGAGAGACCCTACCCTCGAAGATCACTGTAGGTTTCATAGGCCAGTACAGGGTGAGGCCCTTTGTTCCGGAGCCCCTCCGTTGTTATCATTGCCAAAAGTTCGGCCACATGGCCAGAACATGCACGGCCGATCATCCCTCCTGCGGGATATGTGGCAGCCCACACCCAACAGCGGCTTGTGTGGCCAAACGTCAGGCGAACCAGGAAGTCAACTTTCTTTGCAAGAATTGCGGGGGCCAGCACACTGCGGCGAGCAGGCGCTGCCCCAAAAGAGCCGAGGTAATAAACCGCCTACGAGTCAAACGAGCCCCCGACCTAAAGACCCCTCGCTCAGTTCAAAAGGTCCCTACCGGGGAAGATTTCCCACCACTCTCCAGGGAGTTGCTGGAACCTCCGCCCAATCCCGAACATACCGACAACAAAATAACCAAACCACCCACCACAGACCTTACACTGAACCCCAAGTCCAAGGACAAGGGAAAGGGCAAGGGAAAAGGCCCAACCAAGCACAAGGCCCACCCCCGACAAACTGTGCCCCCCAAGTTCTACCCAGCGACCCCCCCACGGGAGAACCCCTGGTTCAAGCACAAGAACGGGTCATCAAACCGGGATCCCTCCAATCCGACCCCAGATCCCAAATCAACGCCCAACCCCACACCAACACCCGACCCCACACCAAAGGACACCCATACAGCGACCAACCCCACCAAAATGCCACCCACTCAAATACAAAACACCATAGCATCTATCCGCCAACTCCTGACCTCCCTTCAAGCGATCACCCCCAAGCTAATGGAAGAGCCGGCTCTCCTACCTGTAACTATGAATATCCAAACGACGGCCCTACACATGCTGGACTTCCTAACAGCAGCACTGTAAAGGTTGTCTCTTGGAACGCTGAAGGAGCTGGCAATAAGATAGCCAATATCATTCAGGTTACCCTCCAAGATGATATCGACATCCTTCTCTTACAAGACACCCGACTCAGAGGCAAACCGGAGGGTCAACCCCCTTTCAAAATACCGGGTTATTCCACCTTTTTCACCCCCAAAACTGACCTCTCCCCTGGACTAATTACACTAGTCAAACGCTCAATCCCAGCTGACGTTATAAACCTCCAACTTGACCTGGGACCTCGTATCACAGTTCTCTCAGTACTTATCCACCTGGCTTCAGGCCCCATTCGCATCCACAACATCTATCGCCAACGCAATAGTGACCCCCTCGATGTCACTCCCATACTAGACCATAATACCCCTTCCATTCTCGCAGGGGACCTCAATGCCCATCATAGCGACTGGGGCCCCAGCGAGGCCACAACACACCAGGCGGGCATACAACTAGCGGACCAGTTGGACCAACTTCCCTATGTTGTCCTCAACAACAAAGTCCCAACCCACATCAAAGGCTCAGCCCTGGACCTTATCATTGCCCACCCTACCATTGCTGCCAAAGCCTACTTTGGCTTCAACGGCCATCTGGTCAGTGACCATTACGCCGTCCAAGCCGTTATACATGAAGGCCCCAATCCCCTTCCTTCAACTTTTGTCCCTCGCTGGAACCTGGACAGGGCAGACTGGCCACTATATGTCAGCACCCTGAAAACCCTCTCTGCCTCGGCCCCATATCCTGATGGCATTGATGAAGAGGAAGAATCCCTGACTAACATCGTCCTACAGGCTGCCGAAGCAGCTATCCCTCGTACTAGACCGGTGGACTTTAGAAAATCCCATTGGTTCACCAGCCGTAAGGTCAGAGAGGCCAACAGGGCCCTCAACAGAGCCTTTCGCAATTACAAAAAACAAAAGTCCCCCTCCAACAAAGACGCCCTCAGGGAGGCAGCCAAATGGGCATCAAAAGTATCCTCTGAGGCAAAACGATCCTCATGGGATAACTGGATTTCGGGGGTAAACCATCAAACCAGCCTTCGATCCATGTGGGGCCGAATTCGCCGTGTCAAGGGCCTCCCTCACAGACCCCCTGTGGTCCCAGACCCGGTAGACAGGGCCAACACCCTCATCAGGGGGTTTGCGGCTAGAACCGCCACCACCAACCTCCCACGACACGCCCAGGCCGACTTGGCAACCAAGCATGCTACACGTGCTGCTCTCATTGAGGAGAACATCAATCTCCCAGCAGCCACTGACATCCCCTTCACTATCAGTGAGCTGGATCAAGTCTTGGATGCCAGTCGTAACTCAGCACCCGGCCAGGACACTATTTCTTACACTATGCTCAGCAAAGCTCCCCGAGAATTTAGAGACCTCCTTCTTAGACTCTTTAACAACTCTCTTCGCCTGGGTCGCCTCCCTCACACATGGAAGCAGGCCTCTATCGTTCCTGTCCCCAAGCCGGCTCAGCCCGGATGCTTCCGCCCAATATCCCTCCTCTCTTGCGCCAGCAAGATCATGGAGAGACTTGTCCTCAAGCGCCTTGTCTATGCTGCTGCCCCCTTACACAAACACACCCTTGGCTTTAAGCAAGGGGTTGGGTGTGATGATGCAGTTGGTACTCTCGTCAACGATTTGTACAAACACAAGTCCAACAAATCTGCAGCCATCTTCATAGACCTAGAAAAGGCTTATGAACTGGCCCCCCCAGTAGCCATTCTTGAAGCTCTGGCTAAAGCAGGAATACGGGGCTCCCTCCTTGCCTGGATACAGGACTACCTTACAGATAGAACGGCCACTCTTACCTTCCAGGGAGGCATTTCTGACGTCACGGCCTTCAACAACGGTACACCTCAGGGCAGCTCCCTTAGTCCTACCTTATTTAATTATCTGGTGGATCAGATCCACTCCCAGGTCAACCTTCCCCGGGGTGCCAAGATGTTGGTCTATGCTGATGACATAGTCATATACCAACCATACCCCACTGGTCGAAGCATATACACATCCCTCTCCAAAGCCCTTAGGGAGCTAGAGGACGCCATCTCCTCCATCGGCCTCAAAGTCTCCAGTGAGAAAACCAAGGCGGTCTACTTCCATCCCAGACCTCCTGATTTTTCCTTTACCATCGCTGGCCAGGACATAGAATGGGTGGGACAATTCAAGTACCTTGGCGTCTACCTGGACAGGCGTCTATCTTTTGTGCGCCACGCACAACATGTCACCTCTAAGGCTCGTAAACGCCTTAACGTCATGAAGGTCCTCTCTTGCCTCAGTGGTGTCAATGCCACCATTCTCCACGCCATGTACGTGGCCACAGTTCGCCCCATATTAGAATATGGTGCCCACGTCCTCCCTCTTGCTTGCAAAACTGCCAAGAAAACAATAGAGAGAGCTCAAAACATGGCTATGAGAATCATAGCAGGGGTACACAGGTCCACAGGCGTGGATGCCCTCCGCAACGAATTGCACATGACTCCCCTGGTTGACGTCCGCTTCAAAGCACGTCAAGCCAAATTTGCTGCCAAGGTGGCCACCAACCCAGATCACCCCCTCCACCAACATGTACGCCAGGCTTTGGTACAAGACCCCAAGGTTTTTCCTCCCACCACTTGGTGCCGCAAAGTTGCCGCCAATCTTCGTGATCTTGCCCCCCTTGGTGCTACCTTTCCACCCATCCCCAGCGTGCCAAGACAGCCTCCTTGGGAATCTATCCCCATCCACACTGTGGTTCACCGTCCCCATACCAGTAAAATGGTTACTAGCAATGCACTCCTACGTGAAGAAGCCCTCCGTAACATTGACCGAATCGAAACCCCAACACATCATGTGTACTACACAGATGGTTCCCTTGCAGATGGTAGAACAGGTGCTGCCTTCGTCACTGAAGGATATGCCAAGAGCATTCGCCTAAATGACGGGGCCTCCATCCTTCAGGCCGAACTAGTTGCCATAGATGCAGCTCTCAAACATGCTGCTCACCAAGGTGTTGGTCCCACTGTTGTCCACACAGATTCACTAGCTGCCATCCAATCCATAGCACGAGCCACCATCAAAGACAACCATGACCTCATTCAAGGTATAATCCATACCGCCACCGATCTCCCTACCCCCCCCACCATCAACTGGGTCCCCAGCCACGTTGGTGTTCCAGGCAATGAGGCTGCAGACAGAGCGGCCAATAGAGCCCGCCTCAAACCTGATCCAGATATACTCATACCCCCTAGCAGAGAGAGCATCCGTTCCATAATTCTCAGAACAGCTCTTGACATCTACCATACGGCTCAAGAGGACCCACCCGACCCTACCTCTTTCCTCAAGTGGAATAGAGCCATGGACCACTCTGTTGATGCCAGACGCGCACTACTGGCCCTTCCCCGCAGACAACAGAAAGAAGTCTTCAAGCTCAGGCTTGCCAGTGTACACTATACTGCCATCTATGGAGGTTATGCCTGTCCCCATTGCCTGGAGACCCCCCGTAAGTCAGCTATACACTGGCTCGCTGAATGCCCTGCCACGGAGGTTCCCCGCTACAACCTCCTGACCTCACACCTTCCCCCTCTCATCCGCAACGCTCCCCCCTTCGATCTAGCTTCGGCTATTATGAGACACCAGGCCACAATAGGGTACCAAGGCGTACTGGCCCTACTTGAGGCTGCCCCGAGAGACTAGATCTCTCCCCTGCCCCCACTTCGCCCTTACCCCCTGACTCCATCTAGTCCCCCCCCCCCTGGAGCCTCACACAGCTCCTTAAATAAAGTGGGTGTCCGTTAGGGTCTATCCTAACGGGCACGGTATAAAGAACCTCCCCAAGTCTATAGGGCGGAGGGGAGCTCTTTTCTTCAACCACTTTCAGGAGCCAGGGCCATTCAACCCAGGGCTCCGGTGCTCCTTCGGGGGCACAAACCACAAAAAAAAAAAAAAAAAAAAAAGCAATCCCCGGAGGACGGGGGAAATTCTGTCCGAGTGTCCCTGTCTTAATATGTGAGGTTGCGAAATAAAAATCATTGTCATTATGATTGTGGATCATTGTGATCTCGGGACCTTGTACCGGCATAGGCACCCCACGCACCTCAAGGCGTAAAAACTGATGGGACAGGCCAGGCCACCTCGGACACGGAGCACGGGGCGTGAGAAGGAGCGGGAGACGCCCGGCGGGACGCGGGGGGAGACGCCCGAGACGCCGCCTTATAGTCACGTCGCATTACGGAGGAATCTGAAGCGACTAAGACACTAAGGCCCTGGTCCCGTCACAAGTATCGGCCTAGTCAGCTGTACAATACAATACAATACAATACAATACAATACAATACAATACAATACAATACAATGTCAATCCGAAGCGGAGCGGTGGTCAGGGGCGGGCGGGCGATAATACAGTAATCAGGCGAACGGGGGAAAACTCTTACCTTGTTTCTATCTAACTTTGGGGCCCACGAGGCTGGGATTTTGATGAAGCAGTTCCTAGCCCCTCCCGTCGACACGACGGCGCCCCATGATCCCATTTCACAAAGATCTGATGGCTGCTATATACTCCTAAAACTCAGCCTTTTGGCGGGGTCAGAGGGGCAGACGACTTTCGGCCTGGGGAGACGCAGGCGGCATGTGTTGGGCGTTCCCGCCCGGTTCTGGGCCAATCAGAACGCTCCATTGAGACCAACCTCCCCACGAGACTGTAGTCACGTCCAAGTCTGCTGGTCGCCCACACAAGGTGTATTTAGCTAATCTGGGTGAGAACGGACTAACAAGTAGTTCCCTTTGATTCACTCTCCAAGCTGATGTTGAGAAAATTTGAGGTCTGACTACAGTAATTAATATGCAAGATTTGGAAAGTACTACCTGCAAGTCCCTACATATTTTTATGGATTTCTCTGTGGTTATACATCAACCTGGTCCTAATGATACCTGATAATTAAGGCAACAACTTTTGTGATATGGCTAATGAGTGTTTATCATAGTTCAAGTTAAAATTTAGATTTTCTTACCCACTTGGGTTGATATTTAACTACGCGCTCCCATCTGGCGGATGACTTTTCATGAGGGGGTGATGAGGCCAAAAGAGCAGAATGAACGGAGCACCTAAAAGAAGCATTCCCACAAGAGCATCCCACCAGGGATTAGTGCAGTATGTGTCATCACCAGAGTGGCCTCCCTTGAGACAGCATTGGAGAAGGCCAGGACGCCGAGTGGCACACAAGGGGGGCTACGGGGGAACTTTTCACTTTACTTGGTTCGTCATTGAATTGAAGGGGTGCTGCATGCGTAGTGACAGGCTCTAAGTACTGTCTCTTATTTAGGATTGTAAACATATATATTTCTATCAAGTTTGGGATACTTTCCAAACCGGAACGGCCTAAGATGACCTAAGATGACCTAAGATGCATGGCCTAAGATCGGATAAGACTAACTGGATCTAACTGGCCTTACTGAGAGTAGGGAGTCGAGGGGCGGGGCACTTTCTACTGTCCGATCCCGATTCGGCAGGCGCGCCATGCTTGGTTGTTATATGCTTACTTGTGATTTCGTTCATCATTTACTTTAACTTTAAGCATGCCCCCCCCCCCCCCCCCACGGCAGATCCTGTGTACGGGCCTGAATTATGAATAAATTGTTTATGGGAGGCGGAGGTGGGAGGAAGCAAATACATAAATGTACGGGGGAGCAGCCAGCTCCCCTTCCCCCAAACACGATGGAAACCAGAGTCTGGAAAATCATTTAGCCTAGTGATTTACAAAGATAGAAATGTATATGGGCCTGTATGCTTACAATCCTAAATTAGGCCTGCGCGTGAACGCCTGTCAAGCACTCCCTGCCCGATCTCCCCATCCCTGGGATCAAAAAATGATACGCTTTTTTTCTTCTTTTTTTTATTATTAGACCTTTTATTTAATTTATTTAGGAACCCTTCTCCCCTCTCTTTTTCTAAACCTATATTGATGTAACATTGTTAATAGGCCTACTCAACTTACTGTGTATATTTAGGTATTCATGTGCCTTATGCAGGTTGAGAATAAAGTTCATTGTCGTTGTCATTGCCTGTGCGTGGCCCGCCATTGCCCCCCCTCACTTAGGCCGACCGGGCCTAACCTCGGCGGGGGTGGGGGGGGGGGGGGGGGAAATCGTGCCAAGAGGAGAAGATTCAACTCAAACATTTAGGAAGGGCCGATTCTAAACTACGAGCCTATTTGAATAGGCAGCCTATTTAAATAGGGCCCGGACGGTCCCACCTGGAAGGACAACCGTCGCTCGGATCGGACTTCTGAGCACAGCGTTGGACTCGTTGGGCCTTTTTACATCCTCCTGGCCGGTTCCGGGGCCGCTGAGAACCCCCTGGGGGCCGTCAGGGGCCGGAAAGGCAGGCCCAGGTGAACTCAATCTAATAAAAGGGGCCCCCGTCGACCCTTTGGAGACCCCTGGACAGTGGAAAAATCGACCAATCGGCAAACCGATTGCGCCCTCCCCAGGCCCAGCGATGCCACCAAAACCCGAACCGAAAAGATAGAAAGATACCCCTGGATGCGGAGAGGAAATCCTGAAAAGCACAGCCTCCTGGGAGGTGTTCGAGGGCGGTTTCCGACCCCCTCCAGATGGGCACTGACCCGCAAACAATGCATACTTTTCTCGTATGATAGTCAGGCTATCTAAAAGACAGAGAATTATACTGGGGAACAGCACTCTCTGAGTGATACAACAATAAAATGTGCTATACTAGACCTTGACAATGTCATTGAAAATAATTTCCACCTATTTGATTTTAAAAAGGCTTGGTACAAAGCACTGCTTCAGCCTTGAAGAAATCAGTAGTCTCTCAGATTAATTTGCATTAATATTTCTGATAGATAATAACCATCCTTTGAAAAATATATTGGTTAAATTACTTGACTTCAGTGGTAAAATAGGATGGTATGAGGCTTCCACCATTCTCCCAGGAAGAGGTGGAGGTAGGTTATGGAGGTTATGGAGGTCATGGAGACCGGGGATCTGTGGCCAGGCCTAAAAAAAATGTAGGCGTATATGACAGGCGCATCCGCGACTCCCCAGGCCCAGCGATGCCACCAAAACCCGAACCGAAAAGATAGAAAGATACCCCTGGATGCGGAGAGGAAATCCTGAAAAGCACAGCCTCCTGGGAGGTGTTCGAGGGCGGTTTCCGACCCCCTCCAGATGGGCACTGACCCGCAAACAATGCATACTTTTCTCGTATGATAGTCAGGCTATCTAAAAGACAGAGAATTATACTGGGGAACAGCACTCTCTGAGTGATACAACAATAAAATGTGCTATACTAGACCTTGACAATGTCATTGAAAATAATTTCCACCTATTTGATTTTAAAAAGGCTTGGTACAAAGCACTGCTTCAGCCTTGAAGAAATCAGTAGTCTCTCAGATTAATTTGCATTAATATTTCTGATAGATAATAACCATCCTTTGAAAAATATATTGGTTAAATTACTTGACTTCAGTGGTAAAATAGGATGGTATGAGGCTTCCACCATTCTCCCAGGAAGAGGTGGAGGTAGGTTATGGAGGTTATGGAGGTCATGGAGACCGGGGATCTGTGGCCAGGCCTAAAAAAAATGTAGGCGTATATGACAGGCGCATCCGCGACTCCCCAGGCCCAGCGATGCCACCAAAACCCGAACCGAAAAGATAGAAAGATACCCCTGGATGCGGAGAGGAAATCCTGAAAAGCACAGCCTCCTGGGAGGTGTTCGAGGGCGGTTTCCGACCCCCTCCAGATGGGCACTGACCCGCAAACAATGCATACTTTTCTCGTATGATAGTCAGGCTATCTAAAAGACAGAGAATTATACTGGGGAACAGCACTCTCTGAGTGATACAACAATAAAATGTGCTATACTAGACCTTGACAATGTCATTGAAAATAATTTCCACCTATTTGATTTTAAAAAGGCTTGGTACAAAGCACTGCTTCAGCCTTGAAGAAATCAGTAGTCTCTCAGATTAATTTGCATTAATATTTCTGATAGATAATAACCATCCTTTGAAAAATATATTGGTTAAATTACTTGACTTCAGTGGTAAAATAGGATGGTATGAGGCTTCCACCATTCTCCCAGGAAGAGGTGGAGGTAGGTTATGGAGGTTATGGAGGTCATGGAGACCGGGGATCTGTGGCCAGGCCTAAAAAAAATGTAGGCGTATATGACAGGCGCATCCGCGACTCCCCAGGCCCAGCGATGCCACCAAAACCCGAACCGAAAAGATAGAAAGATACCCCTGGATGCGGAGAGGAAATCCTGAAAAGCACAGCCTCCTGGGAGGTGTTCGAGGGCGGTTTCCGACCCCCTCCAGATGGGCACTGACCCGCAAACAATGCATACTTTTCTCGTATGATAGTCAGGCTATCTAAAAGACAGAGAATTATACTGGGGAACAGCACTCTCTGAGTGATACAACAATAAAATGTGCTATACTAGACCTTGACAATGTCATTGAAAATAATTTCCACCTATTTGATTTTAAAAAGGCTTGGTACAAAGCACTGCTTCAGCCTTGAAGAAATCAGTAGTCTCTCAGATTAATTTGCATTAATATTTCTGATAGATAATAACCATCCTTTGAAAAATATATTGGTTAAATTACTTGACTTCAGTGGTAAAATAGGATGGTATGAGGCTTCCACCATTCTCCCAGGAAGAGGTGGAGGTAGGTTATGGAGGTTATGGAGGTCATGGAGACCGGGGATCTGTGGCCAGGCCTAAAAAAAATGTAGGCGTATATGACAGGCGCATCCGCGACTCCCCAGGCCCAGCGATGCCACCAAAACCCGAACCGAAAAGATAGAAAGATACCCCTGGATGCGGAGAGGAAATCCTGAAAAGCACAGCCTCCTGGGAGGTGTTCGAGGGCGGTTTCCGACCCCCTCCAGATGGGCACTGACCCGCAAACAATGCATACTTTTCTCGTATGATAGTCAGGCTATCTAAAAGACAGAGAATTATACTGGGGAACAGCACTCTCTGAGTGATACAACAATAAAATGTGCTATACTAGACCTTGACAATGTCATTGAAAATAATTTCCACCTATTTGATTTTAAAAAGGCTTGGTACAAAGCACTGCTTCAGCCTTGAAGAAATCAGTAGTCTCTCAGATTAATTTGCATTAATATTTCTGATAGATAATAACCATCCTTTGAAAAATATATTGGTTAAATTACTTGACTTCAGTGGTAAAATAGGATGGTATGAGGCTTCCACCATTCTCCCAGGAAGAGGTGGAGGTAGGTTATGGAGGTTATGGAGGTCATGGAGACCGGGGATCTGTGGCCAGGCCTAAAAAAAATGTAGGCGTATATGACAGGCGCATCCGCGACTCCCCAGGCCCAGCGATGCCACCAAAACCCGAACCGAAAAGATAGAAAGATACCCCTGGATGCGGAGAGGAAATCCTGAAAAGCACAGCCTCCTGGGAGGTGTTCGAGGGCGGTTTCCGACCCCCTCCAGATGGGCACTGACCCGCAAACAATGCATACTTTTCTCGTATGATAGTCAGGCTATCTAAAAGACAGAGAATTATACTGGGGAACAGCACTCTCTGAGTGATACAACAATAAAATGTGCTATACTAGACCTTGACAATGTCATTGAAAATAATTTCCACCTATTTGATTTTAAAAAGGCTTGGTACAAAGCACTGCTTCAGCCTTGAAGAAATCAGTAGTCTCTCAGATTAATTTGCATTAATATTTCTGATAGATAATAACCATCCTTTGAAAAATATATTGGTTAAATTACTTGACTTCAGTGGTAAAATAGGATGGTATGAGGCTTCCACCATTCTCCCAGGAAGAGGTGGAGGTAGGTTATGGAGGTTATGGAGGTCATGGAGACCGGGGATCTGTGGCCAGGCCTAAAAAAAATGTAGGCGTATATGACAGGCGCATCCGCGACTCCCCAGGCCCAGCGATGCCACCAAAACCCGAACCGAAAAGATAGAAAGATACCCCTGGATGCGGAGAGGAAATCCTGAAAAGCACAGCCTCCTGGGAGGTGTTCGAGGGCGGTTTCCGACCCCCTCCAGATGGGCACTGACCCGCAAACAATGCATACTTTTCTCGTATGATAGTCAGGCTATCTAAAAGACAGAGAATTATACTGGGGAACAGCACTCTCTGAGTGATACAACAATAAAATGTGCTATACTAGACCTTGACAATGTCATTGAAAATAATTTCCACCTATTTGATTTTAAAAAGGCTTGGTACAAAGCACTGCTTCAGCCTTGAAGAAATCAGTAGTCTCTCAGATTAATTTGCATTAATATTTCTGATAGATAATAACCATCCTTTGAAAAATATATTGGTTAAATTACTTGACTTCAGTGGTAAAATAGGATGGTATGAGGCTTCCACCATTCTCCCAGGAAGAGGTGGAGGTAGGTTATGGAGGTTATGGAGGTCATGGAGACCGGGGATCTGTGGCCAGGCCTAAAAAAAATGTAGGCGTATATGACAGGCGCATCCGCGACTCCCCAGGCCCAGCGATGCCACCAAAACCCGAACCGAAAAGATAGAAAGATACCCCTGGATGCGGAGAGGAAATCCTGAAAAGCACAGCCTCCTGGGAGGTGTTCGAGGGCGGTTTCCGACCCCCTCCAGATGGGCACTGACCCGCAAACAATGCATACTTTTCTCGTATGATAGTCAGGCTATCTAAAAGACAGAGAATTATACTGGGGAACAGCACTCTCTGAGTGATACAACAATAAAATGTGCTATACTAGACCTTGACAATGTCATTGAAAATAATTTCCACCTATTTGATTTTAAAAAGGCTTGGTACAAAGCACTGCTTCAGCCTTGAAGAAATCAGTAGTCTCTCAGATTAATTTGCATTAATATTTCTGATAGATAATAACCATCCTTTGAAAAATATATTGGTTAAATTACTTGACTTCAGTGGTAAAATAGGATGGTATGAGGCTTCCACCATTCTCCCAGGAAGAGGTGGAGGTAGGTTATGGAGGTTATGGAGGTCATGGAGACCGGGGATCTGTGGCCAGGCCTAAAAAAAATGTAGGCGTATATGACAGGCGCATCCGCGACTCCCCAGGCCCAGCGATGCCACCAAAACCCGAACCGAAAAGATAGAAAGATACCCCTGGATGCGGAGAGGAAATCCTGAAAAGCACAGCCTCCTGGGAGGTGTTCGAGGGCGGTTTCCGACCCCCTCCAGATGGGCACTGACCCGCAAACAATGCATACTTTTCTCGTATGATAGTCAGGCTATCTAAAAGACAGAGAATTATACTGGGGAACAGCACTCTCTGAGTGATACAACAATAAAATGTGCTATACTAGACCTTGACAATGTCATTGAAAATAATTTCCACCTATTTGATTTTAAAAAGGCTTGGTACAAAGCACTGCTTCAGCCTTGAAGAAATCAGTAGTCTCTCAGATTAATTTGCATTAATATTTCTGATAGATAATAACCATCCTTTGAAAAATATATTGGTTAAATTACTTGACTTCAGTGGTAAAATAGGATGGTATGAGGCTTCCACCATTCTCCCAGGAAGAGGTGGAGGTAGGTTATGGAGGTTATGGAGGTCATGGAGACCGGGGATCTGTGGCCAGGCCTAAAAAAAATGTAGGCGTATATGACAGGCGCATCCGCGACTCCCCAGGCCCAGCGATGCCACCAAAACCCGAACCGAAAAGATAGAAAGATACCCCTGGATGCGGAGAGGAAATCCTGAAAAGCACAGCCTCCTGGGAGGTGTTCGAGGGCGGTTTCCGACCCCCTCCAGATGGGCACTGACCCGCAAACAATGCATACTTTTCTCGTATGATAGTCAGGCTATCTAAAAGACAGAGAATTATACTGGGGAACAGCACTCTCTGAGTGATACAACAATAAAATGTGCTATACTAGACCTTGACAATGTCATTGAAAATAATTTCCACCTATTTGATTTTAAAAAGGCTTGGTACAAAGCACTGCTTCAGCCTTGAAGAAATCAGTAGTCTCTCAGATTAATTTGCATTAATATTTCTGATAGATAATAACCATCCTTTGAAAAATATATTGGTTAAATTACTTGACTTCAGTGGTAAAATAGGATGGTATGAGGCTTCCACCATTCTCCCAGGAAGAGGTGGAGGTAGGTTATGGAGGTTATGGAGGTCATGGAGACCGGGGATCTGTGGCCAGGCCTAAAAAAAATGTAGGCGTATATGACAGGCGCATCCGCGACTCCCCAGGCCCAGCGATGCCACCAAAACCCGAACCGAAAAGATAGAAAGATACCCCTGGATGCGGAGAGGAAATCCTGAAAAGCACAGCCTCCTGGGAGGTGTTCGAGGGCGGTTTCCGACCCCCTCCAGATGGGCACTGACCCGCAAACAATGCATACTTTTCTCGTATGATAGTCAGGCTATCTAAAAGACAGAGAATTATACTGGGGAACAGCACTCTCTGAGTGATACAACAATAAAATGTGCTATACTAGACCTTGACAATGTCATTGAAAATAATTTCCACCTATTTGATTTTAAAAAGGCTTGGTACAAAGCACTGCTTCAGCCTTGAAGAAATCAGTAGTCTCTCAGATTAATTTGCATTAATATTTCTGATAGATAATAACCATCCTTTGAAAAATATATTGGTTAAATTACTTGACTTCAGTGGTAAAATAGGATGGTATGAGGCTTCCACCATTCTCCCAGGAAGAGGTGGAGGTAGGTTATGGAGGTTATGGAGGTCATGGAGACCGGGGATCTGTGGCCAGGCCTAAAAAAAATGTAGGCGTATATGACAGGCGCATCCGCGACTCCCCAGGCCCAGCGATGCCACCAAAACCCGAACCGAAAAGATAGAAAGATACCCCTGGATGCGGAGAGGAAATCCTGAAAAGCACAGCCTCCTGGGAGGTGTTCGAGGGCGGTTTCCGACCCCCTCCAGATGGGCACTGACCCGCAAACAATGCATACTTTTCTCGTATGATAGTCAGGCTATCTAAAAGACAGAGAATTATACTGGGGAACAGCACTCTCTGAGTGATACAACAATAAAATGTGCTATACTAGACCTTGACAATGTCATTGAAAATAATTTCCACCTATTTGATTTTAAAAAGGCTTGGTACAAAGCACTGCTTCAGCCTTGAAGAAATCAGTAGTCTCTCAGATTAATTTGCATTAATATTTCTGATAGATAATAACCATCCTTTGAAAAATATATTGGTTAAATTACTTGACTTCAGTGGTAAAATAGGATGGTATGAGGCTTCCACCATTCTCCCAGGAAGAGGTGGAGGTAGGTTATGGAGGTTATGGAGGTCATGGAGACCGGGGATCTGTGGCCAGGCCTAAAAAAAATGTAGGCGTATATGACAGGCGCATCCGCGACTCCCCAGGCCCAGCGATGCCACCAAAACCCGAACCGAAAAGATAGAAAGATACCCCTGGATGCGGAGAGGAAATCCTGAAAAGCACAGCCTCCTGGGAGGTGTTCGAGGGCGGTTTCCGACCCCCTCCAGATGGGCACTGACCCGCAAACAATGCATACTTTTCTCGTATGATAGTCAGGCTATCTAAAAGACAGAGAATTATACTGGGGAACAGCACTCTCTGAGTGATACAACAATAAAATGTGCTATACTAGACCTTGACAATGTCATTGAAAATAATTTCCACCTATTTGATTTTAAAAAGGCTTGGTACAAAGCACTGCTTCAGCCTTGAAGAAATCAGTAGTCTCTCAGATTAATTTGCATTAATATTTCTGATAGATAATAACCATCCTTTGAAAAATATATTGGTTAAATTACTTGACTTCAGTGGTAAAATAGGATGGTATGAGGCTTCCACCATTCTCCCAGGAAGAGGTGGAGGTAGGTTATGGAGGTTATGGAGGTCATGGAGACCGGGGATCTGTGGCCAGGCCTAAAAAAAATGTAGGCGTATATGACAGGCGCATCCGCGACTCCCCAGGCCCAGCGATGCCACCAAAACCCGAACCGAAAAGATAGAAAGATACCCCTGGATGCGGAGAGGAAATCCTGAAAAGCACAGCCTCCTGGGAGGTGTTCGAGGGCGGTTTCCGACCCCCTCCAGATGGGCACTGACCCGCAAACAATGCATACTTTTCTCGTATGATAGTCAGGCTATCTAAAAGACAGAGAATTATACTGGGGAACAGCACTCTCTGAGTGATACAACAATAAAATGTGCTATACTAGACCTTGACAATGTCATTGAAAATAATTTCCACCTATTTGATTTTAAAAAGGCTTGGTACAAAGCACTGCTTCAGCCTTGAAGAAATCAGTAGTCTCTCAGATTAATTTGCATTAATATTTCTGATAGATAATAACCATCCTTTGAAAAATATATTGGTTAAATTACTTGACTTCAGTGGTAAAATAGGATGGTATGAGGCTTCCACCATTCTCCCAGGAAGAGGTGGAGGTAGGTTATGGAGGTTATGGAGGTCATGGAGACCGGGGATCTGTGGCCAGGCCTAAAAAAAATGTAGGCGTATATGACAGGCGCATCCGCGACTCCCCAGGCCCAGCGATGCCACCAAAACCCGAACCGAAAAGATAGAAAGATACCCCTGGATGCGGAGAGGAAATCCTGAAAAGCACAGCCTCCTGGGAGGTGTTCGAGGGCGGTTTCCGACCCCCTCCAGATGGGCACTGACCCGCAAACAATGCATACTTTTCTCGTATGATAGTCAGGCTATCTAAAAGACAGAGAATTATACTGGGGAACAGCACTCTCTGAGTGATACAACAATAAAATGTGCTATACTAGACCTTGACAATGTCATTGAAAATAATTTCCACCTATTTGATTTTAAAAAGGCTTGGTACAAAGCACTGCTTCAGCCTTGAAGAAATCAGTAGTCTCTCAGATTAATTTGCATTAATATTTCTGATAGATAATAACCATCCTTTGAAAAATATATTGGTTAAATTACTTGACTTCAGTGGTAAAATAGGATGGTATGAGGCTTCCACCATTCTCCCAGGAAGAGGTGGAGGTAGGTTATGGAGGTTATGGAGGTCATGGAGACCGGGGATCTGTGGCCAGGCCTAAAAAAAATGTAGGCGTATATGACAGGCGCATCCGCGACTCCCCAGGCCCAGCGATGCCACCAAAACCCGAACCGAAAAGATAGAAAGATACCCCTGGATGCGGAGAGGAAATCCTGAAAAGCACAGCCTCCTGGGAGGTGTTCGAGGGCGGTTTCCGACCCCCTCCAGATGGGCACTGACCCGCAAACAATGCATACTTTTCTCGTATGATAGTCAGGCTATCTAAAAGACAGAGAATTATACTGGGGAACAGCACTCTCTGAGTGATACAACAATAAAATGTGCTATACTAGACCTTGACAATGTCATTGAAAATAATTTCCACCTATTTGATTTTAAAAAGGCTTGGTACAAAGCACTGCTTCAGCCTTGAAGAAATCAGTAGTCTCTCAGATTAATTTGCATTAATATTTCTGATAGATAATAACCATCCTTTGAAAAATATATTGGTTAAATTACTTGACTTCAGTGGTAAAATAGGATGGTATGAGGCTTCCACCATTCTCCCAGGAAGAGGTGGAGGTAGGTTATGGAGGTTATGGAGGTCATGGAGACCGGGGATCTGTGGCCAGGCCTAAAAAAAATGTAGGCGTATATGACAGGCGCATCCGCGACTCCCCAGGCCCAGCGATGCCACCAAAACCCGAACCGAAAAGATAGAAAGATACCCCTGGATGCGGAGAGGAAATCCTGAAAAGCACAGCCTCCTGGGAGGTGTTCGAGGGCGGTTTCCGACCCCCTCCAGATGGGCACTGACCCGCAAACAATGCATACTTTTCTCGTATGATAGTCAGGCTATCTAAAAGACAGAGAATTATACTGGGGAACAGCACTCTCTGAGTGATACAACAATAAAATGTGCTATACTAGACCTTGACAATGTCATTGAAAATAATTTCCACCTATTTGATTTTAAAAAGGCTTGGTACAAAGCACTGCTTCAGCCTTGAAGAAATCAGTAGTCTCTCAGATTAATTTGCATTAATATTTCTGATAGATAATAACCATCCTTTGAAAAATATATTGGTTAAATTACTTGACTTCAGTGGTAAAATAGGATGGTATGAGGCTTCCACCATTCTCCCAGGAAGAGGTGGAGGTAGGTTATGGAGGTTATGGAGGTCATGGAGACCGGGGATCTGTGGCCAGGCCTAAAAAAAATGTAGGCGTATATGACAGGCGCATCCGCGACTCCCCAGGCCCAGCGATGCCACCAAAACCCGAACCGAAAAGATAGAAAGATACCCCTGGATGCGGAGAGGAAATCCTGAAAAGCACAGCCTCCTGGGAGGTGTTCGAGGGCGGTTTCCGACCCCCTCCAGATGGGCACTGACCCGCAAACAATGCATACTTTTCTCGTATGATAGTCAGGCTATCTAAAAGACAGAGAATTATACTGGGGAACAGCACTCTCTGAGTGATACAACAATAAAATGTGCTATACTAGACCTTGACAATGTCATTGAAAATAATTTCCACCTATTTGATTTTAAAAAGGCTTGGTACAAAGCACTGCTTCAGCCTTGAAGAAATCAGTAGTCTCTCAGATTAATTTGCATTAATATTTCTGATAGATAATAACCATCCTTTGAAAAATATATTGGTTAAATTACTTGACTTCAGTGGTAAAATAGGATGGTATGAGGCTTCCACCATTCTCCCAGGAAGAGGTGGAGGTAGGTTATGGAGGTTATGGAGGTCATGGAGACCGGGGATCTGTGGCCAGGCCTAAAAAAAATGTAGGCGTATATGACAGGCGCATCCGCGACTCCCCAGGCCCAGCGATGCCACCAAAACCCGAACCGAAAAGATAGAAAGATACCCCTGGATGCGGAGAGGAAATCCTGAAAAGCACAGCCTCCTGGGAGGTGTTCGAGGGCGGTTTCCGACCCCCTCCAGATGGGCACTGACCCGCAAACAATGCATACTTTTCTCGTATGATAGTCAGGCTATCTAAAAGACAGAGAATTATACTGGGGAACAGCACTCTCTGAGTGATACAACAATAAAATGTGCTATACTAGACCTTGACAATGTCATTGAAAATAATTTCCACCTATTTGATTTTAAAAAGGCTTGGTACAAAGCACTGCTTCAGCCTTGAAGAAATCAGTAGTCTCTCAGATTAATTTGCATTAATATTTCTGATAGATAATAACCATCCTTTGAAAAATATATTGGTTAAATTACTTGACTTCAGTGGTAAAATAGGATGGTATGAGGCTTCCACCATTCTCCCAGGAAGAGGTGGAGGTAGGTTATGGAGGTTATGGAGGTCATGGAGACCGGGGATCTGTGGCCAGGCCTAAAAAAAATGTAGGCGTATATGACAGGCGCATCCGCGACTCCCCAGGCCCAGCGATGCCACCAAAACCCGAACCGAAAAGATAGAAAGATACCCCTGGATGCGGAGAGGAAATCCTGAAAAGCACAGCCTCCTGGGAGGTGTTCGAGGGCGGTTTCCGACCCCCTCCAGATGGGCACTGACCCGCAAACAATGCATACTTTTCTCGTATGATAGTCAGGCTATCTAAAAGACAGAGAATTATACTGGGGAACAGCACTCTCTGAGTGATACAACAATAAAATGTGCTATACTAGACCTTGACAATGTCATTGAAAATAATTTCCACCTATTTGATTTTAAAAAGGCTTGGTACAAAGCACTGCTTCAGCCTTGAAGAAATCAGTAGTCTCTCAGATTAATTTGCATTAATATTTCTGATAG